>CM040123.1:15393373-15993373 GCA_022559845.1 Amorphophallus konjac | reverse complement strand
GATTTATTTATTTATCATAAGTTTTATTAATTTTTATTATTATTATTATTATTATTATTATTATCATTATATATATTATATATATGTATTCCTAGAGAGAGAGTGGGCCGCTGGGGGTCAAAAAAGGGGGGGCTGAAGGGGCGTGCCGGTGAAGGGCGGCTAAGCTGGGCGTGCCGGCGAAGAGCGCGAGCGGGCGAGCCACTGAAGGAGGGCAGGATTGCACCGGGTAGGGGGGTTTGATAGTGTACCGGGTGGAGGTGTTAGGGTGTGCCGTGCTAGAGCGGCTGGGGAGTGCGCCGGGCAAGGGCGGCTGAAGGCGTGCCGGCGAGGGTGTCAAAGAGTGCGCCGGATAGAGATTGGGCTAGGTCGGTGTAGGTTGTGCCAAGGCTGAAGGCAGGTCGGTGCAGGTCTGGGCCGGCAGCAGGTCGGTGCAGCCTGCGGGCTGAAGTCGGTGTAGCCTTGAGCTGTAGAGGGGCAAGGTCGGTGCAGCCTGCAGGCTGAAGTCGGTGCAGCTTTGGGCTATAGAGGGGCAAGGTCGGTGCAGCCTGCGGGCTGAAGTCGGTGTAGCTTTGGGCTGTAGAGGGGCAAGGTCGGTGCAGCCTGTGGGCTGAAGTCGGTGCAGCTTTGGACTGTAGAGGGGCAAGGTCGGTGCAGCCTACGGGCTGAAGTCGGTGCAGCTTTGGGCTGTAGAGGGGCAAGGTCGGTGCAGCCTGCGGGCTGAAGTTGGTGCAGCTTTGGGCTGTATAGGGGCAACGTCTGTGCGGCCTACGGGCTGAAGTCGGTGCAGCTTTGGGCTGTAGAGAGGCAAGGTCTGTGCGGCCTACGGGCTGAAGTCGGTGCACATGGGCAGCCGAGGTGGATGCCATTGCAGCTGAGGTCGGTGCAGCTGGGGCCCGGAGTCAGTGCAGGTCACGAGGACTATGCACGTGGAGAATAAGGTCCGTGCACATATGCACCGGGCTAGGCCAAGGTCGGTGCACAAAGGCACCGGGTTAGGTCAAGGTCGGTGCACAAAGGCACCGGGTTAAGGAGTGTCGGGTTAATAGAAGGTCGGTGCACAAAGGCACCAAGGGTGAAGGGAGAGAGGGAGACGATGGGAACGCGCGAGGGAGAGAGATAGGGTGAGCGGCTGAGAAAGGGTGTGCCGGGTAAGAGGAGGTGAGGGTGTGTACCAAGGAAAGGCATGCCAAGCATGCCGCTGGGGGTTCAAGGAAGTAAGGGAGTGTGCCGTGGAGGGTTGATAAGCTATACCGGTGAAGGTTGGAATAGGCGTGCCGGCGAAGGCCCACTCCTCCTTTACTTATTTTAAGGCTTTTCTTTTCTTCTTTTCTTTGATCTTTATATAGTTTTATACAAATCTTTTCTCCCTCTTCCCTCAACCTTTTTCTTACAGATCGACCATTTAATCCATCACATCGTCGTTTAATCCGATTCCTCTCATGTTGCCCGCAGTGCCTCATTTCGGTTAGAATGTTTTATCGCCGAGCGTTCCATTCGTTCGTTATTTCTTTTTGCATTTTAAACACATTATTATCATTTCTACCAAAAATTCGGCAGCATCTCCCCTTGACCCAAGCGTAAGGGAGATAAAGGGAACGCGCCCACAGAGAGTGGCGGAACTCGTCAACTGGAGGTGGGCACCCAAAGGCGGCAGCACCTTTAATGAATCCTCGGAAAACCCGAAAGCAATGATGGATAAAGGGGGGAAAAACCTCTAGAACTAATCGGAGGTGTGCTGGGCTAGGGAGGCCAAAGGGTACGCCGGTGAGGAGTCAATAGGAGCGTGCCGGCGAAGGGCATCGAAAGCGTACCGGCGAAGGATGGTATAGGGTGTGCCGGCGAGAGCCCAATGGAGTGTGCCGGCGAAGGGTTGCTGAAGGTGTATCGGCGAAGGGCTTAGCCAAGGCGTACCACTGGGGGCTGGGGAGGTTGAGCAAGGGAGTGAAGACTGAGGGCTAGCCAGGTGGGCTGGGGCTGAGGAGGGGAGGAAGGCCAAGGAGGGCGTTGGTGGCTGGGTGTTGAAGAGAAGAAGAGGGGGGGCCTCTCCCCTCAGGCAAACGGGCGAGTTTGGAAGCCAGGGAGGAGGGTATTGAGCTCGTGAGGCCCCGAGAAAATGGAAGAGTGAACCCCCTTGGTCCAAAGACTAAGCATAAGGCCAGGGATCATACGGGGAAACGACATCGACGTGGAGACTCCCAAAACACCGGAGAAGGAGAGAAAGTAGACAACACACCATGCACATTGGCATAAATCAACGGAAGCAACAAGAAACCCAAGAAGGGTAATTTTTATTCACGCAGGGGAATGACCACGGCCGGCCACGTACACCGCAAAGCACATTCGTGCTAAAACTAGGGACAGGGGAGGGGAGAAGATCATGAAAATGAAAGAAAGAGAAGGAAAACGGGGGGAGTATTGGGGCCGAACATGGGTGACTACTCCCTGCCCTTCCCCCACTCCCTCCTCTACATCACAGCTCACTTTCCCTCTCTCACGCTCTTCCTTACTCTGTTTGTCCCAGTGGTCGTCAGGGAACCTCACGCCGGAGTCCACCCTCTTCTTTCTCTTCTCTCTTCTTCTTCCTCTGGGCGGCATCGTTGTTGCTCTCTGTATCTCCCTGGGGTCGTCTCCTTCTCTTCCCCTTCTCTTCCTCCTTTTTTTTTTGTGCTCCGAAGAAGAGGGGTTTTTATACCCCACATGGCGGGAGCGTTCGAACAGGGCAGCCGGAAGCGGGAAGCGACCGGTCATGATGGGGTTTGACTTCCCCCGTCCTTGATGTCAGGGGAGTAGCCTGCGTGGCCCAACCTCCGGCCGACACCTCGGACAGCCCACTGCGCGCCAAAGATCTGTAGGGCATGGGCACGAGATTTGGTCTGCCGGACGTGCCGTTGAAATGCCTGAACGTTGTGCCGCTGGGCTAAACAAGCGTGTCGCTGAGAGGGCCAAAAGGGCGTGCCGCTGGAAGACACGGCAAGCGTGCCGCTGAAGAGCCCAAAGGGCCTGCCGCTGAAGGGCGTTGGGGGCGTGCCGCTGAAGGGCCAACGGGTTGTGCCGTTGAAGGCCTACAGGGAGTGCCGCTGAAGGCTTATAGGGCGTGCCGCTGAAGGCCTATAGGGCATGTCGCTAAAGGGCGTTAAATGGGCAGTTCTGAGCCCGCCGTGATCGCGAGTTGTAGCCCATTTGATTTTCTTCAAGGCCCGTGGATTGTGGGGCTGTTGGTGGTTGATTTCTCTTCACTGTCGTGACTCCGGAGGCGGCTTCACGGAAATGTGTGTGTGTTCGGAGAGTCCGGATGGCCCTCCCTTCTTCACAGTTTCTTCAGTTGACGTTGTTGTTGATGCTGGACTAGTTGGGACATGCAGGCGTGCAATTTTGCATGTCCACAAATGCCCCCACCCACGGTGATGGGGACATCGAGGCAAGACCGTCCGCATTTTATTTGCATTTATGTCCTTTCATATTTGTATGTATACCCTTGTGTTATATGGGTACGCAATTATAAGTCTTAGTGGGTTTATATGTAAAATTCCAGTAGGACCAAACAAGGGGGCCCTCAGCCCTTTCCCATTGGTCCATGTCACTCATGTGGGGCTGGTCAACCATCCTAGGTGGCCATCTAGAAGGGTTGAATGCCAATTGACCACATGGTAGACAAGTGGTTAACATTTTCAAAGGTAGGCCACCTACCTTTCAACCCATTCACCCTAGTCAAGGGGGCGCCCCTCTCCCCTCATTATTCTATCATTTTTGGTGTGTTAATCACACTAAATCCCAACCATCCAATCCCCTCCCCTAGATCTAATGGTGTAGATTAGGTTTGAAGTAAGGCATATAAAAGGTTGTATTTTCCATTTGTTGGCATTAATGAAGAGAAAATTGTTGGAAAATCAAGAGTGTTCTTGAGCCCCTCCTCTCTCCCCCTGGTGTTCATCTCCTCCAACATCAAATTCTAGAGTGGTTCTATCTTCAATCCCCTCCCCTCTATCTCCGGTGATCATCTGTGCCGCCGCCGCCGCCGTTCGTGCCGCCTTCGAGCCGCCGCGGAGCCATCTTCAAGGTTCTGTCTGCTGGACAGAGGTGTAGTCCACGAATTCCTTCTCTCCACCACGTGAAGATCTCAAGCTGAAATTTTTATGGTGTGTTCTTCCTTTATACCCCAAGCTCCACGTAAATTGTCACGCCCAAATTCCATCGTTTAGTATTTTCCCATTTTCGTGCATCTTTCATTTCTAGTTCTATTTTATCTCTATCTACAGTGACAGTAGCCCTGTGTTCCCCACCTCCGGCCATCTGTTTGATTTTTCTAAACCCTCCCAATTTTATTGGGAGTTTTGTCCATCATCCCCTACATCCACAAATTTTCTTAATTTTTTATCAGCCTTTTATCTATTTTTAGAAATTCGTGCTCTTCCTCAGCTACAGTGTTATCAGTCAGATCCCAGATCCGACCACCCTCCACTTCCAAAATCAGAACAAATCACCACCACCCCCAAATCTAGATACAAAAATAGTCCTAGTTTCCTTGTTCGATTTCCTACAACCTTGCTGAAGAACACATCTTCAAATTCGGACATCTACTTCATAGTCAAAGATAATAAACAGGAAAGTTCTCTGTAGATCTGAGTCTTCGGTTACTGTACAACAATAGCATATAAAATTCGCCAACACAAAGTACAAATCTGGTGAATTTTTCTGAAGGCCACTAGATTGTAGTACTTCGAAGCAGCTTTCCAACGGCTCTAATCTCGTCACATTCCGACACCGGTGCTGATCGCAGCGTCCGTTCTCGCCGGAGCGCGCGCTGAAATACAGAACCGGCAGATTTCCGATCGGTTTTTCCGACCGATGCCGAACGGAGCCGCCCGGCCTCCGGCCAGCGAACCAGCGTGCCGCCAGCCCGAGGAGCGCTTCTCCAAGTGTCTCCACTATAGCGGTACCACTGGGTCCCACACGGCCCCTCCGGACAACACGTGGGCCCCACGGTAGTGAACACGCGTGTAGCCGAATCAACACACGAAGGTGCCCGTCAACCCGAATTCGGTCCTCCCGGGCCCATTTGTATAGCCCTTTACCTCCCTGCGTGGAGTGGGCATGTTCCCATTGCTGTAATTATTGTGTGTTAAGTTTCCGGGAGTACGAGTTTTCAGCCGGGTCCGTCGTCCCCACGCCGAGCGCGTGGAGGTATCGTTTTCGCTCCCTTCTCGGCATTTTGCTTACTTCATATATATTTGTTTATGCCGCTGCTAGAGAGCATGTATAGGAATATCTAGCTCGCTTTATCTATTCATTACCGCTGCTACGAGAGAGTGCGAGACCGTCCCGTGACCCGATCCGGGCACAAAAGAGAGCCGATCACCCTAGCTCATTGCCGGTTTCTCAACCGCGCACATCCGACGCTTCCCTCGTTAAGGGGCAGTCACGAGCTTGTCGTGTCCGTGGTCTCGTCCCGCATCACACGGGTAGCGCAGGCGAAGGATGAGCCGGGCGGTTCCCGCGGGCGTGCTGGTTTCTTCTTTTCTTTGTCGGCGCCGACGGGGTGTCGGGAGCTGACGTGATATGCTTGTCTCTTCTTCTCTTCATCAGTGCCGACAGGGCATCGGGAACTGACGTGGTTTTGTTGATCTCTTCGTCTCTTCGTCAGTGCCGACGGGGTGCCGGGGACTGGCGTGGTATGTTGGTCTCTTTATCTCTTCATAAGTGCCGACGTGGTGTCGGGAATGTAGACACGCCATTCCTGACGCCTCCTGAGAAAGTCTCATATCACTATACCACGCCCCGCGACGGCTTACGCATTTTGAATCGCTCGAGTGCTTCCTTTTCTTGAGTCTTCTTCCGCCCTTCTCAGCATCCGGAATCGTCTCGTCACGGCATTCGGACGGCATCAACACCAGTCGGACGCATCAGAGGTTCCGAAATCAGGAAGGGTGTCTGCCGGTGGCCGCCAACGCCTAAACTGAGGACCCGGGTGGGTCTTTATGGGGGCGTCCAGGCCCCTGGACGCCCCCATTCTTTTAATTTATTTTTCAAAGCCCAACCAAATAAAAAATAATATATTAATGGAGGCGTCCAGGCTCCTGGACGCCTCCATAAAAATAAATATAAAAATATATATGCCAGTTGGCATAAAAAACAAAACAAAAAATAAAATAATATATTTATGGAGGCGTCCAGGACCCTGGACGCCTCCATCAACTCCCTCACGGGCGCCGCCCACCGAACGACGGTTTGTCGTGTGTGAAAAAATCCAAATTGTGGAGACGTCCAGCTAGCTGGACGCGCCCATTTCTAATCACGGGTCGCCGCTCCAAAACCACGCGTTGTGCCAAACCGCGTGCGTCTTTCGGTGGAGTTCGGTGGACTGTATAGAGGCGTCCGGGACCCTGGACGCCTCCATGAAAATATTCGAAAAAATGAAGAAAAATAGAATAAAATATTAGTTCGGCCCTGATGGAGGTGTCCAGGGTCCTGGACGCCTCCACCCTCCGGAGCCCTATAAATAGAGGCCCACCCCCTCAGTTCTGGAGAGCCAAGCAGAGATCCGATAGGCTGCCGGAGCCCAGAGGCTACCGGAGCTATTTCTAACCCGTGGGTTCTTTTGTAGGAGGAGGTTCTGCCGGCTTCTCGGGTGTCCAGGCTCGCGAGAGGAAGGCTATCTTCGTCCACCGCGCTTCCACGTCATCCCTACGCTGCCGGAGCTCCGCCGGATCTCACCCTCGGCTCCTTCAATAAGCCTTTTCTTCCCCTTTTTCTCCATAGTTCTTTACATTCATCATACTGCATCCCCTATCTCCCTACATAAGGGCGCCGTCTCTTGCATATTTCTTGCATTCATCATCGCATTTTCCTCCTACTCGAGTCCGAGAGGGGTTTAAAACCACACCAACCAGGTGTGTGTCAGGTCACGATCTCGTTACTTTTATTGCAAGGAATTGTTACTACACTGCCATTTTCTAATTCCGTTCGTTTATTGTCTACTGTTTTGCAAGGGTAACCAAGGAAAGCCCTCTCCGTCGGCCGGCCGGAAGGAGAGGAGGAAGCAACCCGCCATCTCCCGCTCTTGAGGTAGGCGCGATCACTTTCTTTATTTTGGGGTCTTTTGGCCTCTGGCGATCACATCTTGTTCTCGAGGCCGCGGCGAGTCACTTCCCCAATGGCCGTTTAAATTCCGTTCTTATATTCTCTTTATATTCTGTTATATTCTGCTCATATTCTCGAGGCCGCGGCGAGTCACTTCCCCAATGGCCGTTTAAATTCCCGTTCTTATATGTTATATTCTTATCTATTCATATTCTCGAGGCCGCGGCGAGTCACTTCCCCAATGGCCGTTTAAATTCCCGTTCTTATATGTTATATTCTTATCTATCCATATTCTCGAGGCCGCGGCGAGTCACTTCCCCAATGGCCGTTTAAATTCCCGCTCTTTATATTCTTCTTATATTCTGTTATATTTTTATCTGCTCATATTCTCGAGGCCGCGGCGAGTCACTTCCCCAATGGCCGTTTCAATTCTTGCTATTTAATTTCTGCACCATTCCCGTCCCCCCGAGGCCGCGGCGAGTCACTTCCCGCTATGGCCGTTTAACCCCCATATCTTGCTATATTACATGTGTCCCGCTCGCCCCGCCGGAGCAATCTCCCGTGGTGGCCCTTTCTCTCTTCTCTTATTTCTGTGTTGCAGCAAACAAAGAGGAGCCCGCGCGCTCCGCGTCTTCTCCGCTCCCCGAACCGCGTGACGTCGCTCACAGATTGGCGATCACGGTGGGACCTCTACTGCTTCCTTTTGGCTACCCTTGCAAGTTCGGCACCGTCCGTGCCTCTCCACCTTGGCGCCCTCGCGCGCCCCCATTGTGCTCACGGCAGCACTGTCAGTTGTGATTGGTTGGGTGTTTATTATATGTTTGTTATTTCTGTTGTTTTCTTACTCTATATCTCTGTCAGCATTCCATTGCATACATCCATCCCTCTTTTATATCCTTTTTCATTTTTTCTAAGGATCACCCTTTCCCGGTGAAGGAAGGACTCTCCGTTTGAGAATTCCTCTCAACGGACTAGAATCTCCTCCACTGGGACCTCCGTAAGTCCCCGACATCGAAGAATCTCCTCTTCGTTCACTGGGCTGGTTGTACCATTGAAGTTCCCCGGAGTTAGTCATCCCATTCGTGGTGAGACGAGAGACCCTAGCTGACACGGCGGTGAAACAAAAATAAACTAGGGTCCCTATTTTGTGTGAACTTCGGATCTCGCTAAAAATACAAAAAAATAATCAAAATCAAAACAAAAAAAAGGCGTAAAGGCATCCACTTGTTTGATAATCTCTGCTACCTGCTTGCTAGTGTATGTTTTTGCGTTCTGGGAAAACTGTGAGCATGGCTCACGAGTCTTTTGAGGAGAACCACCCTAGTCGTGGTTTGTCAGCCGACCCGCGAGTCTATGCTATGGACTCGGGTCCTTCTCATGAGCCCTCGCATGAGGTGCAGGTTATTGCCGGGGACACGTCCCCACCACAGGATATCTCTTCCTTACTGGGCGTCCTCGCCAACACGGAGCTTACCTCTGAACAGCTCCGGGCCTTCCAGGCCATTCTGAAGGGGAAATCTGTTTCCCCCACGCCCCAGGAATCAACTCCGGCCATCGCACCTCTCCAAGAGTCCGTGCAGGCCATTCCATCTCCTTCATTGGCGCAAGCCATCCAGTCTCCCTCGCTTCAAGGACAAGCGAGCCAACAACCACCCTCATTCCAGTTCCCGTCACAATCTCAAACTCCCGTTGTTCCCCAGATACCGCTTCAACCGGGGCCAACTGTCGGCGGTCCGACAGCTCCCTCTCATTCGGGGTTTCCCCCCCAAGTCTCCGGGAGACAGTTTCTCCCCCAGTGGCAAGTGCCACCTTCACCTCCAGAGGAGCTCGCCCAATCGCTCCTCAATAGGTTCAATCGCATGGACGAGCAGTTTCAAAATCTGAGAAGAATGGTGGACGTGAAAGCCACCCCGGAGGTTGCTTTGCCAATCCTTCCCGTCATTCATCTTCCTCTCTCCGAAATGCCCACGTACCGCAGATACAATGGTACCGGCAACCCCTTCATTCACCTCAAGGATTTCATGTATGAATCCTCCTATTGGCAAAACGATCAGAGGTCCCTGGCATACCTCTTCAGGAGATCATTGGATGGTCCTGCGCTAGAGTGGTTCTATTCTTTGGAGCCCCGCGAGGCCGAGAATTTTGAAGTAGTCCAGAGAAGGTTCTTGCAAAAATATAGGGATAGGGTCGGTCCCTCACTCTCCATTACCGACCTAGTGGCCGAAAAGATGAAGCCCGACGAGGATTTTGTCCGCTATGCTGATAGATGGAGGTCTCTGGCGGAAAGAATAAGGGATACCCTCTCCGAGCCCGAACAAGTGAAGATGATTGTGTCTAATGCAACCCCACAGTTCAGACACGTCCTGGCCATGAATAAACTTACTACACTGGAGGAACTCTATGAAAGGGCCCGGTACATCCAAACCCAGTTAAAAGACTCCCCCATTATGAACATGTTTGAGTCGCCGAAGCCCAAAGTAGTCAGAAAGACAGGCGCTGGTGTCTCGGGCGGAGCCACAGAAGGCGTCGTGACAAATGAGCAAGTGGGTGCGGTCAACAATGCCAACTATGCAGTCAACCCAAGGCCTCCACAAATGCCCCGACTTCCCCTCCAACCAGGTCCTTTCCCTCTTCGTCCTCCACCCCAAAATAATCCACCCCAGGATAATATGCCTCCATTACGTCAACCCCAGCAACAACAACCACAACCTCAGCAACAACAACCACCGCTTCAGTACAACCAAGTTCCACCCCCGGGGAACTATGGTCCCCAACAGCAACAAAGGAGGCCGATCGGTCCCAAGAGAGCCTACTATCCACCATTGCCAGAAACCTTAGCAGACATTTTTAATGCCCTCATGGCATCAAACCAACTCGCCCTACCCAGAGAAAGGCCCGTGTGGCCCCCGAATGTTGATACCTCCAAATACTGCGTCTACCATAGGCAGCCAGGACACACAGTAGATTACTGCTTCCATTTCAAAGATTACATCCACGATATGAATGATGAACATCAAATAGATTGGGATGAAATGAGACGATACGTCGCCGCTCTCAAGGCTAGGAGACCTCCTCATAGGCCACAGCAGCAGTTACAACAGCAACAGTTACAACAACAGCAGCAACAGCAACCACAACAACAACAACAGCCTCAGCAGGCCCCACAACAACAGCCCAACATGGGCATAATCCATAATCCATTACCGGAGCACCAACAGCCCAATCATCAGGTTAACCCCATCTCCTCCTTCCCGAAGTCGGGAGAGAGCAGGTGTGGCACCCGAAAGTACCTCCATTCTTTCTACCGCCAATCCTATCATCATGCAACACCCTTGCCTTGCCCGGGTAGCACCTCTCTCTCATCAACCCGCGTCAGTATCGCCTTCACCATTTCCACTACCATTACGCCCTCTCATCCGCACCCCGATCTCCTATCAACCGACACTCTCCACTACGCCTTCACACCCTCTCATCTTCTCTCACTCCCCACTTTACCATCCACCTCTACCACATTTACCCCTACGCCTTCTAAACCCCTTATCATCCGTCAACCATACATAACCCCGTCTTTCTCCACCATATCACCACTAATGCCTTCAAAACCACTCATTACCCATCACCCACCTCAAAATCATTGCCCGCTTCAAGCCCTACCCACTTCTACTTCGTCTCCACCTCCACCTTCCAGACCCCTTATCCTTCATAATCCGCGCGATATCCCCTCTACCTCCACCATGCCCCCACCTAACAAACCCCTCATCAGAATCCCTGCTCCCGTCATCACCCCTGCTTCATCAACCATTCCTCCACCACTACCCCTCAAATCCCTGTTAAAACCCACTGCTACCCCCACAGAGGTACAAAAGCCGCAGGCAATGGTGCTCCGGAGTGGAAGGATTTTCCACAGGGTTTTCCCCCACAACAGTCAGAATCCTGAGCAATCTCAGCCAGAGAAGGATGATGGAGAACAACCAGAAAGAGCTATCCCTGGAACACAGTATGATCTATTGAAACACTTGGACAAGACGCCTGCTCGATCTCCATCCTGGAGCTACTTCAAAGATCCACATCCCACCAGGCAGCCTTAATGGAGTACCTTCAAAGGGTCATGGTGAATGAGGACCTCCCTGTAGAAAAGATCTCTACCGTCCTGACCCCAACGGACACACAACCGGCCATCATGTTCCACAACTACGAGCTCGCTCCCAAGGAAGCTCGAAAATATGCATTGTGCATTTCAATAAAAATTAATGGGGTATCCATAAACCCATGCCTTGTAGACACGGGTGCGTCCATAAATGTGATCTCCATGAGCACTCTTCAGTTGTGTGGGGTCGACGAGGAACAAATAAGACCTTCCTCGATCACGGTCACGGCCTATGACAATAGCAAAAGGCCGCCGCAGGGGATGATTATTCTGAAGGCAGAACTAGGCCCCATGTCAATTCCCACGGAATTCCATGTCCTCGACATGGACCCCACATTCAAGGCTATACTGGGTCGCCCTTACATCGAAGCCATGGACGCTGTGCCTTCCACCAACCATCAGTGCCTGAAGTTTCCTTACAATGGGAGGATTATTAAAGTGGTCAGTACACCTGTCCTTCACACAGTGGATGCTATCAACACCTCTCTGCCCTCTGTTTGGCCGTCTCATCGGCCCATATTGTCACTGCTGGACGTGCGTGATCCATCTCACGTTCCACTAGCACCAAAGGAGCCGGTCAGGGCAACCGCAACATCATGTCTCCCTTTTCACTCCAAAGGTTGGGAGATTATGAGGAACATCAGCTATCAACAGGGAAAAGGTCTGGGCGCACAGTTACAGGGTATGCTCAAACCGCCAAAGGAAATTAGGCCGAACCGTAGGTTTGGCCTAGGCTTCAAAGGACCGTTCAAGGCAGATTGGAAGCCCCTCACATGGACTCTATCAAACCACTTCAACAGAGGGCCCGTTGTTCAGATGGGAGATTACCCACGAGAAGCATATGGGGGATCACATGCTGTATATTTGGCTGAAAAATGTCCGAGGATCACCAAAAGAGGCAAGATCAAAGATCCGGAATGCGAGTGGGACAAATGGTTCGACATACGGGACATTTCCGTTGCACTGGAAAGGATGTTCTCGTCTCCATAGCTTGAAGGACCACCATTGATCTCCGGAATACCAGAGAATATTACCACTCTTGCCAAGGTTCCAAACTATCCTCGTCCTCGCCAGAAGGACCCTGTCATCGACGGATCTTCATCCGTCCTCAACATTGCCATCGACGGCTCATTAGCCGCCATCTTCTCCATCCACTCGTCTCAGCCTTTGCTGATATCTTCTTCCTGGGCCAGATAATTGTCTGATGATCTTCCCAGATCCCCTTCTCTGCTTACATACCTACGCGGGCTTTTCAACCCGCGCCAGGTCTTCAACCATGATCTGCTCTATGAGCCTCACAATCCTCTAGCCATAACCACTTTTCTCTCTCCTCCAATCTCTTTTCACTGCTTTGTCATCAAAAATGAAAATGAAAAAAAAACGTCAATTTTCAAACTCCCCAACAACACATCTTCGTTGAGGAAACCTCTTACATCTCCCACGGGTGCGTCCCGCCCTGCGGACCACCCGTCCAAGGTCCGATGAGCGACCTTTTCTACCCCTCCTCTGAGGGGTCTTCTCCTGTACATTCTACACCATCCTCTTCGTCTTCCTCTTCTTCTGTAAATATTGTCAGTCAATCTAGGAATGATAGGCCAAGGGTAGTACCTAGGAAGAAATCCAAGGGTAGGCAGATCCCTCGTCGATTCCTTCTGGATTTAGCCGCCAGGTGTCAGGCCCTTCTTGCCATCCCCCAGTTGTTAGAAAATCCCATCCAGCTACCGGAAATAGAATATGAGGGCGACTGTGCATTTGATGAAGGGTATGGAGTCTACGAGATCACGGATGAAGAATGCCCCACTGAAGATGAGGGTGAAGAATATGAGGATGCGGCGGGCGCATACGCAAGTGGAATGAGGAGATTCGACGAGCCGTCAACCGCCGTAGAAGAATCCACCAAAGAAGTCAACTTGGGAACTGAGGAAGACCCTAGGATCATCCTCATAAGTGACAACCTACCACCCTCTGAAGAAGAGGCATTAATTGAGGTTCTCAAGAATATAAGGACATGTTTGCATGGAGCTACGAGGATATGCCGGGTCTAGATTCAACCTTGGTCGAACACCGTTTAACCCTAAAACCAGGGTCCGTCTCGGTAAAACAAAGGTTAAGGCGTTTCCACCCTCAGATGGCTTTGAAAATGAAAGAAGAGGTCGATAAGCTCCACAAAGTCAGGTTCATTAGAGTCGTCCTTTATCCTCAATGGGTGGCGAACATTGTCCCGGTCATGAAGAAAGATGGGAAAGTCAGGATTTGCATCGACTTCCGGGACCTTAACCGCGCGTGTCCAAAGGATGATTTTCCCTTGCCTCACATTGATGTGTTGATCGATAACACGGCAGGTTATGAGACCCTCTCATTCATGGATGGATTTTCAGGATACAATCAAATTCGTTTGGCAGAAGAGGATCAGGAAAAGACGTCATTCACTACCCCTTGGGGAACATATTGTTACGTGGTCATGCCGTTTGGATTAAAGAATGCTGGAGCTACTTACCAAAGAGCTATGATGGCCATATTTCATGACATGATGCACATATATCTGGAAGTGTATGTGGATGACTTATTGGTGAAATCAAGAACCAGGATGGAACATCCAGAAGTTTTGGCTAAGGTCTTGCAGAGGTCAAGGGAGTTCCAATTGAAAATGAACCCGAAGAAGTGTGTGTTTGGTGTGTCGTCGGGTAAATTGCTGGGTTTCATTGTGAGCAAAAGAGGGATCGAGATAGATCCCGACAAAGCCAAGGCTATCAGGGATATGCCGCCTCCCAAGAATTTGAGGGAAGTCCGAGGTTTAATCGGGAGGTTGCAGTTTATTCGTCGGTTTGTGTCCCAACATTCACAAAGGTGTAGACCTCTCTACGAGTTGACCAAGCCAGGAGTAGAATTCCACTGGAATTCTAAATGTCAGAAAGCTTTTGAAGGGTTGAAGGAATATCTGGCTAGTCCACCCGTTCTCATTCCACCCAAACCAGAAAAACCTCTGATCCTTTACGTCTCAGTCTTGGATGACTCCGTGGGAGCCGTCCTCGCACAAGCTGATGAAGAAGGCAAGGAACGGGCAACCTATTACTTGTCTAAACTTCTCAATCCCTGTGAGCAGAAGTACACCGTCATGGAGAAAACCTGTGCTGCCCTCGTTTGGGTAGTGCAGAAATTGAAGCACTACTTCTTGGCTCATAAGTCCACTTGATTGCTCGAATGAATCCTATCAAATTCCTTCTGGAGAAATCCGTCCTTACGGATAGGCTAGCACGCTGGCAAAGTTTTCTCTCTCAGTTCGACATCACCTACATCCAGCAAAAGGTGATTAAAGGCTATGCCATAGCCGAGCATCTCGCTCACCATCCTCTTCCCAAGTTTGATCCCGTCCAATCAGAGTTTCCAGATGAGGAACTAATGTCCGTCAACCAATCAGATGAGCCAATGTGGACACTATATTTTGATGGAGCTCTGAATTCTCAAGGGAGAGGAATCGGCGTCGCCCTCCTGTCGCCTGAAGGCCTCACATTCCCATTGGCATACCAGCTCAAATTTCTAGTTACCAACAATATAGCCGAATATGAAGCTCTTCTAGCTGGCCTAGAACTCGCTCATTCTTTTCGTATCACTGAGTTGCGAGTCGTAGGTGATAGTCAACTCATCCTTCGCCAGGTGCTCACTAAATATCGCACTCGCGATCCCAAACTCAAGCCATACCAAGAACTCACTGCTGCCTTTGCCAAACTGTTCACCAAACTGATCTTTGTTCATGTCCCTCGTCATCAGAATATTCTCGCCGATGCCCTCGCCTCGTTGGCATCATCCATAAGGTTCCCTCTAGGAAGATGGTTTGAGTCCATTTCCATCTACAAACTTCACGCCCCTGCAATCGATGATGCTTCCTACGTAAACATCAAAGACAGGATAGCAAGAAAGATCCTGCAGGAAGATATCCTTGAGAAGAGGGAGATCATGTTGGCAGAGGTTGAAGAAGAACTGGCTGATGAAGAGAAACCATGGTTCTATGAAATCGTCAAATACTGCCAAGATCAGTCTTATCCTGAAGGGGCCACCACAGAGGACAAGAAAGCCATAAGGAGGGTGGCTCAGAAATACACATTGGTTGGAGGTCTACTCTATAGGAGAAGCCTTACTGGTATTCTGTTAAGATGTCTTGGTGACGATGAGGTTTGGAAATGTGTAGAGGAGACGCACTCGGGTGTGTGCGGTGGCCACGTGAATAGTCAGATGCTCGCCAAAAAGATCATTCGGCAAGGCTTTTACTGGCCCACTATGGAAGAGGATTGTGCTGTCTATGTCCGTAGGTGCGTCAAGTGTCAACTTCACGCCGATAAAATCCATTCACCATCTTCCTCACTTCATCCAATATCCTCCCCGTGGCCTTTCTCCATGTGGGCATTCGACATCATTGGTCCCCTAGGTGATCCCAATTCCCTCACCAAGCAGAAATCTTTCATCCTTACTGCGACGGAATACTTCACCAAATGGGCCGAAGCCGAAGCTTACGCGGAAATCAAGATGTCAACAGTCTGCAAGTTCATCATGAAGAACATCCTCGCCAGATTCGGCGTCCCAAGCACAATCGTCACCGACAATGGGCCACAGTTCATTTCTCAGGACCTACAGGACCTCTGCAAAAGGTACGCAATTGCATTGCATCATTCATCGCCTTATTACCCACAAGGTAACGGCCAAGCGGAGTCCACCAATAAAACATTGCTCAAAATCATCAAGAAAACCTGCGAGTCTAGTAAGTTTTCAGACTGGCCAGAAAAACTTATCGAAGCCCTATGGGCCTATCGCACTTCAATCCGTACCCCCACTGGGCAGACTCCATTTGCCCTTACTTATGGTATGGAAGCGGTAGTCCCGTACGAGACTCTGATCCCTTCTCTCAGGGTACAATTAGACGAGGAATTTCCCCTCGACGATCGTCGTAATTCACTCCTCGCCCAGTTGGAACTCTTGGATGAGAAGCGACTGGCCACTGCCGAACACGCGCGTGTATCAAAATAGACTCGCTCGCTTTTACCAAAAGAAAGTCGTTGAGAGAAAATTCAAAGTCGGTGAGATGGTCGTAAAAAGAATTTTTGTCAAACCTGGAGGTCCGCGTTCTAAGCTCCAACCTAATTGGGAAGGACCATTTGTAATTCAAGCCGTGTACCCTGGCAACGCCTACAAGCTAGTCAACGCCGAAGGGACCGAGTTATCCCACCCTTGGAATGGGCTTTATCTTAAAAAATACTACCCTTAGCACAAAACAAAAAAATGATGAAAAGATAGAAAACATCAAAAAAAATAAAGAAATATTAAAAATCACTAAAAAGATGGAAAATTCAAAATACCGACACCTGGTGGTCACCATGTAGTCAAGTCACTGCATCTAACCTTCATGTTAGGATAGGGCCCATTAAGGCTTGGTAGGCACCGAGTCTTGGTTTGCCAGAACCGTGGAGATCCATGTCCGGCCACGTCGGCCTATGCTCGCTCGAAGGAAGCTAACATGTGCTCACTTATGTATTTTATTCAAAAAAAGTCGATAGCGTCACCTACGGTGGGGCCCCACCCAGAAGATCTCCGGAAGCTGTAATCTTTATTCTTTTCTCTTCGACTAAATGAGACAGTCGGCACCCTTAAAACGCTGAGCATGAGAAACCGAAACTCAAACCCCAAAGGCAAGAGTAGGATCCATTTCCTCGAGCATCGATCAGAGCACGAGAAGAGGGCAGTGTCCCCGCAGGCATACGAAAAGGGAGCCTACAAACGTCAAACGACTATATCTCCCTCACAAAAAGAAATACAAAATCAAAATCAAGAGAAAAGCCTGGTCGTGACCGTGCCTGTTGCGATAAACGGAACCCCTCAAAGCAAAAGTCTGAATCCACAAAAGGGGCCGTGGAATGTAAATGCTCGAGATTTGGTCCGAAGTTGTCCGAAAGGAAAGAGTTAATGGGCCCTTTGCCGATCCTCTCAGGAGGTTTCTCCCCCACGCTCTTCCTTCTTCCTCTAAAGATGAAGGTTCGATGGAGTTTCTGAAGGGTGAAAACTACCCAGGGTCTGCGACCTTATTTTAATATACACGTTTGGTTGCCTACTTTGAAAAGCAAAAGCTAACGCTGCGAAGGAGCCTCCGTGTTTCTGGCTGGTCAAGACCCCTGTTTACCACCTTGATGTCTTCTTGCTTAACCTTGGGCTTAGGCCAATGCAAGCGCGTCACCTATGGGTACGACGGCGTCTGATTCTGGGTCAGCGTCGCGCGGTTGGTCGTTAGGGTTCCAGGGTGTTCCATCATATACCATCTAGAGTTGTGAGGAAACAGACCCGGGTCGGGAAAATCTCTTACCTCAAACACCTTTTGGGTGAATCCCTGTGGTCGGAAGCAACTGGGAGCCTAAGCATGGCATGACGGTATTGTCATCAGGGTAAGTCTTAGCCGGCGGGATCATCATTCGAGGGGTCTAGAGGCCCAAATCAACCTAGATGTGCACTTAGGATTCCTGGGAGGTTAGTAAGAAACCCCTGTCTCACGTAGGTTAGGTGCCATTTGGGTGCTTGCCAGGCGTTAGCAAGAAAAAATTGAAATGATAAAAACAACAAAAAATGGAAAAGAGAAAATGTACATATTTGCAAATAAAAAAAATCTTTTTTATGATAAAATAAAAAAATGCCAAATATAAAAAAAAAGAAAACAAATCAATTTTGCATGATTGCATTTGCGTGCAGCATCTCACTTTTAATACCGCTTGCATTCGTGTGATTGCCTGTCGCATCTATCATCACTACATCTTTCTCTCGCCTTCCTTAAATGAAGGCTTGGCCCCTTGACCAGTTATCAAGGACAGTCACAGTGATCATTTGCTTATTAAGCAGGGGGCCAAGTCAAACAGAAATTCTGATTTGTTTGTTTCAGTGATGTGTGCAGGGATTCAAGCAACAGAAGCAAAGACCAAATAAACCGAACCTTGCATTTTATTCCAAAAAAACAAAAAATTACATCAAGTTCCACCCTCTCTCTCTGCATTACTCGTCCCACTACTCTCCGGGTAAAACGCTCTCAAAGGTGCTACCCAACTACGAAAAGCGGTACTTCTACCGCTCTGTACTCCCCTTCCTATTCCCACACCCCGGCATTGATCCACAGAAGCAGCAGAGAAGCTACTAACACGAAAGCCACGCTCTCGTGCTCTTCGGTAGCGCTCATCACCATCTCTCAGCCACTGTTCAGCAAGACCAAGGCTGATTCGGAGTTCGAATAGTTGGGCCTCCATGGCCCTTCGTTCCTCCCTTTCAATCAATCTGTTGGCTCTTTCTCTCTCTGCGTCTCTTTCTCTCTCTGCACGTTCTCTCTCACGGTCTTCCCTCTCCAACTGAAGAGTGACCCTCAGTTCCACGGCATCCCTAGAGGAGTCGTCATCAGGATGACGCCGCAGTTCCCTCTCCAGTTCTGCTATCCTAGCCTCCTTCTGCGCAACTTGGGCAAGCGCTTCTTCCGTCTCCTTTTCCTGCCGAATATACCATCTCAGATACGCGATAAGGCCTAAACAAAGAGAACTCAACACTGAAACTTTTACCTGTATACAGAGCATCCCTTCTACTTCCGTAGCACGCTGCGTGGCGTGAGCAAGTTGCTCATGAAGCAAGTCAAGTTCTGAGGTGGGAATCCACAAGCTGGAAGAGGCACCACCTACTCCCATCGCTGGGGAAGCCGCGCCAATCTGAGCATGCTACGACCGCATGAATTAGCAGCCAACATCTGGAATATGCGGTTCTAATTAGGAACGCACTGTACACCTACCAAGGCGCTCGTAGCTCTGTGGGCATCGCCCAACCGTTGCTCCATCTCTACCAAGCGAGTTCGTAAAGTCGCTATCATGGCATCACGGATATCCTGCAGCCATACGAGTCAGCATTTCCACCAGAAAACCAAAAAGGGAAAAAGAAGAAAAGAGAAAAAGGGGAAACCTACCTCCACAAGTCCCCGGGGTTGGAGCCGCTCTGCGTACTTTGTCCTATATAGACGCAAGTAGTCCTCGCTATCCCGCCCCTGCGATTCTACAATCGCGCCACCCCGTTGCCAGTCTTCATACTGTTCAGGGAACCGCACGCGCCAGTCAATGCAGGTCACCGGTCCTCGCGTCTTTCTCCCGACACGAGGTGGCGCAGTCGTATCCACCCATTCCTGAGCCAGTCCTAAAGTCCTCATAACCAATCGTAGCCGAAGCGGCTCGATTTCATTCAGGCAGTGCATCCACAATTCCCGTCTGAACCGGGCACGACTTGCTAGAACCCACGACTGGTCGGCATCGACCATGTCTGAGTAGGGTCTCCAGTTTACCATCGCTGCAGGGAACTCCTATAGCTCCCGTCTTAGCACCATCAGTTGGTAGGTTAGGGGTGCCGCACTCATGATGGGTTCCCACCGCCTGGCTAACGGCACCATCGCGGGTCGCCAATGTCGAGCTCTCCCCATGGGGAGGTAATAATAGCTCCACAGCTGCTCGGCGCGGGTCATCAGTACCTTGCAAAAACACAAAGAAAAATATAAAACAAGCAAAACTAAAAATAGCTGGATGAATGGTGTGAAACCACTCACAGCCATCTCACGATCCGCTTCTTGGAATATGCCTGCAAACAAGTGTGCCAGCATGGCAGCTCCCCAGGTATAGTACCCTACTCTTTCAAGGTCTGATAGCAGCTCCAGGAAGTGACATTAGATACCGTCCCCTTTCGAGCTCAGTACCAATCTCCCCAAAAGGAAGAGGAGAAATCTCCTCAAATCTATGTTGCATCTTTCCCAGTTGTCGAAATCTGTGCAGTACACGGCACGGCATCCTATTTCCATCCTTTCCATGAACTCTTCTGAGGATTCATCGTCCCGCCGACGAGTGTCGATGAGCCCTAATGCATCCATGAGGGACGCCCTAGCTACCGACCTATTTTTCCGACCATCTAGGTCCAAACCTAGTAGCTTCCGAGCACCTTCTCGGTAAACCGCATAAGTGACCCCGGTCACTGCCTCGCCCTCCACCTTCAGGCTTGTGATCCGGACCACATCCTCTAAGCTGGGCACCATCTGCCCCCAGGGCATCAGGAATGCCCGACTCACTGGGTCCCATCTCTCACACAAGGTTGGATCAGAACCAGGTCGAGCTTGATCGGCTCGATCCAAAGGAAGGTACCAAATCCCATCACATCTAGCCTCGCCTTCTGGAAATCTGGGAGGCCCTTGTATGCGGCCACTGCTAACTCCCATGAAATGTGTGATTTCATCACACTCTGTGCGTGCATAAGAAATGGAGAGGAGGTTTGGTCAGAAAGAGAGGAAGGGAGAAAGAATGAGAAAAGGGTAGGAAAGCTCAGCTTACGAGTTGTGATTGGGCCCTTTCGCTGAAGTGCCCTTCGAGATCCGAAAGCCTCCTGGAACTACTACCACTGGACCTGCTTCTCTTCGAGGAATGGGAAGATTCGCCCTCCATCCAACTCTCAGAATTTTGAACTCCTCCTCTCCCGTGAGAACTTGTGCTCCTCGAGTTAGTCCTCGATATACCTGGGAAGATAAAAGGGACAAGAATTTATAGAAATAGAAGGAGTGCGGGCCAAGATTGCCTCCATCACCTGTTAATGACAGCCCTCGCGATGAGGCACCTGTCATACGGTCCCGCGTATCACTTCACCGCTAACACAGGGTGATTGATTGGACGAAGAATATGACGACTAGCCCTTATGTTGTCCAGGGATACCCTATCATGTTTTTGAGGACGTCCGCAAAATTTGACACAACATCCGGGAAAAGGAACTAGGGCCGTCATTATTGACTTCGACGGCAGATTCCCGTGGAAAATGGTCACAACAAGACGTGATTCTCCGCTTGGGGTGGAGTCTCGGCAGACCCATCACATGGGAACAGTGCAAAGGAGAAGAAGTGTAGGGAAGAAGGAACGCACAAGAGAATAAATAAGCGACAACAAATCAAATCACTCCCTTCATAATTCTACATAAGCTATCAAAAACATCATAAACATAAGGAGGAGGCGAGTCCACCAGCTCGCAGATCCTCACCATCACTCATCTCTCTGGGTGCTCCCCTCCTCTCCCCTGAGGTGCGGGTCCCTCAGAAGCCTCTGGGATCCTCGTGCAGCAGCACCTGCCTCGCCTCTTGGCGCCTGCTCCGCAGCAGTGACTCGCTGCTCCTCCCCTGGCGTGGCGAAGAAGCCACTAGCGGCAAAGCGACCGGACTGGCGGAGTCACTCCCCGAACTCTCGCGCTCTCTCGTAGCGCGTCTCCATCCCTCCTAGCCTCTGCACGATGGCCTGAAGGCCCAGCTGGAGCTCCCTCACTTGGGCCTCCAAGGCCCTCCTCTCGGTCTGATCCCGCTGTCGCTCGGACCTTCTCTCGGCTTTCTCTCTCTCTACCTCTCTCCTCATCATCTGCAGACGAACCCTTAACTCCAGGATGTCTGGAGAAGGCCTCTCCTCACCACGATGCCGCAGCTCCACTACAGTCGCCACCCAGGCATCACACTCCTCTTCCGCCCGGGTCGCGCGGGCCACCGCACCGGCAAGTTGCTCCCGGAGGGAGGCAATCTCAAGAAAAGGGGCCGAGGAACTGGAAGATGCGCCACCAATCATCCCTGTCATCGCTGTCTGCTGGGCACGCTGGAACAAAATAAACAACGGCCGTCAGTGAAACTCCAAATCTGAAGATAAAAGTGCGGCACGTAACTTACCAGGAGCGACAGCTCATGTTGAGCGACGGCCAACTGCCGCCTAGCCTCTGACAGTTGGGCGCGCAAGCCGCCGATGCCACGCATGTCCCCAGCTTGGGGAAGCCCCGCATAACTCTCTCTCTGCCGCCGCAGGAAGTCGACGCTGTCCTGCACCAATACACTCCCTTGCTGTCCAGGGAGACGTACGTGCCAGTCCTCGAGCCTCGCCTTGCCGCGACTCTCCTTCCTAACACGGCTCGGCTCATCTGCACTCGCCCACTCATCAGCCAAACCCGGGACTCTTGCCGTACCCTGCATCAAAAGGGGTCCCACATCAGTCAAAAAGAACGCGTCCCCTGTCTAGGACGCGTCCATCATTTAAGTGCAACACTCGCCGAACCATTTCCCCCCTCGCACGGCTTGCTTCAAAACTCAAAATGAATCAAAGAGGGGAAAAACCAAGCACTCACCGAGCCATGTTCACCTCCTTCTGCGCCATTGGGCCCCTAGGGTCCCTCGGGGGCCCGAAGCGGCTCTTCCTCCTCCATGGACGCCGTTTCGTGCTCTTGCGCGTCCCTCCTCGGACGAGTGGTCCCGCGTCCCTCTCCACCTTCGCCGTGGTCTACACCACCGAACTCCATCGATCAAAAGAGGAAGGAGACGAAAAGGGGGATGAGCAAATTTTGGCGGGGGCGGGCTCGTTTGCAGGTAAGGCACGGACGAAGAAAGGCCGTCCGACGCTTTAAATTTGAATTCAAAGGTTAAAACGCGTCCTCGCGCTTGGACGCGCCCAAAAGAAAGCGAAAAAAAAAAGGAACAAAATCCCTCCATGCAAAGTAGTTCCCTCCTGTCCAGGGCAAAGTCCCGTGAAGCGTGAACAACGTGGTGTGAAAGAAAGTGCAGGAAGGAAAAGGGCACACGACAAAAGGAACCACACGAAATCTATTTCATACAAACAGTCAAAAGTACATCATACAGTGAGGAGGGTGGGGTGTACAAACAACTCTCTAACTCTCGCCACCACCCTCCTGGTCATCTCTCTCCTCCCTCCTCTGACGGGGATCCCTAGGGGGCCTCTGCGACCTCTGTGAACCCTGAGAAGCCGTGCTCGCCTCCCCAGGGGGCACCATGCCAGCCTCCAAGGTGCGGCGGCGCTCCTCGGCCGAAGAAACTAGAAAGCTGCCCACAGAAAAGGAACCGGACTGACGAAGTCACGCCCCGCGCTCCTTCGCCCTCTGATACCGCTCCTCACTCTCCCGAAGTCTCCCCTCCGCCGTGCCAAGACTCAGCCGGAGCTCCGACACCAGGGCCACCAGAGCTCTCCTCTCGTCCCAATCTCGATGTCGCTCTGCCATCCTGTACTCCCTCTCTTTCTCTAGGGTCTCCCTATCCCTCTCCCTCTCTCTCTCTCCACGCTCTCCCTATCCCTCTCCCTCTCCTCTCTCTCCCTCATCGCCTCTCTCTTCGACAGCTCGAGGGTGATCCGCAGATCCACTACGTCGCGAGGAAGCTCCTCAGCCTCCCGTCGCCGCTCCTCCTCTAGCTCCGCAATCCGGGCGTCACGCTCTGCCACCCAGGCATCGCGCTCCTGCTCAGCACGAACAGCACGGGCCAGGGCCTCTCGAATCTCGGCCACCTGTCAAAACACGCATGCACCGTAAGAGAACAGTGATAAAAGGAGAGCAGCCAGAAGGAGAGTCGAGGTCAGGCAGACACTCACTCGAGCCTCGCGGTCACGCTCGACCTCCTCAGCCCGAGCCACTGCATACGCCAGCTGCTCCTGGAGGGCAGAGATCTCCGGGGGAGGGCCCCACGAACTGGAACCCGCTCCACCAGCTGTCCCGGCTACCGCTGTCTGGTGGGCCCACTGAAACACAGAGCAAACGACAGTTAGAGGCCAAGTATCAAAAATCCAGGTCACGAAAAATGCATCGCATAAACTCACCAGGATCTCCAACTCCTGTCGGATGGCCACCAACTGCCGCCTGGCGTCAGCCAACTGGGCCCGCAGGTCGGCGATCATGTTGTCACGAGCATCCTGCATTGCACATAAGTTAGTACCACATGCATATACATATAGAAGGGTGAAGCATTTTCATTTCACTTACCCCTGCCATACCACCAAGGAAGAGGCGGTCCCCGTACGTAGCCCGGTACCGTCTCAGGTAATCAGTACTGTCCTGTACATGGGACACCACTGGGATCCCGCCCTGCTGCCAGTCCTGGTACTATGCCAGGAAGCGTGTACGCCAGTCCACGATCTTCCCCTTCCCCTTGGTCTTCCGCCCGATGCAGACCGGCTCATCTACATCGACCCACTCTTGGGCCAGCCCCAACGTCCTCATAACCAGCCTCAGCCGAAGCGGCTCGATCTCGTTCAGGCAATGGACCCACACGTCCCATCCGAAACGAGGAAGACCCACTACAACCCAAGGCTGGCCAGCATCGCCCATGCCCAGGTAGGGTCTCCACACCACCTGCATCACCATACATACATCATGTTAGTTACCATTCAGTCACATGCATAAAAACACAAAAAATCATACGCATCATACCATGGCCTCGGGATACTCGCTCAGCTCCCGACGAAGTGACGCCAGCTGGTAGCTGTGTGGTGCCGCTACCACGACCGGCCTCCACCGTCGCGCTAGAGGAACGGCCCTCCTGTTCCCATGCCTAGCCCTCCCCATCGGGAAATAGTAATAGCTCCACACCTGCATCCATCATACATCATTAGTACAATAATTGCATATTTAACTGAGGGAATGCATAAATAAAATGTTTACCTGGAGAAAAGGTGCGAAGCCACTGACTGTCGTCTCCTTCTCCGAAGTCTGGGAGAGATCGGCAATCAGATGGGCAAGCAGAGCCGCTCCCCACGCGTAGTGTCCCACTCTGTCCAGATCCGCCAAGATCCCGAGGAAACGGTAGTGGATGCCATCCCCCTTCATCCCCAGCAGAAGGCGGCCCAAGAAGAAGAAAAGAAACCTCCGGAGGTCTAGGTCCACCAGCTCCCGCTCGCTCGGGTCCTGGGTGAAAGCTGCACGAGCGTCTCCCTCAAGTCGTGCCAGAAACTCCGCTCCAGTCTCGCTAACCCACTAGCGCGGGTCAATGAATCCGAGCGCCTCCATGATCTCCACTCGGCCAACTACCCTGCTGTCCCTGTCAGTCACGCTCGTCTCTAACCACAGCAGGTCCAGGACACTCTCTCGATAGTCGGGGTAGGTGACCCCGCTCACCGCCTCTCCGTCAACTCGTAGCCCGGTGATCTGAGCCACGTCCTCTAGTGTCAGCACCATGTGCCCCCAGGGCATCAGAAATGCCCGGCTCGGTGCGTGCCACCGCTCCCTCAATGCCTGGATAAGAGGAAGGTCGAGCCGCAAGGGCTCGATCCTAAGGAAAGCTCCAAAGCCCATGGCGTCCACACGCGCCCTCTGAAAGTCTGGCAGCCCACGGTATGCTGCCACCACTAGGGACCAACTGATCCGGTCCTTCATCACGCCCTGCACACCACAAAACCAACAAAGAACACATCAGCATCATGAATAGTAATAAACAATAACACTGTATATACTACTTATTTATTTTATTTTTATTTTTAAAAAATATTTATGTTTTTTTGGAGGCGTCCAACACCTTGGACGCCTCCTTTACATTTTCTTTATTTTATTTTTAGAAAAACCCAAAAACCAAAACAAAAATAAAATAAAAAATATATATATATTATCATGGAGGCGTCCCAAGGGCTGGACGCCTCCTTATTTTTAATTCTATTCTTATTATTATTTACGTAAATAAAGAAATAAATAAAAAGAAAAAAATAAAATGTGGAGGCGTCCAGGCCCCTGGACGCCTCCTTTCCTCACTCCCCGGCCCTCACCACACGGCCTCTCGTCCGCCTATCCAGCCTATTAAACCAACAGATTGAAGTTCCGAAGGGCTTACCGGGTCGTGATCGTCCTCTCCCGCGTCGCCAGCATCTACTGTAGCCTCTACAGCCAAAGGAGGAGCCTCCTCCTCCACGGCAATCTCCTCCGCCACGGCAGCCTCCTCGGCGTCATCTCTCAGCCTCCTCGGACGACGAGCCCGTCGTTTTCGCTTCTCCCCACCCTGGCTCGGGCCTCCTTGCTCCATTGGAACTGGGAATGGGTTGTTTAGAGTGAAAAGTCATCAGAATGAACAGTAGAAGTGAAAGGGGGGTGAGGCCCCCCTTATATAGGAAAATCCTTTTCCTTGGGGTGTCCAGGCGACTGGACGCCCCCACGTTTTCCCTCTTTTTCAAAAAAATTCAAAAAGTTAGGGGCGTCCAGGCGCCTGGACGCCCCCAAATAAAAAAAACCCAAAAAAATAATAAAGAATTTTAGGGGCGTCCAAGCGCGTGGACGCCCCCAAAATAAAAAAATAAAAAAAAAATAAATAAATAATTGGAGGCGTCCATTCCCCTGGATGCCCCCATAATAAAAATTTCAAAAATAATAATAATAATAATAAAAGAGAAATAAGACAAGAGTATGTATATAATCCAAACAAGAGCACAAAATAAAAACACAAAGAAAAAGAAAAATCACCAAAAAAATAATAATTAAGGGGACAAGGGTCCCAAACATCCAAATGCCAGATTTTATTCCATCAGAAAAGTAGAACGAGTTACATCAGGGGCTTAGGCGCCTTAGACCTTAACTTCCTCAGTTCGGTTACATAAGCTCTCCACAGCTCGCATTCTTCCCCCACATGCGCTAAGGCCTTTCCCGCAACACTTGCCTTCCAGGGTGCTTTGACGGCCTTCGCTTCCTTCGCATCCGCTTCAGTGCCCAACTCTCTCTTCTTCAAAGGAACGATGCCAGTCGGTGGTGGGAACAAATGACGTGGGATGCCAATCTGGAGGCAGCACCGATGCGCATTATAAAGCACGAACTCGGTCGCGCCGATCAGTTGAAGATCAACTTCGGGAGAAGGCCTCACGAGGAGATCAAGCGAAAGCAAACATGCCGGTGCACAAGTGAAGAAGCTTTGTGTCACGGTGCGAAAGTGAGACCGCCAGTCTTCACGTCTCTTTAGCCACGGAACACGGTTCGCCACGGTGCCACCGAAGCCTAACACGTCGGCTATATGATAAAGGGGACTTTGTTGGAAGAGCTTCAAAGCAGTTGGCATTCTCTCACGGTGATCAAACTTGAAATGCAAATCCAGCCAGCAACTCAGGACAAGTGCGCAACCAAAAGGAGGCTTACCCATGCTCGAGGTAGTAAGGCCACTATACAGGTAGGCAAGGACAGCGGGTCCCACCCTCTTTCCACGCCAGATCCCGCAGATAGCACTCAGTTGGTCTTCCTCCACCATGTTGTGGGTATAAGGAAACAAGAGAGCACCCGCCAGACAAATGGTGAACCCTTTCATGATTCCCTCCAAATGGTCATCGTCTGGTAACCCTCTCAGGGCCTCCATGACCCATTCCGCGAGCTCTTGCAAGTCAATTCCCTTTTGAGTACGAACCTTTCGGGCTGCGTCGAGCGGCATGAAGCTTCCAAGGACGCTTTCGGAAGTCCCCCGTGTCAGCATCCGCATAGCCTTCACCTTCCCGTCACTCTTGAATTTCTTCAATCCGAGCAGAAGTTCCACCTCCTCGAGGAGGATGGTCACCTCGAAGGTCGGGAAGATAAAAGTGTGGGTCTGGGGATGCCAGATCTCCACTAGTGCGCCCATAGCCGCCCAGTCCATACGAATCTTCTCGTAGTGTTTGGCGTGAATAAGGAGCCCCTGCAGATGCCACTTCGAGAGTATGGCCCTCATGCCGATGGAGATGTTGGAAGTTAGCTTTGAAAGCCATGGCAGTTTGGAAAACTTCCTCGGGCCTGGGAAGAGTGGATATGGCTGGAAGAGAAAAGAAAGAAGAAGAAATGAAGGAAGTAAGAAGAAGGTTCACGTGGAGAAATTTGAAAAGAATCAGCTTACCATATGCGACATGATCATCCCACTCAAATGACCCTCGAGGTCGGAGAGTCGCCTGATCTCGCTGCTAGGCCTGCTCCTCTTCATAACGCGGGAAGACTCTCCTTCCATCCTGAAATCTCTAGATTCTCCTCTCCTTCCTCTCCTGAGCTTCCAAAACCCACCTTGGTGCATTTGAATGAACTAGCCTAAGGGGAGTTCTTATAGGAAGGGAAGATTGCTATAGGACGGAACATGTCACATCAACGGTCAATGTCAGGATTTTGGCTAGATCTCCTGTCCATTGTGGTGCGATTCTGTTATAAATTTGTTACTTTCTGATGTTATTAATCCATGCTGGCCTGTGCAGGTTTTACTAACGGACGTCTTTGTCCTATCTTATGTCCCACCTTTCATTGGTTGGTCCCACCATGTCATGCATCATAGTATATGATACCTACGTTACTAGAATATGTCAAGGACCTTGCGGCCCGAACGAATCTAGGATCTGAGTTCCCCTTCAACAAAAACAGTGATGATCCCGGAAGAATTCGGGTTGTACGGATAGGCCGTTAACTTGTGATAGCATGGGGAAGACGGTTCCATTTAGTGAGTTGGTGCGCGGATAAACGGGCCTCAGCCCAGTGTCGACTCACCGGATCGATATCCTGACCCGTTCTTAACAAGTTGACAATATTATCCTTGGCTATTTTCTATTTTAGTTTGTTTTAAATTTTTCTTTAAGCCCAGCATGCATTCATGTAGGACTTTGATTTATTGCGGAAGATCATTCAAGTGATTCGATTGCGAAATCCGATGTGCTTCAATTCTTACAAATATGAGATATTCTACTCTGAATGAAATACTGAGGTTCCTTGAAACGGCCCTACGCTGCTCTCCAAAGGAGACCCTTGTTTGGACAGACCCTCAGATATTCCTTCACTTTTTACCTTGCTTGACCCACCTTGGCCACAGCACTTCCACGTCGGCTGGTAACCGCTCCCCAAAGGTGAAACCTGCAAGTTTATGACCCAGGTACTTCCACACCGAGAAGTTGGTCTCCTTTATTTTCGTGCCTGAGCGCACATTTCACCCTCCCTTATTTGATCTCCGTCCAAGCAACCGTCAAGACTTGAAAGACCTCCTTCGAGGTCGCCTCATTGAAACTTCAGGAAACATTCCAAACAGTAACGTCAAAAGCGTGTCTCATCACACCTTGGCATCAACTTATCAGTCCGCTCCCACTTCACTCCACTTCGATACCATTCCACTACGTGTCGCTCCCTTGCAAAGTAGACGCCAAGGCGGGGCAGCTGTAGACACGCCATTCCTGACGCCTCCTGAGAAAGTCTCATATTACTATACGACGCTCCGCGACGGCTTACGCATTTTGAATCGCTTGAGTGCTTCCTTTTCTTGAGTCTTCTTCTGCCCTTCTCAGCATCCGGAATCGTCTCGTCACGGCATTCGGACGGCATCAACACCAGTCGGACGCATCAGAGGTTCTGAAATCAGGAAGGGTGTCTGTCGGGCGGCCGCCAACGCCTAAACTGAGGACCCGGGTGGGTCTTTATGGGGGCGTCCAGGCCCCTGGACGCCCCCATTCTTTTAATTTATTTTTCAAAGCCCAACCAAATAAAAAATAATATATTAATGGAGGCGTCCAGGCCCCTGGACGCCTCCATAAAAATAAATATAAAAATATATATGCCAGTTGGCATAAAAAACAAAACAAAAAAATAAAAATAATATATTTATGGAGGCGTCCAGGCCCTTGGACGCCTCCATCAACTCACTCACGGGGCGCCGCCCACCGAACGACGGTTTGTCGTGTGTGAAAAAATCTAAATTGTGGAGACGTCTAGCTATCTGGACGCGCCCATTTCTAAATCACGGGTCGCCGCTCCAAAACCACGCGTTGTGCCAAACCGCGTGCGTCTTTCGGCGGAGTTCGGTGGATGTTATAGAGGCGTCCGGGACCCAGGACGCCTCCACGAAAATATTCGAAAAAAATGAAGAAAAATAGAATAAAATATTAGTTCGGCCCTGATGGAGGTGTCCAGGGTCCTGGACGCCTCCACCCTCCGGAGCCCTATAAATAGAGGCCCACCCCCTCAGTTCTGGAGGAGCTTCGAAGAGATCCGATAGGCTGCCGGAGCCCAGAGGCTACCGGAGCTATTTCTAACCCGTGGGTTCTTTTGTAGGAGGAGGTTCTGCCGGTTTCTCGGGTGTCCAGGCTCGCGAGAGGAAGGCTATCTTCGTCCACCGCGCTTCCACGTCGTCCCTACGCTGCCGGAGCTCCGCCGGATCTCACCCTCGGCTCCTCCAATAAGCCTTTTCTCCCCCTTTTTTCTCCATAGTTCTTTACATTCATCATACTGCATCCCCTATCTCCCTACATAAGGGCGCCGTCTCTTGCATATTTCTTGCATTCATCATCGCATTTTCCTCCTACTCGAGTCCGAGAGGGGTTTAAAACCACACCAACCAGGTGTGTGTCAGGTCACGATCTCGTTACTTTTGTTGCAAGGAATTGTTACTACACTGCCATTTTCTAATTCCGTTCGTTTATTGTCTACTGTTTTGCAAGGGTAACCAAGGAAAGCCCTCTCCGTCGGCCGGCCGGAAGGAGAGGAGGAAGCAACCCACCATCTCCCGCTCTTGAGGTAGGCGCGATCACTTTCTTTATTTTGGGGTCTTTTGGCCTCTGGCGATCACATCTTGTTCTCGAGGCCGCGGCGAGTCACTTCCCCAATGGTCGTTTAAATTCCCGTTCTTATATTCTCTTTATATTCTGTTATATTCTGCTCATATTCTTGAGGCCGCGGTGAGTCACTTCTCCAATGGCCGTTTAAATTCCCGTTCTTATATGTTATATTCTTATCTATTCATATTCTCGAGGCCGCGGCGAGTCACTTCCCCAATGGCCGTTTAAATTCCCGTTCTTATATGTTATATTCTTATCTATCCATATTCTCGAGGCCGCGGCGAGTCACTTCCCCAATGGCCGTTTAAATTCCCGCTCTTTATATCCTTCTTATATTCTGTTATATTTTTATCTGCTCATATTCTCGAGGCCGCGGCGAGTCACTTCCCCAATGGCCGTTTCAATTCTTGCTATTTAATTTCTGCACCATTCCCATCCCCCCGAGGTCGCGGCGAATCACTTCCCGCTATGGCCATTTAACCCCCATATCTTGCTATATTACATGTGTCCCGCTCGCCCCGCCGGAGCAATCTCCCGTGGTGGCCCCTTCTCTCTTCTCTTATTTCTGTGTTGTAGCAAACAAAGAGGAGCTCGCGCGCTCCGCGTCTTCTCTGCTCCCCGAACTACGTGACGTCGCTCATAGGGAACTGACGCAGTATGTTGGTCTCTTCTTCTCTTTATCAGTGCCGACGAGGTACCGGGGACTGACGTGGTTTGCTGATCTCTTCTTCTCTTCGTCAGCGCCGATAGGGTGTCGGGAACTGACGTGGTTTGTTGGTCTCTTCTTCTCTTCGTCAGTGCCGACGGGGTGTCGGGAACTGACGTAGTATGTTGGTCTCTTTGTCTCTTCATCAGTGCCGACGGGGTGCCGGGAACTGACGTAGTTTGTTGGTCTCTTTGTTGAACACATGTGCACCATGATTACTATTATGGTTTTGATGATAGCAACTACTATAAGTCACATTGTGTTTGCATATGATGTCATTGTGTATCTGTTTAAGCATTTTATCATTTCATCGAACAGGTTGCGGGCATGTGCACTGCATTCCAAGTCTATACGTTGGACAAAGTCTATACGTTGGACAAAGTCTGTACATTGGACGAAGTCTATACGTTGGACGAAGTCTATACGTTGGATAAAGTCTATACGTTGGATAAAGTCTATATGTTGGACAAAGTCTATACGTTGGACGAAGTCTATACGTTGGACGAAGTCTATACGTTGGACAAAGTCTATACGTTGGACGAAGTCTATACGTTGGACGAAGTCTGTACGTTGCTGAACATGAAGTCTGTACGTTGGCTGCCTAGCACAACTTGAAGTCTATATGTTACTGCAGATGAAGTCTATACGTTGGCTACATGCACACAAGTCTGTACGTTCATGAAGCAAGTCTGTATAGGCTCATGCATGCTCAAGGTGCAAAGTCTGTACAGAGTTCATACATGCACACAAAGTCTACACGTCCAAGCCTTGATGCAAAGTCTATACAACAACTACAAGCTTCATTCAAATAGCCAAGGCCACTGCACAAGATGAGAGTCAAAAGACAAAGATTCAGTTGGTACTTTCTAGACCAACAAGGATGAAGTTACAGACATGAGCGGGCTGCTAATGGAGTTGAACGACGGAGCTGAAGCGGATAACGGACCGACCCGGGCAAGCCCGGAATCAGCCCAGCTGGCGGTCGACCGCCAGCACAGGGCGGTCGACCGCCCCAGCCAGCATCCGCCAGTCTGCATGTCTTTCAGCTGGCGGTCGACCGCCAGCCCGTAGCGGTCGACCGGAAATTCCAGGGACTAATCCTCTACAGCGATTCTCAGTGGAGGTCGACCGCCAGAAGTCACAGGTCGACCGCCAGCCCCGATGCAGCCATGTTTGACTTCGAAATCCACCTCGTGGCCAGCCCCTTTCCATGGATTTGTTTAATCAAAACTCACCTAATCTCCCATGATTTGTGGATCTGGTCTTGGGGGGTGTCCAAGGACCATTCAAGGTCTATAAAACCAACACATGAGGGGTTGGAAACCCTATCACTTCAAGGCTTCAAGGGAGATCAAGGGAGGCCATTTTCGAGGTACTGTAGCACCTCCGTGAACAGTGTTTCGGAAGGAAGTTCTTCATCCATCCAAGGTGATTCAAGCTCAGATCTGAAGCCAAGCAATCTCCAACAAAGTTAGAAGCACTCAAGGGCAAGAAGGGTGATCAAAGGAAGCTAGAAGGAGCGTATTCCAAGAAGGAAATCAAGCTACTCCGGGAAGAAGCTCTTCATCGAATCCTCAAGAGATTCAAGCTCCAGCAAATCTCAGACAAGATCTTTTCTCTTAAGCATATTCTATATCTTGTTTGAGTGTTTTTCATAAGTTGTTCTTTTTCTAGTTCACTCAAACACTTGGAAGTTGAGAATCGTCCCTACCGGTGGTTAGTAGGAAGGCAATCGGAGGTTGTCCGATTTGCGGTGTTGACGTCCCTATCGGTGGTTAGTAGGAAGGCAATCGGTGGTCTTTTCGATTTGAGGTTCAGTGCGTGGCACTAGTAGAGCCTCACCGGATTTGGTGAGGGGTGGACGTAGGACTGGAAATTCAGTCCGAACCACCTTAAAATCTCGTGTGTTGTGGTTTGCTTGTTCGATTGCTTTATGTTAGATGCATGCTTAGGTTCAATATCTATATTGCGTAATCATCTTGCCAAGCAAATCATTCGTGTTCTTCGTCAAGCTAGTTATATTCCACTGCTTATTTCATCATCTAGCTTTAAAGAGGGTTGCATTGCGAAAAGAGGGGCAGATCTATTCACCCCTCCCCTCTAGATCCGTTGTCCACTTCACAACAAGTGGCATCAGAGCCTAATCTCTCATTATGGGGTCCAACGACCTTGAGGGAAATGGTGGATCAGCGTCTAAGGGTTATTTACCTGAAGGACATTCTGTGAATAGGCCTCCTTATTTCACTGGATCTAATTATCCCTATTGGAAACATCGTATGCAGGTGTTCATTCACGCCCAAGACTACGAACTTTGGCGAGTGATCAGCAAAGGTCCGTATGAGCTTACGGATAATGAGGACTTGTGGACCAAAGAACAGATAAGGCAATCCACTGTCAACTGGAGTGCCAAACACATCATGCAATGCTCACTCCATCCAGTTGAATTCTCAAGAGTGGCTACCTGCGCATCTGTAAAACTAATGTGGGACAAGCTAGAGGTAATCTACGAAGGAACCTCTCTGGTACGAGAAACAAAAGCCAACATTTTAGTTTCTGAATATGAAATGTTCCGCATGAAGCCTGATGAATCAATTCAAGATATGTATGCTCGATTGACTGTGCTTACTAATAGTTTAACTGATTTGGGAAAGAAATATTCAGAGCAAGAAATTGTAAGGAAAATTCTCAGATCGTTAACTCCAGCATGGCACACAAAGGCTACCGTGGTTGAAGAATCGAGAGATCTCGCAACTACCAAGGTAGATGAACTCATTGGGTCATTGATGACATATGAGATCAACCTTAAGAACAAAGAGGCTGAGGCACCTAAGAAGAAGTCCCTAGCTCTTAAAGCAGGACCCAGCGGTCATGGCACTTCTGATGAAGGTGAGGATTCTGCAAGTGAGCGAGAAGAGGATGACGTAGCCATGCTCACACGTAAGTTTAAAAAATTCCTAAGAAAGGAAGGTAAGAGCTTCATGAGAGGAAGGTCAAAGGTAAGAAATGGTTTCAAATCTAATTCTGAAAGCTCTAAGAAAACTGACAAAATTATTTGTTATTCTTGCAACAAACCAGGGCATTTCAAGAATGATTGTCCCGATAGATTCAGAAAAGCTGACAAATGGAAGGGCAAGAAGAAGAACAAGGCCATGGTGTCCACATGGAGCGATGAAGAGGAAAGTGATGACGGAACCAGCTCCTCGGACAAAGAAAAAGAAGATTTCTGCCTTATGGCCAAAGGTGATGAAGAAACTGAGGTAAATTCTCTATTTGAAGATTATACAATTGATGATTGGGAGGATGCATATATACAACTCATGGAAAAGTATGAAATGTACAAAAAGGAGAATAAATCATTGAAAAAGAAAATTAACTCATTCGTGCATGATCATAATATTAATGATAAGAATGCTCTACTTGAGACTGAAATTGAAGATCTTAAGAAAATGATTGAGGATTTGGAGGAAGGAAGAAAAGAAATGGCTGACTTGGAAACTGAAAATGAGGATTTGAGAAATGAGATTGATAGCATGAAGCTCAAAATGCAAAGTTATGAAAAAGATAGTAAATTGAGCAATGAAAAGTATGAAGCTGTCAAACAAGTCAACATTTAACTTCTTCAAAATATTGAAAACCTACAAAAAGAGTTGAAGGATAAACAACAATCTTTAGAAAAATTTGTGGATGGAAGAGAAAACCTAGATGCTTTGCTAGGTACCAGAATGAACTTTAACAAGGAAGGGTTGGGTTTTGAACCAACAAACAAAAGGCCAATTAGGCTCAAAACTGTCACATTTGTTTCATCTTCCGAAGCTTCCACCTCAAACACAACTCCCACACAAAACCAGCAAAAACAAAAGGAGAAAGGGAAAGAAAAGATTGAAGAGGCAGTCACCAACATTCCCAAAAAGCCTGTCCAAAAACCTAAGAAAGGTCGACCTTCCCCACAGCATAGGTCAACACTTCCTTGGCCATTGCATGCTCAATCTTCCAGATATCATCAAAACTGGATTGCTCATTCATATAGGCCAACACCACCATACTTTCGGAGAAATTGTGATTCATGTGTTCATCAATCCTATAACTTTCAATCTCCTAGGCGGCAGAACAATCACTTTCAACCCAAAAATAACCAATGGCCACAATGGGTTAAGAAGCCAACTTTATCAAACAATCACAAAATCCAACAAAGAGCCTCTAAATAAAAAGGAAATGTCAAGGCTGAAAAGAAAAACCAAATCCCTGCTTTAAGCAAACAAAACATGAATGTTAGAAAGGTCTGGATTCCAAAAGAAATGGTTTCATATTTTGAAAATCTTAAGAGTTTGATGGGACCCAAAATTGGTTGGGTTCCAAATACAATTGCTTAATTGTTTGTGCAGGAATGTCTTGCAGCCATGCATAACAGGTGGTATCTTGATAGCAGCTGTTCAAGACACATGACTGGAGACAAAACAAAATTTTATCTCTTGGAGGAAAAAAAAGGAGGATACGTTACGTTTGGAGGGAATAACAAAGGAAAAATCATTGGAACAGGTAATGTAGGTAAGAACCTCTCCAACTCCATTGGAAATGTGTTGCTAGTTGAAGGTTTGAAATATAACCTACTTAGCATAAGTCAATTGTGTGATAAAGGTCATAAAGTGTTGTTTGACTCTCATGAATATAGAATTCTTGAACCAAAATCTGACAAGGTAAAATTTTCTAGTAAGAGAGTCAACAATGTTTACATGATTGACTTAGATGATCCTGCTCATTTAAATCTTTGTCTTGCTGCACCAAAATCTGAAATTGCTTGGTTATGGCATCGTAGACTAGGACATGCTAGCTACAATGTCTTACATAAATTGTTAAAGCATTCAATGGTGAAAGGGTTGCCTGAATTATCATTTAAACAAGAAAACAAGTTGTGTGATGCATGTGCCCTAGGTAATCAAATAAGAAAATCTTTCAAGGGAAGATCTGAAAATACATCATCCAAACCACTCGAGCTAATTCATATGGACTTGTTTGGTCCAACCAGAACTGCTAATTTAAGTGGTTGAAAAAATAGATATGTCTTGGTGGATGACTTCTCTAGGTTCACATGGGTTTTCTTTCTCACACATAAAAATGATGCTTTTGATGAGTTTCAGGCGCTCTACATGAAGATAAAGCAGGACGGTGTGTTCAAGATCTCCAAGATTCAATCTGATCATGGTGGTGAATTTGAAAACACTGACTTCTATAATCTTTGCAGGGCTGAAGGCATTTCACACCGATTCTCTTCACCAAGAACGCCGGAGCAAAATGGTGTGGTTGAAAGGAGAAACCGAACACTTGTAGAGATGGCAAGAACCATGCTTGCTGCACGGTAACTTCCAAGGAGGTTTTGGGCCGAAGCGGTAAACTCGGCATGTTACATTATCAACCGCTCTATGGTAAGACCACACACCAAAAAGACTCCTTATGAGTTGCTGAAAGGTAAAAAGCTCCCTCTCACATATGAAAGTGTTTGGGTCAAAATGCTTCATCTACAACAATGACAAAAGAGACTTAGATAAATTCGAGCCCAAGAGCGATGAAGGTATATTCCTTAGATATTCTGATAGATCTAGGGCTTATAGAATTTACAATATCAAAAGTCAAACTGTAGAAGAATCACCCCATGTTTCCTTTGATGAATATCATGATTCTAACAATGATAACTCTTGCAGGAAAAACGATGAAGATGGGGAATTCCTAAACATGAAGGACAATAGTGATCCTCCACAAGAAGAAATAAAAGAAGATGGTGACCTAGCTGAATCAAGCAATGCAAGGGATCAAGCTCCAGGGGAAGGTAACGATTCTACAAACATTAGAATTCTTAAGGATCATCCCTTGGAAAATGTCATTGGCAGCTTGAATGACCCACCTAGAACAAGGTCACATTTTAGAATTGTGGAAGAACTAGATCAACTTGCTCTTCTCTCTCAGCTTGAACCCAAAAAGATTGATGAAGCATTAAAAGATGAAAACTGGATAAATTCAATACAAGATGAGTTAAACCAGTTTGAAAGGAATAAAGTCTGGCATCTTGTCCCTAGACCTTCATCACAATCTGTCATAGGCACTAAATGGGTCTTTAGGAACAAACTAAGTGAGGATGGCAAGATAATAAGAAATAAAGCTAGATTGGTGGCTCAAGGGTATAATCAAGAGTTTGGGGTAGATTTTGATGAATCTTATGCCCCAGTTGCTAGACTCGAAGCCATCAGAATTTTACTTGCCTTTGCATGCTCCCTTAGAATAAAACTGTATCAAATGGATGTCAAAAGTGCTTTCTTGAATGGCTTGATTAAAGAAGAAGTCTATGTTGAGCAGCCCCCTGGCTTTGAGAATTCTAACAATGTAGATTTTGTATACAAGCTAGACAGGGCGCTTTATGGACTTAAGCAAGCACCAAGAGCTTGGTATGAGAGACTAAACTCGTTCCTCATTGAAAAAGGGTACACACGAGGTAAGGTAGATCAAACACTTTTCACCAAGAAGTAAGGTAAGAACATCTTGATTGTTCAAATTTATGTTGATGACATTGTGTTTGGTTCTACAAAATCTGAAATGTGTGAGGAATTTGCTAACCTCATGACTAGCGAATTTGAGATGAGCCTAATGGGAGAACTTCAATTCTTTCTCGGTTTGCAGGTCAACCAAGGAGAAGATGGTTGCTTCATAAGCCAAGCCAAATACATCAAGGAGCTGCTAAAAAGATTTGACATGGCAAACAGCAAAATCATTGTAACTCCGATGAGCACCTCAACTTCACTGGATTCGGATGAAAATGGTAAATTGGTGGATGCAAAGGTCTATAGAGGTATGATTGGTTCTTTGCTTTATTTGACTGCATCCCTACCAGATATCCAGTTTAGTGTATGCCTTTGTGCTAGATTTCAAGCTAGTCCTAGAGAATCTCATTTGACTGCCGTCAAACGTATCCTTCGATATCTTACCGGCACTCAAGATTTGGGATTGTGGTATCTGTCATCATGTGATTTATCTCTTATATCTTATTCTGATGCGGATTACGCTGGATGCAAGCTGGATCGTAAGAGTACTAGTGACTATTGCCAGTTTCTATGCGGGTGTTTAGTTTCTTGGGCCTCCAAGAAACAACACTCGGTTGCCCTCTCAACCGTGGAGGCAGAATATGTTGCTACGGGGAGCTGTGGCACCCAAGTGTTGTGGATTAAACACCAACTCCAAGACTACTTGGTGGATCTTGGTTGTATCCCGATTCTGTGTGATAACACTAGTGCTATCAACCTTGCAAAAAATCTAGTCCAGCACTCTAGGACTAGGCATATTGAGATTAGGCATCACTTCATTAGAGACGAGGTCAGTAAGAAAAATTTTGAACTGCATTTTGTTGATACTCTAAATCAAATTGCTGATATTTTCACCAAGCCCTTGTGTAATGACAGGTTTTGAACACTCAGAAGGGAGCTTGGTCTTTACCGACCTCAGGCCAATAAGAATTTGAAATGATGATAATGTTCAATTAGTTGTGTATTTTGCATGTTGGTATTCATGCATTGTTTATATGTCAATATGTCTTTTTGCATATGGTGTCGCATTGCATATAGTTGCATAATCAAGTTGAATCTATGTTCCCAATGCATTGCATGGTTTGTGTCGCATCATTCTTGCATGGCCATGGTATACCAAATATTGATGTATGGAAGGGCAGGTTATGCTTGTCTCGAAGCACTCAATATGCGTGAGGTTTCACCTCCGCCAAGTACCATGTGTCAATGTCGCATATAGGCCATATAGTAAGGGGGAGTTGTCCTTGTGCAACATTCATGCATATATTTCATATTCATTCTGTGGCATTTAATAAGTGTACAACCATGCGTTGGGTCATACATTTCATTTTTGCTACCTTCATGAGTGACTAGGTCAACCTCCTTTGCCATTCCACTTGATTGCAAACATAACTCCTTCGCGTATCCATTGCATATCCTTAGGGGAAGTTTTGTTGATTCTCTTAACCTCTTGCAAACTGCACTTCAGTGGCTTACAGTCTGGTTTGAGTTCATGAGACAGACGGACATATGGTGTAAGAGCTTTCTATTATATGCCCTAATGATTGTCCATTCAATGAAAATGGTTCAGATTTAATGATTTCCTTGTAGTTCTGATATATCTTGTTTGAAATCATCTATGTTCTGTAGTTTTAATAGACTTTCACTAAAGATTGCATGTTATGTCTTGAATGACTACCCTGAAATCTGAAAATCCAGACTTCATGACAATCTTGGTGATACTCTAGAGCTTAGTATTGTTTCTAAACATCTTGATGAGCTGGAATTCTTGAAAATCAATTTATAGAGCAATGGTGGTGTTGCACGGAGAAATATGTCACGTCATCAAATCAAGTGACGAATGATATGTCATGATGTGCCTCTGTTATCTCTGTCTTAATTCATCTGGACTCTAGGCAGAGCAATGGCATAATTGCTGAGAAACATATCTTCTCATCAATGAAATGAGTTTGGATATGTCATGACATGACTTTGCTATCTCTGTTCATTCTGAAGCATAACCGTCAATCTTGTCAAATACCTAGGAATACTGGCGTCTAAACAACGTGTATTCTTACGGCTTGGAGGCATGTACTAGACTTGATTGCTCGTAAAATATGAGTCATGTGCCTTCAAATTCAAAAGATATTGAAAATCAAATTTGTTGAACTCATAAAATTTCATGCTTTAGTCATGATTGTTTAGCCTCAATACTCATTTTTTTTTGTTATTCCCTTTGTAGTTACTGAATATGGATATATAAGACAAGGGACGGTTAAACATTGCCATGATATGCACCTTTGGATCATTTCTATTACATCTTGGATGTAGCTGCTTTTCGAACTCTATTGATGAATTCGGATTTCATTAGCTTTGAACCATATATATTGCTCACGGTCTATTTCAGGTTTGCATATAATGGCTTGCTCTTAACTCCTTTCAGCTCTGGTCTCACAGACATTTTACTATTATCACACTTTTTTTTACTGTTGACAAAGGGGGAGAATTCTTTGTGTGAGTCCTTTGTAAGAGCTATATGCGTTATCGCATTGTCAAAGGGGAGAGCTTATGTGCTTTGTGAGTTGTCATGGGGGATGTGTGAATGGTGTACGGGGAGAGTCAAAGGGGGGAGAATCCATTGCTCACTTTGCATCTCATATGTGTATGTGATGGGGTTTGCATAATTGCATAGCATTCATATCTGCATTCATAATTGCATTCACATGCTATTACTATCATGGATCTTGAGCTGCATATGTTACATATATCATACACTTTGTCATCTTGGCTATTTCTGCCATATAATGACTCACAGTGTTGCCATCATCAAAAAGGGAGAGAATGTTGAACACATGTGCACCATGATTACTATTATGATTTTGATGATAGCAACTACTATAAGTCACATTGTGTTTGCATATGATGTCATTGTGTATCTGTTTAAGCAGTTTGTCATTTCATCGAACAGGTTGCGGGCATGTGCACTGCATTCCAAGTCTATACGTTGGACAAAGTCTGTACATTGGATGAAGTCTATACGTTGGACGAAGTCTATACGTTGGACGAAGTCTATACGTTGAACCAAGTCTATACGTTGGACAAAGTCTATACGTTGGATGAAGTCTATACGTTGTACAAAGTCTATACGTTGGACCAAGTCTGTATGATGGACAAAGTCTATACGTTGGACAAAGTCTATACGTTGGACGAAGTCTATACGTTGGACAAAGTCTGTACGTTGTTGAACATGAAGTCCGTACGTTGGCTGCCTAGCACAACTTGAAGTCTATATGTTGCTGCAGATGAAGTCTATATGTTGGTTGCATGCACAAAACAAAGTCTGTACGTTGCACAAGACAAAGTATGTACGTTGGCTGCTAGCACAACTCCAAGTCTGTACGTTGGTTGATGGCTGCAACACAAGTCTATACATTGGTCGGTTACTTCACACGCAAAGTCTACACATTGCGTTCTATTGTGTTCGTGCATCGAGTTACCAAGTCTGTACGTTCATGAAGCAAGTCTGAACAGGCTCATGCATGCTCAAGGTGCAAAGTCTGTACAGAGTTCATACATGCACACAAAGTCTACACGTCCAAGCCTTGATGCAAAGTCTATACAACAACTACAAGCTTCATTCAAATAGCCAAGGCCACTGCACAAGATGAGAGTCAAAAGATAAAGATTCAGTTGGTACTTTCTAGACCAACAAGGATGAAGTTACAGACATGAACGGGCTGCTAATGGAGTTGAACGACGGAGCTGAAGCGGATAACGGACCGACCCGGGCAAGCCCGGAATCAGCCCAGCTGGCGGTCTACCGCCAGCACAGGGGCAGTCGACCGCCCCAGCCAACATCCGCCAGTCTGCATGTCTTTCAGCTGGCGGTCGACCGCCAGCCCGTAGCGGTCGACCGGAAATTCCAGGGACTAATCCTCTACAGCGATTCTCAGTGGAGGTCAACCGCCAGAAGCCACAGGTCGACCGCCAGCTCCGATGCAGCCATGTTTGACTTCGAAATCCACCTCGTGGCCAGCCCCTTTCCATGGATTTGTTTAATCAAAACTCACCTAATCTCCCATGATTTATGGATCTGGTCTGGGGGGTGTCCAAGGACCATTCAAGGTCTATAAAACCAACACATGATGGGGTTGGAAACCCTATCACTTCAAGGCTTCAAGGGAGATGAAGGGAGGCCATTTTCGAGGTACTGTAGCACCTCCGTGAACAGTGTTTCGGGAGGAAGTTCTTCATCCATCCAAGGTGATTCAAGCTCAGATCTGAAGCCAAGCAATCTCCAACAAAGCTAGAAGCACTCAAGGGCAAGAAGGGTGATCAAAGGAAGCTAGAAGGAGCGTATTCCAAGAAGGAAATCAAGCCACTCTGGGAAGAAGCTCTTCATCGAATCCTCAAGAGATTCAAGCTCCAGCAAATCTCAGACAAGATCTTTTCTCTTAAGCATATTCTATATCTTGTGTGAGTGTTTTTCATAAGTTGTTCTTTTTCTATTTCACTCAAACACTTGGAAGTTGAGAATCGTCCCTACCGGTGGTTAGTAGGAAGGCAATCAGAGGTTGTCCGATCTGCGGTGTTGACGTCCCTACCGGTGGTTAGTAGGAAGGCAATCGGTGGTCTTTCCGATTTGCGGTTCAGTGCGTGGCACTAGTAGAGCCTCACCGGATTTGGTGAGGGGTGGACGTAGGACTGGAAATTCAGTCCGAACCACCTTAAAATCTCGTGTGTTGTGGTTTGCTTGTGCGATTACTTTATGTTAGATGCATGCTTAGGTTCAATATCTATATTGCGTAATCATCTTGCCAAGCAAATCATTCGTGTTCTTCGTCAAGCTAGTTATATTCCGCTGCTTATTTCATCATCTAGCTTTAAAGAGGGTTGCATTGCGAAAAGAGGGGCAGATCTATTCACCCCTCCCCTCTAGATCCGTTGTCCACTACACAACACTCTTCTTCTCTTCGTCAGTGCCGACGGGGTGTCGGGAACTAACGTAACATGTTGGTCTCTTTGTCTCTTCATCAGCGCCGACGAGGTGCCGGGGACCGACGTAGTATGTTGGTCTCTTCATCTCTTCGTCAGTGCCGACGGGGTGCCGGGAACTGACGTGATTTGTTGGTCTCTTCTTCTCTTCGTCAGTGCCGACGGGGTGTCGGGAACTGACGTAGTATGTTGGTCTCTTTGTCTCTTCATCAGTGCCGACGGGGTTCCGAGAACTGACGTGGTTTGTTGGTCTCTTCTTCTCTTCGTCAGTGCCGACGGGGTGTCGGGAACTGACGTAGTATGTTGGTCTCTTTGTCTCTTCATCAGTGCCGACGGGGTGCCGGGAACTGACGTGGTTTATTGGTCTCTTCTTCTCTTCATCAGTGCCGACAGGGTGCCGGGGACTGACGTAGTATGTTGGTCTCTTTATCTCTTTTCTTTCTCTTTTTTTTAACCACATTACTGGTACAAGCGCCCTTCCGGGTTTTCGCCGGCACCAGCCCCCTCTTGCTTTTGCCCACGTGCCCTTTCGGGTTTTCACGTGGCGGGGTACCCGATTTTGCCTGTAGCGCCCTTTTTGGTTTTCGCCACAACTGGGTTGCTGCCATTTTTACCCTTGTCCCCGTGTAGGGGCAAGTCCGGCGGGGCACCTCTATTTTAAGCCCCTTTCTCTTTTTTATTTTCTTCCCTTTTTTTTGACGAGTGGGTGATATGTAATTGTTGGCTAGGGCCTGAAGCCTTGCACCGAACGATAAGGTTCATTCGTTGGCAAGAAAATAATGCCAGCGCAACGGGAGAATTTCTGCCGATTCGGACGTAAGATCCGTAATGGCAATATGGTGTGAGAGTGGGTGGCTAGGGCACGAAGCCTTGCGCCGGGAAGGGACTTATTCGTTGGCAAGGGACTAATGCCAGCGCAAGGATAGAGATTTTTCCGATTCGGACGTAAGGCCCACAATGGCGAGTTTGCATGAGAAGGTGGCTAGGGCACGAAGCCTTGCGCCGAAAGATAAGGTTTATTCGTTGGTATGAAGATAGTGCCAACGCAACGGTTTTTTTTTTGACTCAGGTGTAAGGTCCGAAATAGCAATATTGTGTGAGAGCAGGTGGCTAGGGCGCGAAGCCTTGCGCCGGAAAGGGACTTATTTGTTGGCAAGGAATTAACGCCAACGTAGGGGTGGAGCCGTCTTTGCCCGTGCAGATGCCCGTCGGCTCGGAAGCGCGTGAGGATGGACCGTTCCAACGGAGACATGTATCATTGTGCATTATTTGCATATATATATATATATATATATATATATATATATATATATATATATATATATATATATATGTATGTATTATCTTATGCACACGCCCATACATATATACCCATACATATATATATATATACATATATATATATATATTTATTTATTTTTATTATTATTATTATTTTCCTTTTTTTCTTTTCTCTTTCTCTCTCCCTTTTTTCTCTTCTTCCTCTTTTTTCTTTTTACTCTCTTTTTCCTCTTTTTTTTTGAATTCCCCCTTTTTATTCCTTTTTCTCTTCTTCTTCTCCTTTTTTTTTGCCATATAAAAGGGGCGGGGGTGGCACACCGAGCCACCCCCCTCCTTTCAATTCTCCCTCTCTCTCTCTCTTCGGTGGACGAACGCCCCCCCTTCTCTGTCTCTTCCTCTTCTTCCCCGTCACCGGATGCCACCACCGTCGAGCGCCGTTGTCGTTGCCGTCGGGGTGAGGGAGTCACCACGGAGGGGTCTCCCCCTCCCCCTCTCTTCCTCTCTTCCCTCTTCTCCCCCTTCCCTCTTCTCTTCTTCTCTTCCCCTCTTCATTTCTTCTTCCTCTTCTCCTCTATTTCGATCGGGATGGCGGGGCCTGAAGCTCTTCTCCCTCCTTCCTCCTTCTCCCTTCCTCTTCTCTTCCCTTCTTCCCCTTTTATCCCTCTTCTCTTCTCTCCTTCCCCTTCCTCTTCTCTGTGGAGGCTCATTGGGGTGCCGCCGGTGTCGTCGTGGCGAGGGCCACCGAAGTGTACCGGTAGAGAGGGTTCCAGGCGGGCGCGTCGGGGATCGAAGGGCACAGACGTACCGGCGAAGGAGACGGGGGCCATGCCGGGGAAGCGAGGGCACGGGCGTGCCAGAGAAGGAACACGGGGCCGTGCCGGGGAAGCGAGGGCACGGGCGTGCCGGCGAAGGAACACAGGGCCGTGCCAGGGAAGGGCCACTCCCAGGCGTGTCGGCGAAGGCCCGCCTGGGGCGTGCCGGTGAAGGCGTTCCAAGGCGTGCCGGGGAAGGCCAGCCAAGGCGTGCCGGGGAAGACGCCAGGGGCGTACCGGCGAAGACCGCTTCAGGGTGTGCCGGGGAAGACACTGAGGGCGTACCGGGGAAGCCTACCCCACAGGGTGTACCGGCGAGAGGGAGAGGCCCATGCCTGTGTAGCTGAGGATTTTTGGTGTTGCCTTTTGGGGCCCACCGTGACTTTGTTGGGGCCGTCACTCCTTGTGGACGCGCACCCGTGTTTTCCCTTACACCTCTGGCCTTGAGGAAACTCTGCCGAAATTTCATCAGAAATTGGCAGTCTCTTATTCATTTTACTTGTAGTAGAGTCCCTTTGCAGTTTTCATTTCTCTTTCCCCGTGGCTTGTTCTGATCTTTTGTTTGTTCCGATGGTGTGGAGGTAGATGGCTTAACGGGTGGTGGTTTAATAGTGGAAGGCTTGGGGGAGGCCAGTGTTGCGGAGGTTAATGGTGTAACTGGAGGAGGTGTAATGGGTGGAGGGTTAATGGGTGAAGGTTTGGTGCGTAGGAAATGCCGAATGGGGCGAGCGGTGTTTGGAGTGGTGAAAAACTCAAGATGCGTCGGCGCGGGTGATTGGAGTATCGACCCATCGTCGTAACACCAAGAAGTCTCGGAAATAGGGGTTGGATCGGGGATGGTGGCTTCATCCTGAGCGAGGGGTTCATCGAATGAAAGTGGGGGAAGTGGAAAGTTAAGGAAACTCGAAAGGGGTGCCTGCGGAGCTTCATCATCATACACCGGCTCGGATTCTTCAATTGCCGGTTCTTGCTCGCTTGGAATATCAACGCCGTAGTCGTCCATCCTATCCTTCCATTCTCTCTCCATTCTTGTAATGTCATCCAAAGCCGCATAGAGAGGATTGATCGGAGTAGGAGGAGCCGTGACCCTCTTTATTTGTTCCTCCATCAAAGTAATCTTATCGAGCAGAGTTTGCTGGAGGGGTATAACATGAACAACAGGAGGTTGGCAGGGCCTTGAAGGAGGAGGGGCCGCATAAAAAGGCCGTGGAGGGGAGTTGACGGGATGACCCGTAAAAGAACCCTGACGGGCCGGATTGCAAGGAGTAAAAGGGCCTCGGGGCCGTGATGGAGGAGGAATAGAAGGAGGCGGGTGTCGGACCACCCGAGGAGGAGTGTGAATAGAAGGGGATGGGTAATGGGCTACCCGAGTAGAATGAACAGGAGGAGATGGGTAATGGGCTACCCGATCAGGATTGGAAGGAGATGGGTGATGGGCCGCCCGAATAGAATTGGAAAGAGGTGGGTGATGGGCCACCCGTGTAGAATTGGAGGGAGATGCATGTGATGTACCCTCAACGGCGGCCTTAAGGGCTTGGATCTGTTGAGGGGTAAGATGATCTAATGCATGCAAGATTTGAGAGACTTTCCCGTCATTAGGATGAGACGGTCCCGTAGGAATAGTGGCTCGAAATTGAGGAGGGGGACCATGAAGATGGACATTACCCATGGGTCGGGCATGAGAATAAGGGCGTGGTCCCTTGAAAGAATGGTGAGAATGCTGATTAACATGTTGAAATTGAGGATATGAAGTGCTAGGCTGTGCATCCTCATGAATCGAATTGAACATGTTTCTATCATGGTAAGCCATTATATAATCAAAATTCTCAATAATTATGCAAATAAGCACACAAGTTGGAATGGTTACCGTGATTTTTATTTGTTTGAACCTTGGTGAATTAAGGATTTTAGCAAAGTTTGGAATTATTCACAAAAGGGGGGAACCTAGTTTCAATATGGTTTGAACTTCAATGCCCACTAAGGATCCTCTCTCACCGTATAGGCCAACTAACTCGGGACTTCAAAAGGGTACAACCTGCCCGGCGTCCGTGAGGGAATCCACGGGTGCGGGGGCTTATGGAGGCTTGGAAAAGGGATTTCCGGTCCAAAGAGACGGAATGCTCAATGGAGGGTCGTCCCGATTCCAAGAGGGTGTGTGGATCCTAATGAAGAGGAGGGGGGCTCCCAAACCAAAATGCAAATATGAATGCAGCAGGGAAAATCAAGCTAATCACAGCAAATGATCAATCAATAAAGATAAGCATGAAATATCATGAAAAACCACAGCCGGGGGGTTCTGGAAACCCACAGTAAAAACACGCCCTGGAAGGGGACGCTACTAAACAAGGACACGACGGTGTGACTGTCGTGAATCAACGTGAGGGGCCAAGGGGTAGGGTAAAACACGCCTTAGTGTGAGGCGCTATAAATAAAATGACGCCCTATCCAGCGGGCGTCAAATCCAAGAAAACGCCTTTAAGGGAGGCGCTAATAAAGATAAAGACGCCCTTGCAATGGGCGTGAATTCACCAAGCAAGCAGAGATAATTGGAGACAGCTAGCAAACGCCCTGTCAGAAGGCGTTAACTTCAAACAACACGCCCTGGGTTAGGGCGTGAAATCAAAAGGCGCCTCCGACAGAGGCGTTAATTCTCAATCCACGGCCAACAGTGACAACCACTCACAGTCGCAGGCAATCAACAAATATAAGATATAAGCATGCTCATCAAAATTTCAAATAAGTGGAGATTTTAAAGAAAAATCAATAAATTGACAAATCACTTAGGGAAAAGGACAAAACCAATGGAGGGTGCCCGAGGGGCACAAAAGGGGGACGCACCGAGGGTGCAAATAAGGGAGATGGCACACGCGGGTGCCTAAGGGGAAACGGGTAATAGATGAAGAACACAAAGGGTCCCACCGTGATCGCCAATTTGTAGATCTCTTTAAAATCCACTTAAGAAAAATATCAATGAAAAGTAAACAATAAACAATAGTGGAGATGAATATATGCACGAGGTGCACAAGAGGGGTTTGTGATCGCCAGAGACGCGAGGCCTCAAAAATATAACAAATAAATAATGGGAGAGATCGCGAAAAATACCTTGGAGTGCGGGGATGTGAGTGCTTCCCTTCTCTTCAAATCGGCCGGCCGATGAAGAGAGTTCTTGCTTTTATTACCCTTGCAAAACAAACAAATACCACCAAAAGAATTGAATTAAAAACAAGGTGGGTGTAGCATCAATTCAATAAAAATATATAAGCATGAAAGCATGTACAAGAACATACCTTAAGGGTGGTTGCCCTTAAACCCCTATGCAAAGAGGGTATGGGAGATATGAATGAATGATGTGAAAAATAATGAAGTGTGCAAGAGTTGCACTAGAGGAGAGTCTCAACGTGGTTGAGAAGGGAAGAATATAACAGCCCAAAGGCTAAGATGAATGCATGCGATAGAAACTAATGCAATAAAACACAAGAAGAAATTGAAAAGAAGTAAAAGAGCCTGTTTCTCTCGGCTTTGATGCTCAATAGGGGGAGAGCCTCCTTCAAGAGATGAAACGTTAGATGTAGAAAGCCCCTCCTTCAGCCATAGCAACAGCCTGCGTGAAAGAAAGAAAGAGGAAGAAAAACAATAGAAAACACAACAGCAGAAGAATAACGTCGGGAGGAAGAAGAAAAGGAAGAATCCAGCCGATTAACAGAGCGATCGGCAGCTCTATTAATAAGATAGAAAAGGGATAAGAAGGAAAGAGTCCAAAGGAGGAAGAGATAAGAATGGGCAAGAGCCCAAAGAGGGAAGGATTAAGCTGGGCAAGGTGACCAAACGAAGTAGGAGTCTTTCTGGGAAAGGCTGCATCCGTTCGGAGCACAAAGGTGAAACACGACTTGGATCAGGGCGTTAATTGAAGAATTGACGACCACTAAAAGGGCGTTAATTAAAACACGACTTATATAAGGGCGTTACTTCAAAAATCAAATTTTAGAATTTATTTAAAAAATTATGAAACACGTCTGATTCAAAGGCGTTAATTAAAACACGCCCTATCCAAGGACGTTAATTCAAAATATTCAAAATAGGGCCATTTTTTATTTCTCAATATTATTTTCCCATTTTTTAGGTGAAGGTGCAACTCGTCGTCCTGATTCCAACGACTATTTTTGTGAATTTTTCTGACACCCGGAAGGCCACCAAATCACCTCTGGAAGGGGTTGAAAAATAATAATAAAATATTACATTTGAAATACACGCCCTCACTTGAGGCGTGAATTCATTTTTTTAATTTTTTTATTAAAAATAACGCCTTATGCTAAGTCGTTAATTCCCGAAAAATTCCGAAAAATTCTCAGAAAAATCCAGAAAAATAGGAATTTGATAGAAATGACGCCCTGAAGATATGTCGTTAATTTTTTTTAGAAACGCCCCATGTCAAGTCGTTATTTAAAAGACGCCCCAAGACAAGTCGTTAATTCCGGAAAATTCATAAAAATAGAGAAAAATACTAAAAAAATCCAGAAAATTCCAGAAAATTCCAGAAAAATAGGAGTAAATAGGAAAAGGATAAAAAAAGGGAAAAATCTAAAAAAAAGTGGGAAAAACCACTCAAACACAGCTAATTTGAGGGTCAAATTGGGGTATTACAAGGCAATATGAGATGTACTCACAGTAACGTCAATTTTGGCGTGTCTACAGCTGCCCCGCCTTGGCGTCTGCTTTGCAAGGGAACAGAGCAAACTGAAAAGTAGATGCCAAGGTGTGATGAGACACGCAATCAACATCACTTGATGAGAAATGAAATCAAAAGCTCGAGATGAAGCAATCTCGGGAAATTCAACGAAGTCAACAATGTTTGGATAAAAGGGGGAGATGTGCACGCGGTGCACGAAGGAGACAAAATAAATGATCAACTTCCAGCGCGGTGGAAGTACCCCAGGTCACAAGCCTGTAAGTTTCACCATTGGGGAGCGGTTACCAGCCAGTGGACGTGCTGCAGCCAAGGTGGATCAAGGGGAAAATTGGAAAATAAGATGATAAAAATCCAAACAAGGAGCTTTCGAGAAAATGACCCAGAACAGCGTCAAAACGAACTGAAGACTCAATTCGGCAATGAAAATCTCATATCGGGAAAGAATTAAGATCAACTCAACTCTCAACATCAGCTTATCAGAATGATTTTTCAACAATTGTTTCAAATTCCTACATGAATGCATGCTGGGTTTAAAGGGAAAAAATAAATCAAATGAAAATATAGAATAATCAAGGATAATATTGTTAAACTGCCAAGACTGGGTCAAGAAACCAATTTCGCGAGCTGATACTAAGCCGAAGCCCGTTTATCCACGCACCAACTCGTACAAGGGGAACCATCGTCCCCAGTCTTGGACGGCTCAACGGCCTATCCGTGCGACTAAGACTCCTCTGGAATCGTCATTGTTTTTTTATGGAGGGGAACTCAAATTCCAGATTTACCAAAGCCACAAGGTCCTTGATATAATCTAATAGCGTATTAACATATAGTAAAATGCATACAGAGAGATGGTGATAGCAATGAGCATATGAAACCAGCACCGTGGGGCTTGGATGATGATGCCCAGTCGGTGGGACCAAGAGCTTCTTATCCTGCGCTCAAAGATTCATCAGCCAAGATATAAAACATAACAAGCAATGAATAAGGCATTTAAGCATAGCATAGCATGAATCAAAGCATTAAATCATGGTATTGCAGAACATCATTGTTTGTTGTTTTTTCACGAGGATGACAATCTTGACATGGAGATAATCAGAGAAGCTAGCTCTTGAATGAATGGAGTGATGCGCAGAGTAGCAAAGATAATCAGATTGACGCGAATAATTAGAGTGATACCCCAGGTGGCAGGGATGATCAGATTGAAGTGCCCAAGGTGACAAGAATGAGCAGCAGGAGTTGATTGAAGAGATTTGGAGATGAATAATCAGGGTAATGCCCGGAGATATGAGGAAATGCTAATCAAAATGCCCAGGGTGGCATGTCATGAGAATATCGGGAGGAATCAATAGATTGATAGCAATAAGTGGAGAGAGGACTCATCCCGTGTTCTTGGTCCTTGCAAAGTTGTTCCTGCAAAATACCATCAGACAATACAAAAAAAAAAAATTTGTTTTGGAGTTTTGAAATATGCAAATTTTTATGGGTTTTGAAAAAGATATTCAAATTTTTATGAGTTTTGATCAATATGCAAATTTTTGTGGGTTTTGGAAAATATTCAAATTTTTATGAAGTTTTGAGAAAGGTATTCAAATTTTTATGGATTTTGGACAAGAAATATTCAATTTTTTTTTGTTTGATTTTGGTTAGACATTGCTAAAGCAGCATCAAAGAGTGTTTTAAACCACTGGCTAGGGGTCCTTGTTCCTTCCCTTTTTGCTTAAAACTGCCCAAAGCTGGGCGTGCATTGCAAGGTGGCGCCCTATAACCGACCGTCTTTGATCAACGGTGCCCCTACCAAGGCCATACCCGAGAAACATTCAGTCTTGGAGGGAGAAGAGAAGAATAATTGGAGATAAGCTTTATGCAGGATGAGAGATATCAAGATTTGAATTCCTTCCAAGGTGTTAAACCCTCAAAGAGGTAGTCTGTTGTGCCGGGGCTTTGTGCCTTTGATTTTTAGACCCTTGACATGCATACGACCAGGGTTTTCCCTGCGGGGACTTTGCCACTCTTGACATGCCATGATTCACACTTTTGCTTTTATCGAAATTCTGACTTGATTCTCATAATAGCACTTTTGGAGAAATGTATAGCATGAAACTCATATGAAAACTCATATTGATTTTGGGTCAAGACTGCCCCTATTTGAGACTCCTCTCGTATTGGGGATTACCTAGGTTGGTCATCTCATCCGTCAACCTCTTGCCCCTGCATGCGGCCGAGTAAAGAAGAGAAAAGACTTTCAGGAATACTCATGGCATGGCCAAAGTAGCAACGGTGTCTAACCAAGAAGCCGGCTAAGGACGCCGTGAAGTGTGTGCGGTGCCCAACTTAGGGTTACTCTTAAACAAGCAGGGAGAGAATGTTGAATTCCCAGCGCGGGGTTCTTTATCAACCAAAGTGCTGCAAAAGCAAGCCTAAAGACTCTTTTGAACAATGATTTAATTTAACAAAAGCCTAAAATAAAGATCTAAAACACCACTCTTAATCTTGCTAGGAAGCACTTGATTTTGAAAATCATGCGTGAAGTAATGAGAAAATGATATCATTAAAATGCGTACTTACGCCAATATGTTACCTTGCAACCTTTGTAGAAGCAGCTGTCAGAGGCGAGGTTGATCATCATGGGATTTGTCCTCTTTGGCAGTCAAAAGGATTGGAAGCAAAAGATTTGAAAGTGGCTTAACAAGAGGGAGTGGTGCCAAGACCAGACTCAGACGAATAAGGAGAAAAGAAAAGAGGCGAGGGCTAGAACTCCCTCACTAAGGCGCGGAGACCCTGATCACATGGAACAGTCTACAGAAGAAGCGGAAAATCAAGAAGAGGGGTGAGGACTAAAGCCTCGGAAGCAATGGGAGAAAGGGCAGATGCCCAAAGCAGTGGATGTTGAAGAAGTTGGGTCAGACCCGGAATCAGGGGGAATTAGAAGAAGAAATTGGTAGATAGAAAGAGGTGGATCCGGAGGGTCCGGAGGTAAAGGAGGAGAATCGTAATAGGAGGAATCATCCGGGGGCTCCGGAGGGATAACGAAAGAAGGGACGCGATGCCCTGGGGAGAAATAGGGAAAAAGATGATGAAAAAGATGACGAAAAAGGAAGAAGAGAATAAAAGATATGGAGTCCCGGAGGAGCAAAAAGATGAATTGAAGGAAATATGGAAGGTTCGGAGGTTCCGGAGGAATAAAATCAGGAAGGAGAAGGTGGAAAGGGGCGTCGTGCCCGAGGGAAAAGTCCGGAGGTTCTGGAGGAGGAGAATGAAAAGGGGCGTGATGCCCGAGGGGAAAGTCCGGAGGTTCCGGAGGAAGCAAATAGAAAGGGGCGCGATGCCCGGGGAAAAGATGGAGACAATCAGGTGGAGAATCCGGAGGTTCCGGAGGGATGAAATCAGTAAGGAGAAGATGGAAAGGGGCGTCGTGCCCGAGAGAAAGGTCCGGAGGTTCCGGAGAAATAGAATCAGAAAGGGCGAGATGCCCAAAGAGGAGGGATAAAATTCCTGGAGGTTCCAGGGAAATGGCAGGAAGGGGGACGCGATGCCCCAAGGGGAGTGGATAAAAGGATGAATATGAATAAGATGGGAAATGCGGAATATCCGGCGGTGCCAGAAGGCGAGGAAGATACGGGTTTGGAAACCCGGGAAGCAGGAGGTGCAAATGCATGTAATGGGATGGATGCGATGAATGCATGAAATGCAAAGAATATGAAGAATGTGAAGGGCGAGGGGATGAGATCCTCCTCCTAACCCTGGGAATGGCCCATGAAGAAAAAGTGATAGAGATGGATGAATAGAAAGTGGAGCAAATAAGGGATGGCCCCTTAGCATTAAGATAACTGCCCCTCCACGGCAGTGAACATGTACGGTCAATTGGCCCAATAAAAGAAGCTTCAATAGTAAAAGACAACTCCCTTGGAAAGTAAAGATCAATAATGTGGGGGAGTTGTAGAGTTGGAACGGGAAGCATTGAGTTGCCCATTGAATGTGGTGTATATGGAATGTTGAGCAAAATGGGCATTCGCCCCTTGTAAGGAATAATGAATTCTGGATTGGAAAGTTTGAACAAGGGGTGCCCTGCCTGGTCCTTGGATGGCATCAATTCTTGGCATTCTTCCCTGAGCAATGGCGATGACTTGGCCTCTGCGACCATGCTCGGCACAATAATCCGGATTGGCATCCGGTAAATGACTTCTTGAATCTTGAATCGCATAACCGTGGCCATATCTGTCTTGCCCGGCTCTTGATCACCTTCGGCACAAGTACTTGCAGAAGCACTCCCATTCCGAGTAGTAAAAGGAGGTGAAGCGGAGGCGGAAGGCTTTGTGAGTGGTGGAGGTATAATGGAAAGTGTTGGCGTAAGTGGAGGCGGAGGTTCAAACACATCAAGTTTCTCCCTTTGCTTGCAAGCGGTCGGGGTTAGCTCGAGTGCAAAAAGCGGTGGGTCCTGCTCAGGATTAGCCATAGGTAAAGGTGGAGGGTTATGTGGTGGAATAGGCAAAGTTGGTTTTAAAGGGATAATGGAAGACCGAGGTGGCGGTAATGGGAGGCTAATTGGGGAAGGTTTAATGGTGTAATTAATGGAGGCCGATGGTGTGGAGGTAGATGGCTTAACGGGTGGTGGTTTAATAGTGGAAGGCTTGGGGGAGGCCAGTGTTGCGGAGGTTAATGGTGTAACTGGAGGAGGTGTAATGGGTGGAGGGTTAATGGGTGAAGGTTTGGTGCGTAGGAAATGCCGAATGGGGCGAGCGGTGTTTGGAGTGGTGAAAAACTCAAGATGCGTCGGCGCGGGTGATTGGAGTATCGACCCATCGTCGTAACACCAAGAAGTCTCGGAAATAGGGGTTGGATCGGGGATGGTGGCTTCATCCTGAGCGAGGGGTTCATCGAATGAAAGTGGGGGAAGTGGAAAGTTAAGGAAACTCGAAAGGGGTGCCTGCGGAGCTTCATCATCATACACCGGCTCGGATTCTTCAATTGCCGGTTCTTGCTCGCTTGGAATATCAACGCCGTAGTCGTCCATCCTATCCTTCCATTCTCTCTCCATTCTTGTAATGTCATCCAAAGCCGCATAGAGAGGATTGATCGGAGTAGGAGGAGCCGTGACCCTCTTTATTTGTTCCTCCATCAAAGTAATCTTATCGAGCAGAGTTTGCTGGAGGGGTATAACATGAACAACAGGAGGTTGGCAGGGCCTTGAAGGAGGAGGGGCCGCATAAAAAGGCCGTGGAGGGGAGTTGACGGGATGACCCGTAAAAGAACCCTGACGGGCCGGATTGCAAGGAGTAAAAGGGCCTCGGGGCCGTGATGGAGGAGGAATAGAAGGAGGCGGGTGTCGGACCACCCGAGGAGGAGTGTGAATAGAAGGGGATGGGTAATGGGCTACCCGAGTAGAATGAACAGGAGGAGATGGGTAATGGGCTACCCGATCAGGATTGGAAGGAGATGGGTGATGGGCCGCCCGAATAGAATTGGAAAGAGGTGGGTGATGGGCCACCCGTGTAGAATTGGAGGGAGATGCATGTGATGTACCCTCAACGGCGGCCTTAAGGGCTTGGATCTGTTGAGGGGTAAGATGATCTAATGCATGCAAGATTTGAGAGACTTTCCCGTCATTAGGATGAGACGGTCCCGTAGGAATAGTGGCTCGAAATTGAGGAGGGGGACCATGAAGATGGACATTACCCATGGGTCGGGCATGAGAATAAGGGCGTGGTCCCTTGAAAGAATGGTGAGAATGCTGATTAACATGTTGAAATTGAGGATATGAAGTGCTAGGCTGTGCATCCTCATGAATCGAATTGAACATGTTTCTATCATGGTAAGCCATTATATAATCAAAATTCTCAATAATTATGCAAATAAGCACACAAGTTGGAATGGTTACCGTGATTTTTATTTGTTTGAACCTTGGTGAATTAAGGATTTTAGCAAAGTTTGGAATTATTCACAAAAGGGGGGAACCTAGTTTCAATATGGTTTGAACTTCAATGCCCACTAAGGATCCTCTCTCACCGTATAGGCCAACTAACTCGGGACTTCAAAAGGGTACAACCTGCCCGGCGTCCGTGAGGGAATCCACGGGTGCGGGGGCTTATGGAGGCTTGGAAAAGGGATTTCCGGTCCAAAGAGACGGAATGCTCAATGGAGGGTCGTCCCGATTCCAAGAGGGTGTGTGGATCCTAATGAAGAGGAGGGGGGCTCCCAAACCAAAATGCAAATATGAATGCAGCAGGGAAAATCAAGCTAATCACAGCAAATGATCAATCAATAAAGATAAGCATGAAATATCATGAAAAACCACAGCCGGGGGGTTCTGGAAACCCACAGTAAAAACACGCCCTGGAAGGGGACGCTACTAAACAAGGACACGACGGTGTGACTGTCGTGAATCAACGTGAGGGGCCAAGGGGTAGGGTAAAACACGCCTTAGTGTGAGGCGCTATAAATAAAATGACGCCCTATCCAGCGGGCGTCAAATCCAAGAAAACGCCTTTAAGGGAGGCGCTAATAAAGATAAAGACGCCCTTGCAATGGGCGTGAATTCACCAAGCAAGCAGAGATAATTGGAGACAGCTAGCAAACGCCCTGTCAGAAGGCGTTAACTTCAAACAACACGCCCTGGGTTAGGGCGTGAAATCAAAAGGCGCCTCCGACAGAGGCGTTAATTCTCAATCCACGGCCAACAGTGACAACCACTCACAGTCGCAGGCAATCAACAAATATAAGATATAAGCATGCTCATCAAAATTTCAAATAAGTGGAGATTTTAAAGAAAAATCAATAAATTGACAAATCACTTAGGGAAAAGGACAAAACCAATGGAGGGTGCCCGAGGGGCACAAAAGGGGGACGCACCGAGGGTGCAAATAAGGGAGATGGCACACGCGGGTGCCTAAGGGGAAACGGGTAATAGATGAAGAACACAAAGGGTCCCACCGTGATCGCCAATTTGTAGATCTCTTTAAAATCCACTTAAGAAAAATATCAATGAAAAGTAAACAATAAACAATAGTGGAGATGAATATATGCACGAGGTGCACAAGAGGGGTTTGTGATCGCCAGAGACGCGAGGCCTCAAAAATATAACAAATAAATAATGGGAGAGATCGCGAAAAATACCTTGGAGTGCGGGGATGTGAGTGCTTCCCTTCTCTTCAAATCGGCCGGCCGATGAAGAGAGTTCTTGCTTTTATTACCCTTGCAAAACAAACAAATACCACCAAAAGAATTGAATTAAAAACAAGGTGGGTGTAGCATCAATTCAATAAAAATATATAAGCATGAAAGCATGTACAAGAACATACCTTAAGGGTGGTTGCCCTTAAACCCCTATGCAAAGAGGGTATGGGAGATATGAATGAATGATGTGAAAAATAATGAAGTGTGCAAGAGTTGCACTAGAGGAGAGTCTCAACGTGGTTGAGAAGGGAAGAATATAACAGCCCAAAGGCTAAGATGAATGCATGCGATAGAAACTAATGCAATAAAACACAAGAAGAAATTGAAAAGAAGTAAAAGAGCCTGTTTCTCTCGGCTTTGATGCTCAATAGGGGGAGAGCCTCCTTCAAGAGATGAAACGTTAGATGTAGAAAGCCCCTCCTTCAGCCATAGCAACAGCCTGCGTGAAAGAAAGAAAGAGGAAGAAAAACAATAGAAAACACAACAGCAGAAGAATAACGTCGGGAGGAAGAAGAAAAGGAAGAATCCAGCCGATTAACAGAGCGATCGGCAGCTCTATTAATAAGATAGAAAAGGGATAAGAAGGAAAGAGTCCAAAGGAGGAAGAGATAAGAATGGGCAAGAGCCCAAAGAGGGAAGGATTAAGCTGGGCAAGGTGACCAAACGAAGTAGGAGTCTTTCTGGGAAAGGCTGCATCCGTTCGGAGCACAAAGGTGAAACACGACTTGGATCAGGGCGTTAATTGAAGAATTGACGACCACTAAAAGGGCGTTAATTAAAACACGACTTATATAAGGGCGTTACTTCAAAAATCAAATTTTAGAATTTATTTAAAAAATTATGAAACACGTCTGATTCAAAGGCGTTAATTAAAACACGCCCTATCCAAGGACGTTAATTCAAAATATTCAAAATAGGGCCATTTTTTATTTCTCAATATTATTTTCCCATTTTTTAGGTGAAGGTGCAACTCGTCGTCCTGATTCCAACGACTATTTTTGTGAATTTTTCTGACACCCGGAAGGCCACCAAATCACCTCTGGAAGGGGTTGAAAAATAATAATAAAATATTACATTTGAAATACACGCCCTCACTTGAGGCGTGAATTCATTTTTTTAATTTTTTTATTAAAAATAACGCCTTATGCTAAGTCGTTAATTCCCGAAAAATTCCGAAAAATTCTCAGAAAAATCCAGAAAAATAGGAATTTGATAGAAATGACGCCCTGAAGATATGTCGTTAATTTTTTTTAGAAACGCCCCATGTCAAGTCGTTATTTAAAAGACGCCCCAAGACAAGTCGTTAATTCCGGAAAATTCATAAAAATAGAGAAAAATACTAAAAAAATCCAGAAAATTCCAGAAAATTCCAGAAAAATAGGAATAAATAGGAAAAGGATAAAAAAAAGGAAAAATCTAAAAAAAAGTGGGAAAAACCACTCAAACACAGCTAATTTGAGGGTCAAATTGGGGTATTACAAGGCAATATGAGATGTACTCACAGTAACGTCAATTTTGGCGTGTCTACAGCGTGCTCTTCAAGATTGGGGGCTGGTGCCGAGGATGTTGGAGTTCGCCAGTGCGGACCCAGGCTCTACCTCCCAGCGGCTGTATGATATTCAGGGACGATTAACAACGGTTCCACGGGATGCGGCCGGCACCATCCACTTCTGGACGTTGGCCGCACATTCAAGCCCTCTGGTGAACAATAAGAGGGAATGCAAAGATGACCAGGTGGAGAAATATGTCCATCCAATCACCCAGGAGAATGTGGTCCGCCCCCTGCTAGAGCTTGAGCTCAGAGACTGGGCGTTATCTATTCGCCCGAGTGTACTGGCATTCAGAAAGGGGGACAACTTGCTGCTAGAACCATATTACCCCTTCCGCTTTGGGCGAAATTTCGGATATGATCAGCATATCCCTGTCTATCATGCACAGTTCGGCCTACCTTCATGAAGTCTCCGGGGGAGTTCGACCGCCGAGCATGCCCGAAGCTGGTGGGACTTCTTTCATCTGGCAGACTCCACGACTTTCAGGGTGCCAACCCCAGGCCGTATTCCTCGGGTGACCCCAGAGTACATAAAATGGTGGAACGCCCGGACGGCCTTCTATCGATTGCACAAGACCGATTGCCGGGACGGGGCAGAGAGAAAGTTCTTGAGCAGGCAACCAGTGCCAGTGCTCGACATCGACCCGGAGCACCTCCTTCGGCTCAAGAATAGGCAGGATAAGGAGGTGGCGACATATCTGGCCACCCGCCAGGAGGCTCGGGAAGCGAGGCCAACACCACAGGCAAAGCTACCCCCGGTGGCCAAGGATGACTTCAAGAAGACTTTGAGGGACCTCTGCCGGATCGGGAGCGACCACCTGGAGCTCATTAATTATCCGCTCCCTATGGAGGAAGAGGGGACTCCTGCAAAGAGTTGGCGCCCGGAGAGGGACCCGATCTGCCCGTACCGCACATTCATGTGGCGAGAGGAGAGGAAGCCCGAGAATTATAAGGACACCACATGGCTGTATGTCCTCCTCCGAGTGAGCGGGATGAAGATTGAGGATCAGACGACCGCCATCCTGGGCAAGCACCTGCATGTCTCGTACTATTACGCCGACGGGTGGGGCATGGACCACTTCAATCTTTTCTGCCACCTTTTGTCGAAGAAGCATGTGGACCTGGCTGCCCTCACTAACCGTTGCCAGAAAATCAAGGACATGTGCTGGCTTGTTCGGGAGGCGGCACGTCGGGGCAAGGAGCCGTCCCTGAGCTACTGGCCGATAACACTTCGGCTGTATACTGGCCCCCATGGTATTTGATCTTCTCTCTTCCTTTTATTCTCCTCCATCGTCGTTGTGACCTTTGCAGGGTATCGGGTGCTGATCACATACATATTTTTTTGACAGACCACCCCGACAGCATACAAATGGCGAGGTACCGGAACCTTCTTCGGCTCGTCCAGAAGCCCGCCTATTTTGACGCCGCGTTACCAGCCCCGACCACGACCCCCTTGCCCAAGGCAGCGAAGAGGCCCTGGGCTAAATCGCCTGTGAAGAAGGCGGTGGATGCTGCCAAGGTGGCCAAGCAGCGGGACGCGAAGCGATGAAAAACAGAGGCCGCTAAGGCTTCGGCGGCTGCTCCTCCGGCGCCATGAATTCCATCTTTCGAGGAGTTTGAAGTCGCCCACGTCGAGCCGAGTCAACCTGCCGGTTGGAATCTCCAACCATTAGTGTGCTTTTAAGGTCTGTTTTCATTCCGAGGCAAGGCCTTGACACATGAATGTCTCTTCTTCTTTTTTTGGTCTCAGCTGCTGTGGAAGAGCCTGTACCCACACCCATTCTTGACGTGGAGGAGCCCACTCCTGTGCCCGTCCCCGATGTGGCAGAGCAAGCATCCGTGCGCATTCCTGATGTAGGAGAGGCCGCGGTTGCAGCAGGGGAGAGTTCAGCGCCAACTCCGACTCCCCCATTGCGAGTCAAGGAGAGATCTCGGGCGAAGTCGCCTGTTAAGAAAGCATTGGCCGCCGCCAAAGCGGATGGGCGGCAAGAGGCAAAGTGAAGGAGGGCAGAGGTCTCCTCGGCTTCGGCGGCTGTCTCTCTGGTGGCTCCCATATTGTCGTTCGAGGAATTCGAAGTCACTCGGGCCAAACCGAGCCGCCCCGCCGGTGAGACTTGTTGACCGCTGATATTCTTTGGGATTTATTTGCTTCCCGGGGGTAGGGCTTTCATGCGTACATGACATGTGTACTTCTTCCTTTCAGCCGGTACAGAGGAGTCGGCACCTGCACCGACCTCGGGCGAGAGAGAGACTGCTGCTCCTAGGGCACCATCGCCTGTCAACGAGGCCCTTGAGCCGCCTCATGTTGTAGACGCCGGAGGGGGTATTTATCTACGCCCAGTTAATTGACTTCTTTCATTCTTAAGGCCTCATCGGCTCTGGTGTGATCCACCCTCTTCTTTTATATGGCAGCCGTTGACACAGTAGTCATCGGGCTATTATGGCCCCGCCTGCATCTCCCGGCAACAAGCACGTACACGCGGAAGAAGTTGAAGTCCGGCGTCCTACCCTCGCCCGGCCGGCGTGAGGATGCGCCGATCATCGATCTCGAAGTGGAGGCCCCCTTGCCAGCAAGGGAAGAACCCGTGGCGGTCGAGTCTTCGTCGAGCGAAGAGGTAGATTATGATTACTCTTCCGAGGAGATGGCTTCTGGCGAGGGCGTACCTGAGGCATCTGGGCCGCCCAAGTCGATCTTTAAGGTCCCTTCACTCGCTAGCTCTCTGAGCCTGGTGGAGGAGGCTACTGTAAGTGTGAGCTTGTTCGTCCAAGCCTTCCTTTGTGACCATCTGTGACTTTATTCCTGTTATCCCTTGATCTTCAGGAACCAATTGAGCCGGAGGCCGTGGAAGGGGCTATCCCGGCTAAACCGGTCGATCGCTCAACAGGAGCCGATGCGGGCCTGGGTAAGCTGGCCCTCTTGTTCGAGGCTTTGCAGCAGGAGTCAGCCGCGGAGACTTCGAGTGCTCCCGAAACGGCGGACGAGCCTTTGGAGGAGGGGGAGATCGCGCCCGAAGGCAGCATCATCCCGGTGGCTGAAGTAACCACGTGGGCCTTATGATTCTTTCCCTGCCTTTTGATCCCGCATGATCTGTTTTGGGTAGCGGATGGCTAACTCTGCTCCATGTGGTTAGGTAATGCCGACGCCAGGGAAGACGTCTGTAGGTGTCCGCAAGGCCATCGCCAAATGGAGGTCGATTGCTGATCCGATAGCGGTAGAGAGGCCGGCTTCGGTCTTAGGCCCGGGGGTGGGTATCCTCGCAGCACTTGTGCAAGCGGGAGGCAGGCCCCGGCTGATGATCCCCCTTCCACCTTTCCCGAAGATCCCGGCTCAGGTGTAGAACCCGCTTTTGAACAAGATATTCGCGGGACTCCGTGCGCATCTGGAGGGGTCCCAGACGCAGGAGAGAGGTCGATCGGCGATGGATTCGGGCCCGTCCTTGCTCGAAGCCCCTCCTTTGGTTGAAGCAGCGGCGCTTGCACCCTCGTCCAGTGAAATGGTGGCGGAGACGGACCGGGCGGAGGAAGATGTGGTAGAAGAACACCGAATAATGGTGGTGCCGAGTGACTCGGCGGTGACCTTGTCCACTCTCCTGGCGGTGGCTGGCCAGGAGTCTTCTGTCAAACTCCGAGGGCCAGGCGACTTGACTCTTGCTCTTCCATCCTCTTCGGCCGCGGTGGACGCTGATGTATGGGCGGAGGTGGACAGCTCTGTAGATTTTGTTCCTCCGACTTTGCCTTCAGTCAGCCATACTTCGTCGGATGTGCCGGTCCGACAAATGCTGGTGACACTGCGGATAATGCTCCTTGCTGATCTCTCCTTGTCATACCGGGAGGTGCACAGCATAGTGGCACAGCTGACTGGGGCAGTGCAAGTGCTGGGCTGCCCGCTGGGGGAGTGGTCGCGGCGAGTCTTGTTGCTACTGAAATATGTTAAACACCGTGAGTTCCTCGAGACCCAGGCTCCCGATGAGCGCGCCGCTCTCGATGCCCAGGCGGACGAATATTTACAAACCCTGGAGGCATGGCGCAATAATGAAGAGCAGCACGGGAAGGCCCTGGAGGAAGGCCAGGGTGATGTTCGCTCCCTCAGGAACCAGATCGCGAGGCTGGAGGGCTACCTTGCCGCAGCCAGGTCTGACCTTGCCAGAGCCGAAGGGGTAGTTGAGAGGGAAGGAGAAGCACTTGCCGTCGCCCGGGCCGAGACGACGTCCGTAGAGACCGAGCTTACCCGCATCGAAGAACGGAGGGGCCGACTGCGCGACATGACAAACTTCCCTTGCATCAGAATTCTCCCTCTCGAAGATATCTTTAGGGGCGTCGATTGAGCGTTGCATCCCTTAGCTCCCCCCCCCCTTTTTCTTTTTGAAATGTAACACAGGGGTATGCCCTAAAGCACATGTCATTTAATCCCCTTTCTTTTGAATGGAACAAAACACTTACAATTTCACGCTGTAGATTTGATTTAAAATCCACTTAATGAAAAGTAATTAATAAACAATAATCAATAATGTGGAGAAAAACATGCACGAGGTGCACAAGAGGAGTGTGTGTGATCGCCAGAGACGCGAACGCCTCAAAAGAATATGACAATGAAAAAGTGTGGAGGGATCGCGAAAAATACCTCAAAAGATGCGGGGATGTGAGTGCTCCTTTCTCTTCAAGATCGGCCGGCCGATGAAGAGAGTTCTCCAATTTATTACCCTTGCAAAACAAACAAACAAACACCACCAAAAGAATTGAATTAGAAACAAGGTGGGTGTAGTATCAAATTCTTAATAGAAAGATGAGCATGAAAATATGTGCAAGACACACCTTGTGGGTGTTGGCCCTTAAACCCCTATGCAAAAGGGTGGGGGATGTGATGATGCATGCAAATAAAAATAAGGGGAAGAGTGCGAGAGTTGCACTTATGGGAAAGTCTCAACATGTTGAAATGAAAAATCAATAGAACAATGGAATATGATGCATGCATGAATTAAATAAAAATACAAGATAATGAAAAGGAGATGAGATAAAAAAAATTCTTGTTTGTGATTGGTGCTCCTTGGCTTGAATGCTCAATGGGGAGAAAACTTCAAAAGGGATGCAGACTTGATGTTGAAAGTCCTCCTCCTTAGCCAAAAGCCCCTTCGGTTCCTGTAGAAAGAAGAACAAACAGAAAAAAAACAGACGAAGAAAGAAGAAAACAGACAGAAGAAGAGAAAACAGAAGAATAAGAAAAAGAAGATGAGAAGAAAAAGACGGAAGAAGAAGAGGAGAAGAAGACAGAAGAAAACACAGAGAAAAACACAGAAGAAGAAGAAGAAGAACGGAGGGAGGGGAAAAAAGGATCGACAGGGGTCGACAGGGGGCGACAGGGGGGACCCGAAGAGGAGAGTCCAACCCAACAACAGAGCTCGGAAGCTCTATTAATAAAAATTGGATGAAGAGATAAGAAGGCAAGAGTCCAACAAGGGAAAGGATAAGAATGGGCAAGGGCCCAAGGAGGGAAGGACTCTCTGGGGAAAGGCTGCGTTTGTTCGGAACACGAAAATGAAACACGACCTGGACAAAGGCGTCAATTTAAGAATTGACGACCTGCCAGAGGGCGTCTTTTAAAAACACGACTTAGATTAGGGCGTTAATTCAAAAATTAAATTTTAGAATTTATTTGAAAATTGTGAAACACGTCTGAGTCAAAGGCGTTAATTAAAACGCGCCCTAACCATGGACGTTAATTCAAAATATTCAAAATAGGGCTATTTTTTATTTCTCAATATTATTTTCCCATTTTTTAGGTGGAGGTGCATCTCATCGCCCTGATTCCAACGACTATTTTTACGAATTTTTCTGACACCCGGAAGGCACCAAATCACCTCTGGAAGAGAGTGAAAAATAATATTAAAAAATCAATTTGAAAAAGTGAGGACCGTGTGTAAGGCGTGAATTCAATTTTCAATTTTTTTATTCTTTTCAAATTCAAAATAACGTCCATGGTTAAGTCGTTAATTCCAAAAAAATTTAAAAATTCTCAGAAAAATTCAAAAAAATAGGAATTTGAAAGAATGGACGCCCTCCAATATAGTCGTTAATTTTTTAAGAAACGTCCATGTATAAGTCGTTATTTAAAAGACGCCCCACATCAAGTCGCTATTTCATAAAAATAGAGAAAAATGCCCAGAAAATCTAGAAAAATTCAGAAAAATAGGGAAAAATAGGAAAAGAAAGGAAAAAAGGAGAAATCCAAGAAAAGTGAGAAAAACCACTCAAACAGAGCTAATTTGAGGGTCAAATCGGGGCATTACAAGGTAATATGAGATGTACTCATAGTAACGTCAATTTTGGTGTGTCTACAGCTGCCCCGCCTTGGCGTCTGCTTTGCAAGGGAGCAGAACAAACTGAAAAGTAGATGCCAAGGTGTGATGAGACACGCAATCAACATCACTTGATGAGAATGAAATCAAAAGCACGAGATGAAGCAATCTCGGGAAATTTAATGAAATCAACAATGTTTGGATAAAACGGGGAGTGTGCATGCGGTGCACGAAGGAGATAAAACAAAGCGATCAACTTCCAGCGTGGTGGGAGTACCCCAGGTCATGAACCTATAGGTTTCACCATTGGGGAGCAGTTACCAGCCAGTGGACGTGCTGCAGCCAAGGTGGATCAAGGGAAAAGGATTGAAATAAGATGATAGAAATCCAAATAAGGAGCTTTCGAGAAAATGACCCAAAACAGCGTCAAAACGAACTGAGGACTCAATTCGGCATGGAAATATCTCATATTGAAAGATTAAGATCAATTCAACCCTCAAAACAAGCTTATCAGAATGATTTTTCAACAGTTGATTCAAAGTCCTACATGAATGCATGCTGGGTTTAAAGGGAAAATTAAATCAAATGAAAATATAGAATAATCAAGGATAATATTGTTAAACTGCCCAGACTGGGTCAAGAAACTGATTTCGCGAGCTGATACTAAGCCGAAGCCCGTTTATCCACGCACCAATTCGTAAAAGGGAACCATCGTCCCCAGCCTTGGACGGCTCAACGGCCTATCCGTGTGACTAAGACTCCTCTGGAATCATCATTGTTTTTGATGAAGGGGAACTCAAATCCCAGATTTACCAAAGCCACAAGGTCCTTGATATAATCTAGTAGCGTATGTAACATATAGTAAAAAATGCATACAGGGAGAGATGGTGGAGCAATAAGTATGGGGGAACTGAGAGATGAGCTGCAAGCACCGTGGGACTTTGAGTGATGATGCCCTGCCGGCGGGACCAAGAGCTTCTTATCCTGCGCTCAAAATTTCATTAGCCAAGATATAACAAGCAATGAATAAGGCATTTAATCATAGCATGCATAGCATGTCACAACATAGTAACTATTATGAGTTGAATCATGATATTGCAAAGCATCTTTGTTTGTTATTTTGTCATGAGGATGCCAATTTGGCTAATCAAGTTTTGGAGTTGAATGATCAAGATCTGATAATGCCCATCGGCAGAATTGATCCAGAGAAATTAGCAAGAGTTGATTGAAAGATCTGGAGATGAATAATTAGAATGATAATCAGGAGATATAACCAAAATGATATAAGGAGGTGATAACCAAAAATGTCCAGGGTGGCATGTCATGAGAATATCGGGAGAATCAATAGATTGATAGTAATGAGTGGAGATAGGACTCATCCCGTGCTTTTGGTCTCTGCAAAGCTGTTCTTGCAAAACACCATCAGAAAATACAATGCAAATTTTTGGATTTTGGAAATATGCAAATTTTTATGAGTTTTGGAATATGTAAATTTTTATGAGTTTTGAAATATGCAAATTTTTATGAGTTTTGAAAATATTTAAATTTTTATGGAGATTTTTGGAAAATATGCAAATTTTTATGAGTTTTGGAATATGCAAATCTTTATGGAGATTTTTGGAAAATATTTGAATTTTTATGGAGATTTTTGGAAAATATTTTGAATTTTTGTTGGGATTTTGATCGGGAAATATTCAATTTTTTTTGGATTTTGGCTTAGACATTGTTAATGCAGCATCAAAGGGTTGTTTTGAACCACTGGCTAGGGGTCCTTGTTCCTTCCCTTTTCGCTAAAACTGCCCAAAGCTGGACGTGCATTGAAAGTGGCATCCTATAACCGACCGTCTTTGATCAACGGTGCCCCTACCAAGACTATACCCGAGAAACATTCGGTCTTGGAGGGAGAAGAGAAGAATAATTGGAGATAAGCTTTATGCAGGATGGGAGATGTCGGGACTTGAATTCTTTCCAAGGTGTTCCCTTCAAAGAGGTAGTCTGTTGTGCCGGGGCTTTGTGCCTTTGATTTTTAGACCCTTGACATGCATACGACTAGGATTTTCCCTGCGGGGACTTTGCCACTCTTGTCATACCATAATTCACAATTTTGCTTTTATCGAAATTCTGACTTGATTTTCATAATAGCCCTTTTGGCGAGATGTATATCATGAAATTCATTTTTAGTTTGGGTCAAGACTGCCCCTATTTGAGACTCCTCTCGTATTGGGGATTACCAAGGTTGGTCATCTCATCCGTCAACCTCTTGCCCCTGCACGTGGCCGAGTAAAGAAGAGAAAAAGACTTTCAGATATACTCATGGCATGGCCAAGATAGCAACGGTGTTTAACCAAAGGAGCTGGCTAAGGACGCCGTGAAGTGTGTGAGGTGCCCAGCTGAGGGTTGATCTGAACAAGCAGGGAGAGAATGTTGAATTCCCAGCGCGGGGTTCTTATTAACCAAGAGTGCTGCAAAAGCAAGCCTAAAGACTCTTTTATGAGATGATTTAATTTAACAAAAGCCTAAGATAAAGATCTAAAACACCACTCTTAATCTTGTTAGGAAGCACTTCATTTTGAAAATCATGCGTGAAGTAATGAGGTAATGATATCATATAAATGCATACTTACGCCAATATGTTACCTTGCAACCTTTCTTGAAATAACTGCAGCGAGAGGCGGGGTTGATCATCGTGGGATAGTCCTCTTTGACAGTCAAAAGGATTGGAAGCAAAGGGTTTGAAAAGTGGCTTAACAAGAAGGAGTGGTGCCAAGACCAGACTCAGACGAATAAGGAAAAAAAAGAAGAGAGGCGAGGGCTAGAACTCCCTCACTAAGGCGTGGAGACCCTGATTACATGAAACAGTTTACAGAAGAAGCGGAAAATCAAGAAGAGGAGTGAGGACTAAAGCCTCGGAAGCAGTGGGAGAAAGGGCAGATGTCCAAGGCAATGGATGTGGAAGAAGTTGGGTCAGACCCAGAATTAGGAGGAATCAGAAGAAGAAATTGGTAGATGGAAAGAGGTGGATCCGGAGGGTCCGGAGGCAGAGGAGGAGAATCATGATAGGAGGAATCCGGAGGCTCCGGAGGAATAAGATATCGAGGGACGCGGTGCCCTGAGATGAAATAGGGAAAAAGATGATGGAAAAGGAAGAAGAATATGAAGGAGGTGATGTTCGAGAAAATCAGAAAGATGAATCGGAAGAAAGATGGAGGGTCCGGAGGTTCCGGAGGAATAAAATCAGGAAGGGAATGAGAATCCAGAGGTTCCGAGGGAATGAGAAGGGAAGGGACGTGATGCCCAAAGAAGAGGGAAATAGAATCCGGAGGTTCTGGAGGATTAAGATGGAAAGGGGCGCGATGCCCGAGGGGAAAGTCTGGAGGTTCCGGAGGAAGAGGAGAATCAAGGGAAGACCCATCCGGAGGCTCCGGTGGGATAATAAAGGAAGGGACGCGATGCCCTAGAAAGAAATATGGAAAAGATGATGGAAAAGGAAGAAGAAGATGAAAGATGTAATGTCTTGGAGGATTAGAAAGATGAATCGGAGGAAAGATGGGGGGTCCGGAGGTTCCGGAGGAGGAATAAAAGGGGCGGCGTGCCCAAGGGAAAAGGAAAGGAATGAAGGAGAATCAGGAGGAAAATCCGGAGGTTCCGGAGGAATAAGATGGAAAGGGGCGCGTTGCCCGAGGGAAAGGTACGAAAGATCCGGAGACTCCGGAAGAATAAAGTGGAAAGGGGCGTGATGCCCTGGGAGAAAATCCGGAGGTTCCGGAGGAATGAAATCGGGAAGGAGAAGGTGGAAAGGGGCGTCGTGCCCGAGGGAAAAGTCCGGAGGTTCCGGAGGAATGAGATAGAAAGGGGCGTCATGCCCGGGAAGAGAATAGAGAGAATAAAACGGAGAATCCGGAGGTTCCGGAGGAATCAGATGGAAAAGGTGGAAAGGGGCGTCGTGCCCGAGGGGAAAGTCCGGAGGTTCCGGAGGAATAGAATCAGAAAGGGCGAGATGCCCAAAGAAGAGGGATAAAATTCCTGGAGGTTCCAGGGAGATAGCAGGAAAAGGGACGCGATGCCCCAGGGATAGTGGATAAAAAGATGAAGATGAATAAGATGGGAAGTGTGGAATATCCGGAGGTGCCGGAAGGCGGGGAAGATACGGGTTTGGAAACCCGGGAAGCAGGAGGTGCAAATGCATGCAATGGGATGGATGCGATGAATGCATGAAATGCAAAGAATATGAAGAATGTGAAGGGCGAGAGGATGAGATCCTCCTCCTAACCCTGGGAATGGCCCATGAAGAAAAAGTGATAGAGATGGATGAATAGAAAGTGGAACAAATAAGGGATGGCCCCTTAGCATTAAGATAACTGCCCCTCCACGGCAGTGAAAGTGTATGAGAAATAGCCCCTGCCGAAGCTTCAATGGTGAATAACAACTCCCTTGGAAGGTGAAAAGTAATAGCGGGAGGGAGTTGGAAAGTTAGGCTTGGAAGCATCATGTTGCCGAGGAATTCAAGATTTGGAAATTGGAACAAAGAGTGCCCTGCCCGGCCCTTACGCAGCATCAATGCTTGGCGTGGTGGCGACTTGGCCTCTTCAATCATGCTTGGCACAATGATCCGGATTGGCATCCGGCAAATAAATTCTTGGGTCTTGAACATCACGGCCATGGCCAAATCTGTCTTGCCCGGCTCTTGATCATCTTCGGCACATATACTTGCAGAAGCACCCATATTCCGAGTAGTAGAAGGAGGTGAAGCGGAGGCGGAAGGCTTTGTGAGTGGTGGAGGTATAATGGAAAGTGTTGGCGTAAGTGGAGGCGGAGGTTCAAACACATCGAGTTTCTCCCTTTGCTTACAAGCGGTCGGGGTTAGCTCGAGTGCAAAAAGTGGTGGATCCTGCTCAGGATTAACCATAGGTAAGGGTGAAGGGTTAAATGGTGGAATGGGCAAAGTGGGTTTTGGGGTTAAAGGGATAATGGAGGGTTGAGGTGGCGGTAATGGGAGGTTAATTGGGAAAGGTTCAATGGTGGGTTCGATGGAGGCTAATGGTGTGGAGGTAGATGGCTTAACGGGTGGAGGTTTAATAGTGGAAGGCTTGGGGGAGGCCAGTGTTGCGGAGGTCAATGGTGTAACTGGAGGAGGTGTAATGTATGCGGTGTCAAGGATAGGAGGAGACTTACAATGTGCCGGTGTGGGTGATTGAAGTATCGACCCATCATCGTAACACCAATTAGTCTCATAAATAGGGGTTGGATCAGGGATGGTTTCATCCTGAGCAGGAGGTTTATCAAATGATAGTGGAGGGAGCGAGAAATTAAGGAAACTTGAAAGGGGTGCCTGCGGAGCTTCATCATCATCGTACACTGCCTTGGATTCTTCAAATGCCGGTTCCTGCTTGCTTGAGCCGCCGACGCCGTAATCATCCCTCCTGTCTTTCCATTCTCTCTCCATCTTTGTAATCTCGTCCAAAGCGGCATGGAGAGGATTGACTGGAGTAGGAGGAGCCGTGACCTTCTTTATTTGTTCCTCCATCAAAGTAATCTTATCAAGCAGAGATTGTTGGAGGGGTGTGACTTGAGCAACAGAAGGTTGGCAAGGCCTTGAAGGAGGAGGGGCCGCATAAAAAGGCTGTGGAGGGGAATTAATGGGATGACCCGTAAAAGAACCCGGATGGGCCGGATTGCAATGAATAAATGGGCCTTGGGGCCGTGAGGGAGGAGGAATAGAAGGAGGCGGGTGATGGGCCACCCGAGTAGAATGAACAGGAGGAGATGGGTAATGGGCTACCCGATCAGGATTGGAAGGAGGAGGTGGGTGATGGGCCACCCGTGTAGAATTGGAGGGAGATGGGTGATGGGCCACCCGAATAGAATTGGAAGAAGGTGGGTGATGGGCTACCCATATAGAATTGGAAGGAGGGAGAGATGCATGAGATGTACCCTCAACGGCAGCCTTAAGGGCTTGGATCTGTTGAGGGGTAAGATGATCTAACGCATGAATGATCTGGGAGACTTTCTCATCATTGGGACGAGACGGTCCCGAGGGAATAGTGGCCTGAAATTGAGTAGGAGGACCATGAGAATGGACATTGCCCATGGGCCGGACATGACCATAAAAATGAGGACGTGGTCCTTTAAAAGAATGGTGAGAATTATGTTGAACATGTTGAAATTGAGGATTATAAGATGTGCTAGGTTGATCATCCTCATGAATTGAACTAAACATGTTGTTTTGTTTATCAAAGTAAGCCATTATGCAATCCAAATAGTGTGCAAACAATTTGCAAAGAAACACACAAGTTGGAATGGTTACCTTGATTTTTATTTGTTTAAACCTTGGTGAATTAATAAATTTTAGCAAAGTTTGGAACGATTCACACAAGGGGGGAACCTAGTTTCAATATGAGTTGAACTCCAATCCCAACTAGGGATCCTCTCTCACCACGCATAGGCCAACTAACTCAGGACTTCAAAAGGGTACAACCTGCCCGGCGTCCGTGAGGGAATCCACAGGTGCGGGGACTTACGGAGGCTTGGAAAAGGGATTTCTGGTCCAAAGAGACGGAATGCTCAATGGAGGGTCGTCCCGATTCCAAGAGGGTGTGTGGAATCCTAATGAAGAGAGAGGAGGTCTCTCAAACCGATGCAAAGATGAATGCAGCAGGGAAAATAAGCCAATCAGCACAATATGATCAATCAATAAATATAGGCATCAATGAGCATGAAAAAACCCACAGTAAAAACACGCCCTGGCTGGGGGCGCTACTAACCAAAGATACGACGATGTGACTGTCGTGAATCAAAGCGAGGGGCCAGGGGCAGAAAAACGCGCCTTAGACTGAGGCGCTATCAATAAAAGGACGCCCCTGCCAGCGGGCGTCAAATCACAAGAAACGCCTTAATGTGCGGCGCTAATCAATAAAGAAACGCCTTGGAGAAGGGCGTGAATTCAAAGGCAGCGTAATAAAACCAAGAGAAATCAGGATATATGCTGGAAAACGCCCTGTCAGAGGGCGTAAAATATGAATAAGACGCCCTTGGTTAGGGCGTTAAATAAAGCACGCCTCTGACAGGGGCGTTAATTCACTCTTTTCCAGAAAATCTTCCCCGGCCAGAAATGACAAACACTCACAATCACGTGATCATGGCAATCAACAGAATAAGCATGCTCATCAATTTCTTGAATAAGTGGAATTCTAAAGAAAAATAACAACAAACTGACCAATCACTTAGGGAAGAGTGCAAAGCACAATGGAGGGTGCCCGAGGGGCACAAAAGGGAGACGCACCGAGGGTGCAAATAAGGGAGATGGCACACGCGGGTGCCTAAGGGGAAAGGGGTAATGAAAGAAGAACACAAAGGGTCCCACCGTGATCGCCAATTTGTAGATTTGATTTAAAATCCACTTAATGAAAATTAATTAATAAACAATAATCAATAATGTGGAGAAAAACATGCACGAGGTGCACAAGAGGAGTGTGTGTGATCGCCAGAGACGCGAACGCCTCAAAAGAATATGACAATGAAAAAGTGTGGAGGGATCGCGAAAAATACCTCAAAAGATGCGGGGATGTGAGTGCTCCTTTCTCTTCAAGATCGGCCGGCCGATGAAGAGAGTTCTCCAATTTATTACCCTTGCAAAACAAACAAACAAACACCACCAAAAGAATTGAATTAGAAACAAGGTGGGTGTAGTATCAAATTCTTAATAGAAAGATGAGCATGAAAATATGTGCAAGACACACCTTGTGGGTGTTGGCCCTTAAACCCCTATGCAAAAGGGTGGGGGATGTGATGATGCATGCAAATAAAAATAAGGGGAAGAGTGCGAGAGTTGCACTTATGGGGAAAGTCTCAACATGTTGAAATGAAAAATCAATAGAACAATGGAATATGATGCATGCATGAATTAAATAAAAATACAAGATAATGAAAAGGAGATGAGATAAAAAAAAATCTTGTTTGTGATTGGTGCTCCTGGTGAGGACACGCGCCGCCTTTCTCGACGGAGCACGCGGAGCACGCCGGCATCTCTTTGGCTCGGCGACTACGGCATGGTTTAGAGGACCTTCTTTTACATGATGGCCATACCAGGCCTTGGTTTAGTCCCTGCGTGGACATGTTTATTCTTTATTGTGGACGTTTGTAGGCCAATTGGGGCCAATTAGACCTTTATTGGGTGTGCTAGGCTCATTGGTTGGGCAATAGGACTAGTGGGCCACTTCTTGGTCCAACCTTTTGGCCCATTAGGGTTTTGGGCGCCCCTCTCATCTCCTCCAAGAGGAGGAGGTGGCAGCCGCCCCACTCCTACTTTCTAGGAGTGGAGTGTGCGGCCCTCTCCTAGATTTTAGGAAGAGGGATGCGCACCCCCCTTTTCCCTTCCCCATCCGGCCACCCCATCCCTCCTTTGGCCGCCCCCCCTTCCCCAATTCCCTCCTAGAATCTAGGAGTGGTGCGTCCCCCCCCCTTTCCCCCCCTAGCCAATGTGCGCACCCCCCCTTTCCCCCATGCCACATTGCGCACCCCCCTTTCCCTTGTGGCTAGGGTTTCAACCCTAGCCTTCCCCCTCCCCATATAAAAGCTTTGTATTTTCTTTGGAGGAATAATTAATGAATACATGAACTATTTTGATTGAGCAGCCTTTGGGCGCAGCCACCCCTTGGAGAGGGCGACCCTCTCTTTCTCCTCTGCTCCTGCGACGGGAGCAACCCCGGGGTGCGACTCCCCATCCCCTCGGTGCGACGCCGAGGTTCTTCCTCCCTTCTACTTCGTCTCCGGTTCGAGTTCGCGTGTTCCAGATTCGGCCCCGAGTTGCAGCGGCGTCCCCATCCGGTGCGGATCGAATCCGAGCCCCTCCTTTTTTTGGTGGATACATCTACGAGTCAGAAGCGTGTGGGCTTTGGTTTCACCTCGATCCGAGGTCGGCACCACCCGTGGCGAGTTTTCTCGTGAGCTAGCGCAGGAGCCTCCCTCTCTGCGCGCAAAGATCCACCCTCCTTCTTGCGAAAATCCCACAGGACGGACAACGCTGAGTTTGGAGCTGATTTCTTCAGGGTTTGTACCTCTCGTCGTCCTCTTTCCAACGCCGCCAACCTCGTCTCGTTCTGACGTCCGAGCTGTTCGTGGCGTCCGTTCCCGTGAGGTCGCGCGGGTCTGCCCAGTCCACCCGGTGCCAGGACAACCGGCGATTTCCAAAGTTCAAAGCGTCCAACCACGATCAGATCTGATCGAGCTCTTTGGTCCGGACCTGCTGCTCTGCGTCCCCGACGTCCTCCCACAAGCGGGGCCTCGTTCGCCTACCGGAGCAGCGAGTTACCATTTTCCCCGCTCGACAGCGCAGTTCTGGGAGCAGATTCCTTGTCCCCACTTGCAGGTGTGGCCACGGCTTCCACGGACGGAATCTGAGCACGCCTTTTGGCCGAGGCTTCCTCCTGCGACCTAACTACGCGCCCTCGCTGACGGCGCCCCAATCGGACTCCGGATCCATTCGTGGGAACATTTACCACCGAGTCGCGCGTTGCTGCGATTCTGCCGATCGTCATCCGGACCCTCCTCGTGGCCAACCCTTCACCGAGTGCCGCCCGTCAGCCCGTGTATCGGCCGCCCCGAATGGAATTGTTGTAGCCTGTTATCTCCCTGCGAGGAGTGGGCACCATTGCTGGCTTGTACCTATTCTTTCATTGTGTGTATCGGGGTTGTCGGTCTCGGCCGGGGTTCCTTCCCCACGCCTAGGCGTGGAGGTACGTGCGACGCTCCCCCCCTTGGCATTTTGCTTTACTAGTATGTGATCTTGTATGCCGCGTAAGAGTGTAGGGATCCTAGCTAGCATTCAACACCGCGAGATCGTGAGTGAGAGTATCCCATTCCGTGGCCCTAGTCGAGCACCGAGCTCGGACTAGACTCCTATAGTTGCGCGTCGGCTCCTTTGCCGCTTTGATCCACTCGCTTCCCTCATAGGGACGACCGTGGACTTGGGTTTCTTGTTGAGAGACGCCTCTCTTCGGAGGAATAGTACGGAGGTCGATCACTCGGCTTGCCTTGTCACGTGTGAGTGCTGGCCGCACTTGGTCTTCATCATAGGTTTAGTCCATTTGTCAGTTCCGTCCCGCATCAAATTTGGTATCAGAGCTTAGGGAACCAGTTTGTTCTAACAAATTGGGGTCTTAGGTCATTCGAGTCTTTAGGCTGTCTAGGGTGCAATTGAGGCCTTAGAGTTATCTAGGTTACATTGAGTCTCTTAGTTCATCTAGGTAACCCACAATTGCATTGTAATGTTAGGTTTGTGTCTAGTTAGAGTTTTGTCCTTGTCTCGTTGAGTCTTGCATGCCCAGCTCCGCGCCAACCCCATGGCGATTCCTCGAGCCCATGCATCGTCATCCCTGTTGGCCCGATTCGACGCTCTTATGGTACGACCCCTAAGTGTCGCCCCTACCACTCAGTCGTCGGGAGACCCGATCCCTATACCGATGACCGAGTCATTCCAGCGCCCTGTCATGTCCACTGCCATCCTACCTAATGGGAAGCATACGGAGATCGACTTCATCAGTAGGGTGTCGTCTAACTGTGTCTCACAAGACATTATTGAGTCACTCTCTAAGACTGGGGAGATTGTTCTCCGTGATGGTTTAGCCTTTATCGAGTTTCAACGGTGGTTTGGCCCCGTTAAATATTTCGATGGCGCTTGGTGCAAGATCAGCACACTTGCTGGTCCATGCATCATTTTAGGGCGAACTTGGTTGGAGGAAAGAAGTGCGACCATCGACCTGGATAGGAGGACCTGCACCTTACACCCATCTCACCTTCCCGGTGAGTTTGTCTTCCATGACGGCGTTACGCCGACCACCTCCATGTCATCACCTGGGTTTGTCCCAGTGAGTTACGAGGCTGAACAGGAGTTGATTGAGGAGTACCTAACTGAGGTTGAGGAGTTAGGGAGTGATCCCCTCCACATCATAGAGGACTCAGTTTCCCCTCCCGAGAGAGAGGCTTCACCCTTAGACCCTCATATAGAGACATTCTTACCTTCCGAGGGTGAACTGGTCATTGGAGAGTCTTTAGCTAGCTGGCTAAGGGAGGGTCCACTTCTAGATGTCTCCATTCCTTGCTATACACCCATGGGACCAGCCCTCCCAATAATACCCCTTAACTCCTTTCACACCACTTTTCGGTCCTTCTGCTTTCTTGAAAATGTGAAGGACTTCCTTAGGAGTTTAGATTATCAATGGGAGTTGACTTATATGTTGACCTTAGGGTCTGACCAACCCTATAGTCATAGCTTTACACTCCCTGCTTTGGGGTCTATTACCTCGGTCTACACCATAGGACATATCACATCCGAGGTCCTTTTATTATTTCCCATACCCGTGGAGGTTGATTTTGTCCCCGCTTATGGTTTCACGGTCCCGAGGGAGGAACCTAGCCTTCCTTGCCTTCCTCATGAGCCTCTTGCCCCATACATGAGAGTGCCTGAAGGTGATTATCTGCACCTGGGCGAATGTCGCACATGGGCAAGTATAGTGAAGGGACCTGTCGGGAGGGGTCATCATTTCTTTGACCCTTTCGATCCCCTCCCTAGTGAGCCTCTCGACCCATATTCTTTTCCCCACCTTGTCGAGGAGGTCCACTATCATACACCACCTAGGCCTTCTAGTCAACACCTCACCTTACCGGCATCCAGATGCCCGAGCTTAGGAGGCCAGGGACACATGTCTCTTCCCCATGTTTCTTCATGTCCACCATCATATAGGGGTTTGTCTCATATAGGGAATGTCATGAGTGAATTTGGGCAATTTAGTCCCCATGAGTCTACCACATTCCGTAGGACACCCATGCATGATAGATACAACTTTGGTTGTCCTGGTCCTCCCCGTGTTGTCCAATCAGGTAGACGTCATAGGCATGTTAGATCCATGTTTGGATGTCCAGGACCACCACTGCATTCACATAGGTATGAGTCAACACAGCTAGTTCGGAGTCTGCATCATCACCACCTCGAGGCCAGCAACGCACGTTATAAGGATCTAGCTGATGCGCATCGACGCACCCGTGAGTTCCAAGTGGGAGAGTACGTCATGATCAGGGTTAGACCTGAACGGTTCCCTTCGGGGGCCGTGAAGAAACTCCAGGACCGCAGTGCAGGACCCTTCCGAGTTCTGAAGCGAATAGGGTCGAATGCGTATGAGATTGAGCTACCAGACGACTATGGGATCAGTTCGACGTTCAATGTCTCTGATCTGGTGGCATATCGGGATCCCGCGGTGATTCCCAGTGAGCTTTTTGGGCCTACCCCTCCTGTTGAGAGCATTACACCTTCTGAGCGTCCACCTCCTCCAGCCCCATTACAGACACGCGAGCATATAGATTGCATACTGGATGAGCAGGTGACCACGACCAGGAGCGGAGCCTACCAGCGCTTCCTAGTGCGCTGGAGAGGGCGCCCTGCGATAGACGACACCTGGATCACACGTGGAGAGCTGGAGCTGATCGACCCGGACCTGCTGGAGCGTTATTGGAGCGATCGTGACCCTTACTCGACGGGGTCGAGTTCTTCCCACCCGGGGAGAATTGGTGAGGACAGGCGCCGCCTTTCTCGACGGAGCACGCGGAGCACGCCGGCATCTCTTTGGCTCGGCGACTACGGCATGGTTTAGAGGACCTTCTTTTACATGATGGCCATACCAGGCCTTGGTTTAGTCCCTGCGTGGACATGTTTATTCTTTATTGTGGACGTTTGTAGGCCAATTGGGGCCAATTAGACCTTTATTGGGTGTGCTAGGCTCATTGGTTGGGCAATAGGACTAGTGGGCCACTTCTTGGTCCAACCTTTTGGCCCATTAGGGTTTTGGGCGCCCCTCTCATCTCCTCCAAGAGGAGGAGGTGGCAGCCGCCCCACTCCTACTTTCTAGGAGTGGAGTGTGCGGCCCTCTCCTAGATTTTAGGAAGAGGGATGCGCACCCCCCTTTTCCCTTCCCCATCCGGCCACCCCATCCCTCCTTTGGCCGCCCCCCCTTCCCCAATTCCCTCCTAGAATCTAGGAGTGGTGCCTCCCCCCCCTTTCCCCCCCTAGCCAATGTGCGCACCCCCCCTTTCCCCCATGCCACATTGCGCACCCCCCTTTCCCTTGTGGCTAGGGTTTCAACCCTAGCCTTCCCCCTCCCCATATAAAAGCTTTGTATTTTCTTTGGAGGAATAATTAATGAATACATGAACTATTTTGATTGAGCAGCCTTTGGGCGCAGCCACCCCTTGGAGAGGGCGACCCTCTCTTCCTCCTCTGCTCCTGCGACGGGAGCAACCCCGGGGTGCGACTCCCCATCCCCTCGGTGCGACGCCGAGGTTCTTCCTCCCTTCTACTTCGTCTCCGGTTCGAGTTCGCGTGTTCCAGATTCGGCCCCGAGTTGCAGCGGCGTCCCCATCTGGTGCGGATCGAATCCGAGCCCCTCCTTTTTTTGGTGGATACATCTACGAGTCGGCAGCGCGTGGGCTTTGGTTTCGCCTCGATCCGAGGTCGGCACCACCCGTGGCGAGTTTTCTCGTGAGCTAGCGCAGGAGCCTCCCTCTCTGCGCGCCCAGATCCACCCTCCTTCTTGCGAAAATCCCACAGGATGGACAACGCCGAGTTTGGAGCTGATTTCTTTAGGGTTTGTACCTCTCGTCGTCCTCTTTCCAACGCCGCCAACCTCGTCTTGTTCCGACGTCCGAGCTGTTCGTGGCGTCCGTTCCCGTGAGGTCGCGCGGGTCTGCCCAGTCCACCCGGTGCCAGGACAACCGGCGATTTCCAAAGTTCACAGCGTCCAACCATGATCAGATCTGATCGAGCTCTTTGGTCCGGACCTGCTGCTCTGCGTCCCCGACGTCCTCCCACAAGCGGGGCCTCGTTCGCCTACCGGAGCAGCGAGTTACCATTTTCCCCGCTCGACAGCGCAGTTCTGGGAGCAGATTCCTTGTCCCCACTTGCAGGTGTGGCCACGGCTTCCACGGACGGAATCTGAGCACGCCTTTTGGCCGAGGCTTCCTCCTGCGACCTAACTACGCGCCCTCGCTGACGGCGCCCCAATCGGACTCCGGATCCATTCGTGGGAACGTTTACCACCGAGTCGCGCGTTGCTGCGATTCTGCCGATCGTCATCCGGACCCTCCTCGTGGCCAACCCTTCACCGAGTGCCGCCCGTCAGCCCGTGTATCGGCCGCCCCGAATGGAATTGTTGTAGCCTGTTATCTCCCTGCGAGGAGTGGGCACCATTGCTGGCTTGTACCTATTCTTTCATTGTGTGTATCGGGGTTGTCGGTCTCGGCCGGGGTTCCTTCCCCACGCCTAGGCGTGGAGGTACGTGCGACGCTCCCCCCCTTGGCATTTTGCTTTACTAGTATGTGATCTTGTATGCCGCGTGAGAGTGTAGGGATCCTAGCTAGCATTCAACACCGCGAGATCGTGAGTGAGAGTATCCCATTCCGTGGCCCTAGTCGAGCACCGAGCTCGGACTAGACTCCTATAGTTGCGCGTCGGCTCCTTTGCCGCTTTGATCCACTCGCTTCCCTCATAGGGACGACCGTGGACTTGGGTTTCTTGTTGAGAGACGCCTCTCTTCGGAGGAATAGTACGGAGGTCGATCACTCGGCTTGCCTTGTCACGTGTGAGTGCTGGCCGCACTTGGTCTTCATCATAGGTTTAGTCCATTTGTCAGTTCCGTCCCGCATCAGCTCCTTGGCTTGAATGCTCAATGGGGAGAAAACTTCAAAAGGGATGCAGACTTGATGTTGAAAGTCCTCCTCCTTAGCCAAAAGCCCCTTCAGTTCCTGTAGAAAGAAGACCAAACAGAAAAAAAAACAGACGAAGAAAGAAGAAAACAGACAGAAGAAGAGAAAACAGAAGAATAAGAAAAAGAAGATGAGAAGAAAAAGACGGAAGAAGAAGGGGAGAAGAAGACAGAAGAAAACACAGAGAAAAACACAGAAGAAGAAGAAGAAGAACGGAGGGAGGGGAAAAAAAGATCGACAAGGGTCGACAGGGGGCGACAGGGGGGGCCCGAAGAGGAGAGTCCAACCCAACAACAGAGCTCGGAAGCTCTATTAATAAAAATTGGATGAAGAGATAAGAAGGCAAGAGTCCAACAAGGGAAAGGATAAGAATGGGCAAGGGCCCAAGGAGGGAAGGACTCTCTGGGGAAAGGCTGCGTTTGTTCGGAACACGAAAATGAAACACGACCTGGACAAAGGCGTCAATTCAAGAATTGACGACCTGTCAGAGGGCGTCTTTTAAAAACACGACTTAGATTAGGGCGTTAATTCAAAAATTAAATTTTAGAATTTATTTGACAATTGTGAAACACGTCTGAGTCAAAGGCGTTAATTAAAACGCGCCCTAACCATGGATGTTAATTCAAAATATTCAAAATAGGGCCATTTTTTATTTCTCAATATTATTTTCCCATTTTTTTAGGTGGAGGTGCATCTCAATGTGCTGATTCCAACGACTATTTTTGCGAATTTTTCTGACACCCGGAAGGCCACCAAATCGCCTCTGGAAGAGGGTTGAAAATAATATTAAAAAATCAATTTGAAAAAGTGACGCCCTCAACAACGTCGTTATTCAATTTTTTTTGATTTTTTATTCTTTTTAAATTCAAAGTAACGTCTTATTCTAAGTCGTTAATTCTCGAAAAATTCTGAAAAATTCCCAAAAAAATCCAGAAAAATAGGAATTTGAAAGAATGGACGCCCTCCAATATAGTCGTTAATTTTTTAAGAAACGCCCATGTATAAGTCGTTATTTAAAAGACGCCCCACATCAAGTCACTATTTCATAAAAATAGAGAAAAATACCCAGAAAATCCAGAAAAATCCAGAAAAATAGGGAAAAAATAGGAAAAGAAAAGAAAAAAGGAGAAATCCAATAAAAGTGAGAAAAACCACTCAAACAGAGCTAATTTGAGGGTCAAATCGGGACATTACAAGGTAATATGAGATGTACTCATAGTAACGTCAATTTTGGCGTGTCTACACACGCGTCCTTTCAGCGTGCGTGGCATTCGCCCTAGGGGATCTCTTTTCTTCTCTCTCTTTTTCTTGTATATATTATTTTCTTCTTCCTCTGCCCTCTTTTCTCTCTCCCTTTTTGTATATATTATTTTCTTCTTCCTCTGCCCTCTTTTCTCTCTCCCTTTTTATAGTGTCGGAACACATTGGCGGAGTGTAAGTCTTTGCGGTAGTCCGCTCCGGGGGAGCCAGGCAGGAACCCATGTTGGGGCACAGGAGAGTGCTCGCCCTCCCAGGGGAAGGATGAGGGGACCACTCCACCATGCTAAATGGACGGATTACCGGTCTCGCCACAGCATCGGAACTGCGTACTGGCCTCAGGCGGGGAAACTCGGTCAGAGGTTTGGCCATTCGTCACTCGGAGGGACGGTGAAAGGGAGTTCACTTAGTCAATGACCTGGACGGGAGGTCCAAGTCAGAGGGATATTCATCGTCCGAAGGGACAGGGAGAGAAGTTTGTTTAGTCAACGGCCTGGACAGGAGGTTCAAGCCAAAGGGATATTCACCGCCCCAAAGGGACGGAGGAGAGAGTTTGTTTAGTCAATGACCCGAACGGGAGATCCAAGTCAGAGGGAATAGTCACCGCCCGGAGAGGACGGAGAGAAGAGTTTGTTTAGTCAATGGCCTGGACGGGAGGTCCAAGCCAAACGGATACCCACTGCCCGGAGAGGACGGAGAAAAGAGTGTTTTTAGTCAATGACCTGGACGGGAGGTCCAAGCCAAAGGGAGTATTCACCGCCCGAAGGAGACGGAGAGAAGAGTTTGTTTATTCAATGACCTGGACGGGAGGTCCAAGTCAAAGGGAATATCCACCGCCTGAAGGAGACGGAGAGAAGAGTTTGTTTATTCAATGACCTGGACGGGAGGTCCAGGCCAAAGGGAATTTTTATCGGAGTTAACAAAGCGGCGGGGCCGAGGCGGCCGATCTGCTTTTTAATATCCCTGCCGACGCGGGGCGATGATTCAGGATGGGGGACCGCCCCTCCATTCCCCTTTTCTTTTTTTCTTTTTTTTACCATCGTTCTTTTCTTTATCTCTCCCTTTTTTCCTCTTTTTTTCTTTTTTCTTTTTTTTTCTTTTTCTTTTTTTTTTGTTCTTTCTTCTTTCTCTCCTCTCCTTCTCTTTTACCTTCTCTTTTTTTTCTTTTCTCCCTTTTTTTCTCTTCCCCTTTTTTCCTTTTTCCTTTTCTCTTGTTCCTTTTTGAGAACGTGAATGGCGATCAAGTCATTCGGACAGCAATCATGCAAATTCACCCAAGATAGGGCGAAGGATTTTATTATTGATTGAATTGGGGCGCTGGAGGATATGGTACAACCTCAAGTGTCTCCCATTAAGAGGCGGGAATTGAACTTCCCCGCGGTGGTTGACAATTACATAAACTCCACCCTCGTAGACCTTTTGGACTACGTAGGGTCCGAGCCAATTTTCTTTCAGCTTACCCTTGGGGTTGGCAGCCATGACATCTCTTCTCTTGACCATGACAAGGTCACCTTTCTTGAATTCGCACTCCTTGACAAGCTTGTCAAAGGCACGCGCTATCCGGGCCTGGTAGACCTGAATGTTCTGTTGGGCCTGAAGCCGCTTCCCTTCCAAACTGGAGAGCTCTTCGAGCCTTCGCTCGGCGTTGGTCTGCCCTTCATGGACAAGGCCGTGCTGAATGGTGACTCTGAGGGAAGGTATCCCCAATTCAATGGGGACAATTGCCTCCGAGCCGTATACTAGAGAGAAAGGCGAGTAGCCGGTTGGGGTCTTGTACACGGTCCGGTACGCCCACAGTGCTTCGTACATTTTCTCTTCCCAGTCCCTTTTGTTAGAGCTAACAATCTTGGACAGGAGAGTGCAAAGTGTTTTATTAAAAGCTTCAGCCAACCCATTAGCCTGTGGATTGTAAGGAGACGATGTCCTCTAGTCAATTTTGTACTTTTTCGCCAGCCGGTAGACCTTCTGGTTGCGGAAGTGGCTGCCGTTGTCGGAGACAATCCGGTCAGGGGTGCCAAACCGGAATATGATGTTACGGCGAACAAATCTGACTACGATCTCTCCGGTAACCTCTCTTAAGGCGACGGCCTCTGCCCACCGGGAGAAATAATCAGTTGCCGCCAAAATGTACTTACAGCCGGCGTATGACGCAGGTAAGGGACCCACGACGTCTGTTCCCCATTGGGCAAACGGCCAACTGGGCACCGTTGGATGCAGCTGCACGGGCGGCCTTCTGGGTATGGTGGCATGCTCCTGACACTTCTGACATGACTTAGCATATTTGCAGCAGTCGTCGAACATCGCCGGCCAATAGTAACCGGGCTTCTTTATTTCAATCTTCATTTTCGGTCCTGCCTGGTGTGCACCAGCTGTCCCGGCATGGACTTCCTTCATGACCCTCCAAGCTTCTTCAATGGACAAGCATCGGAGGAGTAATTTCTGTTTGGCGTCGGCCACAATTCGGAATAATATTCCATTTTGGAGCTCATAAGAGTCCTTGGTTCTAATTAGCTTGATCTTCTCTTCTCTCTGCTTGGGCAGTTGCTGGTATTTGAACCACTGCATCAGAGGGTCTCTCCAGTCAGGTAGGCCGACAGCTTCTGCTACAGCGACCTCTGGTTCCTCTTCTTCTAGTTCTTCTTCTATCATGCTAGGTACCTGGCGCTGATTTATCACTTGGATGTTGAGTAATCCATCTGGCGGCACTGCCAGTGAGCTCGCCAATTTTACCAGGGCGTCAGCTTGTGCATTGTCTCCTCTGGTGACATGGCCTATCTCGAGGAGGTAGAACCGCTCCATGAGCCCCTTCGCCTTAGCGTGATAAGGGAGCAATTCGGGTTTTCGGACGTCAAACTGCCCCTGTTCCTGCTTGACGACCAGCAGCGAGTCGCCGAATACTTGGAGCATTTTGACCCCCATCTGGAGGGCCACCTAGAGGCCAATGATGAGAGCTTCATATTCTGCTTCATTATTCGTGCAAGGCTTGTTGATACAGGAGGAAGTGTGCAACACTTCCCCCTCTGGCGATTTGAGGACGATGCCGGCTCTGGCCAGTACCTTGGTGCGTCTGGACGGGGTCGCTTCTGTTCTCGAGGCCCCGTCGAAGTACAGCTGCCAAACGGCTTGTTGGACCTGGCCCACCTCCAGTGTTTCATCTTCGGGTAGCTCCGTGGCCAACGGGGAGTCTTCGGGCACAGGGTGTACTGCGAAGAAGTCCGCGACTGCTTGCCCCTTAACGGCCTTCTGCGGCACGTAGGTGACATCGAACTCCATGAGTAGTACGGCCCATTTGCCAAGGCGCCCCTTCGAGACTGGCTGGAAGAGAATGTGCTTGATAGGATCGGCCCTGAATATTAAACTCACTTCATGGGACAGCATATAGTGCCTCAGCTTCTTGACTGCAAAGACCAATGCAAGGCAAATCTTCTCAATCGGGGTGTATTTGGCCTCTGCTCCCACCAATCTTTGGCTGAGGTAGTAGAGAGCCCGCTCCTTCCCCTCGTCATTATTCTGGGCAAGCATTGCCCCCAGGGAATATTCGGTAGCCTCTATATAGAGAATAAGCGGTCTGCCTTTGATGGGTGCCCCCAGGACTGGCGGGGTCTTCAGGTACTCTTTTAGCTGGTCGAACGCATGCCGGCATTCGTGACCCCAGCTAAAGGGGGCATTCTTCATCATCAGCCTGTGAAAGGGTTGGCAACGCCCCGACAGGTTTGAGATAAACCTACGAATGTAAGCTAGCCGACCCTGTAGAGACCTCAGCTCCCCCAGGTTCCTTGGAGGAGGTAGCTCCTGGATGGCTTTTATCTTAAAGGGGTCAATCTCGATCCCTCTGTGCCGGACAATGAAGCCGAGGAACTTCTCGCTGGAAACGCCGAAGGCGCACTTCATGGGGTTCATCTTCAGCCCGTACAGCCGGAGCCTCTGGAAGATGACCCTGAGATCATTCAGATGATCGCCCCTTTCCTTGGTCTTGACGACCAAATAATCAATGTAGCATTCGACTTTGCTATACAGTAGCTCGTCGAATATCTTGGTCATTACCCGCTGATACGTGGCGCCGGCGTTCTTGAGGCCGAAGGGCATCCTTCTGTAGTGGAATATCCCCTTGGGCGACCTGAAGGCTGTGTGAATCCGGTCGTGGTCGGCTATCCAGATTTGATTGTAGCCGGATGATCCGTCCATAAAAGACAGGGCCTCGTGGCCAGTGGTCGCATCAATCATTACTTCGGTGATGGGCACCGGGAAGTCATCTTTCGGGCAGGCTTTATTCAGGTCGCGGAAATCCACACAAATCCTGATCTGCCCGTTCTTCTTCTTCACCGGCACGATGTTAGCCAGCCAAGTAGTGTATTGGTATTCTGCCACGAAGTCGACGTCTATGAGCTTGTCAACCTCCTTGCAGATCTGGTTGATCAAATCCGGCCTCATACGCCGGGGAGACTGCTTCACTGGCTCCATCTTGGGATCAATGGCCAAAATGTGCTGAGTCACTTCAGGGCTGAGTCCGGGTATTTCTTTGTAGTTCCAGGCAAAGCAATCCCGGAATTCTTGCAGTAGCTTCATGTATTGTTCTCTCTCCTGTGGGGGTATAAGAGCACTTAGAAAGGTTGGCCTGGGGTCGCTTTCTGTGCCGAGGTTGATCTCAATCAATTCATCGACGGTGGCCCGACCGCCGTCTTCAGTCTCCGACGGGGCCGGCGATAAATCGACAAAGTCTTGGTCTTCATTGTCCTCGGGCTCGAGGACGCCATCCCCTTCTTCTCGTTCCTCGTGGTTGGGTGTGGAGGCTGCGTTCACCGCGCATTCCTCCTGGGCCATAGCCGGTGGGTCCACGGGGTTCCCTGGTGTAGAAAGGCACGGGGCCGCCTCGGGACCTTCTGTGTACTCATCATAGAAAACCTCGGCGGGGGCCGGGGCAGCTGCATCTTCGGGGGCCTGGTACTGAATAGATATTGTATAGGCTCCTCTTCCGGGGCTGCCCGTCACATGGGGGCGCGGCGGGGCTACCACATAGTCTCCCATTCTGAGCTCATCCCTCTCAATGAGGTCTTGAGCAATGTCCTTGAAGACATAGCAGTCTTCAATGGCATGACCCAGTATCTGGTGATAGGGACAAAACAGTGGGTCCCCACTTCTTCGGGCGTCCTGCGGCCTCTTGGACCTCGGGAGGGAGACCTTGCCGTAATGGCAGGCCCAATCAAAGATACCCCGAGTCTTCTCTCTTGGGAAGGAGTAGGGCTTCTGCAGCTTCTCTTGGAGTGTCAGGCCTCGCCTGGCTGGCCGCCCGGTTAAAGGGCTCGCCGTATCTCCTGCTTCCCTCTTCTACGAGACGAAGGCATCAGGACTGGCGTCTCGGGGCCGAGGCACGTTTCCACCCCACGGGCGGAGAGAGCCCTGGATCAGGTTGGTCACCAGCGAGGTTAACTCAGCCAGCCGTGCCTTTAACATCTTGATCTCCCATTGCTGCCTATGGTATAAGGCGTACATGATGGGGTCGTATCGAGGAGAATCCGGAGCATGGCCCATGCTACTGCTCATTACTTCGCCAACAGGCCGGGGTGAGGGCGCCCCGGTGATGTGATCCTTCTAGGTCAACCCCTCAGAAATGGAGGAAGTCTTCCCCATACAGCGGCGGTGGAGAGGGTTCCAAAGGAACACTTCGTCCTCTTGTGCCCCCTCAGCCAGAGGCGTGGGATATACATCTTGGCGGGCTTCCCGCGAGTCTGCAGCTTCCACGGGGTCATCGCCGGACAGGGCCGAAACTGATATAACATCAGTTTCGTAATAATCTTCTAGTGAAAAGCCCAGACCGGGGTGCTTGGTAATTTGCAGCAGCCGTCGATCCAGGTTTGGTGGGTTCCACATCCTTTCAAACATTTCCTTCCGGCTAGAGGGTTGATAGGGGGGAATCTTATGCTTTTTTGACAACTCTGATTGCCCGGTCAGTCATGTGAGGAAGTCCTGCGATGGGGACGTGCGGGTCATGCAGTTCGTCAGGGAATAGGCAATCGTCGTCTTCCCTGACTGGCTTTTCCCCGACAACATTAAAGATAGTGGGTGGCCCCTAAGGGTTAGGCACCTCAAAAGTTCTCAGCTGCTCGGCTACTTGACAGTCAACTTCTGTTACGGGCTTGATGATCGCTGGCGGGACTCTGACATCCTCCAGCAGGTCTTCGAGGCAAGGCGTCCCCGGTGTAGAATAGATGGCGAGAGGAGCTACCTTGAATACCCCTCCTTCTTGTGCAATGAATGGTACATGTGGGGGAGCCACATAGCCTGGGGGCGGCGGAGGAAACCAACCACCCGACTCCACTTTCTTCTTTCCCCTATCTTGGGCGGCCTGGGGAGCTTGCTTTGCCTTCTCTAAGTACAGATTGGTATCTGACAAATGACACTCAAACACCTCGAACGGGTGGAGATCGGCGAAGATTCTGACTTCCTTCCCCTCGCAAGGGTACTTGATGCATTGGTGCAGGGTGGAAGGCACCACTCTGCTCTTGTAACGACCCGAGAATCCGATTACCGGGAAGGCCCGATAACCCGAGACTCGCACCGCCACCCACGAGTCCGAAGACTCGGAAGAGTTAGAAGGATGGTGTGAAAATTACACAAGTATCACAAATAATTGTAGAAATTAAATAGTTATAATATTAAGCAGGAAATAAATTAGCATTTTACATGGTCCACAACGGAAAATAACAACAACAGTAGTCCACGACTAGTACAGAGACAAGAAAGAAAAGTATAGCTACACGGGGCATACCCCGGCTCTGACCTCTGGCACTACCTCTAGGCACCCGCACCACGCTGCACCCCAGACGTGCTCCCCTGGGGCAGCGCCTCACCTGAAACACGGTGAAAACACGCACGGAATGAGTCTCGGAACAAGACTCAGTAGGGATCACTCGAACCCTACCTCGTAAAATGGGAAACCACTACGCTAGCGGTAGGAGAGTACCTCAGAAAGGAAAGCCATGTACTCTATACAACAAAGATCCTACGGCACGCAAACCGGCACACGTGCCACGGTGAGACAACCGAAGCTCAACGGTCGACCCAACAAAACCCAAAGGTCGGAAACACACGACTGACAGTCTGTCACTCCGTACTTGACAGGAGTATCTCCCACTAGAAGCACAGTCGGTAGCGTCCCCTGACGTCTTACACCGCGCCGCAGGTGATCCGCCTGGCGTGGTAGCTCCTACCAAAGGCGCAAACACCGTACAAGTAACCACAAACAAGTGACTAGCTGGGGTCACGCCCGTCGACGTGCGTCCACTGTCCCCAACCACGTGTGTGTAGACACGCCAAAATTGACGCTATGTTGATCAAATCTCCTGTCACTATGTTGACGCCCCAAAGTGAACTTCAATACATTCATAATATGAAGTTTTTTCTATTCTTATGTGTTTTATGGTTTGTTCTTGTATTTTCGTGATTCGCGACCTGAAGAGGGGCGTTATTTTAAAAGTGACCTTACCTAGGGCGTGTTCAAAAGAAAGGACGACCAAATGTCAGGGCGTCAATTCCTGGTATCATCCGGTTTCAAAATAAATTCCAATTACTGATTGGCGTCCTTCCTCAGGACGTGTTTTTGAGTAACGTCTTTGTCTCAGGCGTTTTCTCATAATTTTCAAAAAAAGAAAGTTTTATTACCAAATTTAAATCCAGGAGTTGACGCCTTTGTTAGGGTCATTTTTTTTTAGTAACGTCTTGATGTAGGTCGTCAATTTAGAATTTGACGCCCTTTTGAAGGTCGTGTTTTATCCTTCAGAGTCGTGTTTGAGTATGCCTTTCCTGAATAGTTCCTTACCTCCAATGGTCTCCTTGCTCGATTGGAACTAGAGTCCTGCCTTCTTTTGATCATTGCCCGTTCTTATCTTCCCTAATTTGAGGTTATCTTGGATCTGGAACCCTATATAGGGATGTCTTGATCGACCTCGCGCGAGGTTAGCAGCAAGAGGCAGAAAGCAGAGAACACACAGGCGCACAGAGGCTCTCTTCATCTTCTTCCTGTACGATCATTTAGAAGAGCTCTCTGTTTCCTCTTCTTCCTCCCGGCGGCATCAGCCTCAGTTCCCCTCTACTGTCGTCAGGGACAGCAGGGGTCTTTCGCTTTATCTATTCGCGTTTTCCATCGGTCATCATCCACTGTTTTCTTTTCTTGCATTAGTTTAGTATCATATTTCTCCTCTCCCTAGTTCTTTAGGGATTTTAAAACAAAAAAAAAAGGTGCGCATGTCATGTTTCTTTTTCATCATATGGTTTATTGGGATTGATACTACATTCACTCGGCTGATCCACTTCCTTTTGCTTGTTTGTTTTGTCTTTGTGCAAGGGTAATCAACAAGGAAAACCCCCTTCATCGGCCGGTCGATTGAAGGAGGAGGAAGGAATTCACAATCCATCCCGCGTCCCACTTTTCACCAGGTATTCGCGATCATTTGTTTTATTATTGAGGTAACCCCTCTGGCGATCACACTCCTTGTAGCACCACGTGCTTTCTTTTGTTCTTATTGTCATCTCCACCCTTTTATATATCTCACATGAGTGGTTTATTCCACGTGTGTGGATTTATCACGATCCACAAATTGGCGATCACGGTGGGACATCCACTATTTTTCTTTTGATTACCATCTCCTATTGGCACTCACGTGTGCCCTTTCCTATTGGCACCCACGTGTGCCCTTTCCCCTTCGGCACCCACGTGTGCCCTTTCCCCTCGGTACCCACGGTACCCCTCCTTTGTGCCCCACGGGCACACTCCACCGTGCACACTGCACACTCCCGGGATCAGCCAGTTTGTGATTGTTTGACTGTTTTTCCTGAATTAACGCCTCACCCAGAGGCGCTGTTTATTTTAACGCCTGCATCCAGGGCGTCGGTTTGCTTATTAACGTCTTCCACGAAGGCGTCTTTTATCATATCTAATGTCTCCTTGTTCTGTCTGATAATTCGCGCCCGCAATTTGGGCGTCTTTTTATTTGGCAGCGCCTCACACCAAGGCGCGTGTTTGCTCGACCGTGTGCACCACTAATATTTGACGCCCTCTTGTAGAGGCATCCTTTTCACATTACACGCCTCACACCAAGGCGCGTTTCTTGCACTGCCTGTGGGCCACCACAGCGATTCGCGACGGTCTCACCGTCGTCTCTTTTGTTGATAGCGACCGTGGCTAGGTCGTCTCTTTCCTGTGATTTTACAGAACCCTGCTGTCTTTGCTTATTCATGTTGCATTGATTCTTATATTGATTGTTTGGCTATATTGGTGTGATCTGCATATCTTGGCTTGCATCTTGTGGCATTTGGTTGAGAGACCTCCTCTCTCTACACTAGGATTCCACACACCTCTCTTGGAATCGGGACAACCCTCCATTGAGCATTCCGTCTCTTTGGACCAGAAATCCCTTTTCCAAGACCTCCGTAAGTCCCCGCACCCGTGGATTCCCTCACGGACGCCGGGCTGGTTGTACCCTTGAAGTACCCGGAGTATAGAGAACCCATCGTTGGTGAAGAGAGAGAAAGAACCTAGTGGACCCGGAAGTCACACTTGGATAAACTAGGTTTCACTTTGCAAAAAGAGTGAATTATTCTGTAAATTAATCCACTCTAATCCCAGGCATAACACTAAAATTTTACGTTCATCTCAACTTGATTGCATAAATTTGGTTGGATTGATTTGCTTAAAGTTTGCTTGGATTGAGTGCTTTTTGGTGTGATAACCCCTTTCATAAAAGCTTTCCCCCTTCTTAAATATGAAACTCCGATCAGGTAAAATCATCAACATGGCAGGCTACGGGTATTCTTATGATGATGAGGATGAGAATGTTTTTGGTCAATATGAAATCCCCCTCTAAGATTCCATTTATCATGAGGGAAATTACCCTCTCCCTCAGTCTCATTACCCTCAGGTTCACGTGGTTGATACCACCCCCCAAGAGGTTGTGCCCTCTTCCCAGACTTTACCTTCCAACACTTCGGGGAACCCTCCCCTGATGGGGACATCAACGACAGCCCGCTCACATTGTGTTTGCATTTCTGTCCTTTTATATTTGTATGTATACCCTTGTGATATATGGGTACACAATAGTAGGTCTTAGTGGGTTTATTTGCAAAGGGCCATTGGGTATTTTTTCAAAAGTGCATGTAGGCCCTGCAGGGGCCCCCTCCCTCCTCCTTATTGGTCCACTTGGACTCCCGGGCCCAAGGGGGCTGGTCCAAGGTCCAACCTTGGACTTGGACCTAGATTTAATTAAAGAAGACAAATCAAATTTGTCCTCTTAAAGGGGGGGGGGGGGGGGGGCGAACCATATAGTTTATTAGGCTTTTATTGTGGTTGTTCAAACCACATCCCAGCCCTTCATTCATCAACCCTTGATCCAAGGGTCTAGAATTAGTTAGAGACCTAGCCTATATAATGTTGTATTTTCATGAGAAATTGAATGGAAAAATCAGAATTTTTGTGAGTGTTCAAGGAGCTTGGTGCGCCCCTCTCCCCTCCCTTGCTGTTCTTCCTTCCCCAACGCCAGATCTAGAGTGGATTCTATCTCCTTCCTCCCCTCTCAACCTCCGGTGATCGTCTGAGCCGCCGCCGCCGCCGTTCGTGCCGCCTTTGAGTCGCCACGGAATCGTCATCAAGTTTCTGTCCTGCTGGACAGAGGTGTAGTTAGTGAATTTCTGAAGCCAGCCACGAGTTTAGATCGATTTGAAATTTTGAGGGTTGGTTCCTATCTTCTAACCCCTTCTCCACAAAAAAATTTAGATTTAAAATCCACCTTTTCATATTTTTACCTTTTCGTTCAACTCTTAATCTCAGATCTGTTCTGTCACTGTCTACAGTGACAGTATCCCTGAGCTCTCCACCTTAAACCACCCTTTTGATTTTTTTTAGACCTCCAAATTTAACTGGGTGTTCTTTCCATCGTTCCCTATCACCACAATTTTTCATTAATTTTTATCACCCTTCTACCCATTTTTAAAAATTCATGTTCTACCGAAGCTATAGTACTTTCAGCCAGATCCCAGATCTGACCTTCGTCCACTAAACAAATCACAGAAAATCATAGACACATCCAAACGGGTCCAAACTAATTTTTCTGTCTTCCCATCTCAATTTCTAAAAACTTTGATGAAGAACACATCTTCAAATTCGGACATCCACTTCACAGTCAAAGGCAATCAACAGGAAAGTTGTCTGCAGATCTGAGTCTTCTATTACTGTACAATAGAAGATTGAAAATTCCATAAGTCAAGATCCGAGCAGATCCAGGCCAGATATTTAGGCCTAGGTTAAAGAACATCAAGCTAGCTTTCCAACGGCGCCAGTCTCGTGTTGATCCGACGTCGGGGCTGATCGCAGCGTCGTTCTCGCCGGAGCGCGCGCTGTAAAACAGCAGCAACCAGTCCGTGGATAGCAAACCCGACGGGTGCCGATCGGAGCCGCCCGACCTCCGGGCGACGTTCTAGCATGCCGCCAGCCCGGGGATCGCTTCTACCAGTGTCCCCACCACAGTGGTGACACCGGGTCCCACACGGCCCCTCCGGACAGCACGTGGGCCCCACCGTCACTAGTTCGGGTGCTGCCGAAGTTACGTGGAAAGCCGTCCGTCAACCCGTATTCGGTCCTCCCGGGCCCCGTTGTGTCGCCCTTTACCTCCCTGCGTGGAGTGGGCATATTTCCATTGCTGTAATATTCATGTATTAACTGTCCCGGGAGCACGAGTTTCGGCCGGGTCCGTCGTCCCCACGCCGAACGCGTGGAGGTATCGCATTCGCTCCCTTACTTGGCATTTTGCTTAATTTTCATATATACTTGCTTATGCCACTGCTAGAGAGCATGATAGGGTAATTAGTTCACTTTCTATTTATATCACCACTGCTGCGAGAGAGAGCGTTACCGTCCCGTGACCCGATCCGGGCACAAGTGAGAGCCGACCACCCTAGCTCACAGCCGGTTTCTCAACCGCGCACATCCGGCGCTTCCCTCGTTAAGGGGCAGTCACGAGCTTGTCGTGTCCGTGGTCTCGTCCCGCATCATCCCCCATCCTTCAATGTCACGGATTTAATTAATGCTCTGTCTCAGTTGGATGATTCCCAGCGGCAGGCTGTTCAGGCCGCTTTAAAGGGGAAGTCCGTTCTCTCTTCCTCCTCCAATCCCCCTCCGGCCGAGAGTGGCCATCACATTGTTAATGACCAAGCGGTCTTGCACAAACCTCCTTCCCGTCCACCAACGCCCGCTGCGGCCATGCCGGCCCAACAGGCGAGCTACTCAGCAGTTAGGCCTCAGTCTCTCCAACCTCCCCGAATTCTACAGACGCCTATACCGCATTCTTTCATTCAAAATCTTGCCCCAGCCGAGTCCGACACCAATATTCTACTGCTTCAGAAGTTGGCTAGCATGGAAGAGCAACTTAAGAAAGTCACGGCGGCCAAGAATGCCCCGAAAATCTCGCTCCCAACACTGCCAGTCTTCCATCTGCCACCATCTGGGATGCCGAATTTTCGGCGATATAATGGCACTGGCAATCCTTTTATTCATCTGAAGGATTTTATGTACGATACCTCTTTCTGGCAAGACAACAAGGCCTCTTTGGCCTATTTATTCAGGAGATCTTTAGAGGGGCCAGCCCTTGAGTGGTTCTATTCGTTGGATCCCGCTGATGCCAGCGATTTTGATATTGTTCAAAAGAAGTTCTTGCAGAAGTATAGAGACCGGGTCGGACCCTCCCTCTCAGTCACAGATCTGGTTGCAGAACAAATGAAGCCCGAGGAGGACTTCATCATATTTGCTGATAGGTGGCGTTCAATGGCCGAGAAGTTGAAAGACACTTTGGCGGAACAAGAACAAGTTAAAATGATAATTTCCAATGCAACTCCTCAGTTCCGGCACATACTGGCCATGAACAGATTAACAATCATGGAAGAGCTCTATGAAAGAGCTCGTTATATTCAGACACAGATGAAGGATTCGTCCATTATGGGTATGTTTCAGCCGAAGCCACGGCTATTTAAGAAAAGTACAAACGTCAACAACAGCGGGCCCACGACCGAGGGCACAATTGCAAACGAGCAGGTTGGTGTAGTTGGCCACCCCCACCATCAATCTAACCCACGGCCTAACCCACCTCCACCACAAAACCCCCATTTCAACTCCACTGCACAACACCAATTCGCACCCCAACATTCCTTTGCTCCATCGCAAAACCAAGCGCCCCGCGCTAACCCTCCAGCTCTGCAACAGTACCACCAGGTACCACCACCTACCAACTATGGCCAACAACAACAACAGAGACCACCACTTGGCCCCAAGAGAGCTCACTACCCTCCACTGCCAGAAAGTCTCCCGGATATTTTCAACGCCTTAATGGCCGCCAACCTGCTCGTGTTACCAAGGGAAAGAACAGCGTGGCCTGCTAATGTTGACACATCCCGTTACTGCGCTTTCCATCGCGCACCTGGTCACAACCTTGATCGTTGCTTCCACTTCAGAGATTATATTTATGATCTAAACGACCAGGGCGGCATTAACTGGGATGAGATGAGGCAGTTTATTGCTACCATGAAAGAAAGAAGGCCTCCTCGACAGCAACAGGCTCCACAGCAACCAGCTCCACAGCAGCAACAACAAGCTCCAGCGCCTCAGCAGGATATGGGGATTGTCCACAATCCACTGCCGGAGCACCCGCCAAACCAGCACGTAAACCATGTCACGTCTCTCCCTGAGGTGGAGAGAGGGCAGGGGTGGCATGAAGAAAACGCCTCTGTCGGGGCATTTAATCACAATCAAAATCAACCTCCGCGTCTCTTGTGCACCCCTTCTTCTTCTTCTACACCCCAATTGAGCGGATCCCTTCTGCGCCCCGTTAATCCACCTACCCCCACCTATTCTCCAACCTTGTCGGTTTGCCCCCTTCTTACCCGCTTACTACCTCTACAGCCTACACCACAACAAACCCCATCCACCACCAATCCTTCACCACTGCCATCTAGACCACTCCTTAACCGCCCGTCGCCAACGCCCGTTGCACCCGCCGCCACTACTCCTCCACCGGCAAGGATCCCTCCACCATCGGCTCCCTCACCTTTTATGCCCAGATCTCTCCTCGTTCCACCCACCAATTCCCCCCGCATTCGGGTATCCCTTTCTACTCCTACGCCTCCTACGGGGGCATCTTTATTGAACTCTTCATCAACACCCCCTGTGGGGGATCCTCCTTCAAACACTCCTCCACCGCTTGTCAACGCTAACACACCCTCTTCTTCTTCTAACCCTCCTCCCACACTTGCGCCGACAGAGGCGCGTCAAGGCGTGGCGCCGCTCCACAGTGGACGGATGCTCCACCACATTTTTCCACAGAGAGGGTTAGAGCCCGCGCAGGGGCCGCAAGAACAGGAACAAGAACAGGAGTCCATACCAGGCACAGAATACGACTTGTTAAAGCATTTGGACCGGACTTCGGCAAGAATTTCAATTCTAGAACTGATCAAGAGGTCGACCACTCATCAGATGGCTCTAAAGGAATATCTACAGAAAGTCATGGTCAATGAGGACATTCTGGTCGAGCAGATAACCGCAGTCTTAACACCTACTGGCAGTCAACCAGCAATCACTTTTTATGAGCATGAGCTGGCACCAATCTCAGCAAGAAAATATGCTCTATGCATCACAGTTGATATCAATAAAGTGGCTGTACAACAGTGTTTGGTGGACACTGGGGCATCCACCAATGTCTTACCGCCAAGCACTTTGAAGATGTGCGGCATTCTCGAGAATCTGATACGGCCGTCCACCATAACGGTCACTGCATATGATAACACGAAGAAGCCCCCTCTGGACATGATAACACTAAAAGTAAGTTTGGGTCCAGCAACAATCACAGCTGATTTTCATATTTTGGACATGGATCCAACATTTAATGGCATTCTTGGCCATCCCTACATCCAGCAGCTTGATGCAGTGCCCTCCACAAATCATCAATGCCTCAAATTTCCACACAAGGGCCGCATTGTCAAGGTTACCAGTATGCCGATTCTACCAGAGGAGGACATCCACTTGGCTTCATCAGTTCCTTCTATTTGGCCTGCCAACAAGCCATTGTTATTCGTATTGGACGTCCCTCGCCCACGGTCGATGCCATCCGAGACTATCACAACAGTTGCTATGACACCCCTACCTTCCAAAGGGAAGAAGAAGAAAACGGTGATGAACACCCATGGCTGGAACATTTTAATAAAAATGGGGTATCAAAATGGCAAAGGTTTGGGTGGCAATTGTCAAGGCAGGATTAGGCCTGTAAAGCCTCAGAAATTGATTGCAAGAGGTGGTTTGGGCTACAAAGGGCCCGGCAAAAATGAAGATGAACCATGGGCAGTTATGACATCCACATTAAAGACAGATCGCCATCCTCTCACTTGGACATTGAAGACACATTTTGTCACAGGTGGCTTTTAAAATAATGAGCAGACTACAATAATCACTTCCACGCTAGACTGTCAAGATGTTCATGCTAGACAGTTTGCTCGTCATATTGCCCCGCTGGCCACTTACAAAGCCCTGGAGTCCTTAAGGCCTGATAAAAGAAGAAAAATGGATGATCCGGAATGTGACTGGTACAGGTGGTTCGATATGCAGGACATTACTATTTCTTTAAGCCGCCTCTTTATGCCGACTGATCCGGAATGGCCATCACTTATTCATGAATTGATTGAAAAACCTACTGTGATTACAGACAAGAGGCAGTTGCTGAGTGACTACACTGATACTGGAGAGCCAGATATTCCGTTTAAGGAAGGTTTCACTGTGGACAGGCTGTGGGCCGGCCTCTTTTCTCTCACTTCCATGCATCCATCTGTTCTTGCTTTTCTCTATTCTCATTGGTTTGGTCGCGTGCCAAGACCGCCGCCGATTACGATCAATTTTTCTCCAGATTCACTGCAGATTTCTCTCCCGATTCCTCCTTCGCTCCTCGAGCGATTTTCTAAACTCTCCATTACACCCTCACGTGGGCCACCACCGATTCAATCTTTCTCCAATCTTGCAATCTCCACTCCTCCTACTATTCTCCCTTCACATTGTTTTCTTCTAGAAAAAGAAAATAAAAATGAAGATAAAAACAAAAACGAAAAAAAAATGCCAAAATCTCAACTCTCCAATCCTCCATCACTTTTGAGGAAACCTCTTATCTCCTTCCCGAGTGTGTCCCGACCCAGGGGCCACTCTTCCCGGATTCCTTAATAAATCTCTTCTCCCCCTCTGGTGAGGGGTGTTCATCTGTATCACCTCCTGTATCCACTCTTTCACCTCCCTCCTTTGATCAAGCTAGTTGTTCTTCTTCTTCTTCTAAAATTCATGGGGTAGATTTTCATAAGAAATCCAAGGGTAAGCAGATTCCCCGTAGGTTTCTGTTGGAGTTAGCTATCAGATGCCAGGCTTGTTTAGCTCTTCCTGAATTTGTAGAGAATCCGATCATCCTGCCAGAGTTGGGATATGAGGATACTGTTGTTTCTTATGAGGGTTTGGGTGTCTACGAGATTATGAATGATGAAGACCCTATTGAAGAGGGGGATGAAAGTTATAAAGAATATGAGGACGAGGCTGATGCCTTTGCCAGTGGCATGAGAAGATTCGACGAACCATCAGCTTCTGGAGAAGAGCCTACCAAAGAAGTTAATTTGGGTACCGAGGAAGACCCTAGGATCGTCCTCATCAGCAAGAATTTGCCGCCCTCCGAAGAGGAGGCGCTTATTTTGGTACTTCAAGAATACAAGGACACGTTTGCATGGAGTTATGAGGATATGCCTGGATTAGACCCTGCGCTCGTTGAACACCGCCTTACACTTAAGCCAGGGTCTGTCCCGGTCAAACAACGGTTGAGACGTTTCCACCCTAATATGGCTTTGAAGATGAAAGAAGAGGTCGACAAACTCCATAAGGTTAGATTTGTTAGAGTTGTCCTCTACCCCAACTGGGTGGCTAACATCGTCCCGGTCATGAAGAAAGATGGAAAAGTTCAGATTTGCATAGACTTCCGGGACCTCAACCGGGCGTGTCCTAAAGATGATTTCCCCCTCCCTCATATTGATGTTCTATTCGATAATACGGCAGGATTTGAGACTCTCTCTTTTATGGATGATTTTTCAGGCTACAATCAGATTCGTTTGGCTGAAGAAGATCAAGAGAAAGCATCCTTCACAACACCATGGGGAACTTACTGCTATGTGGTCATGCCTTTTGGACTCAAGAATGCTGGAGCCACTTATCAAAGGGCTATGATGGCGATTTTTCATGACATGATTCATATTTATATTGAGGTATATGTGGATGACCTGGTTGTAAAATCAAGGACAAGGATTGAGCATCATGGGGTTCTGGCTAAAGTCTTGCAAAGATCACGAGAATACCAATTGAAAATGAACCCTAAAAAGTGTGTATTTGACGTTTCTTTAGGGAAATTGCTTGGATTTATTGTTAGCAAAAGGGGAATTGAAGTTGATCCCAACAAGGCAAAGGCCATCAGAGATATGCCTCCTCCCAAGAATTTGAAGGAAGTTCGAGGATTAATCGGGAGGTTGCAATTTATTCGTCACTTTATCTCCCAGCATTCACAAAGATGTAGGCCGTTTTACGAGCTTACTAAGCCGGGAGTCAAGTTTAATTGGGATGACAAGTGTCAGGCAGCTTTTGATGGATTGAAGGATTATTTGGCCAATCCTCCTGTCCTGAGGCCGCCATTCCAGGCAAACCACTCATTCTCTATGTCTCAGTCCTGGATGACTCTGTAGGTGCTGTCTTGGCTCAAGTGGATGAAGAAAGTAAGGAGAGGGCAGCATACTATTTGTCTAAACTTCTTAACTCCTGTGAGCAGAGGTACTCAGCCATAGAGAAGACTTGCGCTGCTTTAGTCTGGGTAGTTCAGAAGTTAAAACACTATTTCTTAGCTCACGAGGTTCACCTCATTGCACGCATGAATCCGATCAAATTCCTCCTTAAAAAATCTGTCCTCACCGATCGATTAGCACGCTGGCAAAGCTTCCTCTCTCAATTTGACATCACTTACATTCAACAGAAAGCTATCAAAGGCTACGCCATTGCCGAACACCTTGCTCATCACCCTCTCCCCTGCTTTGATCCTGTCAATTCGGAGTTTCCAGATGAAGAACTGATGTCCATTAATCAACCCCATGATCCTATGTGGACATTACATTTTGATGGAGCTCTAAATTCTCAAGGAAGAGGGATCGGCATGGTTCTTTTAACACCAGAAGGGGTCACCATCCCATTTGCTGCTCAGCTCACTTTCCCTGTCACGAACAATATAGCTGAGTATGAGGCTCTTTTGGCTGGCCTTCAAACCGCTCATAAATATGGTGTTACTCACTTGCGAATTATGGGTGACAGTCAGCTTATTCTACGCCAGGTGCTTGTCAAGTGCCACACTATCAACCCTAAGCTCAAACCCTACCAAGAGCTTGCTTCAGCTTATGCCAAACTCTTCACCAAGTTGATCTTTGTTCATGTCCCTCGAAGCCAGAACATCCTAGCTGACGCTCTTGCCTCTTTGGCCTCTGCTCTAGTCTTCCCTCCCGAGCATGATTTCCGCGTTCCTCTTATTCATCAGCATAATACTCCAGCCATTAAGGATCGTGCACTTCTCGATGTTAAGGATAGGGTGCTTGAGAAGGACAGCCACAAGGAAGCTCTTAAAGGCAAAGAGGTCATGTTATTAGATTGGCAAGAGGAGTTGGCTGACGAAGAAAAACCTTGGTATTATGAGATTGCCAGATATTGTAATAATCAGTCCTATCCCGAAGAAGCCACTGTGGAAGAAAAGAATGCAATCAGAAGAGTGGCTCAGCGATATGTCTTGGTTGGAGGTGTGCTCTACAGGAGAGGGCTCACCGGTGTTTTATTAAGATGCCTCGATGATGATGAATCTTGGAAAGTTGTGGAAGAGGCGCATTCTGGAGTGTGTGGTGGTCATGTAAACAGCCAGATGCTAGCTAAGAAGATCCTTAGGCTAGGCTTCTATTGGCCAACTCTAGAAGAGGATTGCTCCATCTATGTTCGAAGGTGTGTTAAGTGCCAACTGCACACTGACAAAATTCATTCTCCTGCTTCTTCACTCCATCCTATGTCCTCCCCATGGCCTTTCTCCATGTGGGCTTTTGATATTATTGGACCTCTTGGTGACCCGAACCTCCTGACCAAGCAAAAGTCGTTCATCCTCACGGCAACGGAGTACTTCACCAAGTGGGCAGAAGCGGAAGCTTACGTAGAGATCAAAGCATCAACTGTCTGCGAATTCATAATGAAGAACATCATCACGAGGTTCGGCATCCCAAGCACCATCGTCACCGACAATGGACCTCAATTTATCTCTCAAGAGCTCAAGGATCTCAGCAACAGGTATAACATTGCATTGCATCATTCTTCTCCCTATTATCCGCAGGGTAATGGCCAGGCAGAGGCCACTAATAAAACTTTGATCAAAATTGTTAAAAAGATGTGTGAGGCTAATAAGTTTTCGGACTGGCCAGATAAGCTAGTTGAAGCTCTCTGGGCTTATCGCACTTCCATTCGTACCCCCACTGGGCAAACCCCTTTCGCCCTTACTTATGGAATGGAGGCGGTAGTCCCTTATGAGATTCTCATTCCATCTCTACGAGTGCAATTGGACAAGGAACTCTCTCTTGATGAGCGTCGTGATTCGCTCCTTGCCCAGTTGAAACTCCTAGATGAACAGCGTCTGGTCGCCGCTGAACATGCGCGCGTTTATCAGAACAGGCTCTCACGTTTTTATCAAAAGAAGGTAATTGAGAGAAAATTTAAAGTCGGTGAAATGGTAATCAAGAGAATTTTTGTAAAACGTGGAGGCCCCCGTTCAAAACTCCAACCTAATTGGGAAGGACCATTTGTTATAAAAGATATTTTTCCTAGCAATGCTTATAAACTGATTAATGCTGAAGGAGAAGAGTTAACTCACCCTTGGAATGGTTTGTATCTTAAGAAGTACTACCCTTGATTCAAAAATCCAAAATATATATATATATAGAATAATTTTTAAAATCCAAAAAAAATGAATGAAAATTGATTCAAAAATCCAAAACAAAGTGGAATATTTCCAAAAACCAAAAAAATAGAAATTCTTCAAAATCAAAAGAGATCAAAACAAAAGCTTTCAAAATTGGTGCCATGGCACACGAAGGATTAAGGTCCGAAAGGCCAAAATTCAGAATTCATTCATCAGTCTTGTTAACCTAAAATTGGGTCGACACCCGCACACACTACACGCTTTATTCTTGAACTCAAGTAGTGCAAAATCCGATGGGAAGTCAAAACCTGACTAAAGGTGAAGATAATACCCGTTCTTTTCTTCTTCGGCCCATAAGGGAGGAAGGGAGGCCTCGGGGAAGACCCGCCAAGCCTATCCGCCGCCCTAGTAGGTGGAAGTCAGGGCCCAAAAGGGAACAAAATGCCACAAAAGCCCAAGTACAATTAGGTTTATTTTCATCAATGCAAATCAATTCCAAAGTGAAAGTCAAGTTGTGAAAAGAAAAGCATGTCAAGAGGGCAAAGTCCCCGCAGGAAAAAACCTTGGGCGTATGCATGCAGTATAAAAGAGGCAAAAGGCAACAAAATTTCCCTACGCCAAAGACCGAACCCCAACAGGCATAGGGTAGGGGAGGTAACTTTACCTCGAGCATTTCAGAATCCCTTATGGGCTTCCCTTATATTTTCTTCCATCCTTTCTACGTGGTAAGTCATGAACTGGCAGGATGGTCAAGACGGACTTAGGAATTACACTGTACGAAATCTCGAATACAAGGTAACTATGATCACGTCGACCCCCTTTTAATTACTCAAGAAAGGTTAATGAATTTTAGATGGTGACCGTGTAGGACCCATGGTCTTGATAGCCTTGTCAACCCATTTTGGCAGATTCAATTAAGGCGCGTTCAAGTTAATTAACGCCTTCGATAAAGGCGTTGTTTATTGAATTAACGTCCTTGTTTAGGTTGTCTCTTTAAAAATAACGTCCATGCGCAAGTCGTTACTTTCTCAAAAATCAAATTCCCTTTTCAAATTCACGCCGTCTTCTAGGGCGTCTTTTATGTGAATCACGACCTACTTTAAGGCGCGTTTTTCAGAGAAAATAACCAAAAAAAAATATAATTAAGTGAAAAAAAGAAAAAAGAAGAAAAATGCTTTCGTTGGAATTGTTTTTACTTTAGCACTTATGATCATGTCATGATTTGGATTATTTCTGATTATCTTGAATTATGAGGGCTAATGAGTTTTCAAGTGCAGAGGAATGCAGGTTTCAAGGCGTTCGGGTCACTCGTTGGCATATCATCATTCTTTCTTGTATTTCTCTCCTGTAAGCATTGTTACTATATGGTATCTACGCTATTATAATATATCAAAGACCTAGTGGTTCTGATGAACCTGGAATTTGAGTTCCCCTTCATCAAAAACGGTGATAATTCCAGGAGAATCTTGATCAAACGGATAGGCCGTTGAGTCATTAAAGGTCTGGGACGATGGTTCCACTTTCTGGGTTGATGCGCGGACAAACAGGCTTCGGCTTAGTGTCAGCTTAGAGATTTGGATTCTTGACCAAATCTAGATGGCTTAACAATATTATCCTTGATTATTTTCTATCTTTTAGTTTGTTTTAATCTTTTCTCTTAGCCCAGCATGCATCATGTAGGACTTTGAGGTTCATGATGAAAATCTTCATATTATGGCGATAATGAAAGTCACTCGTTCTTAATTGAGTTGACATGAGATATTCCACTCCAAATCGAATACTTTATTCTCTCTGAAGCCGCTCAGGCTGGTTCCTTGAAAATGTCCCTTTGCTGGGTCTCCATCTCAATTCTCTTTATTTTTTTGCAAATCCACCTTGGTTGTAGCACGTCCACGTTGGATGGTAACCGCTCTCCAATGTTGTCTCCCTGTCGTGCCCACGTGCACATTTTATTTCCCTAGTATAGTCTCCTTTACCCAGCAAATCGATGCTTCCTTGGAATCATTCGGAGTTGTTTCATTCAGAATCTTGGAAAGATTTCTAATGCTTGGTGTCTGAGACGTGTCACATCACACCTTGGCGTCTACTTATCAGTTCATTCCACTTCATTCCGCTGGTTGCACTTTCGCTTCATTTTTGTATCACTCCCTTGCAAAGCAGACGCCAAGGCGGGGCAGCTGTAGACACGCCAAAATTGACGCTATGTTGATCAAATCTCATGTCACTATGTTGACGCCCCAAAGTGAACTTCAATACATTCATAATATGAAGTTTTTTCTATTCTTATGTGTTTTATGGTTTGTTCTTGCATTTTCGTGATTCGCGACCTGAAGAGGGGCGTTATTTTAAAAGCGACCTTACCTAGGGCGTGTTCAAAAGAAAGGACGACCAAATGTCAGGGCGTCAATTCCTGGTATCATCCGGTTTCAAAATAAATTCCAATTACTGATTGGCGTCCTTCCTCAGGGCGTGTTTTCGAGTAACGTCTTTGTCTCGTGCGTTTTCTCATAATTTTCAAATAAAGAAAGTTTTATTGCCAAATTTAAATCCAGGAGTTGACGCCTTTGTTAGGGTCTTTTTTTTTTAGTAACGTCTTGATGTAGGTCGTCAATTTAGAATTTGACGTCCTTTTGAAGGTCGTGTTTTATCCTTCAGAGTCGTGTTTGAGTATGCCTTTCCTGAATAGTTCCTTACCTCCAATGGTCTCCATGCTCGATTGAAACTAGAGTCCTGCCTTCTTTTGATCATTGCCCGTTCTTATCTTCCCTAATTTGAGGTTATCTTGGATCTGGAACCCTATATAGGGATGTCTTGATCGACCTCGCGCGAGGTTAGCAGCAAGAGGCAGAGAGCAGAGAACACACAGGCGCACAGAGGCTCTCTTCATCTTCTTCCTGTACGATCTTTTAGAAGAGCTCTCTGTTTCCTCTTCTTCCTCCCGGCGGCATCAGCCTCAGTTCCCCTCTACTGTCGTCAGGGACAGCAGGGGTCTTTCGCTTTATCTATTCGCGCTTTCCATCGGTCATCATCCACTGTTTTCTTTTCTTGCATTAGTTTAGTATCATATTTCTCCTCTCCCTAGTTCTTTAGGGGTTTTAAAACAAAAAAAAAAGGTGCGCATGTCATGTTTCTTTTTCATCATATGGTTTATTGGGATTGATACTACATTCACTCGGCTGATCCACTTCCTTTTGCTTGTTTTTTTTGTCTTTGTGCAAGGGCAATCAACAAGGAAAACCCCCTTCATCGGCCGGCCGATTGAAGGAGGAGGAAGGAATTCACAATCCATCCCGCGTCCCACTTTTCACCAGGTATTCGCGATCATTTGTTTTATTATTGAGGTAACCCCGCTGGCGATCACACTCCTTGTAGCACCACATGCTTTCTTTTGTTCTTATTGTCATCTCCACCCTTTTATATATCTCACATGAGTGGTTTATTCCACGTGTGTGGATTTATCACGATCCACAGTGTGCACACACAGACCACGCGTCCTAGGTCTGACCCTCTGACCGGTTTTCCCCTGGCACTGGACTCTGATTAGACGAGGGGCCTGACGGAAACCAGTCTAAAAACGTCCTCAGGGTAAGCCCGTACACCACTCCTTGGTGCAACCGGTACCGCGTACTGGTAGGCTACGACTAGTGGAGGGTCACTGAAGGAGTAGACTCTCAAGTCAACGGAAAATAACGTCACAATCGTAGGTACGCGGAACGCTCCTTGTACCAACACCGTCACACGGCGACACAAGCCGAAATCACCATCTCCCGGGACCCCACGGCACCCACACGTGTGGCCCCCACATGATGCCCAGCATCAGTCAGACCACGGGTCAGCACAGGGATCGAGACTCGCTCATCCGGGACTCGAATCGGCAAGGGATGGGAGACGCGGTCACCGGAGGACCGCCTCCTGTGGTAGCAGTCTGCCCAGGACCGCAACCACACAGTCGCGGTCCTCCTGGAACCGCGACCGCCCTGGCGCAAGAAAAATGAGCGCGGTCACCCGGTGACCGTGTTCACACAGTAGCGGTCTCCAGGAGACCGCGACTAAAAACCAACTGTCAAAAATGCCTCGGGGTCCGTGCCGATCCCCACGGTGAACGCGGTTTCCACCAGACCGCGACCAACAGTCGCGGTCTGTCGCAAGACCGCGTCCGCCCACCGACACTCTAAAGCCCCAATGGTTGAAAACCTGCGGAAAGCGGTCCCCGTCTGACCGCGACCAGTGAAAACGGTCACTGGTGGACCGCGATCACCTCAGAAGACCGAGAACGGCGGGAAACGGCCTAAAACACCATTCCACGCCCGAATCACCCCTGGGTGATGGGGAAACAATGGGGGAACTCGTCCCCATGCCCTAGAGCACCGAATGATGCCCCCAAAACTCCAAATGGCGCGGTAAAACTCTAGATCGGCACTCAAACCCCCAAAGTATGCATTTCCCATCCCGAGCTCAAACGAACCCCTCTCGGCTCCCCGTCGGCCTAGAAATCACGGGAAAGGAAAGCACGGAGATAGAGGATCGTCACCCTACCTCGGGGTTGTCCAAAACGTGGCGGATCACCGCCGATCCTCCAGAATCGCTTGAAACTTCACGAACTTCCCACGCCCTCGCCGAGCACCGAACACCGCCACGATCACCACGCCGCCGCCTATGCCACGACGCCGTCGCCTTGCCGCGTCCGCAGCCGAAGGGGATGGCGCCGAGGATAGCACCAGAAGAGGGGGCCGGTCACGGTGGAAGCGCTCACGGGAGAGAAGGGAGGAAGAAGAAGAAAGAGAAAGGGAAAAAGAAAAGAAAAAGAAATGGGAATATATAGAAAATCTAATTTTTTGGAAAAATATCAAAAAATAGAAAAATATATTTCCAGAATCCTCGGAACGCACCGATCGCAACGGTACAACTCGTGCCTAGGTGAACGACCCGGTCCACCCGCAGCGAGCTTCCGAAGAAAAAGCTGAAACACACACCGGAAATCAGAAAACACGCACGGAAAGGCCGCGGAACGCCTCCGGGCCTCCGAAACGACTCTGGATCGCGCCGATCCGAACACGAAAGATGTCCGAAATGAAATTTTAGACACAAGGAGCCGGACACTCCGAAAAACCAGATCCGGGACCCAAAAAGAAGGATCCGAAAGGTCCGGGATATTACAGCCCTCCCCCCTTAAAGGAATTTCATCCTCAAAATTGAGAACAACCCAAGGGGAAAGAAGAGGAAGACTCACTCAAACAGGTATGTGAACTGCTGACGCATCTCGTCCTCACGCTCCCAAGAAGCCTCACCACCAAAGTGCCGCTGCCACACAACCTTTACCAAGGGGATGACCTTGTTCCGCAGGCGCTGCTCTCGCCTATCCTCCACGCGGATCGGAAACTCTGGGAGAGAAAGATCTGGAGTCACCTCGGGCCAAACAGAAATCTCGAGCACATGAGAGTCATCGGGCATATACTTCCGCAACATCGAGACGTGGAACACGTCATGCACCGACGCCAACTCAAGGGGTAACTGCAACAGGTAAGCAACCTCACCGATGCGCTCCAAGATCACAAAAGGACCAATGTAGTGGGGACTCAGCTTCCCACGCCGTCCAAAACGCATCACCCCCTTCATCGGAGAAACTCTCAAGAACACATGATCGCCCACGGTGAACTCGAGGGGCTGCCTCCTACGGTCAGCATAGCTCTTCTGCCGACACTGGGCCGCCAACATGTTCTGACGAACCACGTGCACCATATCCACACATTGCTGCACCAACTCTGGTCCCGTCAAAACACGCTCACCAACCTCAAACCAATCAAGTGGAGTCTGGCAAGGACGCCCACACAAGGCCTCATAAGGAGCCATGCCGATGCTCGAATGATAGCTGTTGTTGTAGGTAAACTCCACCAACGGTAGGTGATGAATCCAACTCCCCTACCACTCCAGGCAGTAGGATCCCAGCATGTCCTCCAAAGTCTGGATGGTCCTCTCAGACTGACCATCAGACTGAGGATGATACGCCGAGCTAAATGCCAACTCCGTGCCAAGAGCTCGCTGGAAACTCTTCCAGAATCCAGAAGTGAAGCGTGGATCCTGATCTGACACTATCGAAATGGGAATCCCATGCAACGGCACAATCCGCTCCACATACAAACGAGCCAACTTGGACACGCTCCAGCTGACTTTGACCGGTAACAACCGTGTCACCTTCGTCAGCCTATCCACCAGCAACCAAATACTGTCCTACCCACTCGGGGTCCTCGGCAACCCCACCACAAAATCCGTGGCCACGTGGTCCCACTTCCACGCAGAAACATCCAATGGCTGGAGAGTACCTCCTGGTCGCTGATGCTCCGCCTTCACCTGCTGACAGGTCAGGCACCTGGCCACAAATTCTGTGATATCTCTCTTCATATCAAGCCACCAGAACTGTCTCCGCAGGTTCCGATACATCTTCGTCGCACCCGGGTGTATGGTGTACCTGCTCCCATGAGCCTCACGCAACACCGCACGACGAACCTGCTCCTCCGCTGGGACGTACAGCCTGCCGCGAAACCTCGCAGCACCATCCTCGCCGAGCTCCACATCAGCCATTGTCAGAATCCGGGGCAACTCAGGGTCCGCATGCTGAGCCTCTGTCACCTGACGACGGATAGCAGGAGTGACAGTCAGACTCGCAAGCACCGCCAACCCTGGCTCTTGGGGAATCTTGAGCCTGAAAGATACTTCGGGCACTTGCTCCCAGAGCCTTCATTTCCTCAACATCAAGGCACTGACCGTAACCTTCCGACTCAAGGCATCGGCGACGACATTCATCCTGCCCGGCTGATAAGATAGGGTGAAGTCATAATCTTTCATGAACTCCATCCAACGCCTTTGCCTGAGGTTCAGGTCCCGCTGGGTAAACACATACCTCAAACTCTAATGGTCAGTGAACACCTCGAACTTCTCGCCGTACAGATAATGCCTCCAGATCTTCAGCGCGAAGATCACCACCGCCAACGCAAGGTCATGGGTAGGGTAGTTCTCCTCGTGGGGCTTTAGCTGCCGAGATGCATAAGCCACCACTCTACCATGCTGCATCAACACAGCACCCAATCCAACGCCGAAGTATCTGTACACACCACGAAACCTCCCGATTCAGAAGGCAAAATCAACACCGGAGCCGAGGTGAGCAATCTCTTCAGTTCCCTGAAGCTCTGCTCACACTCCTCAGACCAGACGAAAGGCACATCCTTCCGCGTGAGTCTAGTCATCGGGGCCACAATGCGAGAAAAATCCTGGATAAATCGACGATAATAGTCCGCAAGCCCCAAGAAACTCCGGATCTCCGTCACCGACCTCGGCCTTGGCCACTGCATTACTGCCTCGACCTTGGCGGGGTCTGCGAAAATGCCATCACCAGAAATCACGTGCCCCAGAAAGTGTACCTTGTTGAGCCAAAACTCGCACTTGCTGAGCTTCGCATACAACTGGTGATCTCCCAACGTCTGCAGTACCACACCCAAATGGTACGCATGCTCCTCAGCAGACTGCGAATAAACAAGGATGTCATCCACGAAAATGACCACAAATTGGTCTAAATACGGATGAAACACCCTCTGCATCAAGTCCATGAAGGCTGTAGGGGCATTGGTGAGCCCAAACGGCATCACCAGAAACTCATAATGCCCGTACCTCGTACTGAATGCAGTCTTCTCCACATCGGACTCGCGAATTCTCCGCTGATAGTAACCGGACCGCAGATCAATCCGCGAGAACACTCGCGCAGACTGAAGCTGGTCGAACAAATCATCAATCCGCAGCAACGGATACTTGTTCTTAATGGTCACTTCATTCAGCTGCCGATAGTCAATGCACAGCCGCAGACTACCGTCCTTCTTCTTCACAAACAACATGGGCGCACCCCAAGGGGAAAAGCTAGGACGAATGTACCCCTTGGCCAACAGTTCCTGCAACTGCGCCCTCAACTCTCTCAACTCAGTGGGGGCCATACGGTAGGGAGCCTTCGCCAAAGGTCCCGTACCAGGCACAACCTCGATCATAAAATCGATCTCCCGTTGGGGAGGCAATCCAGGCAACTCCTCGGGAAAAACGTCAGGAAATTCTCACACCACCGAAATGTCCTCGACATTCGGCTTCATCCGATCAGACGCAACCACGAACGTGAGAAAATCCTGACAACCAGAATCAAGCAACCGACGGGCTCGAATAGCAGAGATGAGGAATCGAGAAGAGGTGGAACGGATACCTTAGAAATAGAAGGTCCGATTGCTCGGATGCTGGAAGTAGACCCTCTTCATTCCACAATCCACCACCGCTCCATGAATCTCGAGCCAGTCCATGCCTAGAATCACATCATAATCCCGAAGCTGCAACGCATACAACCTGCCTGGCATACTCCGTCCATCGATCCAAACCGGAACCTGATCGAAGCAATACGGAGTGATCATGAAATCACCCGAAGGTAACTCCACTGCCAAATCACAGGACAACTGGGTCACCGGCTCCTCGATGCTCAGCGCGAAATCCTCCGAAATAAACGAATGAGACGCGCCAGAATCAAACAAAATCTGAGCCGCACAACCCAAAATCTGAACGGTACCTTCCACGAGCTGCGACGCCACTGCCTCTTCCCTGGTCATGTGCGTGATCTGGCCTCGAGCTCTCTGCTTGCCTCCCATGCTAGTTGACCTGGGTAGCGGCGGATACTGTCCCTGCTGCTGCTGCCTCTGCTGCTGGGGAACCTGTTGCTGTGGCGACCTCTGAGGACAGTCACGCGCCATGTGCCCTGGCTGGTCACACCGAAAATAGATAATCGGCGCCGTGCACTGCCTGCCTGGGTGGAACCCACTACACCGTGGACACGGTCCTCGCGACCCACCCACTGATCCTTGACGCTGCAAGGGGATCGGCTGTTGTACACTGCCCGATGAAGTTTTCCCCTGATCCTTGGACTTCTTCTTTCGGAAATTCTTCGAGAGGAACTTCTTGACCTTCGTGCCAATGGACGCAGATCCTGTTACCAACGCTGCCGAAGCCGGCGCTCCCGAACCACCCGACGCATGCTGGAAGGAACCCTGCTGCTGGGTAGCTGACTGCTGGCTGCGACCTGATAGAGACTGCCCCTGGCTGATCAGTCCTCGAGTCCTCTGCATATCCATCTCCAAGGAAGCCGCAACACGAGACGTCGTCTGTAGATCAGTGGCCCCGTTTGCGATCAGATGGTGCCTCAGCTCCTGCCTCAAGCCCTGAACAAACTACGCGATCTTCACCCTCTCATGCTCCATGATGTGAGGTGCATACCGACCCAGCTCGACAAATTGGGCCCTGTACTGCAACACGGACATGTCGCCCTACACCAGCTCCAAAAACTCCCGCATCCGCTGCGTGGCAACATAATCTGGACAGTACGTACGCTCGAAAGCACTGACGAAGTCATCCCACTCGACCTGCTCAAGTGGACGAAGCTGAAAAGACGTCTTTCACTCGGAAGACCACCACTTCCGAGCCGTACCCTGCAACTGGTTGTAGGCCAACACCACTCTGTCCTCGGCAGCACTCTTCACAGAACTGAACACCCGCTCCATCTCATCAAGCTAATCACGAGCCGCATCAGGGTCTGCCTGGCCGCTGAAGTAAGGTGGATGGAACTGCAAGAAGTCCCTCACTGCTCGGCTTGGCCCACCCCAAGCTGACGAGCCCTCACCAGTCTCTCCTCCGAACTGCTGAGACATAAGCTGGTACATGCCACGGAGGAAATCCTCGGCCTCCAGAACTCTCGCAGTATCCGCGGCCTTGGTGGCCCCTAGTGGCACTCTACTATGCTCCTCATGGTCCCTCTGGACCCCCTGCTGGATCTCCTAACCTCCAGCCGACTGCCCCTGCTGAGAGCGAGTGCTCCTCCTCGGCGCCATGCTCGCTCCTGAAGCAAAAGATTGAAAACACGAAAACGGCATGGTCAAAACAAACACGCGGTGCCCAATGCCAGCGTCACCTCATCGCTGTGGACTAGTGGACCACTACAATTGCCTATGATTCTCATGTAATTTCACAACCGGCGCTCTGATACCAGCTGTAACGACCCGAGAATCCGATTACCGGGAAGGCCCGATAACCCGAGACTCGCACCGCCACCTACGAGTCCGAAGACTCGAAAGGGTTAGAAGGATGGTGTGGAAACTACACAAGTATCACAAATAATTACAGAAATTAAACAGTTATAATATTAAGAAGGAAATAAATTAGCATTTTACATGGTCCACAATGGAAAATAACAACAACAGTAGTCCACGACTAGTACAGAGACAAGAAAGAAAAGTACAGCTACACGGGACATACCCCGGCTCTGACCTCTGGCACTACCTCTGGGCACCCGCACCACGCTGCACCCCAGACGCGCTCCCCTGGGGCGGCGCCTCACCTGAAACACGGTGAAAACATGCAGGGAATGAGTCTTGGAACAAGACTCAGAAGGGATCACTCGAACCCTACCTTGTAAAACGGGAAACCACTACGCTAGCGGTAGGAGAGTACCTCGGAAAGGAAAGCCCTGTACTCTACACAACAAAGATCCTACGGCACGCAAACTGGCACACGTGCCACGGTGAGACAACCGAAGCTCAATGGTCGACCCAACAAAACCCGAAGGTCAGAAACACACGACTGACAGTCTGTCACTCCGTACTTGACAGGAGTATCTCCCACTAGAAGCACAGTAGGTAGCGTCCCCTGACGTCTTACACCGCGCCGCAGGTGATCCGCCTGGCGTGGTAGCTCCTACCAAAGGCGCAAACACCGTACAAGTAACCACAAACAAGTGACTAGCTGGGGTCATGCCCATCGACGTGCGTCCATTGTCCCCAACCACGTGTGCACACACAGACCACGCGTCCTAGGTCTGGCCCTCTGACTGGTTTTCCCCTGGCACTGGACTCTGATTAGACGAGGGGCCCGACGGAAACCAGTCTAAAATCGTCCTCAGGGTAAGCCCGTACACCACTCCCTGGTGCAACCGGTACCGCGTACTGGTAGGATACGACTAGTGGAGGGTCACTGAAGGAGTAGACTCTCAAGTCAACAGAAAATAACGTCACAATAGTAGGTACGCGGAACGCTCCTTGTACCAACACCGTCACACGGTGACACAAGCCAAAATCACCATCTCCCAGGACCCCACGGCACCCTCACGTGTGGCCCCCACATGATGTCCAGCATCAGTCAGACCATGGGTCAGCACAGGGATCGAGACTCGCTCATCCGGGACTCGAATCGGCAAGGGATGGGAGATGCGGTCACCGGAGGACCGCCTCCTGTGGTAGCGGTCTGCCCAGGATCGCAACCACACAGTCGCGGTCCTCCTGGAACTGCGACCGCCCTGGCGCAAGAAAAATGAACGCGGTCACCCGGTGACCGTGTTCACACAGTAGCAGTCTCCAGGAGACCGTGACTAAAAACCAACGGTCAAAAATGCCTCAGGGTCCGTGTCGGTCCCCACGGTGAACGCTGTTTCCACCAGACCGCGACCAACAGTCGCAGTCTGTCGCAAGACCGCGTCCGCCCACCTACACTCTAAAGCCCCAACGGTTGAAAACCTGCTGAAAGCGGTCCCCGTCTGACCGCGACTAGTGAAAACGGTCACTGGTTGACCGCGATCACCTCGGAAGATCGAGAACGGCGGGAAATGGCCTAAAACACCATTCCACGCCCCAATCACCCCCGGGTGATGGGGAAACAATGGGGGAACTCGTCCCCACGCCCTAGAGCACCGAATGATGCCCCCAAAACTCCAAATGGTGCGGTAAAACTCTAGATTGGCACTCAAACCCCCAAAGCATGCATTTCCCGTCCCGAGCTCAAACGAACCCCTCTCGGCTCCCCGCCGACCTAGAAATCACGGGAAAGGAAAACACGGAGATAGAGGATCGTCACCATACCTCGGGGTTGTCCGAAACGTGGCGGATCGCCGCCGATCCTCCAGAATTGCTTGAAACTTCACGAACTTCCCACGCCCTCGCCGAGCACCGAACACCGCCACGATCACCACGTCGCCGCCTATGCCACGACACCGTCGCCTTGCCGCGTCCGTAGCTGAAGGGGATGGCGCCGGGGCTAGCACCGGAAGAGGGGGCCGGTCACGGTGGAAGCGCTCACGGGAGAGAAGGGAGGAAGAAGAAGAAAGAGAAAGGGAAAAAGAAAAGAAAAAGAAATGGGAATATATAGAAAATCTGATTTTTTAGAAAAATACCAAAAAATAGAAAAATATATTTCCAGAATCATCGGAACGTACCGATCGCAACGGTACCACTCGTGCCCAGGTGAACAACCCGGTCCACCCGCAACGAGCTTCCGAAGAAAAAGCCGAAACACACACCGAAAATCGGAAAACACGCACAGAAAGGCCGCGGAACGCCTCCGGGCCTCCGAAACGACTCCGGATCGCGCCGATCTGAACACGAAAGATGTCTGAAATGAAATTTCGGACACAACAGAGCTGGACACTCAAAAAAACCAGATCCGAGACCCAAAAAGAAGGATCCGAAAGGTCCGAGATATTACAGTTCTAGTGTAACCAGGGCCGGCCAAGCAACGCCTTATAGGAGGTGTTGGAGTTGATGACGTGGAACTGGACCTTGGTGGTGAAATCATCAATGGTCAAGTTGAATTCTGCAACCCCCATGGGCACCTCGCATTTCTGGTTAAAACCAGTAATCTTGACGTTCTTGACCTCGACCAGGTGTACGTTAAAGTAGTGCTTTTGGTACACCCGTTAGGGAAGTATATTCACTGCCGCCCCCGGGTCAATCAGGACCATGTTAATAGGCTGGCCATTCAGCTACCCCTTCATGTAGACTGCAGGTGGACACAAGCATGTCATCTTCTGTGAAAGCCACGGCCACTTCAGGTGATATTTCTGCCAGACAGGCTTCAAGGTGTGCTGGAGTCTGGAGTGCGACAATAATGGCTTGCCGTGTTTCTTCATCCAAAGACAGCATCTCCCATACGGTAAATCGGGCCGGGATCTTCTTGAGGTGTCTAACTATTCGGTCGGCAGCCCGCACCTTGAGTAACTTCATTTCTTCGACCTTGCTACGCCTGCCCCCACCTTGGAATTGGGGTGTCGGATCAGGGGCTACCTCGTATGCCGGCTCTGCTACAGCCTGTTGAGCCCGTGGGGCCTGCTGGGCTTCCTCCTTTTCTTGCATGAATTCGACAAGGTTTGGGATGCCGTCAAATTCCTCCTCTTGCTGACGAGGAGTCGCCGCTGGTGGAGCTTGGGGATTGCTTGCTTCTTTGGTCGAAGGAGACCCTTGGGGGCGTGCCTGCCTCCCTGCTTGGGCTAACAGGAATTCGACGAATGAAGGGGTGCCTCGGCCCCCGGCTCCTCCGGGATAGAGACCCGACGGGGGAGGGATCTTGGTGCCTCGAACCTTGGGCTCGGGGACCTGGTATGGCTGCTCTCCCCTGAGCATGATGTTGAGGTTATCCTGAGGAGGGTGCCCCCACTTCCTTCCCGACCTGGTGGCGTGTTCGGAAGCGGATGCTTCAGCCTAGTTCACCTCTGTCGGATCATGGGGTAGCTCTTCTTCTTTTTCTTCCAGGGAGAGGTCGGTGTCGAACAACGCCGAGAGGGTGTTGCAGGCGACGACAACCTCCTTTTTCTTCTTGCTCCTGGGCCTTCTCTTCTTCGTCTTCCTTCTTGTTGTAGCCGGCGGCTGCTCTTGGGGAAATCCACCCCACAGGGAAGGCACTTTCTCTGCTTCAGTTTTCGCTCCTGGAACCAGTTCGAGTGACTCGAACTCCTCCCAGGGGACATATTCTTTCAGCTCCACGGGCTGGATTTCAGGCTGTTCATAATCTTTCAGCCCATCAATAATAGCCTGGAGTCTTTCAACCGTCGGGCTGGTCCTCTTATACATTCGCATCGGGACGCACTTCTTTTTGTTGTAAGTCGGCCGCCTCATGACTAACCGAGGGGCCGTGTCATGCCAGACCGGGTTCACCGGGGGCGGTGCTGGCAGGGGTGTCACACCCCTCAGATGAACTCCTGGGGTGGGCTGAGGGATCCGTGCTCTTCTATTCTTCTTGGGTACAGTCTGCCAACCCCCTTGGTCTTGAGCCGGGGCCATAATAAAAGTTTCATAAGTGGCGCGGGTGCCGGCCTCCGCCCACTCTTCAAGCAACTCCTGGTATAATGAGACCATGTTGACGGTGAAGGTTATGCTGGGCAACTCATGCGGTTGCGGGGGGTCTACCTTGTGCTCCCCCATGTCCAGCTCCCCACTCTTGATTAAGGACTCAATGACGTCCTTGAAGACGTAGCAGTCCTCAATAGTGTGCCCGAGCATCCGGTGGTACAGGCAGAAGCGCGGGTCGTCTTTCTTCTTTAGGTCACCGGGCCTCTTTGGTTCTGGCAACGTGATTTTGTTGTAGCTGGTTGCCCACTCGAAGAGGAGCCGGGACTTGTCTCTGGAGAAGGAATATAGCTTGTTTCTCATCTTCTCCCTGAGCGAGGGGACTTCCCGCTGTTCTGTAGGTCTGGGCAGGGGAGAGTTGGCGGTCCCTTTGGCTCTTTCCTTCTACTTCTCAAAGGTCTGGAAATCTAGTGCATGCACCTCAGGGGGATCTGGCTTCTTCTCGGCCTGCCGGGCTCTCTGGCTAGATGCGGCCGGGGTGGAGGAATATCGGGCTAGGAATGCCTCAATCTCGGCCACTATATTGTTCATGCGGTCGAATGTCTTGACCTCAGTGCCGATCATCCTTTCCAGGATTTCCTTTTTCAAATTCTGTTTGCAGATCTGCACTGCGTCCTCCTGATGCGGGGGACGCCTGCACCTCATGCTGAGGTTCCTCCACCTTTTGATGTAGTCAAGAGCCGACTCGTCGTTCCTCTGCCTTGTGGCATAGAGTTCTGCCACAGTAACTTCCTGTTCAGCGACGTAGAACCTTTCTTTGAACTTTTTCTCCATGTCAGGCCAATCAGCAACAGACCCGGGCGGCAGGCTGGAGTACCACTCAAAGGCAAGCCCCGTGAGTGTCGAGCCGAAAAACTTCAGGATGTAGGCTTCATCGATAGCCAAATCTCCCATGACATTAACATAATAGGTAATGTGCTCTCTGGGATACCCTTGCCCATTAAACTTTTCAAACTTCGGTGGCTTGGTGACGCCAACCGGCAGCTTTTTCGCGGCATAATGAGCCGGATAGGGCACCCGGTAGATGTCGAACGACGTCTGATCCCCGTTGCCTCTCTCTGCCAGTTTCATGTCTATCATTTGTTCAAGTATCAGCCGGCTGACTGCTGCCGGGTCGACCGGGCTTGGGTAGAAATGAGCGGGCTGCGCACTCAGGGTAGTCAGCGCAGTCGTCTGAGGGGCCACGGGGGACCCTTGGGACGGCGGGGCCTGCGGTGGGGCCGGTGCTATGTACTGTGCTTGTTGCGGGGGCATGCCCCCAGGGAAGCTGGGAGGCCGCCGCCGGCAGAGTTGCTTCTGGAGATTGCATGTTGCCCGCAGGCGCCTCGAGCAGAACCTCGGTCTGTCCGGACGTCGAGGGTTGTGTGTTCCGCTCATTTAGTTGCTTTTTCAGCAACTCAATCTCTTGCTGGAATCGTTGCATCATGTGCAACATTGCCGGGTCGGTTGTGGGGAGATTGGGCGTGCCCCCCGTCTCTTCGGCCGGGGCGTCCTCGGATGATGTGGAGGGTCCGCCGCTCGTGTCGCCGGTGGTGACTACATTGGCCGCGAGAGCCGCGGGAGGTTGTTCGTGAAAGGTTTCTTCGGCGCCTGTCTGTGCCGCTTCGCCCGCCGCTCTTCCCCTTCTAGTGAGAGGCCCCGGTCTGGCGGTGAGTCTGGCCACTTCTTCAGGGTCGGTGGGTAGGGCCCCGTACTGACCAAAAACTCTCGCCATATTGAAGGTGAAGACTCTCCGGTTTCTATTTCTCCTCGTCATCCTCTGGGATGACCTCCCCGGGAATACCAACCTGTCGAAGACCGACCGTCGGGGTGGCGCTTCCTCCCGAAAAGGGGACTGGCGCGGCTCCTCCGACCGATTCCTCGACTCCGCACTGGGTGCGGGTCGGGCTTCTTCTTCTTGGAAAGCAGAGGCCACTGCCCCCAGCAGTCGCTGGCGACCCAGAGGAGTACTACCTGGGCCCCGGAGGTAGTTTCTCACGGCCTGCTCGATCCCTTCCCACTTCTGGTCGGGGAGAGCAACCGGTGGTTGTGTGCAGATGGCAGTGACAGGAGGGGAGTAAACCCTGGGTGTCGGGCGGGCAGCATTATGTCTGCGCCCACGGCGATGGCGACAGGCATTCTCGGGCGGCACCGGCATGACATGTGCTGGTTGGTAAGTCGGGGTCGTCACCTCGACCCTCTCATCCTTTCGGGCCCTCCTCGGGCGGAAAGTGCTAGGTCCCGCCTGGGCGGGTGCAGTGGGCTGGGCCTCCTTGGGGGACCCAGATTTGTTTCAATTTGGCCGGCCTGTGAGCCGGTGCAGTCTTCAGTGCCGCGGCCGGAACAGCGGGCGTCACCTTCTCTTTTAGCCTCTCTAGTCCTTGGAAAGAGTTGCGGACTGGGATGGTCGGGACGATGCGGTCCGGTGTCGCATGGGACCTCTGCCCATCCAAGCGAACTCGGAGGGTCCTGACGGTCATGGATTTCCCGGAGTTAGATATGCGACGCCCCGAGACGACGCCGGTATTGTTCCTCCGGAGCCTCCTCCGGTAAGATGCCGATCCTTGGTGGGACGGACCGGCGGTTTGGTGCAGGTGGTGCACGTTGCAGCCTAGCATCGTTGCAGGGACGCCATTGTTGTTCTCGGCCACAGCTCGGCCGGCAACGGCTTCAGTGGCCCCCGGGATGGGAGCGTTGGTCTGGGGCTTGTCGGGTGCTTTCACGTCCAGTATGTTGACAAAGGCCACCCCAAGGAAGTTGGGGAAGCCCACCGTGGGAGGGAAGCTCCCGAAGCTGAGGGGGACCGCGAGATAGCCACCCCGAACATGGTTCTCGACGACTTGGGGCCGCAAGTAACTGCCATAGTTGGTGCCATGATGCGATTTTCCTGCATTCGCGAAAGTAGCGCAATTAGTTTCACAAGAAGAGGGCCGCATGGCCCCTAATTCTGGCAAAGAGATGAAGGGTGGATCGGTCCCACCGGGCGTGCCAGACTTGTGGACGCACTTTTTTTTTAAATAGCGATCTATTCGTTTATTTAGTAAGTGCGTGGGCGTGCTAGTCACCGGAGTGACAATTTATTTGGGCTTCGTGGAAGCCCATGGTGCGCTCGATCTGACTTCGTCAGACGATTGTGTGGTTCGTGTCGGGACCAGATCCCGTCGTGCCATAAAGGCCACGACGTCATTTACATCCCCCATACGAGAGAACACCCTTGATTAATTGCTGAAATTAGGGGCCCTGCGGCCGAAAGGACTAATACTAACTACGCGAGAAAGAAGCAGGAATAGATTATGTTGGTCCGCATCAGGATACGAGCCGCGGGTTATGTTGGTCACTCGTGGACCTTTTTCATGTTCGGACAGAGGTCCGTAATGGAATCGCGGTGAAAGCTGAGATTAAACCCGTTCAAATGTCTGCCGGATGCACGGCAATTTTAGTAGTGGCTCGGAAGGGATCCGGCCTGAGAAGTGGGTCCGATTTAATCAGAATGTCGGCCCGAGGCGAGGTCGGATCATGGCCATGTTGGGAGGACTCCCAAGCCTCAGGCCCGGCCTACGAGGGCCACATTATTGTTCCTTCAGCACCGGGCCACAGGGAGAGACGGGGCTGCACTGTGGATTATTACTATTTTTATCCGGGTTACCAGATATATATATATATATATATATATATATATATATATATTCATTGCTTATCTCCCTTTTATGTATTTGTTCTGAATGATTTTTTTGTTTATTATTATTATTATTATCATCATTATTATCTCACATTTTTGTTTATTTCTTATGTATATATTCAGATTTATTTATTTACCATAAGTTTTATTAATTTATTATTATTATTATTATCATTATATATTATATATATATATATTCCTAGAGAGAGTGGGCCGCTGGAGGGTCAAAAAAGGGGGGGCTAAAGGGGCGTGCCGGCGAAGGGCGGCTAAGCTGGGCGTGCCGGCGAAGAGCTCGAGCGGGCGCACCGCTGAAGAAGGGCAGGAGTGCACCGGGTAGGGGGGTTTGATAGTGTACCGGGTGGAGGCGTTGGGGTGTGCCGTGCTAGAGCGGCTGGGAAGTGCACTGGGCAAGGGCGGCTGAAGGCGTGTCGGCGAGGGTGTCAAAGGGTGCGCCGGATAGAGATTGGGCTAGGTCGGTGCAGGTAGTGCCAAGGCTGAAGGCAGGTCGGTGCAGGTCTGGGCCGGCAGCAGGTCGGTGCAGCCTGCGGGCTGAAGTCGGTGCAGCCTTGAGCTGTAGAGGGGCAAGGTCGGTGCAGCCTGCGGGCTGAAGTCGGTGCAGCTTTGGGCTGTATAGGGGCAAGGTCGGTGCGGCCTGAGCGCTGAAGTCGGCGCAGCTTTGGGCTGTAGAGGGGCAAGGTCTGTGCGGCCTGCAGGCTGAAGTCGGTGCACATGGGCAGCCGAGGTGGATGCCGTTGCAGCTGAGGTCGGTGCATCTGGGGCCCGAAGTCAGTGCAGGTCATGAGGACTATGCACGTGGAGAATAAGGTCCATGCACATATGCACCGGGCTAGGCCAAGGTCGGTGCACAAAGGCACCGGGTTAGGTCAAGGTCGGTGCACAAAGGCACCGGGTTAAGGAGTGTCGGGTTAATAGAAGGTCGGTGCACAAAGGCACCAAGGGTGAAGGGAGAGAGGGAGACGATGGGAACGCGCGAGGGAGAGAGAGAGGGTGAGCAGTTGAGAAAGGGTATGCCGGGTATGAGGAGGTGAGGGTGTGTACCGAGGAAAGGCATGCCGAGCGTGCCGCTGGGGGTTCAAGGAAGTAAGGGAGTGTGCCGTGGAAGGTTGATAAGGTGTACCGGCTGTAGACACGCTAAAATTGATGCTATGTTGAGTAAATTTCATGTCACCATGTGACGTCCCAAAGTGGACTTCAATATTGGCTTAATATGAAGTTTTTTTTATTTTTCATGTGTTAATTGTGATTTTTCTATGTTGAATGGAATTAACGCCTTAAGTAGGGGCGTCATTTAATTGACGGCGTAGCCAAGGGCGTCTCTAAATAAACGGATGACTATGTATAGTGGCGTCATTTCCTGGAATTTTACGAATCCTAAGCAGAATGAAAAATCAAGAATTGACGTTCCCCTTCGGGGCGTCTATTGTTTGACGACTGAAAAGCAGGCGTCATTTCAAAATTTTTAATAAGGAAAGTATTTTGTTGCCATAATTAAATCCAGGAATTGACGCCGTTGTACGCGTCGTCATTTGAATTAACGTCTTTGGCCATGACGTCATTTTTAATTGACGCCCTTTGAGAGGTCGTCAATTCCAGTTCCGTCCCCTTTTCGTCTGCTTCTTTCCAGTAATAATCCCTTCCCCATTTTACACATTGTGTTTGATTGGGAAGAGGGTTTCTTATTGGAGGGTTATTACCTTGTTTTAATCCTTGTTTTGCAAGGATTTTGAGGCTATAAATACCCCTTGCTGTGCTCCTCGTGCGAAAGAAGAGGGAAACAACGCTGCAATAGCAGAGAACTATTGTGAGTTTTCTTAACGGGAAGAGAGAGTTTTGATTTTTTTGCAGGTTCTGTTCTCAGGCAACTCTCCCTCCTGACGCTAACCTCCTCCCACGGGAGATCTTCATCTGCAGCATTCAACAATATCTTCGTTTCTCTCCTTTACTGCTACACACACAGCAGAAGGATTCTCCTCTCCCTTTAGTATTTGTTTTCATTAGAGATTAACTCACGCACTCTTTTCTATTAGCTATCTTGCTAAAAGAAAGTCATCACATATCTTTCTTTGCATATCATATTCTCCATACCCATTGATACTCCTCTTAAGGGGTTTAAAAAATCAAAACACACAAGGTGTGTTCATGCTTCATTTGTTTGATTTCATATCTTTAGAGCGTTGATACTACACACTTGGCTAATCCATATCTTTATTTGGTTTTGTGTGTTTTCTGACAAGGGTAATCAAGCTAAGAACCCCCTTCATCGGCCGGCCGGTAGAAGGAGGAAGGAAAAGTCCATAATCTCTCACGCTCAATACAAGGTACATGCGATCACTTTTATTTTTCTTGAGGTAACCCCTCTGGCGATCACACTTCCCATTAGCACCACGTGCTTCTTTATATTTTTCTTCTTTTCTTAAGTGGATTTTCCATAATCTAAAAATTGGCGATCACGGTGAGACTCCTTTTATTTTTAGTTTGATTACCCCTCCATTGTGCTCCACGTAGCACCCTCCCATTGACACCCTCGCATGTCCCTCCTTTGGTACCCTCGCGTACCCCTCCATTGTGCTCCACGTAGCACCCAACACCCTCCCATTGACACCCTCGCGTGTCCCTCCTTTGGTACCCTCGTGTACCCCTCCATTGTGCTCCACGTAGCACCCTCCCATTGGCGCCCTCGCGTGCCACTCCTTTGGTACCCTCGCGTACCCCTCCTTTGTGCTCCACGTAGCATCCTTCCCCTTGTGCACCACGTGCACACCTCCACTGATTAGCCTTTGTTTGTGACTTCTGATTTCTGTCTGATTGCCAGGGCTGTCGGTTCTTTGAACTGAGTAGCGCCTTTCACACTGCCGTCATTTCTTCATACAGCGACCGCGACAGAGGCGCTGTTTCAGTCATTTTCCTGCATTTTTGTCATTTTTATAAATCGCGCCCTTTACAGAGGAGTCATTTCATCATTCAACGCCTTACACCAAGGCGCCATTTAGTTGATTATTATCATTTTATCCTTTATCTCATTACTGTTACAGTATTTTGACGCCCCTGTACAGAGGTGTCCGTTCATCATTTGACGCCTCATTCCAAGGCGTCTTTTTGCCTGATGTTACTTACTGCACGATTTGACGCCTCCCACGGAAGCGTCGTTCACTTATTCAGCGCCTTATCGCAAGGCGTCATTTTAATATTATCATTGTTATTTTTACTGCGAGTACTGTTCACTGCCATTTGACGCCCCTTCCCAGAGGCGTTTTTCACAGAATCAGCGCCTTACTCAAAGGCGTCATTTTCTTCTATGCCCACAGAAGTGCTGATTATTGGTGTTTACTTGCTTGAGCTACATTGATATCACCTGCTTGATATTGCTTGCATCAGATTGCATTCAGGGCATTCGGTTTGGGAGACCTCCTCTCCCCACACTTTTTAGGAGCTACACCCCTCTTGGTGAAGGAAGGACCCTCCTTTGAGCATTCCGTCTCATTGGACCGAAAATTCCTAAGCCAAGCCTCCGTAAGTCCTCGCACCCGTGGATTCCCTCACGGACGCCAGGCAGGTTGTACCATTGAAGTACCCGGAGTATAGTTGACCCATACGTTGGAGAGGAGAGAGAAAATCTAGATACCCGGAGATTATACCCAAATTTTCAACTATGATCCACCTTCAAAAGAGAGAACCTAATATCGAACTTATCCTAATTTTCAAAGAAAATCCTAAAATTTTTGGGGCTCATTACAACTTGTGTGTTTCTTTTGCTTGAGAGGGTGATATTCATTGATTATATCTCATTGCTGAAAATTTATTTCTTTCTCCTTAAGCATGAAATTGCGTTCAGGTAAAATCATGAATATGGCCAACTACGGGTATGCTTATGACGGTTATGAGGAGGGTCACTCTGACCCGTTCTATGAGATTCCCTCTCAGGATCCTATCCATTACGAGGGAAATTACACTTCTTCTCCTACTCAGGTCCACATGGTGGACACCACTTCTTTGGAGGTTGAGCCTTCTTCCCAAGCTCAACCTACTACTCAGAATACTTCAGGGGACACTTCCCCTTCTCTCAATTTTAACGAGTTTCTCAAAGCTCTTGCTCAGCTGGACGACTCCCAGTGCCAGGCGGCTCAAGCCCTCATAAAGGGAAAGTCTATCCCATCATCCTCTAACCCTCCCCAGGCCATAGGTGGCCACTCTGATAACTCTCCCGACGACCCGGTGGTCGCCCCTAGGGTGCCCTTGCGCCCATCAACTCCTGTTATGACTATGCCGGCCCAACCGGCAAGTCACTCCGTTGCTAGGCCTCAACAACCTCCTGTTTCTCAAATTTTAAGAAGGCCTATGACAAACCAACACTCTTTTCATCCGGCCCCAGCCGAGTCTGATAGCCATGCTCTACTCCTCCAAAAGATGGCTAGTATGGAGGAACATCTTAAGAGGGTTACTGCATCTAAGATCGCTCCCGAAATTATGCTTCCCCCTATGCCGGTTTTTCATCTACCACCGTCTGAAATGCCGAATTTCCGGCGGTATAATGGCACGGGCAACCCGCACATCCATTTGAAGGACTTCTTGTATGAAGCATCATTCTGGCAGGATAATAAGAACTCATTGGCTTATCTCTTTAGGCGGTCTTTGGATGGCCCAGTACTGGAATGGTTTTATTCTTTGGAGCCGACTGATGCCGGCGACTTTGATGTAGTTCAACGGAAGTTCGTGCAGAAATATAAGGACCGTGTGGGTCCCTCCTTGTCTGTTACTGATTTGGTTGCGGAGAAGATGAAGCCCGAGGAGGACTTCGTCTTATTTACTGATAGGTGGAGGGCTATGGCCGAGAAGTTAAAGGATACATTGTCGGAGACAGAACAAGTAAAGATGATAATATCAAACTCCACTCCGCAATTCCGCCATATTTTGGCCATGAATAAATTAAGCACTATGGAGGAGCTCTATGAAAGAGCTAGATATATACAAACTCAAATGAAAGATTCTCCCATTATGGGCATGTTTGAGCCAAGGCCGAAGGTGATAAGGAAGAATGTTCATACTGGTAATACTGGCCCAATTACTGAAGGCACTATCATCAATGAGCAGGTGAGCGCATTTGGCAATTCCACTCCTTTCCGCCACCCTCCAAACCCAAGGCCATCACCACAACAGCCCGCCTTCCAAAATCAAGTCCATCAGCCAGATAATAACCTTCCTCAAACCTTAAGGTCTCCTCCACCTCCTCAACAACAACAACTCCCCTTTGCTCCACAAAACCAATATCACCAAGTGCCCCCACCGGCCAATTATGCACCGCAACAACCGCAACAACCAAGAAGGCCGATGGGCCCACGAAGAGCCCAATACCCTCCGCTACCTGAAAGTTTGTCGGACATTTTTAACGCCCTCATGGCTGCTAACCTGCTTACATTACCTAAAGAAAGGGTAGTATGGCCGCAAAATGTGGACACCTCCCGGTATTGCGTCTTCCATCGGCAGCCGGGGCACAACATTGATTATTGTTTTCACTTTAAGGATTACATACATGACATGAATGATCAAGGTGATATTAATTGGGATGAGATGAGGAGGGTCATCGCTACTTTGAAGGCTCGAAGGCCTCCTCGGCAACCACCAATTCAGCAACCACAACAAGGTCAGCAACAGATTCCACAGCAACAACAGGCTCCTGCACCCCAGCCAAACATGGGGATTGTTAATAACCCGCTACCGGAGCACCCGATTCAGAATCAACAAGTAAACCTTGTCACCTCAACCCATGAAGTGGAGAGGGGGCAGGCTTGGCATAAAGAAAACGCCTCTGTCGGAGCCATTAGTCAAAATTCCAATCAATCACAACCACCACAACTGATAAGAAGGCCTCAGCTTGTATCTCCTTCCCAGCCACAACGTACCCTTATACGCTCCACCACCCCTTCGCAGCCTCTTCTTTTACGCCAAACCCTGAACTCCCCTCCACACCAAAATCCTCCACCAAATAGACCTCTTCTTATTCGCCGCTCGCCGACAGTCGTCGCTCCTCCTGTTCCACCTCCACCTACCACTACCATGATTCCAAGGCCCCTCCTTGTCACCCGGCCTCCGCCTCCGCCTTCCGATAATCCCCAGCCGGCGAGGCCCCTTGCAGGAACCCCTCCCCCTGCCAATCCAGCACCCAATACCACTATTCCCTCTACTTCCTCTACACCTTTACCCACTCCAGGCCCGACAGAGGCGCCCAGAACCATGGTGCTCCGTAGTGGACGGATGTTCCATCGAGTGTTTCCCCAGCGGGAGCAGGAGCCAGCACAAGAACAAGGAGAGCAAGAGCAAGAGTCTACACCGGGCACGGAATATGATTTGTTGAAGCATTTGGACAGAACGCCGGCCCGAATTTCTATTTTAGAATTGATTAAAGGATCTACTGCACATCAGCTGGCCTTGAAACAGTATTTACAAAAGGTAATGGTCAATGAGGACATCCCTGTTGAGCAAGTCACTACAGTTTTGAATCCGGCCAGCAATCAACCGGCTATTACTTTTTTTGAACATGAATTAGCTCCTCAGCCGGCTAGAAAATATGCACTGTGTATCACTATTGACATCAATAAGATAGCTGTAAAGCAATGTTTAGTTGACACCGGGGCATCCATTAATGTTCTGCCGCCAAGCACCTTGAAGATGTGCGGCATTCCCGAAAGTCAGATCCGGCCATCTACAATTACCGTCACAGCTTATGATAATACCAAGAAGCCGCCTCTAGGAATGATCACTTTAAAGGTTGGTTTGGGTCCGGTGACAGTCACAGCGGACTTCCACATTTTAGACATGGATCCAACATTCAACGGCATCCTGGGCCGCCCCTATATTCAAGAACTTGATGATGTTCCATCTACGGACCATCAATGTATAAAATTTCCACACAAAGGGCGCATTATCAAAGTTACTAGCATGCCCATCTTGCCGACAGAAGACATACATTCAGCAACTTCAGTGCCTTCCATGTGGCCTTCCAATAGGCCTTTACTTTCAGTATTGGATGTTGCCGACCCGCGGCAAGACTTGTTAAGGCCCCCAGTCACTAAACCAGCATCGCCTCTAGTAACACCCCTGCCTCCCCAAGGAAAGAAAAAGAAGAATATGATGAACACGCTTGGATGGAATATCCTGTTAAAGATGGGGTATAAAACTGGCAAGGGCTTGGGGGTCAATCTCCAAGGCCGCGTTAAGCCAATCAGGCACCAAAAGATGATTCCCCGAGGTGGCCTAGGGTATAAAGGGCCGAGCAAAAGCAAAGATGAAGATGGGCCATGGGTCGTCATGACTTCCACTCTAAAGATAGACCGGCAGCCTCTTACATGGACCCTGCACACACATTTTGTAAAAGGAGGAACTCATAATGATGAGCAAACCACGCTCGTTACTTCCATGCTGGATTGTCAAGATGTACATGCAAGGCAGTTTGCTCGCCACATGGCCCCACTGGCCACCTACAAGGCCCTGGAATCCTTGCGGCCAGATAAGAGAAGAAAAATGGATGACCCTGAATGTGACTGGTATAGATGGTTTGATATGAATGACATTGTCATTGCTCTAAGCTGACTGTTTATGCCAACTGATCCGGAATGGCCGCCGTTGATTCATGAGCTAATTGAGAAGCCAGCAGTGATCACAGACAAGAGGCAGTTGTTAAGTGATTATACAGATACCGGAGAGCCTGATGTGCCGTTCGAGGAGGGCTGCAATATAGACAGGCTGTGGGCCAGCCTCTTCCTTACCAAGTCCGTTCACCCAACAGATGTTGTCCGTTTGATCAATCAACTATTTTTCTCAGATATCCCTAGACCGCCCGCGGTCTTAATAACTTTTTCTCCAAATTCATCTCCAGTTTCTCCATTAATTCCTCCCTTGCTCCTCGAGCAATTTTTCAAACTCTCCATCACGCCCCCGTGCGGGCCATCATTGATCCAATCTCTGGCCAATCTTTCAATTTCAACTCCACCTCCTGTTCCCCCCTCGCATTGCCTCCTTTTGGAAAATGAAAATGAAAATAAAAATGAAAACAAAAAAAATGCCAAAATTCAAACTTTCCAATCCTTCATCTCTATTGAGGAAACCTCCTATCTTCTTACTGAGTGTGTCCCGACCCCGGGGCCGCTCTTCCTAGATTCATTAGAGGACCTTCCCTACCCCTCCGGTGAGGGGTCTTCATCTGTATCTCCTTTTGTACCCGTTTTTTCCCTCCTTCCCCCTTTTCGTCAGGTTCTAGTAATCAGGCTAGTTGTTCTTACTATTCTAATGTTAAGGTTCATGGGGTAGCTTCACATAAGAAATCCAAGGGTAGGCAGATTCCCCGTAGATTTCTCAGAGAATTAGCTATCAAATGTCAGGCTTGTTTAGCCATCGCCGAATTTGTAGAGAATCTGATTATCCTGTCGGAAATAGAATTTGAGGATACTTGTGCTTTTTATGAGAGCTTTGGTGTTTATGAGATTATGAACGATGAAGACCCGATTGAAGAGGGGGATGAAAGTTACGAAGAATATGAGGACGAGGCTGATGCTTTCGCCAGTGGCATGAGGAGATTTGATGAACCATCAGCCTCAGTAGAAGAGCCTACCAAAGAAATAAATCTGGGTACTGAGGAAGACCCTAGGATTGTCCTCATCAGCAAAAACTTGTTGCCATCCGAAGAGGAGGCGCTTATTTTGGTACTTCAAGAATATAAGGACACGTTCGCTTGGTGTTATGAAGATATGCATGGACTAGACCCTGCGCTCGTTGAACATCGACTTACGCTTAAGCCGGGGTCTGTCGCGGTTAAACAACGGTTGAGACATTTCCACCCTAATATGGCATTAAAGATGAAAGAAGAGGTCGATAAGCTTCATAAGGCTAGATTTGTTAGAGTTGTCCTTTATCCTAATTGGGTGGCTAACATCGTCCCGGTCATGAAGAAGGACGGAAAGGTTCAAATTTATATAGACTTTCGAGACCTCAACCGCGCGTGTCCTAAAGATGATTTCCCCCTCCCTCATATTGATGTTCTAATTGACAACACGGTAGGATATGAGACTCTCTCCTTTATGGATGGTTTTTCAAGTTACAATTAAATTCGCCTGGCTGAGGAAGATCAAGAGAAAACATCGTTCACTACACCATGGGGGACCTATTGTTACGTGATCATGCCTTTTGGACTTAAGAATGCTGGAGCCACCTATCAAAGGGCCATGATGGCAATTTTTCATGATTTGATCCACATTTACATTGAGGTGTATGTTGACGATTTGGTAGTCAAATCAAGGACAAGGATTGAGCATCCCAGGGTTCTAACCAAAGTCTTGCAAAGGGCACGGGAATATCAATTAAAGATGAACCCTAAGAAGTGCGTATTTGGTGTTTCATCAGGGAAGTTGCTTGGATTCATCGTGAGTAAGAGCGGTATTGAGATTGATCCCAACAAGGCGAAGGCCATAAGAGAAATGCCTCCTCCCAGGAATTTGAAAGAAGTTCGAGGATTGATCGGGAGGTTGCAGTTTATTCGCCGCTTCGTCTCTCAGCATTCACAAAGATGTAGGCCGTTCTACGAGCTTACCAAGCCGGGAGTCAAGTTTATGTGGGATGACAAGTGTCAGGCCGCCTTTGACGGATTGAAGGATTATCTCTCAAATCCTCCTGTCCTGAGGCCGCCAGTTCCAGGCAGACCATTTGTTCTTTATATTTCCGTCTTGGATGATTCTGTAGGTGCTGTTTTAGCCCAAGTTGATGAAGAAGGAAAAGAAAGGGCAGCCTACTACTTGTCAAAAATTCTCAACCCCTGTGAGCAGAGGTACTCAGCTATAGAGAAGACTTGTGCTGCTTTAGTCTGGGTAGTTCAGAAACTTAAGCATTATTTCTTAGCTCAGGAGGTTCACCTCATTGCGCGCATGAATCCAATCAAGTTCCTTCTTGAAAAGTCTGTTCTCACCGACCGATTGGCACGATGGCAAAGTTTTCTCTCTCAATTCGATATTATCTACATTCAGCAAAAAGTAATTAAAGGCTATGCCATAGCAGAACATCTTGCTCACCATCCCCTCCCTAGATTTGACCATGTTCGCTCAGAGTTTCCAGATGAGGAACTAATGTCCGTCAATCAGACCGATTCGATGTGGACATTACATTTTGATGGTGCTTTATATTCAAAAGGGAAAGAGATTGGTATTGTTCTTCTATCATCAGAGGGTATCACTATTCCACTCGCCTCTCAGCTTGCATTTCCGGTTACAAATAATATAGCTGAGTACGATGCTCTCCTGGCCGGACTAGAGGCCGCTCATCAATTCGGTGTTACCCATTTGCGGATTGTAGGTGATAGTCAGCTTATTCTTCACCAAGTGCCGCACGCTCAATCCTAAACTCAAACCCTATCAGGAATTGACTTCTGCTTATACCAAGCTTTTCACCAAATTAATCTTCGTCCATGTTCCTCGTGAGCATAACATTTTAGCTGATGCTCTCGCTTCCCTTGCTTCTTCCTTGGTTTTCCTTCCCGAGAGGGATTCCCATTCTATCATTGTTCACAAGCGGCTCACTCCAGCTATTAAAGATCCAGCTTTCCTTAGTGTTAAGGAGGAGGTGCTTAGGAAGGTGAAGCAAGAAGGAATCATTGAGAATAAGGAGGTCATGCTATTGGACCTAAAGGAAGAATTGGACGATGCAGAAAAACCATGGTATTACGAGATCGCTAAGTATTGCCAAGATCAATCATATCCAGAAGAAGCCACGGCTGAAGAAAAGAAAGCCATTCGAAGAGTTGCTCAGTGATACACTTTGGTTGGAGGCGTGCTTTATAGAAGAGGTCTTACCGGTGTTTTGTTAAGATGTCTTGATGATGATGAATCTTGGAAGGTCGTGGAAGAAGCGCATTCAGGAGTGTGTGGTGGTCATGTCAATAGCCAGATGCTAGCTAAAAAGATCCTTATGCTAGATTTCTATTGGCCCACTCTAGAAGAGGATTGTTCTATCTATGTTCGAAGGTGTGTTAAGTGCCAACCGCACGCCGACAAAATTCATTCTCTTGCTTCTTCACTCCATCCTATATCTTCCCCATGGCCTTTCTCCATGTGGACTTTTGATATTATTGGACCTCTTGGTGATCCGACCCTCCTCACAAAACCAAAGTCATTTATACTCACGGCGACGGAGTACTTCACCTAGTGGGCGGAAGCGGAAGCTTATGCGGAGATAAAAGTGTCAACCATTTGCAAATTTATAATGAAGAACATTATCGCAAGGTTCGGCATCCCGAGTACCATCATCACTGACAATGGACCGTAATTCATCGCTCAAGAGCTTCAAGACCTCTGCAACAGGTATAACATTGCATTGCATCATTCATCTCCTTATTATCCGCAGGGCAATGGCCAAGCCGAGGCGACTAATAAAACTTTGATTAAAATTATTAAGAAAACGTGTGAGGCTACCAAATTTGCAGATTGGCCAGAAAAATTGGTTGAAGCTCTTTGGGCCTATCGCACTTCCATTCGTACCCCTACAGGGCAAACCCCTTTCACCCTCACTTATGGAATGGAGGCGGTAGTTCCTTACGATATTCTTATTCCTTCTCTACGAGTTCAATTGGACAAGGAGCTCCCCATTGATGAGCGTCGCAAATCTCTCCTTGCTAAGTTGGAACTCCTAGAAGAGAAGCGTCTGGCCGCCGCTGAACATGCACGCATTTATCAAAACAGGCTTTCACGTTTTTACCAAAAGAAAGTGATCGAGAGAAAGTTCAAAATTGGTGAGATGATAATTAAAAGAATTTTTGTAAAATCGGGTGGGCCACGTTCAAAACTAATTATCCTGGCAACGCTTACAAATTAATTAATGCTGAAGGTGAAGAGTTAACACATCCTTGGAATGGTATCTATTTTAAGAAATACTACCCCTAAGTCAGCACCAAAACAAACAAAAAAGAAGAAAAACAGAAAAACAAAACAAAACAAAAAATTGAAAATCGCAGGCAAGTATGGTACATGGGCCACGAGCCTGAGTAATCATGCTTAATTCATTCTTCAGTCTCGATGATTTAACTTTGGGGGTAATTTACGCACACACTACACGCTTTACTCCTAAACTCAAGCAGCCCGGAATTCGAGGAAAGTCCGACCCAAACTAAGAGTGTAAAAACCTTACATATTCTCTTTTTTTCGGCTCACGAAAGGGAGTACGAGTAAAGGGTTACTAACCAAGCCTGCCCGTCGCCCTAGTAGGTGGAAGTCAGGGCCCAAAAGGGAACAAAATGCTTAAAGCCCAAGTATAATTAGGTCTTTATCTATCTCGAAAGAAAAGAAAGAAAAGAAAGGAAGCTATGATAAAAGAAAGCATGACAAGAGGGCAAAGTCCCCGCAGGGAAAACCCTGGTCGTAAGCATGCATGAATAAGGGCAAAAAGAGCAACAAAGTTTTCCTAAGCCAAAGACTGAATCCCAACAGGCATTAGGGCAGGGGAGGAGCGTTCCCCATTCTTGAAAACCGTTCGTGAGCTTCTTCAACTTATTCTTCTATTCTCCCTCCATGGTGGGTCGTAAACTCAAAGAATGGCAAATATCACTCAAGAAGGAGGGGCTGCAAGAGAATATGAGTAAAAGCATAAGTCATTTAGCACGTTGACCCCTTTGTTAAGTTTTTTCAGAAAGATTAATGAATTTAAGATCATGATGGCGTAAGGTTTAAAGGCCCCGTGCTATGCCTGCTTTCAAATATATATATATATATATATATATATATAAATGGAAAAATCAAAAAATGAAAAAGAGAAAGGAAAAAAATCAAAAATAATAAAAAAAAAATTCACGCCTCTTCCTATAGGCGTTATTCACGTCTTTAATTAAGCCGTCATTTTCAAAACAAAAAAAATGAAAAAAATGAAAAAAATAAATTCACGCCTTCTATACAGGCGTCTCTTTCAAAATTAACGACTTTCATGAAGTCGTCATTTTCAAATCAAACAACAAAAAATATATATGATTTTCAAAATAAACGCCTGTCATGGTGGCGTCAATTTCACGATAAGCGCCCGTTTGCGAGGGCGTCATTTTGAAAATTGAACAAAATAAGATTACAAAACAAAAAGATGGAACATCAAGCCGTTGTTATGCATATGCCTGGTTGCATTTTTGTGTGGGCATCTTTTATTTTGAGTTAGCATCTGCTTGCTTGCATGTCACATTTTCCTTATATTTATCATTTACCTTCATTAATTAAAGACTTGGCCCCTTGACCCGTTATCAAGGTCAAAGTAAAGACATCCTTGCTTATTGAGCAAGGGGCCAAGTCGGACAGATGGATTAACCTGTTTGTTTAAGTGTGAACTACAGCTACAGGCACAGGGCGAAAGTAAAAGGCGAGAAAGAAAAACACAAGTACACAACTACACAAGTGCTCAGGTAACAAAAATTTCGATCTCATATATATATATGTCATAAAATATCTGAGTACAGGTGTGAGGGTGAAGGAGTACAAGTAAGTCTCTCAGCTCTCACCTCCACCCTCCTCTCTCCTACTCTCGGCCTCACTCTCGTCCTCCCGACGAGGCGCTCGTGGAGGGGGCATGGACCCCCGTGAAGTAGCTGGAGCTCGAGCCGGCGCCTCTGTCTCGCTCCTCTGTCGGAGTGAGGAACCCGCCACGAAGGTGGAGCTGGTGAAGGCGTACCCCGCAGCTCGCGCTCGCTCTCGGCCTCGCTGAAGACGCTCCTCGGACGCCCGCAGTCGCTCCTGGGAAACGGCCAGCTGGGCCCTCAAAGCCGTAAGCTCCGCACGGTCCACCTGGTGCTCCTCGCGCTCTCGGGCACGCTCCCTCCGCTCCATCTCGAGGGCGACTCGTAACTCTGCCACGTCCTGAGGTAGCTCCTCTCGCCGCCTCAGGGCCCGCTCAAGCTCCGCGACCCGCTGCTCGCGGATCGCCAACTCTATCCCGGCCAAGGCAGCCCGGGATAAGAAGCTCTTGGTCCCACCGACTGGGCATCACCATCCAAGCCCCACGATGTTTGCACCTCATCTCTCAGTTCCCCACATGCTCATTGCTATCATTATCTTCTTGTATGCATTGTTCCTATATGATATTCTACGCTACTATAACATATCAAGGACCTTGTGGTTCTGATGAAATTGGAATTTGAGTTCCCCTTCATCAAAAACAGTGATAATTCCAGGGGAGTCTTGATCATACGGATAGGCCGTTGAGTCATTCAAGGTTTGGGACGATGGTTCCACTTTCTGTGTTGATGCGTGGACAAACGGGCTTCGGCTTCGTGTCAACTTAGAGATCTGGATTCTTGACCAAATCTAGATGGTTTAGCAATATTATCCTTAATTATCTTCTATTTTCAGTTTGTTTTAATCTTTCTTTTAGCTCAGCATGCATCACGTAGGACTTTGAGGTTAATGTTAAAAATCTTCATATTATGCTAATAATGAAGGTCGCTCGCTCTTAATTGAGTTGACATGAAATATTCCAGTCCAGATCAAGTACTTTATTCTCCTTGAAGCCGCTCAGGCTGGTTCCTTGAAAAGCATTCATTTGTTGGGTCTTCATCCCTATTCGTTTTATTTTGTTACAAATCCACCTTGGTTGTAGCACGTCCACATTGGTTGGTAACCGCTCTCCAATGGTGTCTCCCTTTCGTGCCCTCGCGCACATTTTTTTTAGTTCATTTAGTTTAATCCCTTCGGTCCAGCCGATTAATGCTTTCTTGTAATCATCCGGAGTTGCTTCATTCAGAATCTCGGAAAGATTTTCAACGCTTAGTGTCGGAGGCGTGTCACATCACACCTTGACATCTACTTATCAGTTCGTTCCACTCCACTCCGCTTGTTTCACTTTCACTTCATTCCGTCTCACTCCCTTGCAAAGCAGACGCCAAGGCGGGGCAGCTGTAGACACTCTAAAATTGATGCTATGTTGAGTAAATTTCATGTCACCATGTGACGCCCCAAAGTGGACTTCAATATTGGCTTAATATGAAGTTTTTTTTATTTTTCATGTGTTAATTGTGATTTTTCTGTGTTGAATGGAATTAACGCCTCAAGTAGGGGCGTCATTTAATTGACGGCGTAGCCAAGGGCGTCTCTAAATAAACGGACGACTATGTATAGTGGCATCATTTCCTGGAATTTTACGAATCCTAAGCAGAATGAAAAATCAAGAATTTACGTTCCCCTTCGGGACGTCTATTGTTTGACGATTGAAAAGCAGGCGTCATTTCAAAATTTTTAATAAGGAAAGTATTTTGTTGCCATAATTAAATCCAGGAATTGACGCCGCTGTACGCGTCGTCATTTTAATTAACGCCTTTGGCCATGACGTCATTTTTAATTGACGCCCTTTGAGAGGTCGTCAATTCCAGTTCCGTCCCCTTTTCGTCTGCTTCTTTCCAGTAATAATCCCTTCCCCATTTTACACATTATGTTTGATTGGGAAGAGGGTTTCTTATTGGAGGGTTATTACCTTGTTTTAATCCTTGTTTTGCAAGGATTTTGAGGCTATAAATACCCCTTGATGTGCACCTCGCGCGAAAGAAGAGGGAAACAACGCTGCAATAGCAGAGAACTATTGTGAGTTTTCTTAACGGGAAGAGAGAGTTTTGATTTTTTTGCAGGTTCTGTTCTCAGGCAACTCTCCCTCCTGACGCTAATCTCCTCCCACGGGAGATCTTCATCTACAGCATTCAACAATATCTTCGTTTCTCTCCTTTACTGCTGCACACACAGCAGAAGGATTCTCCTCTCCCTTTAGTATTTGTTTTCATTAGAGATTAACTCACGCACTCTTTTCTATTAGCTATCTTGCTAAAAGAAAGTCATCACATATCTTTCTTTGCATATCATATTCTCCATACCCATTGATACTCCTCTTAAGGGGTTTAAAAAATCAAAACACACAAGGTGTGTTCATGCTTCATTTGTTTGATTTCATATCTTTAGAGCGTTGATACTACACACTTGGCTAATCCATATCTTTATTTGGTTTTGTGTGTTTTCTGGCAAGGGTAATCAAGCTAAGAACCCCCTTCATCGGCCGGCCGGTAGAAGGAGGAAGGAAAAGTCCACAATCTCTCACGCTCAATACAAGGTACATGCGATCACTTTTATTTTTCTTGAGGTAACCCCTCTCGCGATCACACTTCCCATTAGCACCACGTGCTTCTTTATATTTTTCTTCTTTTCTTAAGTGGATTTTCCATAATCTACACCGGCGAAGGCTGGAATAGGCGTGCCGGCTGTTGACACCCATTTTTAGCCTGCAAGTTGAGTCATTTCTCTTATTCATCATTTTGATGCCCCGAATTACGCATTATTTTGGAGCCTTTCTTGGATGGATTTCGAGCCCATTTCATTATTCCATTCCCTTTGAACCTTGGAGATCATTATTTCATAGAGCCCTGGAGCCTATCTTGTCACCTTCCGGCCTTCAAAGTCGCCTTACGGCCCATTTAGGCCGGCCTCCCTCAAGCATTCAGCCCCCTTTCGTTGCATAGTCTTTAAAACTGTCCTTTTTCACCCTCTTCCTTTCCTCTTTTCAAAATGTGTCCTTCTTTAAAGTTGTTCATCTTTCCAATACCTACAATTTCTTCTTCTATGCCATTGGCCAGTTCTGCACCGATTTCAAATTATTTATAATTTCTTGACATACTACACTGTTCACCTATGTCCCGATATTCTTTCTCTCTCTTCTAGCCCTATTTTATCTCTCTTCTGATCATTTTCTCATCTTACTTTCTTCATAAAAGTTGTTCATTTTTGAGTTATCTATAGTTTTATCTTCCACCACTTTTGCTAATTCTGCACCGTTTGGGAGATATGATCCAATTTCCAAAGTCGCGCAAGGTCTACCTTAAACGGTCGTGCTAATGGCCGTTCATTGTTGCAAACGGTCGGTTGACGACCGTTTAACCCTTAACGGTCTGTCGTCCGACCGTTTATCCAATAAGAGTCCAGCCTGCTCTGGACTCTATCTCCACGAACCTGCGCGATGTGCCTATCTTGCGGCGGCCATAACTTCTAGAATACTTATCCAAATTGATCCCCGTTTTTTCCTACTTCTAGCCCTTTGTATTATATTTAATTTGGTTCATAGAAATCAAATTTTGATGGGATATATCTCATGTAATCGTGGCCGCAATATCAGGTTTTTCTGCTTTTCGTGCAACCAAAAAACCCTGCAGATTAGGTTCCAGAGGCTTCTTCCAAGAGCCATAACTTCCATAATCTTCAACTAAAAAGAGTCACGTTTGTTCCTACGCCTTATCTTGACTATCATCTCGAGAATGATCCAGAGATCTCGAGATTTGGTGGACTCTATCTTCCGGAATCGTGGGAGAAAGTTGGGGGTTTCACCACTTTTTCTATATAAACATGCCCAGATTTCCTGTGCGATGGGGGCGCGTTTCCAAGGCGACGGCGAAGCCATGCTGGATTGTTGACTCAACCCTTCGACCCTAGCCTGAAGAGGAAAGTATAAGCTTCATTTTGGTTCCTTGTTTGCTCAATTTCATCAACGTTTGTCCTCTCAACTTTGCCCCTACTTTTGGCAAATCATCACAGTTTGCTGATTTCTGCTACAAAGTCCACGACGGGGGCCTATTCATCAAGCCAGTGCGGAGTCATACTTCATCCTTTTCGTCCTCCCTCAACTCCATCTTGAAGAGGGGAGTATTAGCTTTACGTTGATTATATGTTTACCTTATTTCTCATATCTTTTCCCCCTCTTCCAAGCCCCTACATTTGAGGTTTCACCACACTGTTCTGCACTTTGCTGAAACTCAGATTTCTTACGACGGGGGCATGTTTGCGTCACCGGTGCGAGGCCGTGGGGCACTCTTGATCCGTCCTTTCAACTCCTGGCTCTAGAGGGAAGTATAATCTTTGTGTTCCTTGGTTTTGGGCTCATTACCTCATCATCTTCATGCATATTTTTATCTATGAGTTTTGCACGTTCATTCTATTTTTATACCTAGTCATTTTTCTCCCATGTTCTGCACCCCTCTATTTTCTTGTGTTTTCCACCCCGTTTTTCATTGGTCTCTTCCCCGTTTTAAACCCTACTTTTTGCCCTAGTTTCACCACAACACTCCCACCTTTCCATAGCATCCACTCTTTCATCTTTTGGTGTTCTATCTTGCGAGATATTCATCACTCTTTGAGTCCATTTTGTGCATTGTTCTGTATTTTCTGCACAATTTGCATTTTTCGCCAAATCTTCGGTGTCATAACTTTCTGTCCCGACCTCCTTTTGGAGTGATTCTTGTTCCTGCTTCTTTACAACACTCAAGTCTTCTGTCATCTCAAATTTCTCCCCATTTGGACTTCGTTTACCCTACTGTTTGCATCAGTCTTTGCACCCACTTTACACTGTTTGCACAGTTTTTCTTGTGGCATGCACTTTTGCACCTTGTTTATCTTTGTTAATCATGGCATATTAAATCAATTTCTTCATATTAATCTCATCACAATATACACACCTATTGTTTGCACCCTTCCATAGGGGTTAAAAACCCTCCCCCGGTAAGTTTGCCCTCAATCTTTCATACTACTTTATACACTTGGGCAGATTTCTACACTTAGCATTTTCTAATGGGTTTTGCCTCTTGTTTTGTGTTTGTTTCGCAGGAAAGCATGGAAAGTGAGGCCCTTACCTTCTATCCGGCTGGAAGGCAAGGAGAGGTAATCCACATAGTCCCCGCATCTTGATATTGAGCGCGATCATCCTCTTTTTCCAAGGTACACAACGCACTTAGTATTTTATATTCTTTTGGCGTTGTCATTCCTTGGTGGCGATCACGGTATTCTTTTACATCTTTTATCGCCTTTGTCTTGATTGTATGATCATGCTACCATGTTTACATAGCCACATATTCATGTTATTCACTTGATTGGTGCACATATGCCTTCATGCTTATTCATGTGATTTGTGGGATCGGCACGCATATACACATCCACATTTTTCACATCTACACCCCTTTTTTGGCGATCACGGTGGGACCTCTAGTGCCCATCACTTGTCTCATGCTTTGCTGCGATTTTGGTGTGTACGTCCATGTTTAGATAGCATTTCATGCTCATATTGTTCACTTTGTTTGCATCCATATTGTTATGTTCACATATGTTCATTATATCTTGATTTGTTAGATTTAGGCTAGAAATTGTATGCACTCCGGTGCACATAGGGTCATGCATATTGCCATATGGTAGTTGCATTCTCCCTCGGTAAGTGATCCTCTCGCTCCCATATTCCTTGGGCTCGACTAGGTGATCTTATCCGGGACCTCCATAAGTCCCCGCGAGCCGTGGATTCCCACACGGACGCCGGGCTGATTGTACCTTTCCACCCCATAGGCTTGCATTTGCATACGTTGTGAAGGAGTTAACCCTAGTCAACACAAAGTTTGGACCTTATTCCCTATAGGATACCTATCTTGAGGGAATTAATCTTAATTTAAAAATATTTAAAGGCCCACCAAAACTTTGACAATAAAATATTTCCCATCATATTAACTTGGTTGACTTGGGTGAAATCCTGCATCTTGTTTATGTTGTTTGGGCTTGTCCAAGCCCATTTGTGTCATTTTGTGTTGCATCCCCACTATCCATATAGGTTTTGTCATTATACCCACTTAGGCTAGTCCATTCTGTGTGTCCATTTGTCTAGTCACATTGTCTTGGGTCCTTTTTTTTCCTTTGCATTATTGAGTCAGCCCCCTCTCTGATTCTCGTGCCCTCTTACTTCCCTCATTATATTCCCTTGATTTTTCCTGTATAAAGTCTCCATTTGCCTTCATGGAGCGCCATTTTTCTCCTGTATATTACCCTTCTTCATCCTCATCTTCCTATTCCCGCGGGGATTCCTCTTTCCACACAGGCCCATCTCCTCGTGGCCCTTCCGACTCACAAGCAAATCTCATGGCCCACTTATCACCTCTTGTTTGCCAAATGGACCCGGTCCAGGCCCAAAAACTCACCGCTAATCATCTTAATGGGCTTCATCCTCATAACGGGCCTCATTCATCTAATGGGCCTCCTTCCTTTAATGGGCCATATTCTTCGAGTGGCCCATCTTCCTTTATTGAGTTGCAATCTCTTAGTGGGCCTTATTCCTTCAATGGGCCTCGCTCTTTTAATGGACCCCCTTCCTTTAGCGGACCTTCTTATTCCCTTAATGAACCTGCTCCTCTTAATAGGCCCGCTCCTTCTACCCATGTTGCTGCTGGCCCAATCAGTTCTTATTCCCACATTCATGATCCTTCCAGGCCTACATATCCTTCCACTCCTAGAATCAACTTTCCTTCTTCTCAGTCCGGATCTCTTTATCCGGCCCAATATCATAACCCTGGTCCAAATCCACAATCTCTTGCTCAGGCTGGCTTGCGTCCTTCCCGATCTCTCCTCATTAAGGAGATGATTGCTCAAGCCCAGCGCCAGCTTGATGAACTGCAATGTCGAATCAATCCCCAATCTTCTGTGAGTGTCCCACTCGCAGTTGAAGGTCTTCAGCTTCCACCACGCTCGCAAATTCCTACATATTGTCGCTATGGTGGAGTGGGTGACCCCTATGTGCATTTGAAAGAGTTTTTATGTGAGTCAGCCCAATTCCAGCACGATCAACGCTTGATGGCTTATTTGTTTGGTCCATCTCTAGAGGGCTCGGCTCGGGATTGGTTCTTCACATTGCCGCAAGAGCAAGTCGTGAATTTTCAAGTTGTGCAACAAAGATTTATTCAGCAATATCAAGATCAGGTGGGGCCCAGGTACTCCATGGTGGATTTGGTTGAGGAGAAGATGAGGCTCGATGAGGAATTCTCAGCGTTTGCCGACCGTTGGCATCATTTGGCCGCTCAAGTCCCGGGGCATATTCCGGAGGGCGAGCAGATCAAGATGGTTATTGCTAATGCAACGCCCGAATTTAGGTGTATCTTAGCCCTCAATGATGTCACATCCTGGCAACAGCTTTATAGCCGAGCCCGCTTCATCCGCTAGCAACTCCTAAGTTCCCTTGACCCCCGCGCCCACATATGCCTCCCATCCATCATCTCCCACATACCCATGTCCCTCCACATATCTTTCCACCAGTCAGCCTTCCGCTCCCACATACCCATATACCTCCACGTGTCAGCCTTCCATGAGTCGACCTGCCGCCATCCACAGTCAGCCCTCCGCCTCCACATATGTGTCTCCGCCTATGTCTTCCCCTCCGGTCAAGGGAACATCGCACCCCGAGCAGGTAGATGTCGCCCACATACTTCCCACCTCCCTTTCTGCTCTACATATACCATCACCAAATCCCTCCACCACTAACCACGCACCATTACCTCTGCAACCTCCTCTTCCTTCTCCACTTCCATCTCCATTACCTTCCCATACCCCCCGGCATCCACCTTGCCCGAAGCGGGCTCCTTATCTTCTGTTGCCAGAGTGTTTTTCAGATATTTTCAGGGCATTGATAGCCACTCACGTATTGCAGCTCCCTCCGATTGTGCCTTGCTGAACCGTGGTCTGGAATATTCTTCAGTATTGTGAGTTTCATCGCCAGCAGGGGCATTTGGTTGAGGATTGCCCTGAATTTCAGGAAATTGTTTATGGCCTGGAAGATAATAAGAGGATCGATTGGGCCATCATGCATGAAGTTATTTTAGGTCTCCACAGTAAGCAGCAGCAGCAGCAGTCGCCGCCCAGGCAGCCGTCTCCACTACAAGACCAACCCCTGTGGTTTGTTATCCGGTATTGCACCCGCTCCATCATCTATCCCCTTACCTACCCCATTACCTTCACCATCTCCTACCCCATCAGCACCACAAACCCAAGTCTCTGCTCAGGCTAGTGCTCCCGTTTCCACCAGTTCTTCCACTCCCGCTTCTATTCCCAAGGCCGCTCGACGCGTTATGTCGATACGTCGAAGAGCGTCGCAACTGGCCGCTTCCTCCACTTCACCACCACTTCCACCCTCTCCTCCACCTCCATGTCCACTACCCCCATCATCCTCATCACCATCATCCTCATCATCTCCATTGCCATCACCATCACCACCATCTCCACCACCAGTGCTTCCATCACCTCCTCCATCTCCACCCTCGCCTCCATCTCTGCCATTATCTTCGCCCAGGTCTGAGCAAGCCACGCCTTTGCCTTTACCTTTTACCTCTATTTTACCTCTTCCACCTTGTCTTTTACCTCCACTCGAGCCTGTCATTGTCGCTAGCCCTCCGCCGCTCGCATTGCCTTTACCCACACCATCTAAGCCTATTACCCCCACTTCCTCATCTCCTTTTACCCCACGGAGCGGGTGTGCGCTACCTCTGGTGCCCCTCGGGTTTGGTCCCCATGGAAATGACGAGCCAAGTCAGGACAGTTTGGTGCCGGTCATACACTACAAGATTCAAGATTTCATTTGCCGCATGCCAGTCCGAGTCCCAATCCCTGGCTATTTTGGGGAGGATCAGCCTGCACTTCCCATGACGGTTGCCAAGAAGAGTTCCCTTGTGTTAGTGCCAGTTTCTGCTAAAGCGAGGCCGGTGGCAATCTCTTTGCTTGCTGGAGGGTTCACTCTTTATGCTGGTATTACTTCTCGCTTCATTGGTGTTCGGTTCACTGGCCAAGAAGGGTTCTCTACTCAGATCGTGCTAACCCATACGGCTACTAAGGATTTAATGGATTCCATATTCAAGGGGCAATTAGCCATATTTTCAAGATGTTCAAAGGTCATTCTACACATTTCATGCAACCTCCCTTGGTCTATCGAGAAGCCAGCCATGTCAACGTCGCGCATTACTCTCCCTCAGTTTCATCCTTCCCTTCTATCGAGGGGGTTATGCTTCACAACTGATTACCGAGGGGAGTTGTCGAATCTACATGTTTTAGTGCCGAGTGACAAGACTCCATGGTTTTCTAATATTCATCATTCCGAGGAGTTGGTTGTTCAAAAATGTCCATCTACTGTTGTCAGCACGGGATGCTTAGGGGCAACCGCCCCAATGAAGCTTCATGTTCATAATCGGGCCAGGTCGTCTGCTAGATGGGCCCGTTATGTAAGAAGATATTGCAAGGCAGGGTGCCCAAGAATTCGAGCCCGCACCAGGCAGGTCCATTACAGGCCAATTTCTGCTAAGAAGAGGCAGCGGCGCAGGTTCAAGAGCCGCCAATTGTGCACTCAGGGGCCCACTTCTTCCTCTTCCTCTTCCTCTTCCTTTTGTTCATCCTTTCTATTGCTCAGCTCCCACCCTTGGGTGGTGTGCTTTTCTTCCTTTAATCCCAGATCCCTGATTTTCTCCTCTCCTTCCGATCCAGGGGCATCCCCTTCCTTTCCCCCGGGATCTCCGGGTTCTACTTCTCATTCTCCTTCCCCGACTATGTCGACTGACTCCACATCTCCTTCCCCGACCATGTCGGGTGATTCTAATTCCTTTTCTCCGACTGTGTTGGATGATTTTTCTTCTCATCTTCCTACTCATTCTTCCTCACCCTTTCGGGGTCATTACCCTTTTTCTTACTGTTTTCGAGGCTTTAGCCCGCCTTGATCTCAGTTAATCCCTGGTTTTTCTGTACTTGGTTCCTTATTATCATGGCCTCAATGCCTTAACGAGGGAGTTCTAGCCCTCGTCTCTCTTCCTTTTTTATCCCTTCTTCGTCCAGTATGAGGTCTGCCACTCCTCTATGTCGAGGAATCCAATCCTTTGCTCTCCTTTCATCCTTTATCCTGACAAGCAAGGAAAATAAAGTTCGCACTCCTCAAAGCTCGATGATCGAAATCGCTTCATGGTGTCGGTTTCCACGCCATGGATTTGTAAAGGTATCTTTTATTTTGTGCAAGAACATGTTATCATTGCTATTACTCTGTTATTTCTGCACGCGCTTATAATGTTGGTTCTTTAAAACATGGTTGAGTGGCCTTAGGCTTTAGTTAGTTTGCTTAGTCAAATAAGTCGCTTTTGCAGCATCTTTAGGCTAGTGATAGCTCCGTGCTGGGAGTCTAGTTTCGTTCCCCAATCGTTGAGGGTGACCTTTGAGTATGGATTTTTCACACACAACACGACGAGCCATAGCCGATCCCTCTAATGCAACCACGTTACTGCTTTGGCCATACGTTGGGTATGCACAAAGGTTTTTTTTCTCTTCTCTTCTCCGCTAAGTGTAGGGACAAGAGATGGATGGATAAGATGACCAACCTAGGCACTCCCCAATACGAGAGAGGTCTCAAATAGGGGCAGTCTTGACCCTCAAAATGAGCTTTCACGCTAAATCTAGCCAGTAAAGGCTATGAATGAGAAGATCAATGAATACAAAATTATGAATCAAAGGCATGGCAAGAGTGGCAGTACAGTTCCCCGCGGGACATCATGAGCCCGGTCGCATGCGTGCCTAATAAATATGGGTCTCAAAATCAAAGACACAAAGCCCCGGCGCAACAGACCTACTCTTTGAGGGGTAACGCCCTGGAAGGAAGTCAAGTCTAGATATCTCTCATCATGCACGAAGCTTGTCTCCAATTTTTCTTCTGCTTCTCTCTCTTAGGCTGGGTTGTATCCCGGGTATGGCCTTAGTAGGGGCACCGTTCTTTAGAGGCGGTTGGTTGTGGTAAGCCACCCTCACATGCACACCCTACTCAAGGGGAGTCTTTAATGAGAGGGGAGGGACAGCGATCTCTAGCCAGTAGTTCGAGCCTATCTTTGGGTGCTGCAGATTGCTATGTCGAAAAAAAAACCAAAAAAATGAGATATTGTCAAAAATCTAAAAAAAATGAGATATGTCAAAAAAATCTAAAAAAATGAGATATGGTCAAAATCCAAAAAAATGAGATATTGTCATAATTCTAAAAAAAAAAAGCAAATACTTCAAAAAATCCAAAAAAGTCAAATAGTTCAAAATCCAAAAAAATCAAATATTTCAAAAATCTAAAAAGTGTGTCTTTTGTTTTCTTTTTCATGCATTTTGCATTTGTTCTAAGAACAGGTACGTAATCCGTTTGTTAAGTGTGCAGGTTGCAGGTGCTTCAAGTCTCCTTGCTATATCTCTCATTTTGCATCCTGTCCACATCTTTGATCTGTTCTCTTCTTCAATCTACTCTCTCGATCTGTTCTAAAGCTCATGTCCTTCTCAGCTTTATCTCATCATATCTTTATTAGAGGGCTCTGCCTCACGATTATGAACCAGGCGGTTCTGCTTCATTCTAATCATGGGTTTTGATTGAAGAGCGTATTTGTCATGTTCTTGTCCCAACCGTGTGTTATCCCACGTGTTCTTGTCCCAACCGTGTGTTGTCTCACATGTTCTTGTCCCAACCGTGTGTTATCTCACGTGTTCTTGTCCCAATCGTGTGTTGTCCCACATGTTCTTGTCCCAACCGTGTGTTATCTCACCTGTTCTTGTCGCAACCGTGTGTTGTCTCACATGTTCTTGTCCCAACCGTGTGTTATCTCGCGTGTTCTTATCCCAGCCGTGTGTTGTCCCCCCACATGCTCTTGTCCAAACCGTGTGTTGTCCCACTGCATTGTTGTCTTATCTCACTATGTTCGTCTTACATGCATATTGTTGGTTCGTATCTTGCATATGTTGTTTGTTCCTTAATTCTTCGTTGTGTTATGCTCATTTGTTTGTCTCGTTATGTTCATGCTTATTTATTCATGTTGCTGGTTGTCTTATATTGAAAACCCATAAAAATCTGAAAAATCAGAAGAAAAAAAAAGCCGCTTCGCTTGGCAGGTAAGTCAGGTATGGCTCTCTATCCCTTCTCATTGTTGCATTACTATATGGTATCTACATTATTATAGCCTCTCAAGGACCGGCTGGTTGCCCGTATATTCTGAGATCTGAGGTTCCCCTTTAACAAAAATGATGATGATCTAGGAGCATACGGTTAATCGTTGGATAGGCCGCTCAGTTGAGTCGGGTGGGGAACGATGGACTCTGTCTCGCACGCCGTGGTTGCGAGATGACTCTTGACCCCATCTTGACTCTGTCTAGCAATATTATCCTTGAGTACTTTCTATTTTATGCTTTCTTTACATTCATTTTGATGATTTCTTTATTTTAGCCCAGTATGCATCATGTCATTTTGAGCATTAACGTCTCGTGATCCATTCAAGGTTTCTCCTCAATAATGGTTAGTTGCACTTCATGTCTCTTGGATAATATATCTTTATTCCACTCTGAATTTGAACGATTTCTCTGATCTTTTCGCTCGGTCTGGTTGGCCAGTGTGATTCCTGTCTGGATTTTATCTCAGTTATATTTCTCCTGCTTTTTACGTTGTGCTCCGTTCCGACCCCCTCATTGTTTGTGGATTGTGTCCCCGATGATCCTGGTCGTGCTTCCTTTTTTTCCTATTAGTTTAGTTCTCCAGACATGTCTCATCCTTGTCAGCCATTCTGGGTGGTTAGTTTGGCATTTTCGGGAGAATTCCTGTCGCTTCTTGGTTAAAACGGGTGTCTTTTACCTTGATGCCCGCTTTTTAGTCCTCTCCGCTTCATCTCCATTTCACGTCGCTGTCGCTGTCGCTTCATCTCCTTTCCATTTCACCTTCGCGTCACTTTCGCTCGCTCCCTTGCAAAGCGGACATCAATGAAGGGAATCTGTTGACACCCATTTTTAGCCTGTAAGTTGAGTCATTTCTCTTATTCATCATTTTGATGTCCCGAATTATTCATTATTTTGGAGCCTTTCTTGGATGGATTTCGAGCCCATTTCATTATTACATTCCCTTTGAACCTTGGAGATCATTATTTCATAGAGCCCTGGAGCCTATCTTGTCACCTTCCGGCCTTCAAAGTCGCCTTACGGCCCATTTAGGCCGGCCTCCCTCAAGCATTCAGCCCCCTTTCGTTGCGTAGTCTTGAAAATGGTCCTTTTTCACCCCCTTCCTTTTCTCTTTTCAAAATGTGTCCTTCACCAAAGTTGTTCATCTTTCAAATCCCTACAATTTCTTCTTCTACGTCATTGGCCAGTTCTGCACCGATTTCAAGTTATTTATAATTTTTTGGCAGACTGCACTGTTCACCTATGTCCCGATATTCTTTCTCTCTCCTCTAGCCCTATTTTCTCTCTCTTCTGATCATTTTCTCATTTTACTTTCTTCATAAAAGTTGTTCATTTTTGAGTTATCTATAATTTTATCTTCTACCACTTTTGCTAATTCTGCACCGTTTGGGAGATATGATCCAATTTCCAAAGTCGCGCAAGGTCTACCTTAAACGGTCATGCTAATGGCCGTTCATTGTTGCAAACGGTCGGTTGACGACCGTTTAACCCTTAACGGTCGGTCGTCCGACCGTTTATCCAATAAGAGTCCAGCCTGCTCTAGACTCTATCTCCACGAACCTGCGCGATGTGCCTATCTTGCGGCGGCCATAACTTCTAGAATACTTATCCAAATTGATCCCTATTTTTTCCTACTTCTAGCCCTTTGTATTATCTTTAATTTGGTTCATAGAAATCAAATTTTGATGGACTATAGCTCCTGCAATCGTGGCCGCAATATCATGTTTTTCTACTTTTCGTGCAACCAAAAAACCCTGCAGATTAGGTTCCAGAGGCTTCTTCCAAGAGCCATAACTTCCACAATCTTCAACCAAAAAGAGTCACGTTTGTTCCTACGCCTTATCTTGACTATTATCTCAAGAATGATCCAGAGATCTCGAGATTTGGTGGATTCTATGTTCTGGAATCGTGGGACAAAGTTGGGGGTTTCACCACTTTTTCTATATAAACCTGCCCAGATTTCCTGTACGACAGGGGCGCGTTTCCAAGGCGACGGCGAACCCATGCTGGATTGTTGACTCAACCCTTCGACCCTAGCCTGAAGAGGAAAGTATAAGCTTCATTTTGGTTCCTTGTTTGCTCAATTTCATCAACGTTTGTCCTCTCAACTTTGCCCCTACTTTTGGCAAATCATCACAGTTTGCTGATTTCTGCTACAAAGTCCACGACGGGGGCCTGTTCATCAAGCCGGTGCGGAGTCATGCTTCATCCTTTTCGTCCTCCCTCAACTCCATCTTGAAGAGGGGAGTATTAGCTTCACGTTGATTATATGTTTGCCTTATTTCTCATATCTTTTCCCCCTCTTCCAAGCCCCTACTTTTGAGGTTTCACCACACTGTTCTGCACTTTGCTGAAACTCAGATTTCTTGCGACGGGGGCATGTTTGCGTCACCGGTGCGAGGCCGTGGGGCACTCTTGATCCGTCCTTTCAACTCCAGGCTCTAGAGGGAAGTATAATCTTTGTGTTCCTTGGTTTTTGGCTCATTACCTCATCATCTTCATGCATATTTTTGTCTATGCATTTTTCTCCCATGTTCTGCACCCCTCTATTTTCTTGTGTTTTCCACCCCATTTTTCACTGGTCTCTTCCTCGTTTTAAACCCTACTTTTTGCCCTAGTTTCACCACAACACTCCCACCTTTCCATAGCATCCACTCTTTCATCTTTTGGTGTTCTATCTTGCGAGATATTCATCACTCTTTGAGTCCATTTTGTGCATTGTTCTGTATTTTCTGCACAGTTCGCATTTTTCGCCAAATCTTCAGTGTCATAACTTTCTGTCCCGACCTCCTTTTGGAGTGATTCTTGTTCCTACTTCTTTACAACACTCAAGTCTTCTGTCATCTCAAATTTCTCCCCATTTGGACTTCGTTTACCCTACTGTTTGCATCAGTCTTTGCACCCACTTTACACTGTTTGCACAGTTTTTCTTGTGGCATGCACTTTTGCACCTTGTTTATCTTTGTTAATCATGGCATATTAAATCAACTTCTTCATGTTAATCTCATCACAATATATACAGCTATTGTTTGCACCCTTCTATAGGGGTTAAAAACCCTCCCCCGGTAAGTTTGCCCTCAATCTTTCATACTACTTTATGCACTTGGGCAGATTTCTACACTTAGCATTTTCTAATGGGTTTTGCCTCTTGTTTTGTGTTTGTTTTGCAGGAAAGCATGGAAAGTGAGGCCCTTACCTTCTATCCGGCTGGAAGGCAAGGAGAGGTAATCAACATAGTCCCCGCATCTTGATATTGAGCGCGATCATCCTCTTTTTCCAAGGTACACAACGCACTTAGTATTTTATATTCTTTGGCGTTGTCATTCCTTGGTGGCGATCACGGTATTCTTTTACATCTTTTATCGCCTTTGTCTTGATTGTATGATCATGCTACCATGTTTACATAGCCACATATTCATGTTATTCACTTGATTGGTGCACATATGCCTTCATGCTTATTCATGTGATTTGTGGGATCGGCACGCATATACACATCCACATTTTCCACATCTACACCGGCGAAGGCCCACTCCTCCTTTACTTATTTTAAGGCTTTTCTTTTCTTCTTTTCTTTGATCTTTATATAGTTTTATACAAATCTTTTCTCCCTCTTCCCCCAACCTTTTCCTTACAGATCGAGCATTTAATCCATCACATCGTTGTTTAATCCGATTCCTCTCATGTTGCCCGCAGTGCCTCATTTCGGTTGGAATGTTTTATCGCCGAGCGTTCCATTCGTTCGTTGTTTCTTTTTGCCTTTTAAACACATTATTATCATTTCTACCAAAAATTCGGTAGCATCTCCCCTTGACCCGAGCGTAAGGGAGATAAAGGGAACGCGCCCACAGGGAGTGGCGAAACCCGTTAACTGGAGGTGGGCGCCCAAAGGCGGCAGCACCTTTAATGAATCCTCGGAAAACCCGAAAGCAACGATGGATAAAGGGGGGAAAAACCTATAGAACTAATCGGAGGTGTGTCGGGCTAGGGAGGCCAAAGGGTGCACCGATGAGGAGTCAATAGGAGCGTGCCGGCGAAGGGCATCGAAAGCGTACCGGCGAAGGATGGTATAGGGTGTGCCGGCGAGAGCCCAACGGAGTGTGCCGGCGAAGGGTTGCTGAAGGTGTATCGGTGAAGGGCTTAGCCAAGGCATACCGCTGGGGGATGGGGAGGTTGAGCAAGGGAGTGAAGACTGAGGGCTAGCCAGGTGGGCTGGGGCTGAGGAGGGGAGGAAGGCCAAGGAGGGTGTTGGTGGCTAGGTGTTGAAGAGAAGAAGAGGGGGGGCCTCTCCCCTCAGGCAAACGGGCAAGGTTGGAAGCCAGGGAGGAGGGTATTGAGCTCGTGAGGCCCCGAGAAAATGGAAGAGTGAACCCCCTTGGGCCAAAGACTAAGCGTAAGGCCAGGGATCATACGGGGAAACGACATCGACGTGGAGACTCCCAAAGCACCGGAGAAGGAGAGAAAGTAGACAACACACCATGCACATTGGCATAAATCAACGGAAGCAACAAGAAACCCAAGAAGGGTGATTTTTATTCACGCAGGGGAGAAACTAGGGACAGGGGAGGGGAGAAGATCATGAAAATGAAAGAAAGAGAAGGAAAATGGGGGGAGTGTTGGGGCCGAACAGGGGTGACCACTCCCTGCCCTTCCCCCACTCCCTCCCCTACATCACTGGTCACTTTCCCTCTCTCACTCTCTTCCTTACTCTCTTTGTCCCAGTGGTCGTCAGGGAACCTCACGCCGGAGTCCACCCTCTTCTTTCTCTTCTCTCTTCTTCTTCCTCTGGGCGGCATCGTTGTTGCTCTCTGTATCTCCCTGGGGCCGTCTCCTTCTCTTCCCCTTCTCTTCCTCCTTTTTTTTGTGCTCCGAAGAAGAGGGGTTTTTATACCCCACACGGCGGGTGCGTTCGAACACGGCAGCCGGAAGCGGGAAGCGACCGGTCATGATGGGGTTTGACTTCCCCCGTCCTTGATGTCAGGGGAGTAGCCTGTGTGGCCCAACCTCTGGCCGACACCTCGGACAGCCCACTGCGCGCCAAAGATCTGTAGGGCATGGGCACGAGATTTGGTCTGCCGGACGTGCCGTTGAAATGCCTGAACATTGTGCCGCTGGGCTAAACAAGCGTGCCGCTGAGAGGGCCAAATGGGCGTGCCGCTGGAAGACATGGCAAGCGTGCCGCTGAAGAGCCCAAAGGGCGTGCCGCTGAAGGGCGTTGGGGGCGTACTGCTGAAGGGCCAACGGGGTGTGCCGCTGAAGGCCTACAAGGCGTGCCGCTGAAGGCTTATAGGGCGTGCCGCTGAAGGCCTATAGGGCGTGCCGCTGAAGGGCGTTAAATGGGCATTTCTGAGCCCGCCGTGAGCGCGAGTTTTGGCCCATTTGATTTTTTTCAAGGCCCGTGGATTGTGGGGCTCTTGGTGGTTGATTTCTCTTCACTATCGTGACTCCAGAGGCGGCTTCACGGCAATGTGTGTATGTTCGGAGAGTCCGGATGGCCCTCCCTTCTTCACAATTTCTTCAGTTGACGTTGTTGTTGATGCTGGACTGGTTGGGACATGCAGGCATGCAATTTTGCATGTCCACAAGCCTTTTTCCACATTTTGACATGATTAAAGTAGTTAGCATGCCATGATTTAATCATAGATTTCTATATTTTCTATTTTCTGGTAGCAGAGACTCTAACGGTCTATCGTAAGACCGCCAGGGACGTGTAACGTACTTGCATTGATCCGTCACATTCCTGTGACTCGCCCAGGCTAGTCCGTCACACACACTGTGTTCTGTCAACCGAGATAGAATTAAGATTGGATCAATTAGCATATATATATATGCCTAGTTAATTAGATCTTAACCTATTTTCATGATTTTAAGTTCAAGTATTGACTCATGTTAGAATAATTGCATGATTTATGGTACCTTAGAGTTATTTTTAAAACATATGTTAATTTCATGCCAAAGCACTATAGTTTTGTATTAAAACCTTGATTTAGAAAAGATATTGATGAGTTTTATCATGATTTTATACCGTTGCGTATTCTCTCTTATCTATAGAGTCAATTCTTTAAGTACATGGCATATATCTCGGTATATGTCCATTAGTTACACTCTTGTACTATAGGAACACATTCTTGAACATGAGGACCTCTCTATTAGATATTCCTTCTAATGGACTAGGAAATCTTGTTTCAAGGCCTCCGTAATTCTCCGCGAGCCTGGGATTCCCACTAGGACGTCGAGTTGGTTGTACCATTAAAGCCCAATTGTCTAGAAAAGCACAAATCAAAGTTTTAAGTCTTGTTCATATAATGGACCTACACTAGCCCGTCATGCACACCTAACGGACCGGTGTTTGACCGTCACATTGGTTGAGTCCATATCTATTTTCTTCTAGATTCAACCATTCTAACGGCTCAATAATAGACCGTTATGTTCATGTAACGGCCTAGTATTAGACCGTCACAGTTCTTGCGTACATTAACCCGAGGTTTGACCCAAGGGTTGATATTCTAGAGTTCCTAGATGGATTATTGATGGTCTAGGACTTGTCATATTGTCTAAAGAAACTTAATTTAAATTATGAAAGATAACGAATGTACCGTTATGATGCCGAATTATTTACATGAGCATAACATTATCTTAAGTCATTTTTGATCTCTTATGTTCATTAATTGAAGCATTCATTCATTGATTACTATTGTCATTGTAGCGGCAGGAAAATAGTTCCTAGGCCACGTACCACCTTCTCTATTTATTTGTTGGGGGAAGTCTTCTTGCGCCCGTGGATGCATGCGCACACCAAGAAACCAGAAAGGCGTCAGAAGGAGTCTCGGGTGTTACCCCAGGGGACAACCCTCCGATGCTTAAGTCAGCAAGGGATCTAATGAGCAAATAGAGAGGAGCAGAGTGAGAGAAGAGTGAGAGCCGTAGTAGTTGGTCCAGGAGATGTAAAGGTTCTCGGAACGCATGCCCGCCGCTCCTAGTGGACTCTCGGAGAGTGCTCGCTGGGTGGTAAGGCCGCTCGGGAGGAGGAAGCTCTCTGGACGTAGATGGCCCACTCGTCGTCGATGCTAGTCGGAGCTGCTCTCTTCTCAATAAGAAGTTCTGGGGCAGGAGTATCCTCTTGCGTAGTAGCGTGGGGTCTAGTAGAATAATCTACTGCGCCCCTCTCTCTTGTCGTTGTCCCTTTTATATGGGTTGTCCTAGAGCGAGGGCCTCATCCCTTGATAGAGAAGAGTTCGTTTAGTTGGAGTAACGTTTCCCGCTATGTTGGCGGGAGTTTCCCGTTGGAGGGCGATAGCCCCGGCGTCGGTCGGTCCCTGAGCGAGTCTTACGGCACTCATAGGGTGTGCTCGCCCGTTATGGGGTCAAGGCCGAAGTCGCGGGGGGCAACGGTCGGTCATCAGAGTGTCCTCCGCCGAGAACCACGCTTGGGCCAGCCTTATCGGCGTCGTAGAATCCGATGCTCTGTTGGGCCGGCCTCTTCCTTATTGGGCTGAGTATGTGTGCTCTCCCCTTTCCTGGGCTTGGTGCGTCCGTACCCTGATGGGCCGCGCACTCATGGGCTGTATCTGGGTCAAACCAGTTTTACCCTCCTCACTTCCCCCCCTACTCTCAGTTGCCGAGCACTCGTGGGTAACTGAGAGTAGCCCAAGAGAGGGTTCTTCTGGAGGGTGTGATCCGACGATGATTTCCTCATATAGCGGGAGTTGGTAGCTTCGGGAGCCTGCTTGGCGCGCAAGGCGCCTCCGGATGTGGCAGAAGCCATGCTGGCAATGATGACTTTGTGTCTTGTCTTGTTCTGGGGATGTGGGCTCAGAACGGTCGCCTGGCCTCGGCAATCGTACCGCCATAGCAGCCGACGTCCTTTCACCTGACCGTCAGGGGCGCAACCGTCGAATTCGTCGTGGGCGATTTATAAGAAGCATCGAGGGATTCCCGCAAACCATACTCACGTCTTGCAGGCCGCCGCTCTCTGTCGTAGGCGTCTTCCTCCCCTTTTGCCTGGTGAGGATCTTTCTCTCCTATTCTTCTCTCTTCCCGTAGCGATGCGTCTGCGTAGGAGAATCCTTACTGTCAAGTCTTCCTCCTCAGAGAATATGCCCCAAGGCCGGGGCGAAGTGCCGAGCACCTCGGGAGCGGGCAGTAGTCGACCCGACTCCCAGCCTTTGGTAGCGTATAGGGTGTATCAAGGCCTGCGGGAGACCTTCCAGATCCCCCCTGAGTATGACATTGTCTTCCCCGCTGTGGGAGACGACGTAACAAGTCATCCCCCCGACGGGATCATGATCCCAGTAGATTCCTTCCAGGCGGGTCTTCGTATCCCTGTCCACCCTTTCATCGCGGACGTCCTCAACTATTACGGGCGGAACCCTGGGGGGTTGTCCCCCAATTCGTACAGTATCCTCTGCAGGTTCGTCTATGCGTGCCGCAGGGCGTCGGTGGCGCCGAGTGTCGACCTATTCCGGCAGTTCTTCCACCTGCAGAGCTGTCCGTCCGACACCTTCTTCGCCTACTTCAAAGCATGCGCCAATGATCACTTCATCTCTGTCTCTCGTACCACATCCAACTGCAAGGGGTCAGCGGAGCGGTACGTATACTTGATCAAGTCGACGGATTGGGAGAGGGTCTCCGATGGCTGGATGCGGAGTGGCTACCCTAGCCCTTGGTGCAACTCGAAACCCTCTCGTAATGTCGAGGGTCGCCGAAATCTGAGGGCGGTTTTGCGGTACCCCCTCGTTGATGCGGACCACGTTCTGACCCCGGCGCTGCTTCGAGAGGTGGGGTTATGCCCCCCGTTGCCGCAGGGTACTGTCTGTGCTTCCCCGTAGGGTTGTGGTGGTAGTGGTTGATGCTTGACTAACCTCTTCTTTGTTGCCAGGGGCAGTTGAAGCGCGGGGTTGGACCCCTGAGATCGTCTGGCTGCCGAGGCTTGTTCCTCGGCCTATGGACCACGTCACCTCGGGAACCGGTCAGGTGTCGGTCGCCACCCCCCCAGTCCAGGTTGCTTTCACTCCGGGAAGGTTGCAGTACCCGGCCCCGGTCGGCATCCCCTTGGCGCGCTCGCCGAAGGCGTCGGTGGCCAGTGGAGGGCCCAGTCTTCGACGGAGCTCCCCCGAAGCCACTCTCAGCGCGCCCGGTGAAGAGTCTGTCATGGCTGGCGGTGGTCAGGCTTGCCCAACCGAGGATGAGTTAGCGGAGATAGACACTCACCGCCGGTCAAGGAAGAGGGGGAGGGATGCGACTCCGAGCCGGAGCCGGGCTCCTCCTCCGTCTGGGGCGCCTCCCCCCAGTGTTCGCCTGCCGTCGTCACCGGTGATACTGGCGGCTGCCACTTCAGCATCCGTCTCCGAAGGACGGGGGCGTGAAAGGGGCAAGGCCCCTGCTACTGTTGAGACCGATCCTCCTCTCCCGCACAGGGTCCTTTCGGGCGGACAGCACACGCGGCCTGAGGACTCATCGGCGGGGGCGCCTGGTGTCCCAGGCATCGTTGACCTCATGGTGCGGAGTGCTCACTGTCACGAGCACGTCGGGGAGCTGGGTCCCAGCATCGTGGATGAGTTGACGGCGGTCGTTGTGAAGAGCGTGTGCCTGGTCATCAGCCCCTTCGGCTTATGGAGGCATCGCTTCCTGGATATCCTTCGCGAGCTGTCGGTCAGCCAGGCCCTTCACGCGGGGGCCGAGGGGCGCTGGCAGAGTCTGAGGCTGCAAATGCAGGGATCTGGGAGCAATTGTCCCAGCTGGAGCTGCTGTTGTCCAGAATGGAGCACGACCGGGACATCTTCCGGGCGAGGGCTGATGCGGCCGGCGAGCGTGCGGCCAAGCTGGAGGCGGAGGCTTGGGCCATGAGAGCTCGCAGCCAGGAAATTGAGGTGGAGCTTGACAAGCTGTGTGCTTTTATGTCCTCGGTTGGCGAGGAGGCTGTAGAGGCCTTCCGCTCCACGGCTGCTAATCGGGCCGAACTGACGGAGGAAGCCTTGGAGTACAACAGGCCGGCCCGTGACCGCGACTTCCGTGAGGGTTGGGGTGCTCCCGTGAAAGCCACAGCGGAGCACCTTGACCTCGAAGCTCCGGTCATGCCCCCTCCTTCCGACCCGTACGGCTCGGAGGCCGATGACGAGGAAGAGGGGTCGGACCCCGTGGAGGAGGGCACCGAGCGACCGGTGCCCAGTGTGGACAGACCCACGGAGGCTGCCGTGGTGGAAGTGAGCGAAGAGACACCTCCTACTGATGTTGTTGCTGCGCGTGCACCTGTGGAACCCAGGGCACGTGATGATGTAACCGGGGCAGGTCCTTGAAAGGATCCCCCTAACTGTCTTTCCATTTTCCATGTGCCTACCGAGGCGGTAGCCTCTTTTTGTAATTACTCTTTTTTGGGGATGAAAGGCTTTCCTTCTTTTCCTTGTAAATCTTTGAGATTGCTTCCGTGTATTCCCTCCCTCTGAACCATCGCAAGATGCTCTGGGGATGCGGAACGGCGCCCTTAATGAGGTCTTCTGAAGGAACGCGACTTTCGAGATCCGTCACTTTGACTTCCATGGATTTGATCGAGGCGGTAGGAGTCCTCGCACTTCTGGGGACTTGGTTTCCCACTATAACTAGTGGTCATCCATAGCGTTCCAGCGGTCATCTTGTGTCGATGAATCGTAGTGGGTAGGCTCCACCGAGAATGTCCTCAGGAGAGTTCGGCACTTCGTCAGATGATGAATCTCTGTTGGCTTGCCGCCAGCCTTTGGTCCTACGGAGGGACCCTACGCCAGCACCCTGGCGGTCGTGGCCCGAGCCTGGAGAGGGTGGCCCGGTCTCTGAGCAGTATAGGCTCGGGTACCTGGACGGCTGGCGGGAGGCCTAGGAGAAGGTTAACCGCTTATACGCTGGCAGGGGAGTCCTACTTCTTGAGTCGGATAGGATCCGTCCTTGACGGGATGAGAAGAGTCAGGGTAGAGCTGTCTTCCAGACTTTAGCCATCTCTTTCTTGCTCGTCTTCGTGGTGCATGACCGTTGTTTGCTCCTTACAGGTGCTTGGTGAGATGCTCCTCGTTGTTGGAACATCTTCCCACTTTCTAGTAGGAAGGATCGTAAGGAAGGGTGGAATCTATTTTCCATTCTTCCCCTCAGTGGGTCTGGCCGTGCTGCTTGGACGACGGCCGTGGGCTCCTCACTTTGCAGGCATGGCCAGCGTGGCTGGACGACTGCGGTGGGCTCCTTGGTTTGAAGGCATGGCCAGTTGGCCTCCCCGTCGCTGCCACCATCCGCTGTCTGTGACGAGGCACAAGACAACCTCTCCATTAAAGGGAGGCGCTGGTGGTAGCCGGGGTGGCCTTCCTAATGAGTTGGCCTCGTAGTACCGCTGTCGCCTGCTGGCTTGAGTGGGCCTGCTGGTTCCCTATAACGGGTGGAGCTTGCCGGTCTTCTTCCGAGCGCGGGCGGTCGGAGCTACTGGCCAGGTTTTCCTCCTGCGGGCTTTCTACCAGTGAAGTCCTTTGTTGGCCGGAGGGCTTTGTCCCTCTCCTCTGGCATAGGAGGCTTCTTCGTAGGCACCCTACCACAGAACAAAAGCTGGGTACTACGCTTGCTTGAAGATCAACATGATCGTCGGTAGAGGATGGCGTCTGGGGAGCGAGTCGTTGGAGTCATATGTCGCCATCATCGAGCACTTTTGTTTCTCCATGTACTTATATCTAGCCCGTGTGAGGGTACTTCGCCAATTTTCTGGCAGCTTGTACTTTGACTAAAGAAATACAAATTCTTTCATTCTGAGCCGATATTGATGTGTACCTTTTACTGGAGTTTTTCTGCGTGCTTTTCTTGGTGATCCTTCGTGCTCGTCCTTCGCGATGCGTGTGTCCTCTGTAGGGACCCTTAGGTCTCCACTTTATTTCCGAGAGGAGCGGCGCTTGTCACTAGGGAACCCGTAGGTTACCTTCTTGTTTTCAAGGGGAGCGGTGCTTGCCTCTAGGGAACCCGTAGGTTACCTTTTTGTTTTCAAGGGGAGCGGTGATCGCCTTTAGGAAATCCGGAGGCTACCTTCTTATTTTCAAGGGGAGCGGTGCTCGCCTCTAGGGAACCAGTAGGTTACCTTTTTTATTTTTAAGGGGAGCGGTGCTCGCCTCTAGGAAACCCGGAGGCTACCTTCTTGTTTTCAAGGGGAGCGGTGCTAGCCTCTAAGGAACCCATAGGTTACCTTTTTATTTTTAAGGGGAGCGGTGCTTGCCTTTAGGGAACCCGTAGGTTACCATCTTATTTTCAAGGGGAGCGGTGCTCGCCTCTAGGAAACCCGGAGGCTACCTTCTTATTTTCAAGGGGAGCGGTGCTCGCCTCTAGGGAACCTGTAGGTTACCTTTTTATTTTTAAGGGGAGCGGTGCTCGCCTTTAGGGAACCCGTAGGTTACCGTCTTATTTTCAAGGGGAGCGGCGCTCACCTCTAGGAAACCCGGAGGCTACCTTCTTGTTTTCAAGGGGAGCAGTCCTCGCCTCTAGGAAACCCTTAGGTGACCTCCTATTTGTTCGTGGGCAAGTTACCCTGGTGGAGTACGGCTGGTGATGTTTTACTGGACATACTTCCTGAGGTTGACGGAGTTCCACGTCCTGGGTACCTCTCTCCCCCCAAGCGTCACTAGCATGTACGCTCCTTTGCCGAGTGCTTCTGCCACCCGGTATGGGCCTTCCCAATTGGGTCTGAGTTTCCCCGCGGCACCTCGCGGGTCGGCCACACTTGCCCGCCGTAGAACTAGGTCTCCAGGAAAGAAGTGTCGCTACTTAACTCGGGCATTGTAATATTGCGCCAGCTTCTGCTGATATGCCGCAAGTTTTATCTGGGCGTTGGCTCTCCTTTCATCGAGCAAGTCCAGATTCTCTCGCATCGCCTGGTTGTTTCTCACCTCATCAAAATGCCCCACTCGTAACGAGGGGTTGGATATTTCTACCGGGACTATTGCCTCAGCTCCATATTCGAGATGGAAGGCCGTCTCCCCGGTGGCGGCTCTAGCGGTGGTCCGGTGAGCCCACAGGATGTTGGGGATCGAATCGATCCATGCGTCTCCTGCTTGATCCAAGCGGGTCTTGATGCCGTGGAGTAGGGTTCGGTTGGTGTTTTCCACCAGAACGTTGGCTTGGGGGTGTCCCACTGAGGTGTAGTGGTTCCAAATCCCCAACTCCGAGCACTTCTCCTGAAAGGCGGTGCTCGCGAACTGTCTGTCGTTGTCGGTAGTGAGAACCCTTGGGATCCCAAACCGACAAATGATGTTCCGTAGCACAAATTTCCAAGCTACCTCACTTGTTATCTTTCCCAATGGCTCGGCTTCAATCCACTTGGTGAAGTAGTCTATGGTGACTATCAGGAATTTCTTCCTCCCTTGCGCTTCAGGGAAAGGTCCCAGTATATCGATCCCCCACCGAGCAAATGGGCGAGGCTCCGTCAAGGCATGTAGCTACGTCGCAGGTTGGTGGTGCTGCTGGGAGTATTTTAGGCATTGGGGGCACCTTCGAACGTAGTTGAGGCAGTCCTGCTGCAAGGTGGGCCACCAGTACCCTTGTTGGATTAGTGTCCTCGCGAGTGCTCGCCCTCCCACATGACTTCCGCAGAGTCCTTCATGGACTTCTTGGATGGCCTGGCTGGCACTTGAGTAGAGGGGCTGAGAGGGTCCGGCGATAGAGCCGACCGTCCACCACAGTGAAGTGGGCCGCTCTCGCCCGCGTGCGCCACGCTTCTGCGTGATCGTCGGGGAGCTGTTGCCAGAGGAGGAAATCGAGTAGGGGATCCATCCAGGAGGGTTCGTAGTCGATGGTGTTTACCTGGAGTGCTGGATCATCTATGCTTGGTGCTGACAATTCCTCTATCAGGATCGATCTTGAGCTGGAGACCGTAGTGGCTGATGCCAAATGGGAGAGGGCGTCTGCTCGGACATTTTCTTTGCGTGGGATGTGGACCACTTCGAAGTGGGCGAACTCGCCCGCCGCTGCCTTGGCCTTCTCCAGATACTTCGTCATAGAGGGGTCTCGGGCCTCGAACTCCCCTCTGACCTGGTTGGCGACGAGCATGGAGTCGTTGTACGCTCGTACGCTGGACGACCCTAGGTGTTTTGCCATGCGTAAACCGGAGAGGAGCGCCTCGTACTCGGCCACATTGTTCGTGGTTGGGAAATTGAAGCGCAGGGCATACTGTAGCTCCACACCCTCCGGCGAGAGTAAGACCAGCCCGCAGCGTAGGATGATCCGTCGACGTAAAGATCCCAGGCGGGCCCCGAAGTGTGCTCGGGTGAATCCTCAGCTAGTAGGGTGCATTCGGCGATGAAATCTGCGAGTGCATGGGCCTTGATCGCTGTCCTCGGTCGGAACTTGATGTCGAATTCTCCCAACTCGATGGCCCACTTGACCAGTCTCCCGGATGCATCAGGGTTCTGAAGGATCTGCCAAAGAGGCTTGTAACGACCCAAGAATCTGATTACCGGGAAGGCCCGATAACCCGAGACTCGCACCGCCACCCACGAGTCCGAAGACTCGGAAGGGTTAAAGGAAGGTGTGGAGACTACACAAGTATCACAAATAATTACAGAAATTAAACAGTTATCACATTAAGCAGGAAATAAATTTAATAGTTTACATGATACATGGTCCACAAGATAAAATAAAATAACAATAGCAGTAGTCTACAACTAGTACAGAGTCTACAACTAGTACAGTGACAAGAAAGAAAAGTACAGCTACACGGGACATACCCTGGCTCTGACCTCGGGCACTAACGCTGGGCACCTGAACCACGCTGAGCCTCAGACGCGCTCCCCTAAGGCCGCGACTCACCTGAAACACGGTGAAAACACGCAGGGAATGAGTCTCGGAATAAGACTCAGTAGGGATCACTCGAACCCTACCTCGCAAACGGAGAAATCGCTACGCTAGCAGTAAGCGAGTACCTCGAAAAAAGGGAAGCCCTGCAATCTACAAAACACCGCTCTCACGGCACGAAAGCCGACACACGTGCCACGATGAAACGACCGGAACACCACGGTCAACGCAACAAAACCCGAAGGTCGAAGTCGCAAAGACTGACAGTCAGACACTCCCGACTCGACAGGAGTACCACCCACTAGAAGCACAGCCGGTAGCATCCCCTGACGTCTTACACCGCACCGTAGGTGAACTGCCTAACATGGTAGCTCCTACCAAAGGCACGAACACCACACAAGTAACTACAAACGAGTGACTAGCTGGGGTCACGCTCGTCAGCGTGAGTCCAACCGTCCCCAACCACGTGTGCACACACAGACCACGCGTCCCTGGTCTGGCCCTCTGACCGGTTTTCCCCTCAGCCGGACTCTGGCTGCAAGACGTGGGGCCCGACGGAAACTGGTCCACAAACCGTCTCTAAGGGTAGCCTCTCCACCACTCCCTGGTGGGACCACACGCGTGTAAGCAGGCTACGACTAGTGGAGGGTCACTACGGAGTAGACTCTCAAGTCAACGGAAAATCACGCCACAACCGGACGGTACAAGGAACGCCCCTCGTACCAATACCGTCGCATGATGACAGAAGCCGACAACGACATCTCCCGGTACCACTCAGTATGATGGGAGACCCGCCAACATGATCTGTCCCCTTGAATGGTCCACACTGGGCCGCTCAGGGATGTCCGGTCGCATAAGGACCGCACCTAGGGTTAAACGGCCAGCACATGACCGTTCTATCCAGGTCCAAACAGACTGAAGAACGGCCAACATGGGCCCGTTCAACAGATGTGCGGCCAGCTCCTAGCAGCACGTGGGTGAAGAACGGTCAGCTCCTGGCCGCTCGTCTCCCAACGGTAATAAACCTGAACGGTTAGGCCTTAGCTGCACTAGGGAAGAGCGGCTATGGTTTCACCGTTCAAGGGTTGTGCGGTCCAGATCTGGCCGCACACCCAGGCAACGGCACCAGACGACGTACCGCCAGCACCTGGCCACACGAAGGGTTATGCAGCTAGCTCCTGGCCACACACCCCGGTGCACTGTACAATGGTAAAATCCAACGGTCGAATACCCAGGGTTGTGCGGTTGTTGTGGGGCCGCACCTTAGGATATGCGGCCCCACGACAGACCGCGCAAGCCTACTGCGCGCCAAGCCCAACCACAACGCGCCGAGCCGATGGACGACCAGAACGGAGCCGGACAAGGGTTGTGCGGCCCCTGGTTTGACCGCACATCGCCCACCGGCGCGAAAACAGCAAACCTCACCGGAATCGCCCATTCCAACCCCAAATAGGCCCCACGAAGGGGGAAACGGTGAGAGAAGAACCTCCAAGCCCCCTAGCATGCTCCTACGCCCGTGAACCATGGAATCGGGGCTCAAAATGGCGGATCGGACAAACTCTCCCCGCGGCATGAACGGCCCCTCCCGGCGCGAAATTGACCCCTCTCGACCTCGTCTTGAGCTAAAACTCGCGTGGAAGGAAGACAAGAGGCCAAGGAACGTCACCCTACCTCCGGTCCGTGAAGAGACGCGCCGATCCAAGCCCAAATCCATGAAGAATACCGTTAGAACCACGCCTTCCCACGCTTGCCGCACGCCCGCACGATCGCCTCCTCGTCACCCACGTCCTCGCACCGTCGCACCGCCGCCGTCTGCAGTCGGAACGGAGGTCGCCGTGCTCGAACGGGAGAGAGAGAAAGAGAGAGAGGGTGGCCACGGTCGTGAGTGAGGAAGGAGAAGAAAGGAAGAAGAAGAAGAAAAAGAAAAGAAAATGGGGGTATTAATAGAAAATCCAGAATTTCTGAAAAATACCGAAAATAGGCAATTACATTCCCGCGATCCTCAGAACGCACCGATCGCAACGGTACCACTCTCGCCTAGGTGAACGACCCGGTTCACCCGCAACGAGGTTCCGAAGGAATTACCGAAACATACACCGGGAATCGGAAAACACACGTGGAAAAATCGCGGAACGCTCTCGGGCCTCCGAAACAACTCTGGATCGCGCCAATCTGAACACGGAAGATGTCCAAAATGAAATTTCGAACGCAATGGAGTCGGACACTCCGAGAAACCACATATGGGACCCATGAAGAAGGATCCGAAAGGTCCGGGATATTACAGCCCTCCCCCCTTAAGGAATTTTATCCTCGAAATTGAGAACAACCCAAGGGAAAGAAGAGGAAGACTCACTCAAACAGGTAAGGGAACTGCTGATGCATCTCGTCCTCATGCTCCCAAGAAGCCTCACCACCAGAGTGCCACAGCCACACCACCTTAAACAAGGGGATGACATTGTTCCGCAAACGCTGCTCTCGCCTATCCTCCACACGGATCAGAAACTCTGGAAGAGAGAGGTCTGGAGTCACCTCGGGCCAAACAGAATACTCGAGCACATGAGAGTCATCGGGCATATACTTCCGCAGCATCGAGACGTGGAACACGTCATGCACCGATGCCAACTCAGGGGGTAACTACAACCGATAAGCTACCTCACCAATGCGCTCCACGATGTGGAAAGGACCAATATAGCGGGGACTCAGCTTCCCACGCCGTCCAAAAAGCATCACCCCCTTCATCGAAGAAACTCTCAAGAACACGCGATCGCCTACGGTGAACGCGAGAGGCCGCCACCTACGGTCAGCATAACTCTTCTGCCGACTCTAGGCCGCCAACATATTCTGACGAACCAGGTGCACAACCTCCAAGTATGAGCCATGAAGTTGTGTTCCTACAAACCATCATAAATATAACATTAGTTCCTTAAACACCGAGAGTTCACATGGCTTTCAAGAGTAAACATTGTGCTTAATGTTTTCTCATAAATCTTATTGAAATGTGGTTTAGATGGTCTTAATACTTTGTGGAATTCATGGTAATTAATTCTTGATTTTTGGGAATTTTTCTGGCATTTTATCGGGGCCAAAACTGCATTTTATGACCCTCTGCTGAAGGGGTCGACCCACACTGCAAGGGTCGACCCCTGTAACTCTAGGTGCTTATTTTAGTTTTCCAGCAGCTTGTAGCCCGAGGGTCGACCCCAAGGGTCGACCCTTCCAGAACGGGATTTCCGGGAGACTTTAAAACCCATTGAAAACCCTTTCAAACATTACCATACTACCCCCCATTAGTTTCTATTGTTATTAAGGTGTCTTTAACATGAATTAGGAGGGTTTTATGAGTCTTTTCCCCACCCCTTAAGTTGCTTATATAAGAGTTACGAATTTGGGAGTTCATTAACCCTAATGCTCATTTGTTCATTCGTATAGGTGAAGAAAAGGGGAGAACGTGGTGGAGCTCTTGCAAGGAGGAGATCATCTACTTCCGTGAAGATCTGGAGCTCGTGGAAGAATAAGAAAAGGAGCGGATCGAAGAGAGGATCAAGAGGACGTAAGAATCATCTTCATCCGGCTTCCCTCCAACTCGTGGTTCAAGGAACATCATCAACCGGCCTTGGAAAACAAAGGGGGACTACTTCTATGTCTTCTATCAGTTCTTTGTGATGTGTTCCATGGTCTATATTTTGTGTTTGAGCATGCTTGAATATTTATGTTTATTTTCTGAACACTAGAGATATTTGTGTCTGTGACCGTTTGTGTATACGGTCGTGTTTGATCGCCTGCGTGCGATCGTGTTTATGTCATTGTGCTGTGGTTGTTGCAGCGTATGTGTGTGTGTGTTGTGATCCGGTCGTCGGACCATGTGTGTGTGTGTTGTGATCCGGTCGTCGGATCGTGTGTGTGTGTGTTGTGATCCGGTCGTCGAATCGTGTATGTATTTGTGATCCAGTCGTCGGATCGTGTGGGAGACTTCGTCTCCGTCTGTGTGTGTGTTGGGGCGTGTCCCTGTGTGTGTGCAGGCGTCGTCCCGTGTGTGTTTGGAGCGTCGTCTCCGTTTGGGGATTTATCCCTGAGTGAAGCCTCACCGGGTTTGGTGAGGGGTGGACGTAGGGAGTCTGTTGTGGTCCCGAACCACCTTAAAAATCCTCGTGTCTTGTGGTTTGATCTTTGTGTTTGTGTGCTTCGCTATCTTATCTGTTTATGCAATCGTGTGAGCTCGGTGAGATTGAGTGAATTAAGTTTAAATCTTTTTAGATTAAATTCTTCAATCTTATCAATCTTGTTAATTCCGATGTGCGCTAGTTTATATTTTTAATCGGACATAGTTTATAGTAGTAGGATCTATTCACCCCCCCCCTCTAGATCCGTGTTCTTGCACTACGGAACCCAACAATTGGTATCAGAGCGAGGCTCTACTGTCCCTAGATCTCATGATCTACTGAGTGATCCTAGTGCATTCTACAATCACGAAGTTTTCTGTTGAGCACATGTCAATGAATTGCCTTCCTATTCTTAATGGTTCTGATATTACTTCATGGATAGGTAAAATGTGTGGACTGATCAATTCAATTAATCCTAATCTTTGGAAGTTGATTTATGATGGTCCTCACATATTACCTCTAGATGAGACCAAGTGGTCTAGTCAAGATAAATTGAAGAACCATGAAAATGTCATTGTCTTAAGTTTATTGAAAAGTGCTATTGATACTCATATGTTTCCATTTGTTTCATCTTGTAGAACGGCAAAGGAGCTTATGGATCAGTTGATCAAAGCTCAAGAGATGGAAGGATAAAATTGTCTCATGGCCGACAATGATGATCAACTCAATGAAGAAAATTATGATGAGGTACATTCTGAATCCGAAGAACTCTCTATTGAGGAATGGCAAATGGCATATGCTACGCTGTATGATAAATGCAAGAAACTCAAATCTGAAAATAAAACCTTGAAAAGGAAGATTAATGAGAATGGGCATGCTAATTCCTCCTGTAAGAACTGCAATATCTTGGAGTCAAAAATTGAACATCTGCAAGAACAAAATGAATCTCTTGAATCAAAAATTAAATTATTTTCAGAAGAGATTTCCTGTTTGAATGAAGATGTTGAAATGGCTAGAAAACTTAACACATCTTTTCAAATTGAAAATGAGTGTGATGAGCTGCGTGAGCAAAATACATTCCTCATGTCTAAAATCTCCATGCTTGAGAAGAATGAAGAATATCTTAAGAACAAGCTAGCTTCTTTGTCTGATGATGATAAAATATTTGAAAAGCTACTTGATTCTGAAATTGATAGCAAAAGCATCATGAATGAAAATGAAGATCTTAAAAAGAAAAATGGTGTCATGTTAATTCAGAATTCCTTACTAGAAGGAAGATTGAAATGCCTTGATAAGCTTGAAAAAGAAAATTCCTTGTTGAAATCTGAGAATGAACAGTTGCTTGCTACAATCTCAAAGCATGTTGAAACTGAAGAGGTTCTTGAAAAGCTTGCTGAAAAACTTCACTGCACAATGCAAGAAAATGAAAACCTCATGCAAGAAAATGAAAACCTCACATCAAAGAATCGTTTGCTTGACGATCAAATCCTTGCATGTGAAAAAGAGATCAACAACTTGAAGCTTGATTTGTCTAGATTTGTCAAGGGGAAGGAGAACTTAGACACATTGCTAGGTGTTAAAGTGAACTTTCAAAAAGAGGGTCTTGGCTACATCCTGGTCAATAAAAAATCTTTTGAATCAAAAATGAAAACATCTTTTGTTCATGTCTCTGACATTCCTAGCACCTCCAAAGCTCCTCCTCCCATTTTTTAAAAGAAAACTTCTGAAAATGATTTTACGAAAAAGAAAAATGTCAAACCAACCATGCCAAATAGATTTCAAAAATCAAAGTCTAATGTTGAATGTTTCTATTGTGGTATGTTTGGACATGTGATGGATGATTGTGTTGTCATGAAAGAGGATGACAAACTGGCATGCAAAAAGAAAAATGTATCATACTTTTATTGTCACAAACTTGGCCATGTCATGAATGATTGCTTTGTCAAACAAAATGATGATTATCGTGTCATCAATGCTAAGTTGAACTTTCAAAGAAAATTCAGAATTGAACATGCCTCCAATGCTCAAGGGTCATCATCTTATAAGAAAAATTTGTTCACAAACACTCATGCAAACAATGAAAAGTCATTCCGTAGACCCACATCTCCTTGTTGCTTTCATTGTGGGAAGTACGGACATCTTATGAAAGAATGTTGGTTTTTGAAAACAGAAAATTTCCATGCTTCTAGAATGCATGCTAGGTCTAATTTTGTTAAATCTAAACCTTTTGAAAATAGAAGATGGAATGGATTTGAAACTTCCTTTACTCCAAAAAGGAAGTCGTTTGGTAAAACTGCTTCTCCTCTATGCCTTTATTGTGGAAACCATGGACATGCTATTGAGAATTGCAGGATCATGAAGAATGATGATGTTGTAGCAATGAAAAGGAAGAAAGCATTTGGTGGCAATGCTACCAACCTCCAGGGACCCAAAAAGGCTTGGGTGCCCAAATCTGTTGAATGAATTATTTTGGATGCAAGTGTGCCTTGAGGTAAATTAAGAATGAAAGGGGTTCCAATAAAATGGAACAAGGCACACTCATATGGTAAAACCCCAACTTTGCTCCTTCACTGTCAAACTTGATGATTTTGATGTTTTGGAATGAGATCTTGGTGTGTTCTCATGTTATGCTCTAAATTCTTCACAAGCCACATATGTCTTCAATGGATAAATATTTGGTATATCAAATAGTGGTTAGAGAAGGTTGGACTACGTTCAACTGGATACTTCCACTAAGCGTGATGGTGGTCTTCGGACCTATGTTCTCCGCCTAATACCAAAATTCAGAAATTGAAGTATTTGGCTTATAAGGAACCTTGTGTTTTGAATGAAATCAATTTACTTTTGATTTGCATGTGCTTTCAAATTAAATTTGAAAAACCTTCTTGTTTTAAAAGGGTAAAATTTTTGAACTGTGGAATTGCTTGATCAAATGCAACAATTGGTATTGAATGTTGTCATGGCTTATTTTAAAGCTCATTGACCGTGTGTGATTGATTTGCTAAATTGATAAGTTGTTTGACATGTTTAGAAATCTACTCTTTTCAATAGATGTTCAAACACTTATCTTGCTCATTTGCCAAATTTTGTGTGAAATCTATTGGACACTTGGTTATTTGCATATTCACACATGCATGGCGTATCATGTTCAAACTGAAACTTATGTCTCATGAAATATTATCTTTGAATGATCATGGTTGAACATTTGGGTTCTAAGGGATATGACTTTTCATGATGAAATCTGAAATAAATTGCTCATGATTGAGTGCCAAATTCATTAAAAATCCATCTCATGCATTCACCTGCTTATGCTTTTCTTAAATGCTCACGTCATTACAAAAACTGAAAACTTGCATAAAAAGAATGCATTGATATTTTTTCATATACATACTATGCATATAAAATGACAAAAAGATGCATATTGCATATTCATGCATATAGAGCATATGCATATATTTCATGATAATCGCATATCTTGACTCATGAATGCTTGCATGAATATTTCATGAATCCTTGCATGCTTGTAAGTATTTACCATATGAAACTATTTCTTGATCTTTCTAAGACCTCACCTCCTTGATAAACAACAATGCAGTGATTTTATTCATATGTGATACATGTCATATATTAAGGGGGAGGATTTGATTCCGACCGTGCATACATTTAGGGGGAGTCATAGCTATGTCTTGTCGAATTCATTTTATTCATGTAAAATAAAAATTTACCCCCACACTCTTGCACATAATGAATTCAATGACTTTCATTGATACGGATTTAAGAAATTCTTTCCAACACTCTAAAGGGAACTTGAATCTCTACATTGACATTAAAGAGTAATCGTGAGGAAAAAGCTGCCTACCCCACAAAAAATTCAATAAGTGGTATGTGGATCCGAGTAACCTGGAATCCCCCCTGAAATAAAGGAGGAAACTCGTGTCAAAAGGAGAAACAAAAATCCATATGTGTGACGAATCCAAGTAGCCGAGTATCCCCAATGAGACATATGAGGAAACTCGCGTCGAAAGGTGAAGTCTATTAAAAGAATCAAAATCGAGGTTTTACGAAGTTATCGAAAGTCGAGAATCTAAAGTGAAAGTGTAGAGAGGAGATTACCTTCTAGTGTTCTTTAGAAAATCTGAAAATCCATATGTTTTGAAACTCATTAGTCATTACCTCACATTTTACATTGGCATTTTTGTGCTGTATGTCTTTTATGAATTTGCCTACACTCATGATTTATGCAGTACTCCTAGTTGTGTATGCACAAATCTCTTAGTTATGCTTCATGTCTTACATTCTTGAATTTAAATCACATGCTCTTTTGTTAACCCGTGCCTCATATAGGGGGAGTTACTATATGTACTATATGTGTGCATGATAATTGTGCTTGTGTGCTTGCATGTTCATGCATTCCCCTTGAGTCTATTTCTGAGCATAAACCTTACATTTGAAGGATAGAAGTCATCATGTGCATAGCTTCATAACTTGCATGATTAGCATTCACATAGTGCTAATTTGCATATTTGCATATTTGACATTTTCAGCATGCATATAGGTCATTCATGATATCATCTTGATCAAATCCATACTTTTCAACAATTAGCACAGTTCATTTTGAAATGCATATTCTGAACACTTCATGTTGCATAAATGTCAAACTGAGTTCAACCAACAAATGGTATCATGATCAACAAATGCTATCTTTGAGGCTCTCTCTCTTCGAGAATTGAAATTACCTATGTTTGTGCCTCTATCTTGATCAACACTTGGTATCATAAATTTGAGCCCCTACTTAACATCAATGGGCCTTTAAATTGGAAACTTATCATTTGGCCTCACATGTTCATTTTATGTCACATGCTCCCTTGTCTTTTTGTAGATGACAAAAAGGGGGAGAATGATTGGTGTGTGCTCAATGGTGTATGAATATTGTTGTCTTGGGGAGAATGTGAGAAGTGGTTATGCTCAATGTTTGCACATGTTTGCAAAATCTGTATTATCACACACATGGTTTTGTCATCATCTAAAAGTGGAGATTGTTGCATCCCATAGTTCGTGCTTGGTTTCAATGATATCAAAACGATTGTGTTTATGTGTGTATGTGTTTCATTGAGTAACATGTTTTATATCTTGATTTGATGAGTTGAAAGATGAAGTCAATGTTTACTCTTGAAAGCCATGTGAACTCTCGGTGTTTAAGGAACTAATGTTATATTTATGTTGATTTGTAGGAACACAACTTCATGGCTCATACTTGGAATCTTAAGGAGTCCATCAATGAAGTTCTTCTTCTTAAAGGGAGTTACCTCTGTTCATATTTGAAAGTTATATGAATGATTTGTATTTAAGGATCTCATGCCTTGAATATTTTGCTTTGCAGGATCCAAGTCCATGATTCACATTTTGGAACTCAAAGGAGTGCATCAATGAAGTTCTTCTTCAAAAAGGGAGTTACCTTTCTCATTGAATTGAATTTCATCTTTATATGATTCATACATTTCATCAAGTAAGGTTTCAAGTCTTGATTGGGGTATTTCCTTGCATTTTCCTCTCAAGGCTTTTGGACTAGAAATATACTTAACCTATTTACTTGAATCTTGATGAATGTGATTTTATATCAATGTTCCTCTTGGGATAATGCTTCATGAATGTTAGCTCTTAATCAACAAGAATGCCATTTGAATGAATGTGGTTCCATGATATTATGCATGCTTTGCATTTGGCATATTTGTTAACACTTGTGTGATGAAGCATTTTGATGTTGAAGATTTGGTTGATTCAAGAAAGTGATTGAATGGTTGAGCCTCCATGCCTTTGTATTTAAGATTCATGTTCATCATATCAAAATATTATCATATGGTGAATATATTTTTGATGGTTGAATTGAGAAGTCAATTACATGCTTGAATGTGTTTAACGGTGAATTTTTATGTTAACCAGTTCAAAGAGTTGAAGCTTGGTTCATGAGTTTTGATTATCATCTAACTTATTGGTTTATCATGTTTTTACAGGTTCAAGGATGATTTTTAAACCCTCTCATGTCAAGTGGATGATGGTAAAATCTAACCATTTCTATGCTAAGTTCCGGGTCGTTTTCATGAACATCTTTCATGCGGTTGCATTGCATTGGAAGTGTTTTACGCATCCTTAAAATGAGATGTTTGAGCCTTTACAATGTGCTTAATATTTTCTCATAAATCTTGTTGAAATGAGGTTTAGATGGACTTAATACTTTGTGGAATTCATGGTAATTAATTCTTGATTTTTGGGAATTTTTCCGGCATTTTATCGGGGCTAAAACTGCATTTTATGACCCTCTGCTGAAGGGGTCGACCCCTGGGGTCGACCCCCCCTGGGCTGGTGCCCAGGCACCTGCACGGGTCGACCCCTGGGGTCGACCCCTGTAACTCTGGGTGCTTATTTTAGTTTTCCAGCAGCTTGTAGCCCGAGGGTCAACCCCAAGGGTCGACCCTTCCAGAACGGGATTTCCGGGAGACTTTAAAACCCATTGAAAACCCTTTCAAACATTACCATACTACCCCCCATTAGTTTCTATTGTTATTAAGGTGTCTTTAACATGAATTAGGAGGGTTTTATGAGTCTTTTCCCCACCCCTTAAGTTGCTTATATAAGAGTTACGAATTTGGGAGTTCATTAACCCTAATGCTCATTTGTTCATTCGTATAGGTGAAGAAAAGGGGAGAACGTGGTGGAGCTCTTGCAAGGAGAAGATCATCTACTTCCGTGAAGATCTGGAGCTCGTGGAAGAATAAGAAAAGGAGCGGATCGAAGAGAGGATCAAGAGGACGTAAGAATCATCTTCATCCGGCTTCCCTCCAACTTGTGGTTCAAGGAACATCATCAACCGGCCTTGCAAAACAAAGGGGGACTACTTCTATGTCTTCTATCAGTTCTTTGTTATGTGATCTATGATCTATATTTTGGGTTTGAGCATGATTGAATATTTGTGTTTATTTTCTGAACACTAGAGATATTTGTGTGTGTGACCGTTTGTGTATACGGTCGTGTTTGATCGCCTGCGTGCGATCGTGTTTGTGTCATTGTGATGCGGTTGTTGTAGCGTGTGTGTGTGTGTGTGTTGTGATCCGGTCGTCGGATCGTGTGTGTGTGTGTGTTGTGATCCGGTCGTCAGATCGTGTGTGTGTTGTGATCCGGTCGTCAGATCGTGTATGTGTTTGTGATCCAGTCGTCGGATCGTGTGGGAGACTTCGTCTCCGTCTGTGTGTGTGTTGGGGCGTGTCCCCGTGTGTGTGCGGGTGTCGTCCCATGTGTGTTTGGAGCGTCGTCTCCGTTTGGAGATTTATTCCCGAGTGAAGCCTCACCGGGTTTGGTGAGGGGTGGACGTAGGGAGCCCGTCATGGTCCCGAACCACCTTAAAAACTCTCGCGTCTTGTGGTTTGATCTTTGTGTTTGTGTGCTTCGCTATCTTATCTGTTTATGCAATCGTGTGAGCTCGGTGAGATTGAGTGAATTAAATTTAAATCTGTTTAGATTAAATTTCTCAATCTTATCAATCTTGTTAATTCCGATGTGCGCTAGTTTATGTTTTTAATCGGACATAGTTTATAGTAGTAGGATCTATTCACCCCCCCCCCCTCTAGATCCGTGTTCTTGCACTACGGGACCCAACAATTGGTATCAGAGCGATGCTCTACTATCCCTAGATCTCACGATCTACAGAGTGATCCTAGTGCATTCTACAATCATGAAGTTTTCTGTTGAGCACATGTCAATGAATTGCCTTCCTATTCTTAATGGTTCTGATATTACTTCATGGATAGGTAAAATGTGTGGACTGATCAATTCAATTAATCCTAATCTTTGGAAGTTGATTTATGATGGTCCTCACATATTACCTCTAGATGAGACCAAGTGGTCTAGTCAAGATAAATTGAAGAACCATGAAAATGTCATTGTCTTAAGATTATTGAAAAGTGCTATTGATACTCATATGTTTCCATTTGCTTCATCTTGTAGAATGGCAAAGGAGCTTATAGATCAGTTGATCAAAGCTCAAGAGATGGAAGGATAAAATTGTCTCATGGCCGACAATGATGATCAACTCAATGAAGAAAATTATGATGAGGTACAATATGAATCCGAAGAACTCTCTATTGAGGAATGGTAAATGGCATATGCTACGCTGTATGATAAATGTAAGAAACTCAAATCTGAAAATAAAACCTTGAAAAGGAAGATTAATGAGAATGGACATGCTAATTCCTCCTGTAAGAACTGTAATATCTTGGAGTCAAAAATTGAACATCTGCAAGAACAAAATGAATCTCTTGAATCAAAAATTAAATTATTTTTAGAAGAGATTTCCTGTTTGAATGAAGATGTTGAAATGGCTAGAAAACTTAACACATCTTTTCAAATTGAAAATGAGTGTGATGAGCTGCGTGAGCAAAATACATTCCTCATGTCTAAAATCTCCATGCTTGAGAAAAATGAAGAATATCTTAAGAGCAAGCTAGCTTCTTTATCTGATGATGATAAAATGTTTGAAAAGCTACTTGATTCTGAAATTGATAGCAAAAGCATCATGAATGAAAATGAAGATCTTAAAAAGAAAAATGGTGCCATGTTAATTCAGAATTCCTTACTAGAAGGAAGATTGAAATGCTTTGATAAGCTTGAAAAAGAAAATTCCTTGTTGAAATCTGAGAATGAACAGTTGCTTGCTACAATCTCAAAGCATGTTGAAACTGAAGAGGTTCTTGAAAAGCTTGCTGAAAAATTTCACTGCACAAATCTAGAAAATAAAAACCTCATGCAAGAAAATGAAAAACTCACATCAAAGAATTGTTTGCTTGACGATAAAATCCTTGCATGTGAAAAAGAGATCAACAACTTGAAGCTTGATTTGTCTAGATTTGTCAAAGGGAAGGAGAACTTAGACACATTGCTAGGTGTTAAAGTGAACTTTCAAAAAGAGGGTCTTGGCTACATCCCGGTCAACAAAAAATCTTTTGAATCAAAAATGAAAACCTCTTTTGTTCATGTCTCTGACATTCCTAGCACCTCCAAAGCTCCTCCTCCCATTTTTTAAAAGAAAACTTCTGAAAATGATTTTACGAAAAAGAAAAATGTCAAACCAACCATGCCAAATAGATTTCAAAAATCAAAGTCTAATGTTGAATGTTTCTATTGTGATATGTTTGGACATGTGATGGATGATTGTGTTGTCATGAAAGAGATGACAAACTGACATGTAAAAAGAAAAATGTCTCATGCTTTTATTGTCACAAACTTGGCCATGTCATGAATGATTACTTTGTCAAACAAAATAATGAGTATCGTGTCATCAATGCTAAGTTGAACTTTCAAAGAAAATTCAGAATTGAACATGCCTCCAATGCTCAAGGGTCTTCATCTTATAAGAAAAACTTGTTCACAAACACTCATGCAAACAATGGAAAGTCATTCCGTAGACCCACATCTCCTTGTTACTTTCATTATGAGAAGTACGGACATCTTATGAAAGAATGTTGATTTTTGAAAACAGAAAATTTTCATGCTTCTAGAATGCATGCTAGGTCTAATTTTGTTAAATCTAAACCTTTTAAAAATAGAAGATGGAATGGATTTGAAACTTCCTTTGCTCCAAAAAGGAAGTCTTTTGGTAAAACTGCTTCTCCTTAATACCTTTATTGTGGAAACCATGGACATGCTATTGAGAATTGCAGGATCATGAAGAATGATGATGTTGTAGTAATGAAAAGGAAGAAAGTATTTGGTGGCAATGCTACCAACCTCCAGGGACCCAAAAAGACTTGGGTGCCCAAATCTGTTGAATGAATTATTTTGGATGCAAGTGTGTCTTGAGGTAAATTAAGAATGAAAGGGGTTCCAATAAAATGGAACAAGGCACACTCATATGGTAAAACCCCAACTTTGCTCCTTCACTGTCAAACTTGATGATTTTGATGTTTTGGAATGAGATCTTGGTGTGTTCTCATGTTATGCTCTAAATTCTTCACAAGTCACATATGTCTTCAATGGATGAATATTTGGTATATCAAATGGTGGTTAGAGAAGGTTGGACTACATTCAACTGGATACTTCCACTAAGCGTGATGGTGGTCTTCGGACCTATGTTCTCCGCCTAGTACCAAAATTCAGAAATTAAATTATTTGGCTTATAAGGAACCTTGTGTTTTGAATGAAATCAATTTACCTTTGATTTGCATGTGCTTTCAAATTGAATTTGAAAAACCTTCTTGTTTCAAAAGGGCAAAAATTTTGAACTGTGGAATTGCTTGATCAAATGCAACAATTGGTATTGAATGTTGCCATGGCTTATTTTAAAGCCCATTGACCGTGTGTGATTGATTTGCTAAATTGATAAGTTGTTTGACATGTTTAGAAATCTACTCTTGTCAATAGATGTTCAAACACTTATCTTGCTCATTTGTCAAATTTTGTGTGAAATCTATTGGACACTTGGTTATTTGCATATTCACACATGCATGGCGTATCATGTTCAAACTGAAGCTTATGTCTCATGAAATATTATCTTTGAATGATCATGGTTGAACATTTGGGTTCTAAGGGATATGGCTTTTCATGATAAAATCTGAAATAAATTGCTCATGATTGAGTGCCAAATTCATTGAAAATCCATCTCATGCATTCACATGCTTCAAGCTTTTCTTAAATGCTCACGTCATTACAAAAACTGAAAACTTGCATAAAAAGAATGCATTGACATTTTTGCATATACATACTATGCATATAAAATGACAAAAAGATGCATATTGCATATTCATACATATAGAGTATATGCATATATTTCATGATAATCGCATATCTTGACTCATGAATGCTTGCATGAATGTTTCATGAATCCTTGCATGCTTGTAAGTATTTACCCTATGAAACTATTTCTTGATCTTTCTAAGACCTCACCTCCTTGATAAACAACAATGCAGTGATTTTATTCATATGTGATACATGTCATATATTAAGGGGGAGGATTTGATTCCGACCGTGCATACATTTAGGGGGAGTCATAGCTATGTCTTATCGAATTCATTTTATTCATGCAAAATAAAAATTTACCCCCACACTCTTGCACATAATGAATTCAATGACTTTCATTGATACAGATTTAAGAAATTCTTTCCTACACTCGAAAGGGAACTTGAATCTCTACATGGACATTAAAGAGTAATCGTGAGGAAAAAGCTGCCTACCCCACAAAAAATTCAATAAGCGGTCTGTGGATCCGAGTAACCGGGAATCCCCCCTGAAACAAAGGAGGAAACTCTTGTCAAAAGGAGAAATAAAAATCTATATGTGTGACGAATCCAAGTAGCCGGGAATCTCCATTGAGACATATGAGGAAACTCGCACCGAAAGGTGAAGTCTATTAAAAGAATTAAAATCGGGGTTGTGTGAAGCTACCGAAAGTCGAGAATCTAAAGTGAAAATGTAGAGAGGAGATTACCTTCTAGTGTTCTTTAGAAAATCTGAAAATTCATATGTTTTGAAGCTCATTAGTCATTGCCTCACATTTCACATGGGCATTTTTGTGATGTATGTCTTTTATGAATTTACCTACACTCATGGTTTATGCAGTACTCCTAGTTGTGTATGCACAAATCTCTTAGTTATGCTTCATGCCTTATATTCTTGAATTTAAATCACATGCTCCTTTGTTAACCCGTGCCTCATATAGGGGGAGTTACTATATGTACTATATGTGTGCATGACAATTGTGCTTGTGTGATTGCATGTTCATGCATTCCCCTTGAGTCTAATTCTAAGCATAAACCTTACTTTTGAAAGATAGAAGTCATCATGTGCATAGCTTCATAACTTGCATGATTAGCATTCACATAGTACATATTCAGTGCTAATTTACATATTTGCATATTTGACATTTTCAGTATGCATATAGGTCATTCATGATATCATCTTGTTCAAATCCATACTTTTCAACAATGAGTTCAACCAACAAATGGTATCATGATCAACAAATGCTATCTGTGAGGCTCTCTCTCTTCGAGAATTGAACTTGTCTATGTTTGTGCCTCTTTCTTGATCAACACTTGGTATCATATATTTGAGCCCCTACTTAACATCAATTGGCATTTAAATTGGACACTTATCCTTTGGCCTCACATGTTCATTTTATGTCACATGCTCCCTTGTCTTTTTGTAGATGACAAAAAGGGGGAGAATGTTTAAGGTGTGTGCTCAATGGTGTATGAATGTTGTTGTCTTGGGGATGAATGTTGTTGTCTTGGGGAGAATGTGAGAAGTGGTTTGGGGAGAATGTGAGAAGTGGTTATGCTCAATGTTTGCACATGTTTGCAAAATCTGTATTATCACACACATCGTTTTACCATCATCAAAAAGGAGGAAATTGTTGCATCCCATAGTTCGTGCTTGGTTTCAAGGATATCAAAACGATTGTGTTTGTGTGTGTATGTGTTTCATTGAGCAACATATTTTATATCTTGATTTGATGAGTTGAAAGATGACGTCAATGTTTACTCTTGAAAGTCATGTGAACTCTCGGTGTTTAAGGAACTAATGTTATATTTATGATGGTTTGTAGGAACACAACTTCATGGCTCATACTTGGAATCTTAAGGAGTGCATCAATGAAGCTCTTCTTCTTAAAGGGAGTTAACTCTGTTCATGTTTGTAAGTTATATGAATGATTTATATTTAAGGATCTCATGCCTTGAATATTTTGGTTTGCAGGATCAAAATCTATGATTCATGTTTGGGACTCAAAGGAGTGCATCAATGAAGATCTTATTGAAAAAGGGAGTTGACTCACTCATTGCATTGCATTGACTCTTCTACATTTCATTCATTTCATCTAATAACTTTTCAAAGTCTTGGTTGGATATTTTCATGCATTTTCTTCATAAGATTTTTGGGCCTGAAATATTCATACAAGACTTCATGAGAGTTGGTTCCATATTGCTCATGCGTTGGATGAATGATTGGTCATGTGTACTATGCTCTAAAAGCTTGAGTTAATGACTTTCTGTGTGAAAGAATTGCATGAAGATGGCCTTACTGAAGATGGCTTCATTTGGGTCTCAATCAAGGAGATTGTGTTGATTTAACACACCTTTCTAATTGAATGATAGTGACATATCAGTCATAGAGTTATTGTGATTTCAATGTATGGTTGTTTCAAAAAGGTCCCTTGTTTGTATCAATGCTCCTCGTGAGATAATGCTTCATGAATGTTAGCTTTTAACCAACAAGAATGCCATTTGAATGAATATGGTTCCATGATATCATGCATACTTTGCATTTGGCATAATTGTTAACACTTGTGTAATGAAGCACTTTGATGTTGAAGATTTGGTTGATTCAAGAAAGTGATTGAATGGTTGAGCTCCTAGGTCATTTTATTTGATTAAGTGAAAGATTCATGTTCATCATATCAAAACCTTGTCAAATGGTGAATATGTTTCTGATGGTTGAATTGAGAAGTCAATTACATGCTTGAATGTGTTTAATGATGTATTTTTATGTGAACTAGTTCAAAGAGTTGATGCTAAATTGGTTCATGAGTTTTGATTATCATCTAACTTCTTGGTTTATCATATTTTTACAGGTTCAATGATGATTTTTAAACCTCCCATGTCAAGTGGATGATGGTAACATCTAACCATTTCTATGCTAAGTTCCGGGTCGTTTTCATGAACATCTTTCATGAGGTTACATTGCATTGGAAGTGTTTTATGCATCCTTAAAATGAGATGTTTGAGCCTTTACAATGTGCTTAATGTTTTCTCATAAATCTTGTTGAAATGTGGTTTAGATGGTCTTAATACTTTGTGGAATTCATGATAATTAATTCTTGATTTTTGGAAATTTTTCTGGCATTTTATCGGGGCTAAAACCGCATTTTATGACCCTCTGCTGAAGGGGTCGACCCCTGGGGTCGACCCCCCCTGGGCTGGTGCCCAGGCACCTGCATGGGTCGACCCCTGGGGTCGACCCACACTGCAAGGGTCGACCCCTGTAACTCTGGGTGCTTATTTTAGTTTTCCAGTAGCTTGTAGCCCGAGGGTCGACCCTTCCAGAACGGGATTTCCGGGAGACTTTAAAACCCATTGAAAACCCTTTCAAACATTACCATACTACCCCCCATTAGTTTCTATTGTTATTAAGGTGTCTTTAACATGAATTAGGAGGGTTTTATGAGTCTTTTCCCCACCCCTTAAGTTGCTTATATAAGAGTTACGAATTTGGGAGTTCATTAACCCTAATGCTCATTTGTTCATTCGTATAGGTGAAGAAAAGGGGAGAACGTGGTGGAGCTCTTGCAAGGAGGAGATCATCTACTTCCGTGAAGATCTGGAGCTCGTGGAAGAAGAAGAAAAGGAGCGGATCGAAGAGAGGATCAAGAGGACGTAAGAATCATCTTCATCCGGCTTCCCTCCAACTCGTGGTTCAAGGAACATCATCAACCGGCCTTGCAAAACAAAGGGGGACTACTTCTATGTCTTCTATCAGTTCTTTGTGATGTGTTCTATGATCTATATTTTGGGTTTGAGCATGCTTGAATATTTGTGTTTATTTTCTGAACACTAGAGATATTTGTGTGTGTGACTGTTTGTGTATACGGTAGTGTTTGATCGCCTACGTGCGATCGTGTTTGTGTCATTGTGCTGCGGTTGTTGCAGCGTGTATGTGTGTGTTGTGATCCAGTCGTCGGACCGTGTGTGTGTGTGTGTGTTGTGATCCGGTCGTCGGATCGTGTGTGTTTTGTGATCCGGTCGTCGGATCGTGTGTGTGTTGTGATCCGGTCGTCGGATCGTGTATGTGTTTGTGATCCAGTCGTCGGATCGTGTGGGAGACTTCGTCTCCGTCTGTGTGTGTGTTGGGCCGTGTCCCCGTGTGTGTGCGGGCGCCGTCCCGTGTGTGTTTGGAGCGTCATCTCCGTTTGGGGATGTATCCCCGAGTGAAGCCTCACCGGGTTTGGTGAGGGGTGGACGTAGGGAGCCCGTCGTGGTCCCGAACCACCTTAAAAATCCTCGTGTCTCGTGATTTGATCTTTGTGTTTGTGTGCTTCGCTATCTTATCTGTTTATGCAATCGTGTGAGCTCGGTGAGATTGAGTGAATTAATTTTAAATCTGTTTAGATTAAATTCCTCAATCTTATCAATCTTGTTAATTTCACTGTGCGCTAGTTTATGTTTTTAATCGGACATAGTTTATAGTAGTAGGATCTATTCACCCCCCCCCCTCTAGATCCGTGTTCTTGCACTACTGTTCCTTTAACGGTTCATCAGGCGACCGTCACAATCCTGTGACGCACAGGCAGTGGATCGTTACATTCAGCAGATCTGCAGATTTCATTGGTTTCTATCTCCCGTGGGCGAGTGCATCATCATCCTATTTCTAAGGTATTGATCAGGTCTTTGGCTTGTTTTACTACCTTAGTGGCGATCACGTTCTTTCCTTAGTATTGGGCATTGGTTTTCTCTCTTATATCTCTTATTTCCTTTACTTGTTCCACCCACTTGGTGTGTTTTCATTTATTCCTTTGCTCCACGCTCCGGCGTGTGTTTTTCTTTTCCTTCTTTAGTTTAGTTTGATTGAGATAGCATTGCCCATGCTAGAGCCAGTTCTGATTGCCTAGGTTCATGGTCCACATGTTTATAGGTTGATTGAGATCATTGTTATTTGCTCATCATATTTGTCGTTCTCTACATCACAAACAAAAAGGAAGAAAACAAATCAACAAATAATTTTTTGGCGATCACGGTGGGACAGCTTGTGCCAATCGTGCTTTTTGATCTCTGTTAAACCTGCCATCATTTCCTTGTTTGGTTTTCCCCGGGTTTCCCTTTTATTTCCCTGCTGTTTCTGGTTCCCTGGCTCTTCTGACGGTCTCATGTTCCTGCGTTACGCCGATTCTGACGGTCTGGTCTTCGACCGTCACTTACTTCTGACGCAGGTCCCCTAGACCGCTACATACTCCAGACAGGTACGCATCTCGAGGTGCATTTCCTTTCCGCAGTTTCTGCTGTGATTTTTGTGCTTGGGTGATATCTGGTCTCCTCCCTCATTATTTTGCTTATTCATATTCATTGTGCGCATACTTGTTTGCTAGATTCTAGGTTAGAACTTGCATGCACTCCGGTGCGCATAGGTTCATGCATATTATCATACATTAGATTGCGTTTTTCCTACCTTGGTGTGCGGACCTCTCATCTCCCTATTCCTTGGGGTCGACTAGGAAATCACATCAGGGACCTCCATAAGTCCCCGCGAGCCGTGGATTCCCACACGGACGCCGAGCCGGTTGTACCTTTCCACCCCGTGTCTAGGATTGCATAAGTGAAGGAGTGATCACATTTAGAGTCAAACCAAGCCTTTCACCCCTCTCCTATTAGGAACCCATTGGCGAGAGCACATTTTTAATCAATCTATTAAAGTTCCAAAGGAGAAATCATAGAAATCTTGTGGCATCATCTTAAGCAACTTGGTTGACTTGGAGTGTCTTCATTTCTTTTTCACTTACATCTTTGCTAGAAGTCGTCTAAGTTTGGTCACTTATTGTGTGATTGTTGTGTGTTGTTTGCATCTTGTTAAGGTTGTCCGTTGCATGTGGAGTCACCTCCATCTGTTAGAAGCATCATCACCTGGGGGCGAGTCCCTCTCCTCATCCTATTTCAACCCACTCTTCGAATCTACCATGGCTTCCTTTGATCTTCCTCGGTCCCAAGAGGAGTCTCTCCCTCAGGGCCTTCTAGAGGATCCCTCTAGGGTTGTCTCGTTCCAACCCAGGGAAGAGCTCATTCCTCCCTCATCCTCCATTCCTATGCAGAGTGTTCCATCCACTCAAAATCCTCCTCTTCCTTCCGCCAATTCTGTCCTTCAGATGATGGCTCAATTAGACCCGGCCCAGCTTCAGGCGGTCTATCAGGCTATGCAGGGGTCTAACACCCCACCTTCTCCGATTGTCTTTGGTCATACCAATCCGTCCGTCGCTCAACCTAGAGCCGACGGACCCATTGTGTAGCCCGTCGATCTCACTCCGGTCCAACCTAGGACCCTCCGCTTCTCCAATCTTGAAATGGGCCAGTCTTCTGGTTCAGCCCAGCAATTCCTTGATAAGGGCAATACCTTTGTCCCTTCTTTCCCGTCGGATCATCATACCTCAGGCCCAGCTGTGCCGTAAGTTCTTGATGGTCCGAATGATTTTATGCGCCCTCAGCAAGGGGTAGCCCAGGTCCAATCTAACGTGGGTCATCCTTCGATCCACCATCCTTCCTATGGGCCGTCTCCTCCATCTGCTTACCCTTCTGTTCCTCAAAATCCATCTTTTACTGTCCCTGCTCCCTCCCGAGAGCAGGAGTTGCTTGATAAGTGGGCCGCCATGCAGCAGCAACTCGACTTCCTTCAGAAGTGGGTTGGCCCTCAATCTTTGGCGAACGTTCCAGTCCCGAGTTTTCAGAACATCCGGTTCCCTCCACAATCCGAGCTCCCCAATTATAGAAAGTATGATGGGAACAGCAATCCCTTTATTCACGTGAGGGACTTCTTATACGAGTCGGCTCAATTTCAGTACGATGATCGTCTCATGGCGTATCTATTTCGCCGATCACTAGATGGTGTTGCACTGGAATGGTTTCATTCTTTGCCACTATAAGATGCCGAGAGTTTCAAGATAGTAAAAGATAAGTTCATCCAGCGGTTCCAAGATAGAGTCGGCCCGGAATATTCATTCACAGATCTGGTGGCCGAAAAGATGAAACCAGATGAGGAATTTGCTACCTACGCAGACCGATGGAGGCAGATGGCCGCTAGAGTGCCCGGCCACATTCCGGAGGAAGAAAAGGTCAAATTACTGATTTCAAATGCCACTCCGACCTTCCACAACATTCTAGCTATGAATGATATAGCCAACATGCATCAACTTTACAGCCGAGCGCGCTTTATTCAGACTCAGTTCAAGGATTCCCCCATACACTCGCTCTTTGAAAACCAAAAACCCAAGTATCATAAGAAACCTCAAGGGCCTGTTACCGAGGGGATCCAGACAAACGAGCAAGTTCAAGCCGTTACTTTCCCGTTCCAAGCCGCACCCTTCCGCTTCCCTCAAAACCCTCGCACTCCACAGAACCCCGCTCCCCAAAACTTCCAAGCCACTCACCATTCCATAAAATACCTTCGCCGCACCACAGCAGCCACCACAGTCTCCACAATACCACAATGTCCCTCCACCCAACGGCTATAACAACAGCAATAACAAGCGCCCGGCTCCTAAAAGGGCACAATATCCACCCTTGCTAGAGACCCTCACAGATATCTTCTCGGCTCTCATGTCAATCAATGCTATACAACTTCCTCCGGAACGGCCCAACTGGAACCTGGCCGTTGACCAGACAAAGTACTGCATGTTCCACAGGCAGCCGGGCCATACAATTGAAGGATGTTTTCAGTTCAGGGACCTAGTATATGACCTTCATGAAGGACAGAGAATTGATTGGGCCGAGATGCACAAGGCCATTGTTGAAATCAAAGAAAAGAGAAGGCAGCCGCCGAGGCAGCAAGTGCAGCAGCAACAAGCACCGCAGCCGCAGCAGCAGCCACAACAGCAACAGCAGTCGGTTCAGGACTTGGGGATCCACCAGAACCCGATGCCGAACCATCCTCCCGCTCCGCAGCCTCAGCCGCCGGCACCGGCTCAGGTGAACGTAGTCCAACCCCCGGTTCTCAACGCCGGGTGGTCTTTTGATGACGACGGCACCATGCCGCAGATAATGGCCCTCCACCATAATCACTGCAATCCCCTTGCTTCCTCTAGCATTTTACCAACACACCCAACACCTTCGCCACTTGTTCTCCCATTCACACCCGCTCCAGTAACTCCGCTACCACCCGCAATTCTATCACACCCACCACCAATTACCCCCGCTACCATCATTACACCGTCTCCCAACCCCTCACTCATCACCACGCCTCCACTAGCCTGTCCTCCCCCCGTACCAGCACCCATCATCACCACCCCACCTTCCACTAATCCCTCATCCATCATCCGCCCATCGCCACTTATCACCCCCACCAATACCACATCCTACCAAATCCTCTCTCCTACACCGCCTGTTCCACTCATCCACACCACCGGGCCAATTATACCATCTCCTGATACCGTGCCGGCACAAAACCTCGCCCTACGGAGCGGGCGGCTGTTCCATCAAAATTATCCCACTACTTCTAATCCCCAGTCTTCCCAGCCGGCTGCCGAACAGGAAGAAGCCGAACCTCTGCCAGGTACCCAATACGACCTGCTACATCATTTGGACAAGGTGCCCACCAAGATATCTATTTTGGAGCTCATTAAAAGATCTACCCTTCACCAGGATGCTCTCAGAAACTTTCTACAAAAGGTGATGGTTAGTGAGGATATGGCAGTCGACAGTCTACCTACGACACTGGCAACGATTTCCAAAGGGCCGGCAATCACATTTTCTGAAACCGAGCTAGCTCCTCCAGAGGCTCGGCAAATGCCGCTCTGTATTTCAATCACTTTGAATAAAGTCAATATTGACGCAGCACTGGTTGATACAGGGGCATCTATTAATGTATGCCCGCTCAGTACCCTTCGAGCTTGCAACATCTCAGAGGAATTACTACGGCCAACCCCCACTACCATAGCTGCATATGACAACTCAAGAAGAGCATGTCACGGGGTGGTCACTATTCAAGCCGAGCTTGGGCCTCTCACTATGCCCGTGGAGTTCTATGTGCTAGACATCGACCCTATGTTCAAGGCTATCTTGGGTCGCCCGTGGATTGACACTCTCAGTGCCGTACCCTCCACTGCGCATCAATGCATTAAATTCCCTTTCCAAGGGAGGGTCGTCAAAGTTAAGAGCTTATCCACGGTCCAATCTGTTAAAGCTATTTCAGAGAAGGTTCTTCCCACCTTATGGCCAAGCAGCCGGCCAGTTATCTCTGTGCTAGATCTAGACTTTCTTTGGGCTTATGCACCCCGCAAGCCCGTCGCTGCTGCGGTTAATATCAAGGTGAAGCCCCAGATCCGAGATTCCAAGGGCTGGGACATTATATTGAAGCTAGGCTACCAACTGGGGAGAGGCATCGGTGCTCAATTACAGGGAAGGACCAAGCCCATCCCCAAGGGAAGAAAAATGAACAGGAGAGGTCTCGGCTACCGAGAGACCGCATTATCCATGATGGGTGACTCTGGGCCACTCACCTGGGACTATCGTCAGCATTTTGTCAGAGGGCCTCTCCAGCCAGGCACATTGAACCCACAGCCAGTTCTGCCAGAAAGAAAAGATTCAGTTTGTTCAGTTGCCAGTCCCCCTCTACAACCAAAAGGGCCAGTTGACGACATGATTAACTATAGTCAGGCCTTTGGAAGATTATTCCATGAAGAAGGCTGCCGACAGAAGGATCAAGAGGTTCTGCTCGTCCAATGGAGGCCGAAGAAGCAGCCAGTTGATGATCTACGGGAAAAGGGGAGCTCGCCGATTGTCTTTTCTTGGTCTCCGTCCCGTCTTCAATCACTTCTTGAGCAATGGGAACTCATATCCCGTCCTCCTCCGATCATGGTCAATCCATCTTTCAATAATCCATTTGAAATTCTGTTTGTTCCTTGCGCCTGTGGGCGTTGTCCTCCTATTAATCTGGTCGATCTATTCACTCCTCCTTCCTCCACCACTCCACTCCACGAGATGTGGTTCCGATCCGCCGATCCATTCTTCGATTGCATCTTCCCCGAGTTGTTCCCCATGCAACTCCCGCCTCCTCCATCCTGTTGTATGGTCTCCACTGTTCTCCAAAAAAAACGTCAAATTTGAAACGAAAATTTCAGTGGAAGATTATGCTACCATGTCTCCATCCTCCGCCCAGGGGCACGAGTCCCCTGCTCCTTCCCTTCCACTAGATTTTCTCTCCCCTAGGTTAGGATTAGGGTCCGTCGAGTCTAGGGAAGTAGAGTCAGTTAGGTCTAGAGAAGTAGGGTCTTGTTCTAGCTCGTCCAACCCTTCCTCCCGTGAGCCACGCCCGCTTGCGCATCCTCCAAAATCCATTCCTGATAGATTCCTGCAAGATCTAGCTCAGTGATGTCATGCTCTTTTGAGATGTCCGGAATTTGTTGCTACCGCAATCATGATAGAAGATGAAGATAAAATAGAGGGTGTGTGGAGCGATGACGGACTCGGTGTCTATGAAATCCTGGATGAAAAAGACCCGATTGATGATGAGGACAGCAACGTAGATGACACTGCCGATTTGTATGCACGAGGGTTAAAGAAATTTGACGAGCCATCATCGGTAGTGGATGAACCTACGAAAGAAATAAATCTGGGAACTGAAGAAGACCCAAGGCCCATCATTACTGCCGCTAATCTCCCTCCGCAAGTAGAAGAAGATTTGATCAAGGTTCTAAGGGAGTATAGCGATTCTTTCGCTTGGTCTTATGAGGACATGCCGGGTCTTGACCCCTCTTTAGTGGAACATCGACTCGTGCTTAAACCAGGGGCAACACCTGTAAAACAACGGTCAATAAGATTTCACCCCCACATGGCCTTGAGGATTAAGGAAGAAGTCGACAAGTTGTACAAGGTCAGATTCATTAGAGTGGTTCTATATCCCTAGTGGGTGGCAAACATAGTTCCTGTTATCAAGAAGGATGGAAAGGTTCGGATCTGCATCGATTTCAGGGATCTTAACAAAGCATGTCCCAAAGATGATTTCCCGTTGCCTCACATAGATGTCCTGGTGGATAACACTGCCGGGTACGAAGCTTTATCATTCATGGATGGTTACTCCGGCTATAATCAGATATGTCTCGCTCCGGAAGATCAAGAGAAAACCTCCTTCACCACACCCTGGGGCACGTACTGTTACGTGGTTATGCCGTTCGGTCTAAAGAACGCGGGTGCCACCTATCAAAGGGCGATGATGTCCATTTTTCACGACATGATGCATATCTATATGGAAGCTTACGTGGATGACATGTTGGTGAAGTCAAGGACTAAAGAAGAACACCCCTCTATTCTGGCTAAGGTGCTGCAAAGAGCCAGGGAGTATAAGCTTAAGATGAATCCGAAGAAGTGTGTATTCGGAGTCTCTTCAGGGAAGCTGCTAGGCTTTATAGTGAGCAAACGGGGGATCCAGATTGATCCTAACAAAGCACAGGCCGTCATGGACATGCCTCTGCCAAAGAACATCATGGAACTTCGAGGACTGATTGGAAGATTGCAATTCATCAGAAGATTCATATCCCAACATTCTCAAAGGTGCCGCCCGTTTTACGAATTGCTAAAGGCGGGGGTTAAGTTTGAATGGAATCAAGACTGTCAGAAGGCCTATGAGGATTTAAAAGAATATCTATCCAATCCCCCGGTTTTGTAACCTCCTGTCCCTGGGAAACCCCTAATCCTATACATCTCGGTCATTGAGGACTCCCTAGGGGCGGTCTTAGCACAAGTAGATGACGAAGGGAAAGAGCGGGCTGCTTATTACCTCTCTCGGTTATTTAACCCGGCTGAGGCCAAATACACCGCTATGGAGAAGACTTGTGCCATCTTAGTGTGGGTAGCTCAGAAGCTCAAACATTACTTCCTTGCCCACCCAGTTAGGTTGATCTCTAAAATGGACCCGATCCGTATCTCTTAGAAAAGCATGTCCTTTCTAGTAGGTTAGCTCGCTGGCAGAGCTTCCTCTCCCAATTCGATATCACATTTGTCATTTAGAAGGCGGTCAAAGGGTACGCCATCGCTGAGCATCTTGCCCATCTCCCCATTCCTCACACTGACTCTATTCGGGATGATTTCCCTGATGAGCATCTCTCTGCTATCTCTCATCATCCCTTTTGGTCTCTGCACTTCGATGGTGCGCTCAATTCTCAAGGCCGAGGGATCGGCGATGTTCTGCTCACTCCAGAGGGAGTGACGATTCCCTTTGCTTATCAGCTTCGATTTCTTGCTACCAACAATATTACTGAGTATGAGGCTCCCCTAGCCGGACTGAAGCATGCCTACCTTCTGGGCGTGCATTACTTGAATATTATAGGAGACTCTCAGCTCGTCCTGCGGCAAGTTCTGTCCACTTACCGCACTCGTGACCCCAAGCTCAAACCGTATCAAGATCTGGTCATGCTTCTTGCTAGGCAATTTCGTAAGCTGATCTACATTCATACTCTAGGTCTCAGAACATCCTCGCTGATACCTTAGCTTCGCTGGCTTCCTCTCTATCTTTCCCTCTCATTCGAAATACTGAGACTATTATCGTTCAGAGAATGGACGCACCCTCTCTGCAAGATCCTTGGTACGTCAATCTTAGGAAAGCTGTAGAGGCAAGGGTCGAGAAGGAGGACCTCAAGGAGGTATCTTTGATAGAACTAGAAGAGATCCTGGAGGAAGAAGAATTACCTTGGTATCATGAAGTTGAGTTATTTTGCAAAGACGGATCGTTCCCAGAAGGGGCAAATGCCGAGCAGCGTAAGTCAATAAGGAGAGCCGCCTCAAGGTATACCATCATTGCAGGAGAACTATACAGGCGTGCCACTAATGGAATGCTCATGAGATGCTTAGATGATGATGAGGCTTGGAAGGTGGCTGAAGCAGCCCATTCTAGTGAGTGTGGAGGTCATGTCAATGGCCAGGCTCTAGCGAAGAAGATCCTTAGGCAGGGCTACTATTGGCCCACTCTAGAGGAAGATTGCTCCCTCTACGTCCGGAGGTGTCTTAAATGCCAACTCCACGCTGATAAAATCCATGCTCCAGTTTCCTCTCTCCATCCTCTTTCCGCTCCTTGGCCATTCTCTATGTGGGCTTTCGATGTTGTCGGCCCGCTCGGTGATCCTAATTCTCAGATCAAACAGAAATCCTTTATCCTTACCGCCACTGAGTACTTCACCAAATGGGCCGAAGCGGAGGCGTACGCAGAGATCAAAGCTTCAACGGTGTGCCGCTTCATCATGAAGAATATCATCTCGCGGTTCGGAGTACCAAGCAGCATCATCACCGACAACGGACCCCAGTTCGTCTCTCAAGAGCTCAAGGACCTATGTAAGAAGTTCAATATTGCATTGCATCATTCATCTCCATATTATCCTCAAGGCAACGGTCAGGCCGAGGCCACTAACAAAACCCTTCTTAAAATTATAAAGAAAACATGCGAATCTCATAAGTTTTCCGATTGGCCGGAAAGATTAGTGGAAGCTCTGTGGGCTTACCGCACCTCCGTCCGTACTCCCACGGGACAGACTCCCTACGCTCTTACCTGGAGGCGGTGCTCCCCTATGAGATCTTGATCCCTTCCCTTAGAGTGTAGCTCGATAAGGAACTTAATCTCGATGAACGTCGAGAGGCGCTACTCGTCCAGCTGGAACTCTTAGATGAGAAGAGGATGAACGCGGCCGATCACGTATCCGTTTATCAAAAGAGAGTCTCGCGTTATTTTCAAAAGAAGGTGATTGAACGTAAATTTCAAAAAGGTGATATGGTTTTGAAACGTAAATTCATTCGGTCTGCAGGTCCTAGGTCTAAATTGTAACCTAACTGGGAAGGGCCGTTCGTTGTAAAAGAGGCTTATCCGGGGAATGCTTATCGCTTAGTGAACGCAGAAGGTGAGGAGCTCTCTCACGCTTGGAATGGGTTGTATCTTAAGTGTTTCTTTCCTTAGAGTCTAACCCGTGCCACCCCGGCAGCAAGGTGTTCCTTTCCCTTCACCATGAAAGAGAAGTCCCGAGTACGGCAATCGCACACTACACGACATCCCTGGTCGGGTTTCCGCTTTGTAGACATCGTTTCTCCTTGGCCATGCTTTGGGGGAAAGTCGAAGTCCATGTCCGTTTCTTTCTTCGGCTGAATCCAGGGGCAAGGAGTGAATAAGGAGGCGATGACTGATCTAGGCACCCTAACGAGAGGATGTCTCAAATAGGGGCAGTCCGTTATGACCTGACGCCACAAGCGTAGAGCAAAGAAAAGAAGAAAGCAAAAGGAGCAATCTTTGTGACAAAATCCAAAGCCATTATCTCAAAAGTCTATCAATCATGATCCTAGAGCTCCAGAAAGGCAAGGAAGAAAAGCTAGGCATGGCAAGAGTGGCAGTACAGTTCCCCGCGAGACGAATGAGCCCGGTCGTATGCATGCCTAGAGTGGACTAAGGTTCGATGACGGACACAAAGTCCTGGCGCAACAGACCAAATCTCTAATGGGTTGTTTGGAGAGGAAATCAAGTCCTACAAACTTCCATGTCTGGCCTAAGCTTACCCATGTGTTCTTTTTTCCTTTTTAGGACTAAGACTAGTACCATGGGTATGGCCTTGGTAAAAGCACCGTTTTGGCGAATCAGGTCTTGGCCACGGGTTGTCACCTTGGTGCACGCCAACCTTAGGAACTCTTAATGTAATAAGAAGGGCCCACGTTGCCGGGGGAAGCATCGGATTTCAAAATCCAAAAAAATCATATATTTCAAAAACCAAAAAATCATATATTTTTAAAAACCAAAAAATCATAAAATCAAAAACCAAAAAATCATATATTTTCAAAATCCAAAAAAATCATATATTTCAAAATCCAAAAAATCGTATATTTCCAAAATCCAAAAAAAACCATATATCGAAATCTAAAAATCGTACATTTCAAAATCCCAAAAAAAATCAAATATTTCAAAACCTAAAAGAATCAAATATTTCCAAAATCTCACAAAAATTCAGACATTTCCTAAAACTCCAAAAAATGCCATCATATGCATTGCATGCATCGCATTATTTCTATTATGTTTTCTGCCTATTTGATAAGGCTCCACCCCTTGACCAAATATCAAGAAATGGTCATTTCTCTAACTTGCTTTAAGGTAAGGGGTTGAGTCTAAGAACAGATCTAACTTGTTTCTTGTCTAAGTGCGTGCAGAACGCAGGTTCAAGCTCAGGACTGAAAACTCACAACTACGCAGGTTCGGGTCTGTAACGCGCCGGCATCAGGCCGTCACACTCATGTAACGGTCCACACCTTGACCGTCACATTGTCTACAGGGCATTGGCCTTATTCTCTCAGCAGGTCCATCTCTGACGGTCTTCATACCGCCCGTCACATCCTTCTAACAGTCTGTCATTAGACCGTTACACCCTCCAGAGAACAAAATTCTCAGTCCATTCCCCTGACGGCCTATCACCAAACCGTCACATCCTGGTAGCGGCCCTTTGCAGGACCGTTACACTCTCCAGAGACTCTGTTTTGCAGGTTTTTTAGCCAAATCAAGCAACAACTCATGCTCGTTTCGATTAAAATCACTTCCAAATCATTCACTTAAACTCATTCAATTGGACTTAATGCAACATCAGTTCTAATTGTCAATTTATATCATCATCATGAACAAAATCAAGCTACATTCAGTTTCCTATCCGCAAGAGGATGGATCTTCCTTAATTCCTTCACGTAGCCACGGCGTGTGTCGTCGTTCTCTCTTTCACTTCCTCTTGTCACGGACGCACCTTACTGATCTCCCACATGATGCGGGACGGACCACGGACACGATAAGCTCGCGATTGTCCCTTAAAGAGGGAAGCGTCGGACGTGCGCGGTTGAGAAACCGGCAATGAGCTAGGGTGATCGGCTCTTTTTTGTGCCCGGATCGGGTCATGGGACGGTCACTCTCTCTCTCTCGCAGCAGCGGTAATAAACATCATATAGCGAGCTAGATATCCCTACACATGCTCTCTAGCAGCGGCATAAAGATATATATACGAAAGAAAGCAAATGCCGAGAAGGGAGCGGAAACGATACCTCCACGCTACCGGGCGTGGGGAAGACGGACCCGGCCGATCTCGTACTCCCGGAACAAATATTACACAATAATGACAGCCATGAAATATCACCCACTCCACGCAGGGAGGTAAAGGGCTACACAAATGGGTCCGAGAGGACCGATTTCGAGTTGACGGGTGGCTTCACGCGTAGCTTCGGCCGCACCCGTACTCGCGACCGTGGGGCCCACGTGCTGTCCGGAGGGGCCGTGTGGGACCCGGTGGCACCGCTGTAGTGAGGACACTTGGGGAAGCGCTCCCCCGGATGGCGGCACGCTGGTTCGCCGGCTGGGGGCCGGGCGGCTCCGATCGGCACCGGTCGGAATAATCGGCCACGGATCTGCGGGTTCTATTTTCAGGCGCGAGCACCAGCGAGAACGGACGCTGCGATCAGCCCGGATGTCGGATCGACACGAAACTGGCGCCGTTGGAAAGCTCTCTTGATGTACGTAAACTTAGGTCTAGAGATCAGACCTGGATATGCACGGATTTGAGCTTTATTAAATTTTTGAGTTCCTGGTGTACAGTAGCCGAACTCTCAGATATGTAGGGAAGTTGTCTGAGAACTGCCGTTGACCGCAAGGTAGATGTCCGATTCAGCTCCTGAGCTCTTCACAAAAGTTATAGGATTTCGAACAAGGAAGATGGAAATATTTTTTTGTGGACTGATTGGAGGTGGATACGAATTGATATAATTTTTCCACTGGACAGAGGTCGGATCTGGAAATAGGTGGACAGCACCGTAGCTAGCTCTGAGAATGAATTTTGAAAAATGGATGGAAGGCTGATCAAAAATCAGGAAAATTCATGGAGTGAGGGGTTGATGGACAGAACTCCCAGTAAAATTGGGAGGGTTTGGAAAAATCAAAAACGTGGTCGGAGATGGGAAACTCAGAACTGCTGTCACTGTAGATAGAGACAAGACAGATTTGGGAGTGAAAGATGAACGAAAATGGAAAATTACTAAATGAAGGAATTTGGACGTGAAAATTTAGGTGGAGGTGGGGATTCAAGGTAAGAACACACCCTCAAAATTTCAGCTTGAGATCTTCACGTGGTGGAGAGCATGAATTCATGGAAGACACCTCTATCCAGTAGGACAGAACCTTGACGATGGCTCCGCGGCGGCTCGAAGGCGGCACGAACGGCGACGACGGCGGCACAGATGATCACCGGAGGTAGAGGGGAGGGGATTGAAGATAGAACCACTCTAGAATTGGGGGTTGGAGGAGATGAACACCAGAGGGGAGAGGTAGGGGTGCAAGAAGCTCTTTGGCCTTTCAACAATTTTCTAACTTTTTCATTAATTTCCAAATGAAAATACAAGGTTTTATATGACTCTCATCAAATCAAATGTAGACCCATGGATCTAGGGATGGGGAATGGAGGGCTGGGATGAAGTGTGAACAACACACAAAAAATACAATTAAATAAAAAGGGGGGGCGGCCTATTGACTATATGAAAGGCAAGGGGGACAAGTGGACATGGTAGGTAGCCTACCATGGAAATTCTTACCCTCTTGTCTACCCATGTGGCATTTGACATTCAACCCTTCTAGAAGGCCACCTAGGATGGTTGACCAGCCCCACATGGATGACATGGACCAATGGGAAAGGGCTGAGGGCCCCCCCTTGCTGGTCCTACTGACATTTTACATATAAATCCACTAAGACTTACAATTGCGTACACATATAACACAAGAGTATACATGCAAATATGAAAGGACATAAATGTAAACAAAATGCGGACGGTCTTGCCTCGATGTCCCCATCACCACATGGTCAGCGCGTTCCGAACTGCTCTTTCGTCCTCCTCGGTCCCCATCTTCCTAGGTAGAAGGGGAGGGTAGTGCGATAGTGCATGAACTTCTATCCGAGGTAGTCTGATCTGAAGATGGCACCGGTGCGGGTTGTAGATCGCCATGGTAGTATTTCCCACTAGCTGGAGGTCCAGGCCTTGACGCCGTATTCTAAGCAAAGTGCTCCGAATGATTCTTGGTCGCATGATGAATTTATCTATTGGCAAGGTGTTGAAGAAGAGGCGCCATTCGTCCCGTGTTTCATTGTCCGTTGTCTTGCATTCAACCTGAGAAGAGAATCCAAACGCACCTCCAATAAAGAACAAAGGGTGGCTCCCAAAGATCTGGCTAGCAGAAGTTATATCTTCCTTGGGTTGGAATTTGACTCTCACTCCCATCCAACGCTCAAGGAGTATCATAGAACCGAATAGAGGTCCTCCTAAGCAAGCGGAGCTTAGTCCTTCGTAGAGATATGAAAGGATCGCTTGAGAGATGGACAAACCCCGCCACAACCCGCTAATAATACTAAGATTTTGGGTATCTAAGAGGTGGTCGGTAGTGGTGAAAAGGAAGACTCCGCATAAGTAAACCGACACCGCCTTAGCTATTGCTTCATATATCTCCCACTTGTTCTTGCAATGAGAGACTATCCATTGAGCCATAGGTATTAAATGTATGTGGTGCGGGCTGATCATGGTCCTCACGTCCTCTTGATTGTGAATGAAATCGCTCAAGATCAAGGACGGGTCAATAGGCTCCACCGTGTAGCAAACTAGGTCTTCATCCCTCACCTTAGTCTTAGGAAGGGCTAGGTAGGTTTCTACCTCCTCTAATAGGACTGAAGCTTCAAAAGAAGGGAAGATGAAGGTATGTGTTTGTGGATGCCACACTTCTATGAGAGCTGAAATGCTTGGCCAATCCAAAGATAATTTTTGAAAGTTTTTGCCTAAGAGCAATAAAGGTTGAAGGTGCCATGCCCTAAGGATTGCTAAGACTTCTAAAGGGAGTTCCTTGATCATGGGAGCCACCCACTTCAGATTGGAATAGCATCTTGGACCAGGAAGAGGCTAGAAGAGAAGAATGATATAGAAGAAAGATCATAAGAAGTAAAGTACAGAGAATTGATGAACTTGGTTAAGGTATAGAAACTTACCACTCTTTGAGCAGTCGAGCTCAGATGTTTGGGGATTGAGGTCAATCTCTGCAGCTCTCCGTGTTCTTTTCTTGCAGCCTTAGGTCCGGTGTAAACCTTCTCCTCCATGGCCATCACTTCGAAGCTTCCCTTCATGGTGTTTCCTGCCCTTAGGAAATGCTCTTCAGCCCTAGTAGCAGAGGATTCAGAAAGTTACAAATTTTGGCTAAATTCCTAAGTTTTAAAGGCTTGCTTTTGGCTTTGGAGTGATAAGATTTGAGTTGGAAGACCTTATCTCAAGTCTAGAAGAGTTCCAGTGGGGGTTTAGGTGCCTAATCCTCGAGTTTGGACTCTCGCGGCTCAGTCCGTCTCGGAGTACACATTATTCTCTGACGGTCTATTGTAGGGCCGTCACTTGGCTTTGACGCGCTATTTCTGGACCGCCACATTTTCCTGTGGGTTTCTTTTAGCCCAATTCTGTCATGTCAATCCTGACGGTCTAGCATCAGACCGTTACTTGTTGTGACGCATGGTCCCTGAGCCATCACGTTTTCTGCCGTTCAGTCTTGGCTTCTTCTTGTTCAATCATTCCTGACGGTCCGATCACAGCCGTTACTGGGCTCTGACGCTCCACATCTGGACCGTCACATTTTCTGCAAGCTGCCTTAATATAGCAGTGTTCTGTCATCCCTAACGGTCTGGCACTTGACCGTTACGTAATTCTGACGCTTCCCAGTGGGCCGTCACATTTTCTGCTGCTTAATGTGGCAGTTTGGCCCCTGTCATCTCTGGCGGTCCGCATTCGATGCGTTACAGGAGCCTGACGGTCTGGATATAGACCGTCACTCTATCTGCTGCTGTATTTGTGCTATTTCCTTCTGCCTATGCGTAGACCTGCCGGTCTTACACTCTTTCCATTTCATTCATCCGGTCCAGTCATTTCATCACACATTACATCTCATCCACACATATTTCATTTACACAATTTCATCCGTTCTTTTCCACGTGTCCACATGCATTTTCATTCACACATTTGTTCCTGCATTTGCCATTCATCATCCACATTTGTTCCTGTATTTTCATTCACGTTTTTCACATATCCATTTCCTGCATTCACATTCATATACATATTCATTTGCATTCACACATCCATTCATTCACATAAAAACAACAACAAAACACAAAAAGATTTTCTTTCATTCATTTCCATAAAGTCATGTACAAGTAAGAAGAAAAAACAAATACAAGATCATTCGGCCGGCTTGTCTCCCGGGCCGCCTTTATCATCACCGTCCTCGGGTCTCCTCGCCGGTGGTGCTATGGAGGCACTCTCCTCCTGATGTCCTCTCTCTGCTCTCTCGTTCCTTCGCTGGCCGGAGGAGCTGGCAAGGAAGTCTGCTACTGATCCACTCGGGGCAACGCTCCTCCGTGCCCCACTCTAATAGGTGCTTTGCTCCAGTCCCCGGCCCATCATCCTCACCGTGCGCTCCATCGTCCGTAGCTCAATCTTCAACTCGAAGATCTGACGCCGTGTCTCCCGGGCCTCGGTCAGATAACGCTCCAAGTCTGATGTCCCGGTCCAGAGTCTCCCCACCTCGGCTTGTGCCTGGGCCAACTCTGTCCGGAGTCGCTCTGCCTCCGATCATCCTCGCTCTGCCTCCGCTCGAGCACGTTCTGCCCGGCCGCCGCTGCGGTCAGCTCTCTCGTCTGCAGTTTGCATTTTGCATTTTTCAGTGTTTAAGGCCTAAAGCATTTAGGTCTAAAGAAGCATTTAGCATCTTACCCGCTACGCGAGGGTGGCCTCCGCCTCCTCAGCCCAAGCAACCGCTCGAGCGAATTTGGCATCCTGTTCAGCTCTGCCTCCCGCAGGCTGCGACGATGACGATGGGGCATCCGGTCCGGTTCTTTGGGCTCCCTCAGCCCGCTGCATTAAGAAGTCGTGGTCAGTCAATCATTAGCATAGTCATGAATCATTTAAGTCTCAGGTTTCGAATCTTACCAGAAGCTCCAGAGCAGTCTGGTACTCGTCCCGCTGCTGGATGGTCGCATGGAGTAGCCCTTCGAGCTCGGCTATCCGTCCCTCGGGGTCTAGCTGCATGTGAAAGCATGAGTCAGTGCATCTAAGCGTTTTGCATTTTTTCATGTAGAAAGAGTTCAGGGTTTAGAATTGCATACCGGTCGTCGGGTACCTCGGTACACCCGGTCCCCGTACCGTCGAGCGAAGGCCTTCAAATACGCCTCGTCACTCTCGTCCCACTCCTTTACCGCTCTGCCCCGCCGGTTCCAGTCGTGGACATATTTCGCTTTGCGAGGGCACCAATCCACATCACCGCTAATACCCTTTAATGACTTGCCTGGGCGCTCATCACCGCGGCGTGGAAAGGTCACCTCTGGCTGGTGTAATCCCCTGGTCTGTAGGATCAGCCGGTAGTGGAGTGGCTCGAAGACATTGATGCAATGAAGCCATATGTCTTGTCCCCGGTACGAGAGGGCTGCCTCCACCCATGGCTGTCCCTCGTAGCTCTCTCCTCGGTATGGGGTCCATCTCACCTGGAAAACATGTTAGTCCATTTGTCAGCATTTAGAAATATTCATGACGATATAGAAGCATTTAAAGCATTTAAAAAGCATTTAGAGTTCCGGGCTTACCGCCGTATGCGGGAAGGAATCCAACTCATCCTAGATCGCCCGGGTCAATCTGGTGATCGACCCTGGGTCCCTCACAACCACCCATCATCTGGCGATCGGGATCCACCCGGGGTGGAGTAGTGTGCCTCTCCCGATGCCCGGGAGGTACATGTAGCTCCAGATCTGCGTATAGAAGTCAGTATCAGTCGGTTGCATAATCATTTGCATTTGCATAATCATGAGCATAGTAGAAAGCATTTAAGTTTACCTATAGAAAAGGCGAGAAGCCGCCCAGCATGGTTTGCCGGTCCGTCATGCTGAGGGACTCAAATAAGAAAGCTAGCACTGCCACCCCCCATGCGTATTTTCCAACTCTGCCTAAATCTCTGATCATTGGCAATAATCGGCAGCTGATCACGTCCGCTCGAGTCGCGAACAGGAGCTTCCCGAACAAAAGCATCAGGAATCGCCTCAGGATGCGATCTCCCTCTTGTCCCGCCTCTGCCGCCACATGTGGGCGCACCTGCTCAATCACTCGGTCTATATGCTCCTCGGGTAGCTAGCCCACGGCTATGGCTGCTCCCCTCAGTCCTAAGCTCTCCTGCAGTCTCGATCGTGAGAGCTGGGATGACGTCTGGCCCGGCCTGATTAAATCCAGCCCCAGCAGCTCCTGGGCTAGCTCTCTGTAGTCCCTGTAGGTCCAGCCCATCATTGCAGCTCCATGCACTCTCAATCCGGTGATCCTCGCTATATCTTCCAGCGTGGGGATCATGTGACCCCATGGGAAGATGAATGCCCTACTGATCGGGTCCCATCTCTCGTGCAGCGCGTAGAGTAGCGGCGTGTCCATTCTGATCACCTCGATGCTCAGCACCTCGGCGAATCCCATTGCTGCTAATCTCTCTCCCTGGTAGTCGGGCAGTGCTTGGTAAACGGCCCGGATCTGTAGCCATGAGATCCTTGTTCGTCTCTTCCCCTGCATTCATTTAGAGCATAAGTTAGTCAATTGCATCATAGAATCGTTGCATAGCATTCATATAATGAAAACACAAAAAAAATTGAATAACTGAAAACCTAAGAAATCAGTTCTGATCTCTGGTGATTGTGATGGCCCTAGGGTGGGGCGTCACACGGCTCTAACGCACCAGGGGTGATGCGTTAGGCTCGTGACGGTCGTTGGAAGGACCGTCACGTTCTCTACTAAAGGGCGTTTTCCCTTTTCTTTCCCTTGGCTTCTCACTTTGGCCAAATGGCCTACAATGAGTCCTAATGGGTTCATAAACCCATTTTCTACCCCCATCCATGCATGCATACATCTAAAAAACTCATAAAAATTGAAAATTGAAGATTAGGGTGAGCGGGCTTACCTCACGGTCTTGGCCCCTCTTCCTCTTTTTCTCTGTTGCAATGGGTTCTCCTTCATCCAAGGGAGCTTCCCCTTGATCCTCCTCGGCCGTTGGAACATCTTCCTCCGCCGTTGGCTCCCTCGTCGCCGTTTCTTCTTCCACGGGCGGTGGGATCACTTCACGCTCTATCCGACGGTGGAGGCGGCGTATGGCCTTCTTCTTCATACCCTTTTCCCTTCTCTTCGGTGGCTGTGGGGCCTCGTCGCCGGCCATCCTCGTCGGTGGTCGTCGGTGGTCTCGGTCATCTCGGTTGGGGTTTTTGGGGGTGTTTAGGGCGAATGTGTGTGAATGAGGTTTGTGACCGTTCGGTTTGTTTTTTTTGAACGCTCAGGAAATGTGACGGCCTATCGCCAAACCGTTACATTCTCTGACGCGTCTTCTTTAGACCGTCAGGTTCATTTGATTTTCATTGAAGAATTTGACCCGCCAATGTCTAACGGTCCAGTCCTAGACTGTTGTGTGGTGTGACGCACTATCTCTAGGCCGTTACAATTTGCAGATTGCTTGATGAAGGAATTGGTCTATTTGATGCTTGAATGATTGCATTTTCTGCCATGATGCATATTATTAATGCTTTTCTTGCGTACAAATGGTTATGCCTTGTTTCATGCTCATATTAATTATCAACTTGGCTAATCTTTTGTTCATGAATGAAGTTATGAACAACATCACGCTCTGCCGTTCGCCGAGTAGGTAAATCAGGTATAGTATCCCGAATCCTTATTCCTTTAATGCATTACTATATGATATCTATGATATATTGTCTTGAGAACCGGCTGGTCATTCGTGTGTTCTGGGATCTGATGTTCCCCTTAAACAAAAATGATGATGATCTAAGTGCACATGTTTAATCATTGGATAGGCCGTTAGGTTGGAAAAATTTGGGGACGATGGTTCTGTCTTGCACGCCGTGGGGCAGATGGTGTCCTGACCCTGATTTCTCCAGTCTAGCAATATTATTCTCGAGTATCTTATTATTTTATTCTTTCTTTGCATTCGTTTTGATGATTTCTTTTTATTTTTAGCCCAGCATGCATCATACGCATCTTTTGAGCATTCATGAGCTCTTCGTCTATCCAGATGTCTCAATGATGGTGAATAGTTGTGTTCTTGATCTCAAATGAGGAGAGTCATTTCCACTCTGAATTTGAAAGTTTCCTTCGATCTGTTCGCTTGATCTGGTTGGCTGAAGATTCCTGTCTGGAGTTTAGTTAATCGTCTCTTTCCTTTCCATTGCCTCCGGCGGCTAGCCGTGTTTTCCTTTCCTTAGTTGTTAGTTCTTCCAGACATGCGTCCTTTGGTTGGCTATTCCCTTGTGATTAGTTCGAAGTTTTCCAGAAAATTCCTATCGCTTGTTGGTTGAGAATGGGTGTTGTTTGCCTTAACGCCCGCTTTTCAGTCCACTCCGCTTCATTTCTGCTTCATCTCTATGTTCCATTTCGCTTCGCCTCCGCTCACTCCCCTGCAAAGAGAACGTTAAGGAGGGGCATCTGTTGACACCCGTTTTATGACCAATAAGTTGGGTCATTCCCTTATTCATTCTATATGATGCTCTGAGTTATCCCCTTTCATTGAGCCTTCTTGATCAGTTGGATGTTTATTTCATGGGTCTTGATTCCTTGGTTGGGTTTGATTCCTTGGTTTCTTGTCATTTGATGAAGCTTAGCAAGCTTTTGTTTTCTTTGGATCTTTATTGTCTCTAACGGTCCACCTCAGGGGCGTTACATTCTTCTGACGCATCAGCCCACGGCCGTTAGATCTTGAAGAGTCCTACAGCTTAAGGCATGTTTCAATCCTTATCCTTTTGCCTATCCATTGATTATAACGGTCTGTCGTGCAACCGTTACGTTCCTCTAACGCATCAGCCCATGGCCGTTACATTTCTTCAGAGTCCAACTGTTTTAAACTTCTTCCCGTTGATCTTATCTTCTTAAGAGATAAGGTTAGTGTGACGGTCTTCCTCTGGCACGTTACGTCCATGTGGCGGTCTGTCGTGCAGCCATTACATCCAACAGAGAGTCCTAGCAGGTCTGGCATTTTTTCTACCACCCCGTGGTCGAGTTGAGAGTTTGATCTTGTGATTTCTCTTCCAAATCTGATCCTCAGAACCTTCTGTTTGTTTCTATGGACTCTTGAGAGTATTATCTTCAAGAGTTTCCTAAGAATTGTCCTCCTTTCTTGCTGGATTATCCTCTGCTCGACCGGAGAGTTTGAGGGTCTATAAATAGAACCCTTGACTTCATGGCCTAAGGAGGAGAAATCCGTCGAAGTGCTGCTGCATTCAAGAGCCACATCCAACCAAAGAGAATTGATTTCTGCGTCCATCTGTCTCACGATCAAGGGAGTACTTTGGTTTTGAGAGTTTAAGTTCATCATTGGCATATTTGTGTTCTTCTCTTTCTCCTTTCATCATAGCATTGTCCCTCTTCCTTCTCTCACGTTCTTCCACTTGTTTTGATCATCTAAACCTCCCTCCCACGTTTTAAAACACCCAGAGGGGTTAAAAAAAACAAACTTCTCCGGTATTCCCCTTTCCTTTTGAATGATATTAAGCTCATTTGAGAATTGATGCTACGTTGTGTGAAAGGCTAATCTGGGGTTATTTTCTTGTGTTCTACGTTCTTTGGCAGGTTTACAGGGTTCATTAGACGAGGCCCAAGCTTTCTAGCCGGCTGGAAGGTTTGGAGTTTGAAGGATTCACAAGTTGGTGCTGCAGATACTCTGACGGTCTCGGTCAGACGCGTCAGGTTCCTCTAACGGTTCATCAGGCGACCGTCACAATCCTGTGACGCACAGGCAGTGGACCGTTACATTCAGCAGATCTGCAGATTTCATTGGTTTCTATCTTCCGTGGACGAGTGCATCATCATCCTATTTCTAAGGTATTGATCAGGTCTTTGGCTTGTTTTACTACCTTAGTGGCGATCACGTTCTTTCCTTAGTATTGGGCATTGGTTTTCTCTCTCTTATATCTCTTATTTTCTTTACTTGTTCCACCCACTTGGTGTGTTTTCATTTATTCCTTTGCTCCACGCTCCGGCGTGTGTTTTTCTTTTCCTTCTTTAGTTTATTTTGATTGAGATAGCATTGCCCATGCTAGAGCCAGTTCTGATTGCCTAGGTTCATGGTCCACATGTTCATAGGTTGATTGAGATCATTGTTATTTGCTCATCATATTTGTCGTTCTCTACATCACAAACAAAAAGGAGGAAAACAAATCAACAGCAGGGACTCGAACCACGCCGGGAGTTCTCCCGAAGAGTGGTGACGAACGCGAGGCACTTTACGGTGTCCGAGGCCCGGTGGAACACCAGGTGGGACTCGAAGCCATGCAGGTGGTCGGCCGGGTCGGTGGTGCCATCGTAGTAGGTGAACGACGACAACTGAAGCTTCGGCGGGATGGGGGCTTCCATGATCTCCCTAGAAAAGGGAGCGTGGAAGTCTTGGTCATCGTCGATGAGGCCGCGATTCTTGGCGGCCAGGAGGACGTCGTCCAGGTAGCGGGTCTTGTCCTCTATCTCGTTGAACCATTGGAGCCGACGGTCCATCTTCGGATTGGAGTGGAGGGGGCTGCGCCCCCTAGACGCGGGTACGCTGCGTGATCGTCGGCTCCTTGTGACGGAGGTACGGGATGCCTCCTGTGCCTGTCGAAAGTTCTCTCCGGCCTGACCTCTTTCACCTTCCCGTAGTTCGGGTGGGGCGTGCTGGGGTCTCTGGTCCCGGAGTTCTCGACAGAATTCCGCCTGGACTCGGACTTCCTGGCGGAGTTCGTCTAGATCACCTAGGGTGACCTCCTGTCGGCGGTGCGCGGAAGAAGCTTCTTGCGACCCCCGGTGGGAGTTGGGTCCCTGATGGGATCCCCACCCCCGGTTGCTGGCGTTGCGAAGGCTTCCACGGGGCGCCACAGCTTTTTGCTCGGGTTCCCACAGATGGCGCCAAGAAGTGTAGTGGCAGGAAAATGGTTCCTAGGCCACGTACCACCTTCTCTATTTATTTGTTGGGGGAAGTCATCTTGCGCCCGTGGATGCCTACGCACACCAAGAAACCAGAAAGGTGTCAGAAGGAGTCCCGGGTGTTACCCCAGGGGACAACCCTCCGATGCCTAAGTCAACAAGGGATCTAATGAGCAAATAGAGAGGAGCAGAGTGAGAGAAGAGTGAGATCCGTAGTAGTTGGTCCAGGAGACTTGGAGGTCCTCGGAACGCGTGCTCGCCGCTCCCAGTGGACTCTTGGAGAGTGCTCGCTGGGTGGTAAGGCCACTCGGGAGGAGGAAGCTCTCTGGACGTAGATGGCCCTCTCGTCGTCAATGCTAGTCGGAACTGCTCTCTTCTCAGTAAGAAGCTCTGGGGCAGGAGTATCCTCTTGCGTAGTAGCATGGGGTCTAGTAGAATAATCTCATGTGCCCCTCTCTCTTATCGTTGTCCCTTTTATATGGGTTGTCCTGGAGCGAGGGCCTCATCCCTTGATAGAGAAGGGTCCGTTTAGTTGGAGTAACGTTTCCCACTATGTTGACGAGAGTTTCTCGTTGGAGGGCGATAGCCCCAGTATCGGCCGGTCCCTGAGCGAGTCTTACGGCACTCATAGGGTGTGCTCGCCCGTTATGGGGTCAAGGCCGACGTCGCGGGGGGCAATAGTCGGTCGTCGGAGTGTCCTCCGTCGAGAACCGCGCTTGGGCCGGCCTTATCGACGTCATGGAATCCGATGCTCTGTTGGACCGGCCTCTTCCTTATTGGGCTGAGTATGTGTGCTCTCCCCTTTCCTGGGCTTGGCGCGTTCGTACCCTGATGGGCCGCGCGCTCATGGGCTGTATCTGGGTCAAACCAGTTTTACCCTCTTCAGTCATGAATTTATTGAACTTGCTACTTTATTTGGCCGTACTTTATTGCTTGAAACGTGGAAATAGCTTGATTTATACTTGAAGATGCGATCGAGCACTGATTGTGTTCAAGGACTCTATGCTAGTCCCCTCGGCTGATTGTCGGAAACATACTATTATAAACCATGGGGTATGATGCTACTGGCGTCGCATTACACTAGGAGTACTTTATTTATAAATAAGTGAAAATCCACGAGCACGACTGATACTTGTACATGACTTTCTTGCTTGTTACATGATATTCCACAGAAATTCACTAAATACTTGCTTATAAGCAAAAGATGTTTAGGTGATGAGTATGTGAACTTGCTATTACATTCTTGTTCATGAAAAGGCCATGCTACATTCTTGTTACATTCTTGCTAGTTCATACTTGTCCATTTTATCTTACATGATCATCTTGTTACTTTGGTTATTACTTGTGGTTTATCGCATTTGCATGATTTTACCTTATTTTCTCTAGAGCTAAAATGTTAATTACTTAAATAGTGCCTTCATGTTGATGCGAAGATACCTACTGGCAAGTGTGCTCATTACCTATTTCTAATCTTTTCAGGAGATGGAAGTGAGTCGGGATCGGATTCAGAATATTCAAATAGCGGGTCCGAGAGTGAATGAAGAATGAGTGGAGACTTAGGAAGTCTACATTATTTAGATGGAGTCTATGTACTTTTCTTATTTCTGAGTCTAGTATGATAAAGAAAGTTGAATTAGTGGTGGTATTTGAATATTTGACTGATAATAAAATGAAAGTTGAAGTTTGAGTAAATATTATGCAATTTATGTGTGTGATTGTCTTGCGCTCTGATCATTCTTGCTTGCAAGAGGCTTACCATGCCGACTGTTCACGTTCCTCGAGTTAGTCTTTCGCTATCATAAAGGCTCGGGACGTGACAATTAAGGTGGTATCAGAGCCTAAGTCTCAGGACTTAGGGAGAAGAATCATGTCATAGGATAAGTCCAAGATTTAAGGACCCCTGCCTATGAACTAAGGAAGAAATTTCCATACCCATGTGAGAATTGGGTAGAGCCCAGGATAAGATAGTTAATTAACTTTAAAATTAATTTTCTTCCAATTCCATGAGAAATAACAAGTTGTTATATTTCTCTCAGGTACCTCATTATTACAATGGTTCATCGCGTAGATTGGGATGGCATGCAACAAACAGTTGCCGGCCTTACTCAGGCATTGTAAACTATGGCCCAGGCAGGCGCAGGAGCAAGGGCTGGCAACTTACATCGTAATTTCTGGAGTTTAAACCCTCCGCGTTTCTATGGTTCTTCTAATCCGGACGAAGCAGAGATCTGGATTGACGAGATGAACCGTATATTTGACGTCATCCAATGCACCGATCAAGAGAAGGTGCGTCTTGCAACTTTCCAACTTAACAAGGATGCCCGTACATGGTGGAAGTCGGTTCCGGCACCTTCGGCCGATGCACCTCATACATGGGATGGTTTTCTCATTTTGTTCCGTGCTAAGCACTTTTCTAAGCATGTGAAGGAAAGAAAGGCTATGGAGTTCACCTCTCTTCATCTAGGGATGATGGCAGTTGCGGAGTATGAACTTCAGTTCTCCAGGCTAGCATCTTATGCACCACATCTAATCAATACCGATTTATTGAAAGCCAATCAGTTTATGGACGGGTTACGACCCAGTTTTATTCAGCAACTTGGGACCCAGAATATCTGTACTTATGCGGAGATGGTCCAGCGGGTATACTTATGTGAAAGGACCTTAGAAAAGGTCGAGAAATTGAAAGGAAAAGGAGAAGAGTCCAGTCGACAATCAGATCGGTGTTACAAGAAAGAAAAGTTTAGTATCACGGAGCCTCACAAAAGCCGTGATAGTAAGAAACGGTCCAGGAGCGGGAACGGTGGCAGTTCCCAGAAAAATAAGAAGATTAAGGAGGAGGAGAAGCAAGTCATGGCGGCTTGCACTTTTTGCAAAAAGTTCGGCCATTCGGCTGAAGAGTGCTGGAAGCGCCTTAGTGCTTGTCTGCGTTGTGCAAGTAGGGAGCATCATATGCCAGATTGCCCCCTTTTGAAAGATCAATCGTCTGGTGGTGGATGTAGGAGGCAGGCTCGCCTCAACGCTGTTCTAGAAGAAGAGGAAGCACCCAAGGATGGTGGACTTATGGAAGGTACTCTTCAAATTTATTCTCATCCTGCATTTGTGCTATTTGATACTGGTGCCTCTCATTCTTTTATCTCCACTACTTTTGTAAAAATATTGACAATTGCATCAGTTCCCCTACCTTCAGATCTTGCTATTACCACACCCTTAAGTTCTGGAACAAAGCTTACCGAGTATTATCCTAATAGTGAGGTAACAGTAGAAGGTCACAATCTCCCCGCAAACTTAGTATGCCATGATATGAACGGTTATGATGCCATTTTAGGGGTAGATTGACTTATAGATCATGATGCTGATATTAACTGTCGAAATAGGATTATATTCTTCCGGAAACCTGGTTTTCCAAGATTTTCCTTCCTTGGCATCAAGTATAGGAAGCATCCTACCATCATATCCTCTCTTCACGCTTGCAAACTTATATCGCAAGGGTGTGAAGCTTTTCTTGCTTCTGTCATTGTTACTGAGTCCAAGGAGATTATCCTAGAGGACATTCCCATTGTAAATGAGTTCCCAGATGTGTTTCCACCCGAATTACCCGGTTTACCACCCGAGAGGGAAGTAAACTTTACCATTGAACTCATTCCGGGAGCAGCACCTGTTTCTATAGCCCCTTACAGGATGTCCCCCACGGAGCTTAAGGAATTAAAGAGACAGTTGTAGGAATTATTGGACAAGGGCTTCATCAGACCTAGCACATCCCCTTAGGGTGCGCCGATTCTATTTGTCAAAAAGAAGGATGGTTCTCTCAGACTATGTATAGATTACCGGCGACTGAATCAACTTACAATCAAAAACAAGTACCCGTTGCCGCGTATTGATAAGCTCTTTGATCAGCTTTCGGGAGCAGAGTTTTTTTCCAAGATGGACCTCAGATCAGGTTATCATCAGCTTAGAATTAAAGAAGAAGACATTTATAAATTGGTTTTTCAAAGCTGTTATGGCCACTATGAATTCGTGGTGATGCCGTTCGGGTTAACAAATGTCCCAGCAGCATTTATGCAACTTATGAACAAAGTTTTCCAGCCATATCTAGACCAATTTATTGTCGTCTTCATTGATGATATCTTGATATATTCTAAGACAAATGAAGAACATGAAGAATATCTGAGGATAGCTTTGCAAATACTTAGAGAACATAAACTTTATGCCAAGCTTAACAAGTGTGAGTTCTTGCTCAAGGAAGTTTCATTCCTAGGCCATATTACTTCAAAAGAAGGTATCGATGTAGATCCTTCTAAGGTAGAAACTGTCAGAAATTAGAGCCGACCAACGACTGTATCAGAAGTAAGGCGTTTTCTGGGTCTAGCTGGTTATTATAGGAGGTTCATTAAAGACTTCTCAAAGATTGATGTTCCTTTAACTAGACTCACAAGAAAAGAAAATCCTTTTGTCTGGTCAGAGGAATGTGAGAAGAGTTTTCAAACTCTTAAGAACCATCTTACTACGGCTCCTATTTTATCACTACCGGTGGAAGGTGATAGATTTGAAGCATATACGGATGCATCTGGCATTGGCTTGGGATGCGTTCTCATGCAAGATGGAAAGGTAATCTATTATTCTTCAAGACAATTGAAACGTCACGAGAAAAATTATCCCGTGCATGATTTAGAATTGGCAGCTGTTATTTTCACCGTAAAGAATTGGCGACATTATCTCTATGGAGAGAAATTCACGGTCTACTCGGACCACAAAAGCTTGAAATACTTATTCTCTCAAAAGGAGCTAAATATGAGGCAGAGAAGATGATTAGAATACCAGAAGGACTTTGATTTTACTATTCAATATCATCCTGGCAAGGCTAATGCTGTAGCAGATGCACTCAGCAGAAAACCAATGGGTATGCTATCAAGTCTTATAATTAGTATGACTATTCTTATTCCACAATTTGCTCAGATGAACTTAGATATTGACATAAAGGAAGAGGATTGTTTTATAGCCAATATCCGAGCTCAGCCTACATTGATAACGGATCTAGTCAGGCTACAAGACAATGATCCCGTGTTACTGGAAATTAAGGCCAACATAGAACAGAGGCCGGATTTTTCTGTTTCTAATGATGGAAGATTGTTATTTAAGGGCCGAGTGTGTGTAACAGATCATGAGGATACGAAGAAATTGATCCTAGAAGAAGCACATAATTCCAAATACACCATTCATCCTGATAGTACAAAAATGTATCAGGATCTCAAAAGAAATTTCTGGTGGCCCAATATGAAGAGAGAAATAGCGGATTTTGTGTCCCGCTGTCTCACTTGTCAACAAGTAAAGGCAGAACATTTTAGACCCACAGGTAAATTACACCCCTTGAATATTCCCGAATGGAAATGGGAGAGTATGGGGATGGATTTCATCATGGGTTTACCCAAAACTAGAGGAGGACACGATAGTATATGGGTGATCATAGACCGATTGACTAAGTCTGCACATTTCCTACCAATAAAAAGTCGATGGTCTGTGGATATTCTATCAGCATTATACATAAAAGAAATTGTCAAATTATATGGTGTCCCTGTCACTATTATATCCGATAGAGATCCTCGATTCACATCACAGTTCTGGACGGGCCTACAACATTCATTAGGGACTAGATTGAATTTTAGCACATCATTTCATCCACAAACTGATGGTCAAACTGAAAGAACGAATCAGGTAGTAGAAGATATGCTCAGGGCTTGTGCTATTGACTTTGGAGGAAGTTGGCATGATCACTTGCCTCTGGTAGAATTTGTATACAACAACAGTTATCAGGCCAGCATACAAATGGCACCATTCGAAGCTTTATATGGAAGAAGCTGTAGATCACCAATATGTTGGAATGAAATCGGGGAAAGACAACTTCTAGGCCCCGACATTATCAGGGATTCTTTAGAGAAAATTAAGCTCATTCGAGAAAAATTACAGATGGCACAAGATAGGCAAAAGTCTTATGCTGATAATCGAAGGCGCGACTTGGAATTTCAAGTAGGAGATCATGTGTACCTAAAAGTTTCTCCGGGTCGTGGTATTCGAAGATTTGGCATCAAAGGTAAGCTAACTCCAAGATTCATTGGCCCGTTTGAAATTCTTGAAAGGGTCGGTGAAGTGGCTTATAGATTGGCATTACCTCCACAGTTAGCAGGAGTTCACGACGTATTTTACATCTCTATGATGAAAAGTATGTATATGATCCTGACCATGTTATCACTTACGATAATTTGGAGATTCCGAAGGATATGACGTACGAGCAAACGCCAATAAAAATTCTGGAACGGGAAGTGCATCAACTAAGGAATAAAGCTATTCCTATGGTCAAGATTCAATGGAAGATATCATGGCCGACTGAAGCAACATGGGAAACATAAGAAGCCATGCGGAAAACATTTCCGGAATTATTCAACTATAAGTACACTCTCCATAAATCCATGTATTAAATTTGGGGACCAAATTCTTCTAAGTGGGGGAGGGTGTAGTGCCCCAAAATTTATATAAATAATTTTTAAATTATTTCAGAATTTTTTAGAATTTAATTGGAATTTATGAAGCGTAAATCGAGCTAATAAGTAACATTGGGATTATAAGGCCCAATTATGCTAATTAAGCAATCCAGCTTTGATAATTGGAACCCAATAGGTTTAAGGACCAAGCCCATTAAGTTTGGCCCATATTCTACAAGGTTATTTAGCCTATTCACGAATTTTAAGGATAAATACCTTTTTTATAGATAATTTAGTGGATAATTAACCAAAGAGTTTGAATTAAGATGAATGTCCATGCCCATTTGATGTAACGGTCTATCGAGCGACCGTTACAGCCATGTAACGGACCAGACCTAGTCCGTTACACGCAGCTGATTCCGTGAGAGGAAGAACTTGCAAAAAGATTGGAACTTTGGGATTCTCTTGGCTAGAGACTTACTTGGGGGAACTTGAAACATTCCTATGGACTCTTAGGGATCAGGTTCTGGCCAACTAAGGACTCTAGAATCGATCTAATCCTCAAACCCTAGCCAAAACCCTATAAATATGACCTAGTTCTGAACTGCGCGACCCTTACTTTTGGCTCGTGAAGAATCAAGGTAAGGAGATAGAATTTCGGGTAAGTTCTTTGTAACTTTTTGTTTCTAATACTAAGGTCTAACAACTCTTAAAATCTCATGTTAGGAGATCCAGTAACCAGGGAGATAGAGACTTCCAAAGTCACTGGTTCTGTCATAGCAGCCCAAGATTCAGAGCAGAGGACCACTGAAGATCAAGGAATTAGGACGCCCAAACAAGGTAATTAGGGAAAGGTTCTTTAGAACTTTTTGTTCCCCTTAGTTTTATCTTCTTACCCTCCAAATTTCACATCTTTAGGTCAAGAGATTAGAGAGATAGGGCAACGTGAAGTCGCTGAAAAATCACAGGAAAAGAAGAACTAGAACGTGTCTTGCGGATTCAAATTAGAAGTTTAAAGCCCAATTAAGAGGTAGGTTATCTCATGGACGGAAAAAACACATTGTTAGGGATAAAAGCCCTCTAGTTTATTTGGATTTCATGCATTATACTTCATGAATTTCATGTTTTAGGATTAGTCTATACATTCATATATGCCTTCAACCCTAATTGAAGATAAAAAGTTATCTCTTGTTATTTCATTACTACCTATGCATCTAGATAGCCTTTTTTCTCATTTTGACATGATTAGAGTAGTTAGCATGCCATGATTTAATCATATATTTTTATATTTTCTATTTTCTGCTAGCAGAGGCTCTAACGGTCTATCGTAAGACCGCCAGGGACGTGTAACGGACCTGCATTGATCCGTCACATTCCTGTGACGCGCCCAGGCTAGTCCGTCACACACACTGTGTTCTGTCAACCGAGATAGAATTAAGATTGGCTCAATTAGCATATATATATATGCCTAGTTAATTAGATCTTAACTTATTTTCATGATTTTAAGTTCAAGTATTGACTCATGTTAGAAATTGCATGATTTATGGTACCTTAGAGTTATTTTTAAAACATATGTTAATTTCATGGCAAAGTAATATAGTTTTGTATTAAAACCTTGATTTAGAAAAGATATTGATGAGTTTTATCATGATTTTATACCGTTGCACATTCTCTCTTATCTATAGAGTCAATTCTTTAAGTACATGGCATATATCCCGGTATATGTCCATTAGTTACACTCTTGCACTATAGGAACACATTCTTGAACATGAGGACCTCTCTATTGGATATTCCTTCCAATAGACTAGGAAATATTATTTCAATGTCTCCGTAATTCTCCGCGAGCCTGGGATTCCCACTAGGACGCCGAGTTGGTTGTACCATTAAAGCCCAATTGTCTAGAAAAGCACAAATCGAAGTTTTAAGTCTTGTTCATATAACGGACCTGCACTAGCCCGTCAGGCACACCTAACGGACCGGTGTTCGACCGTCAGGCTCATCTAACGGTCCAATATATGACCGTCACATTGGTTGAATCCATATCTATTTTCTTCTAGATTCAACCATTCTAACGGCTCAATAATAGACCGTTATGTTCATGTAACGGCCCAGTATTAGACCGTCACAGTTCTTGCGTACATTAACCCGAGGTTTGACCCAAGGGCTGATATTCTAGAGTTTCTAGATGGATTATTGATGGTCTAGGACTTGTAATATTGTCCAAAGAAACTTAATTTAAATTATGAAAGATAACGAATGTACCATTATGCTGCCAAATTATTTTCATGAGCATAACATTGTCTTAAGTCATTCTTGATCTCTTATGTTCATTAATTGAAGCATTCATTCATTGATTACTATTGTCATGAATTTATTAAACTTGCTACTTTATTTGGCCGTACTTTATTGCTTGAAACGTGGAAATAGCTTGATTTATACTTGAAGATGCGATCGAGTACTGATTGTGTTCAAGGGCTCTATGCTAGTCCCCTCGACTGATTGTCGGAAACATACTATTATAAACCATGGGGTATGATGCTACTGACGTCGCATTACCCTGGGAGTACTTTCTTTATAAATAAGTGAAAATCCACGAGCACGATTGATACTTGTACATGATTTTCTTGCTTGTTACATGATATTCCACAGAAATTCACCAAATACTTGCTCATAAGCAAAAGATGTTTGGGTGATGAGTATGTGAACTTGCTAGTACATTCTTGTTCATGAAAAGGCCATGCTACATTCTTGTTACATTCTTGCTAGTTCATACTTGTCTATTTTATCTTACATGATCATCTTGTTACTTTGGTTATTACTTGTGGTTTATCGCATTTGCATGATTTTACCTTATTTTCTCTAGAGCTAAAATGTTAATTACTCAAATAGTACCTTCATGTTGATGCAAAGATACCTACTGGGCAAGTGTGCTCATTACCTATTTCTAATCTTTTCAGGAGATGGAAGTGAGTCGGGATCGGATTCGGAATTTTCAAATAGCGGGTCCGAGAGTGAATGAAGAATGAGTGGAGACTTAGGAAGTCTACATTGTTTAGATTGAGTCTATGTACTTTTCTTATTTTTGAGTCTAGTATGATAAAGAAAGTTGAATTAGTGGCGGTATTTGAATATTTGATTGAAAATAAAATGAAAGTTGAAGTTTGAGTAAATATTATGCAATTTATGTGTGTGATTGTCTTGCGCTCTGATCATTCTTGCTTGCAAGAGACTTACCATGCCAACTGTTCACGTTCCTCGAGCTAGTCTTCCGCTGCCATAAAGGCTCGGGGCGTGACACCCGTTCCGACGTTGAAATGGCGCTGGATCACTTTGTCTATCACGCTTAACGGCGTTGGCTCGAGTATCTTTGATATTTCACCTTTCACCGTCGGGTAGAAACATGCAGTTCCTTTTCCCGAGACATATCATTGGGCGTGTGTGGGTTTAAAAATCCGGGGGTTCAAATTGTCCTTCTCGAACGTACGCTTTGAGTTATCCCGACGTGACTAGTCCAACGTCGATTCAGGTTGACTTTGACATTCGGACTATCACTGTCGGGAAGAGTGTGTCGATTCTTTTCCCTAGGTGCATTATCGAGTGTGTCGAGCACACCCGCAAACAATCGGGTTTCATCGTCCCTTATGGACGTGGGTTTAGATCGACCCAGCATGACTCTTCTGGTGCCGCGTCAAAGCCTCCGTCGTTGTTCTAGGTAATCCTCCTTGTATACGGCACCACATTTTAGGTGCCAACAAATGTCCCCCACCCGTGGGTGGCACGAACGAAGGACAAGTGCGCAGGGCCCGCGGGTGTAGATCCCTTCATCATATCGCTTCACTCCATGAGCTAGTGGTTCCAGCCTCTTGATGTGGCTACCCTTTCGAGTTTCTTGTGTGTTGATCTGGCACAAGTGTTTATCATTTTCTTTTTTCCTTATTGTTGGTCCGGCGTGAGCTTGATCCGGCACAGGATGCCATATGATCCGACGTGAGCCTGATCCAGCACTAGGTTTGATCCGGCATTCGCCCTTCTGGTGAAGCGGTGCAGAAATGCACCTATGATCTGATGCTAGGCTTCACTTTGGTCCAGCGTCGGTTCTTTTGGTGAATCGGCATTAGGTGAAGGTGATCTGGTGTAGGGTGAAGGTGATCCGGCGTAGCGCAAGTGCGCGCGCGGCCGCAACGTTGCGACGGTTCGCGCCCATTCATGCCATTTTTAATGGTTTGAGTCGAGGGCTTTCTTCCTCCCCTCCCTTATTCTTCCTTATTTGGGCCGGTGAGAAGCTCCTCTGTCGACCGGTGGCCATCTCCCTCCACTTCGCATCTTCGGCGTCATTCTATTCTCGGTGAGCCCATGGGGCCCTTCCACGCAACCATTGCTGCACCCTTCTTCCTCGTTGCCGGCGGAGGCCGTGTCCACGGCGCGAGCGTCGTTGGGCACGGCGGCCTCTCCTCTTCACCGTACTTCTTTGCGAGGGCGGGGTCACCCCCCATTTTTCCTTCCTTTTCTTCTTTTCCCTCTCCCTCCTTAGACGGAGCTCAACGGCACCACCCCCGTCATGCCCCTTCGCCCGAGTTGGGCTCTCCGCCACCGTCGTCTCACAGCGAATCGTGGGGGTAGACAGACGGTCGGGATGACCTTTGGCGCCGATTCATGGCCACGCTGGACCATGGTCAAGTTTCTTTGTGGGTGGGACTTTGTCTCTCTCCACGGCATCGGGGCATCCCCTGTAGTCGGCCCGTCCTCGAGGTTCGATGTCCCCCGAAGAGCCTAACTGGCGTTGTCGTTGTGCATGCTAGTCTTTTAGGGGCCGTCTCACTTTACACGTGGACGAGCACCCATTGAACCGCCCCCAGAGCCTCTGGCTAAGGGGAGACTCTGCCAAAAATTTTCTTAAATTGTATAATATTGGTTCTGCAGCTAATTATATCCACTTTCTTTTTTTATTTTCACGTGCAATGTCTTCCTCGAAGACTTCTTCTTGTGGCCTTCCCGCCTCGAGTGGTACTCGGGTAGGGAACCCAGCTGAGACCCCAATTGTGACGTGGATAAATTTTGTCGATCTGGACCGAAAGCATACTGAAATCGCCAGCTTGGCTTAATCGTTAGACTCGGAGATGGACACAGTGGAGGTTGACATGATCACTATGGTCGAGAATGACTTCCATTTCAACCGGGCAGGGGGTTACCGTATTGACCACCTGAAGGACTGACATCTGGTGAAGTTTTTGAAGAGCTTCAGCGTTGGCAGCAAACATGACTACATCATGGCCCGGCAGTTGAAATATGTCATTCCGAGGGAGAGGGATAGTTTGGTGTAGAGTGTCCCAAGGACAGAACCCATATATCGGCTAGGTGAGCCTCGTAAATGGGATGCAGCTTTGGGCTTGACAGAGCTAGCGGTCGGGGATGACATGCGAACAAGGGCCCCAGAGTTCACCCCTGTGGAGTGGGACAACGTCGCCAGTCGCTTACATAGGGAGAAGCTAGGCTTTGGCCTATTCTTATTCCCACTGAAATGGCGTTACAGAGAAGAACCTTTCTTGCTGAATTACTTGGATGTCAAGTTCAAACATCAGCTAGCGACGGGCCAGTTCGCAGACTTAAATGTCTCAGATGCACATTCCTTTAGAGAGGGTGCCATCGAGTTCACGCTGCAGCACTATGCCTCGATCCTGATTATTGCTGGGCTATACCATAGCGTGTATGCTTCTCGCTTTAGGTACCCCATCTCAAAAGAGCTCTATTGCAGAATGATCGATGTAGCGGCAAAAAAATGGTTCCTAGGCCACATACCACCTTCTCTATTTATTTGTTGGGGAAAGTTGTCTCGTGCCCGTAGATGCCCGTATACACCAAGAAATCAAAAGGGCGTCAGAAGGAGTCCCGGGTGTTACCCCAGGGGACAACCCTCTGATGCTTAAGTCAGCAAGGGATTTAATGAGCAATAGAGACGAGCAGAGTGGGAGAGAAGTATGGGCCGTAGTAGTTGATCCAGGAGGCGTGGAGATCCTCTGTACGCGTGCTCGCCGCTCCCAGTGGGCTCTCAGAGAGTGCTCGCTAGGTGTTAAGGCCGCTCAGGAGGATGAAGCTCTCTGGACGTAGGAGGCCCTCTTGTCGTCATTGCTGGTAGTGTTGCTCTCTTCTCAGTAAGAAGCTCTAGGGCAGGAGTACTCTCTTGCGTAGTAGCGTGGAGTCTAGTAGAAGAATCTACCGTGCTCTTCTCTCTTGTCGATGTCCCTTTTATATGGGTTGTCCTGGAGCGAGGGCCTCATCCCTTGATAGGGAAGGGTCCGTTTAGTTGGAGTAACGTTCCCCGCTATGTTGGAGGGAGTTTCCCATTGGAGGGTGATAGCCCCGGCATCGGCCGGTCCCTGGGCGAGTCTTACGGCACTCATAGGGCGTGCTCACCCGTTATGGGGTCAAGGACGACGTCGTGAGGGCAACGGTCGGTCGTCGGAGTGTCCTCCGGCGAGAACCGCGCTTGGGCCGGCCTTATCGGCGTCGTGGGATCCGATGCTCTGTTGGGCCGGCCTCTTCCTTATTAGACTGAGCGTGCGTGCTCTCCCCTTGCCTGGGCTCAGCACGTCCGAACCTCAATGGGCCGCGTGTGCATGGGCCGTTTCTAGGCCAAGCCAGATTTACCCTTCTCACTTCCCCCCTACTCTTAGGTGCCGAGCACTCGCAGGGAACTGAGAGTAGCCCTAGAGAGGGTTCTTCTGGAGGGTGTGATCCGAAGACGATCTCCTCGTACGGTGGGAGTTGGTAGCTTCGCGAGCCTGCTTGGCACACAAGGCACCTCTGGAGGTGGCAGAAGCCACGCTGGTAATGATGACTCCGAGTCTTGTCTTGTTCTGTGGAGGTGGGCTCAGAACGGTCGATTGGCCTCGGTAGTCGTACCACCGTAGCAGCCGACGTCCCTTCAACTGACCCTCAGGGGGCGTAACCGTCGAGTTATCGTGGGCGATTTATAAGAAGTATCGAGGGATTCCCGTAAACCACACCCACGTCTCGCTGGTCGCCGCACTCCATCGTAGGCATCTTCCTCCCCTTTTGCCCGATGAGGATCTTTCTTTCCCTATTCTTCTTTCTTCCCGTAGCGATGCGTCCACGTAGGAGAGTTCTTATTGTCGAGTCTTCCTCCTCGGAGGATATGCCCCAAGGCCAAGGCGGAGTGCCGAGCACCTCGTGTGCGGGTAGTAGTCGGCCTGATTCCCAGCCTCTGGTAGCATATAGGATATTTCATGGCCTGCGGGAGACCTTACAGATCCCCCATCAGTACGACATCGTCTTCCCCACTCTGGGAGACGACATAATGAGTTACCCCCTAGCGGGATCATGATCCCAGTGGACTCCTTTCAGGCAGGCTTTCGTATTCCGGTCCACCCCTTTATCGCGGCCGTCCTTAACCATTACGGGCGGAACCCTGGGGGAATATCTCCCAATTCGTATAGTATTCTCTGCGGGTTCGTCTACGCGTGCCGCAGAGTGTCGATGGCGCTGAGTGTTGATCTGTTTCGACAGTTCTTTCACCTTCAGAGTTGTCCGTCTGACACTTACTTCGCCTACTTCAAGGCCCGCGCCAATGATCACTTTATCTATGTCTCTCGTACCGCGTCAAACCGCAAGGGGTGGGCGGAGCGGTATGTATTCTTGATCAAGTCGAAAGATTGGGAGAGAGTCTCCGATGGTTGGATGCGGGGTGGCTTTCCTCGCCCTTGCCGCGACTCGAAGCCTTCTCTGAATGTCGAGGGTCGTCGGGCTCTGAAGGCGATTTCTCGGTACCCTCTCGTCGATGCGGACCATGTTCTGACCCCGGCGCTGCTTCGAGAGCTGGGGTTGTGTCCCCCGTTGTCGCAGGGTACTGGCCTTGTTTCCCAGTAGGGTTGTGGCAGTAGTGGCTGATGCTTGACTAATCTCTTCTTTGTTGTCAGGGGCGGTTGAAGCGCGGGGTTGGACCCCTGAGATCGTCCGGCTACCGCGGCTTGCTCCTCGCCCCGTGGACCACGTCACTCCGGGAGCCTGCCAGGTGTCGATCGTCGCCCCCCCAGCCCAGGTTGCTTTCGCCCCGGGGAGGTTGCAATATCCGGCCCCGGTCGGCATTCCCTTGGCGCGCTCGCCCGAGGCGTCAGTGGCCAGTGGAGGGCCCAGTCTTCGGCGGAGCTCCCCCAAAGCTACACCTAGCGCGCTCGGTACAGAGTCTGCCATGGCTGGCGGTGGTCGGGCTTGCCCGACCGAGGATGAGTTGGCGGAGATGGATAGTCGCCGACGGTCGAGGAAGAGGGGGAGGGACTCAACTCTGGGCCGGAGTCGGGCTCCTCCTTCGTCCGAGGCGCCTCCCCCCAGTGTTCGCCTACCGTCGTCGCCTGTGGTGCCGGTAGCTGCCACTCCGGCATTCATCTCCGGCGGACGAGGGCGTGAAAGGGGCAAGGCCCCTGCCGCTGTTGAGGCTGATCATGTCCCCCCGCAGAGGGTTCCTTCGGGCGGTCAGCCCTTGCGGCCCGAGGACTCGCCAACGGGGGCGCCTGGTGTCCCAGGCATCGTCGACCTCATGGTGCGGAGTGCTCGCTGGCACGAGCACGTAGGGGAGATTGATCCTGGTATCGTGGACGAGTTGACGACTGTTGCCGCGAAGAGCGTGTGCCTAGTCGTCAGCGCCTTCGGGCTGTGGAGGCATCGCTTCCTTGATGTCCTCCGCAAGTTGGCGGTCAGTCAGGCCCTTCAGGCGGGGGCCGAAGGGCGTTGGCAGGAGGCCAAAGCTGCGAACGTAGGGCTCCGGGAGCAATTGTCCCAGCTGGAGTTGGTGTTGTCCGGGATGGAGCGCGACCGGGATGCTTTCCGGGCGCGGGCTGATGCGGCCGGCGAGCATGGGGCCAAGCTGGAGGCGGAGGTTCGGGCCATGAGAGCTCGCGACCAGGAGACCGAGGCGGAGCTCGCCAATCTACGCACGTCCCTGTCCTAGGCTGGCGAGGAGGCCGTGGAGGCCTTCCGTTCCTCCTCTGCTTACCGGGCCAAACTGACGGAGGCGGCCTTGGAGTACTATGGGCCGACACGTGATGGCGGCTTCCGGGAGGGCTGGAGTGCTGCCGTGAGGGCCACAGCGGAGCACCTTGACCTCGAGGCTCCGGTCTTGCCTCCTCCTTCAAATCCGTACGGCTCGGAGGCCGATGACGAGGAAGAGGGGCCTGACCCCGGAGAGGCGGGGGCCGAGCGACCAGTGTCGAGTGCGGTCGGACCCGCGGAGGCCGCCGTGGTGGACTTGAGCGACGAGCCACCTCCTGCTGATGCTGCTGCTGTGCGTGCGCCTGTTGAACCCATGGCACGTGATGATGTAACCGGGGCGGGTCCTTGAGAGGATGCCCCTAGCTACCTTTTCCTTTTCCTTGTACTTTCCGAGGCAATAGCCTCTTTTTGTAATTTCTCTCTTTTTGGGAATGAAAAGCTTTTCTTTTTTTTTTGCAAATCTTCGAGATTTCTTCCGTGTATTTCCTTCCTCCGAACCGTCGCGAGATCCTCTGGGGATATGGAACGGCGCCCTTAATGAGAGCTTCTGAAGGAGCCTGACTTTCGGGATCCGTCGCTTCGACTTCCACGGATTTGATTGAGGCGGTAGGAGTCCTCATACTTATGGGGACTTAGCTTCCACTATAAATAGTGGCCTTCTGCAGCGTTCCAGCGGTCGTCTTGTGCCAACGAATCGTAGTAGGTAGGCTCCACAGAGAATGTCCTCAGGAGAGTCTGGTACTTCATCGAATGATGAATCTCTGCAGATTCGTCGTCAACCTTTGGTCCTCCGGGGGAACCCAGCGCCGGCACCCTGGCGGCGGTGGCTTGCGCCTGGAGAGGGTGGCCCAGCCCCTGAGCAGTACAGGCTCGGGTACCTGGACGGCTGGCGGGAGGCCTTGGAGAAGGTTAACCGCTTGTACGCTGGCAGGGGGATCCTGCTTCTTGAGCCAGATAAGTTCAGTCCTTGACGGGACGAGAAGAGTCAGTGTAATGCTGCCTTCCAGACTTCAGCTATTTCCTTCATGCTCATCTTCGCAGTGTGTGACCGTTGTTTGCTCCTTGCAGGTGCTCGGTGAGATGCTCCTTGCAGGGGTTCAAAATTCTGCCTTGGCGTCATGGCCTTCCGCCTAAGCCAAGTTGTACGGCATCATGACTTAACGTCTAAGTCGTTAAATACTCTACCTCGGCGTCATGGCCTTCCGCCTAAGCCAAGTTGTACGGCGTCATGACTTTATGTCTAAGCCGTTAAATATTCTTGTCTGGCATCATGGCTTAACGTCTAAGCCGTTAAGTACTCTGCATTGGCGTCATGGCCTTCCGCCTAAGCCAAGTTGTACGGCGTCATGACTTTATGTCTAAGCCGTTAAATATTCTTGTCTAGCATCATGGCTTTCCGCCTAAGCCGGTAAATATTCTACCTTGGCGTTATGGCCTTCTGCCTAAGCCAAGTTATACGGCGTCATGACTTCATGTCTAAGCCGTTAAATACTCTCGTCCGGCATCACGGCTTCCGCCTGAGCCGATAAATATTCTATCTTGGCGTCATGGCCTTCCGCCTAAGCCAAGTTGTACGGCGTCATGACTTAACGTCTAAGCCGTTAAATATTCTGCCTTGGCGTCATGGCGTCCCGCCTAAGCCAAGTTGTGCGTCGTCATGACTTCATGTCTAAGTCGTTAAATATCCTTGTACAGCGTCATGACTTTGCGTCTAAGCCGTTAAATATTCTTGTCCGGCGTCATGGCTTTCCGCCTAAGTCGGTGAATATTTCTGCCTTGGCAACATGACACACCGTCTAGGCCAAGTTGTATGACGTCATGGCTCTATGCTTAAGCCAGTAAATATTTCTCCCTTGGCATCATGACCTTCCGTCTAGGCCAAGTGGTCCGACATCAAGGCTCCTTGCCTAAGCCGGCGAATGCTCTTTCTTGGTGTCATGGCCTTACGCCTAAGCCAAGTCATTCGGCGTCATGACCTTCCGTCTAAGCCGACAAACCTCTTACCATTGGCTTGAAATTGCTATCCGAACCAATGAACGAAAAGACCCCCTCTAGTTTCATACCAACCCTTGATCCCTCCAGGGATTCACCATAACATGTAACACCTTCTCTCCATCGCCGTGGCATCAGCCACCCACCTGTAAGAGAGTCGGCCTGCGGATGTACTTACTATGCCCTCCAAAAAAAAGAGAGAAAGAAATAAGAAAAAGGGATAAAAAAGAGAAGAAAACATAATAAATAAAAAAAATGAAAAAAAGAAAGGGAAAAAAAGAGAGCAAAGAAAAAAAAGAGAGAAATAAAAAAGAAAATAAGAAGAAATGATGATCATGACGTGATTTATGTGCTTGCTTGCCTCACGTGCATGTCTGCCTGAAGTATAGTACTAATGCGCTTCCTTCAAATTTTTAAGGTCGCGTACTCCTTTGCTAGATAACGTTACCCTAATTCAGGATATGTGTGCATCACGGCATACGCTAAGAGATGAAAGCCGATTCTCGGTGAGTGCATACGACTAGGAGAAGAGTCGTAGCCAGGTTACTAGCACAACTCGCATAATACACCCTAGACAAAACTCTCACACCTCGCACGTAATATGAGCAATGGTCCTTAGCCGTAGGGACGTCATAAATTCTTCTTAACACTTCATGGATGCTCAAATCTCTACACTTGCGCAAAGGGTGACCGTGAGGAAAAAGCTGCCTACCCCCTTAAAAAAAAGAAGAAGAAAAAGAAAAAAATTATGATAATGGTAAGTGGAACGTGAACCCAAATAGTCAGGAATCCCCACTGAAATAAATGAGGAGACTCGCGCGAAAATGGTGCAGCAAACTCCACGATTAAAATAAGGATGAATCCTAGTAGCCAGGAATCCCCATTGAGACATATGAGGAAAATCGCGCCAAACAGTGAAATCCATCATAAAACCATAATATAGGATGAATCCTAGTAGCCGGGAATCCCCATTGAGACATATGAGGAAACTCACGCCAAACGGTGAAATCCATCATAAAACCATAATATAGGATGAATCCTAGTAGCCGAGAATCCCCATTAAGACATATGAGGAGACTCGCGTCAAACGGTGGAATCCACAATAGCATCATAATAAAGGATGAATCCTAGTAGCCGGGAATCCCCATTGAGACATATGAGGAAACTCGCGCCGAACGGTGAAGTCCGAAATTAAAAAATGAACAAGGGGGTTGTGCAAAGCTACCAAAAGTTGAGAGCCCCGAATGTATGTGTAGGCGATGAAGTAATCCTCCAGTGTTACTTAGAACTTCCGCACGTCCCTATATCTAGGGTTCACTACCCATATAATTACACTTTCACGCTATGGAGGAATAGTCCTGGGTGTGAATTGTGGTTTATGCTATGCATATGTGCTATGCGGCGTCCCCTTTACGTATGCACATCTCCCTTAGTTGTGCTTCGTGAGCTGCACTCCGTCCGTGAATCATGGGCGCTGTCCTTATCCTATCCCTAATGTAGGGGAGCTACTCTATAAACATCTAGTTTATGCGTGCGATCGATGGATGTCTGCATGCTTGCATGAATAAAGAATAATAAAAAAAATAACAAACAAACAAACACATTCTCAGATAGGGCTACACCCGCAGGTCCCGCTCACTCGTCCCTCATTCGCGCCACCTACGGGTGGGGTGCATTTGTTGACACTGAAAATATTTCTAACATTTCTTAAACTTTTTACTTTTGCAAGTATGGAGCCCTGGCCGAAGTACCCCTATGCCGATAAGAAAAGGAAAGAAGGAAAGGAGTGACAGAAGCCGAACAAAGATGAAGAACAAAATAAAAGAGAAGAAAAGAAAAGACGCTAGGCTCCAATGGACAGTCGCTGAAGCAAGACCCAAGAGCTCAGAAAAGGCTCGGGACCATCCCCGAACGAACAAGATAAAAGCTCAGGCAGCAAGGCAAGTCAGCATTGGTCGACCCTCACAAAAGAAGAAATGAGCGCAAATGGGCCTAAACAAACAAAAATGGGCCAAAAGATGCTAAGAAATGAGTTGAAACCGGCACGAGAGTGAATCGACACAGAAGTGAGCGGGCACGGGAGTGAACCGGCACGGAAGTGAACCGGCACGGAAGTGAGTCGGCGCAGCATTACAATCGGCGCGCAAACACCAATCAGCTCGCCGATTGCTCTACGCGCCGATGGAAACAAGGCCACGCCCTCTATATATATAACCCAAGTCTTCAAAAGAGTAGAGAGAGAGCGGTAGAAGCCAGAGAGAAAAGAGCAGAGAGAGGTGATCGAAGCCAGAGCAGCCACTGAAAAAAAGAGACACGAGAGTCCGCTGAAAGGGATCCAAAGAGGGGGAGAGAGCAGCAGAAGCCCGGGGAAGGAGATCCAAGGTGGGGTTCGCATAGCAAGCGTCTTCAGGAGCTATGTTCTCCCCTTCCCCATCTTTGTTTCGCTCTGCTTTCTTTCTTTTTTTTTGATATGCTTCCGAGCGATGTTCCTCCGTTGATATCAAATGCCGGTATAGTCCGGTAGATTGTAAAGAGGCATCATCTGCATGTAAATTCTTGTAGTCTGATTCCCCTTTCGTGCTGAATGTATGCGATCCTTTGAATGAAATGAGATATGAGATTCTGATATTTTCCTCTCTCTGCCTCTCTGAAATTTATTATATCCGATCGTCGTTGTGAGCGAAGTTGGTTCTGTTGGATGCATGTCCCTCAGATCATCTGATTGGTTTCTATTGTATCGTCTCTGTACTTTCAACCTCGCAATCACGATGAGAGCCTGAGACAGTCCATCTCATGACTTCTCATTTGTGAAATGGTGAGGGATATGTTCGAGTCAAAGCTCACGGGATTCAATCAATAACCTGACTCCCAGTGAGGCTCCAGAGTGAAAGCCATCTTCTCCTCGAGGTGATTTCTTCCAAAACCATCCTTAGTTGCCATCTGAAAGCTCGTGAATAAACCCCCCTAAAGCCCTGAACAAAGCCTCTCAAAGCCCTTGAATAAAACCTCCCAGAACCCTCAGGTAAAAACCCCTTCAAATCCACAGCTTTAAAACCCCTAAATCCTCAAACCAGCCTTCCCTATCGGCGCCCATTCCCTCCCGGCGCGGCACCCTCTCGGCGCGAGTTTTGCGCCGAGTGGCAGGTGCGCCGGGATACCTCCGTGTCAACCGCCCCTCCCCTAGTCGCGCCGAGGCCCGTCATCTCCCTTCTGTGCTGAATATCCATCCTCTTACACTGGCGCTGAGTATCAGGTGCACCGAAGCATTATACACCTAAAATCTTGTAGCCCTCTCATAGCTATAAAGGTATCTGGCCATCTATCTCGGCACTCCGAACCTCGCCTTCCTCAGATTGAAACCCATATTATCCCAGGGAGGGGCAATGCCCTCTCACTCAAGCCCATGAGAGCTAAATTAACGGGGTTAACCCCCCTACATTCTGTCACCCCACTGGTCTATATAGCTATGCCACTGCATGTTCTCCCATGGCCACTTCAAGGGGATATTAACAAATACCACGATGAGTGGACACCGTCCCGTCGGATTACGATCCTTTTGGATCCCGGGTTACGCCCATCTCTATTATGGATTCGGTCTCGGCTCTCCGTGGACGGTTTCCTATATACCCCATCAACCCTCCGAGTACAGGGGAGATGTTGCCGGATTTTTGCCAGACACAAAGACTAACCGTCGAACTGCTAATAAAAATAAAATAAAAATAAAATGAAACAAATAATAAAAAAATAAACAAACAAATAATAATAATAATAATAATAATAATAAATAGAGATAGACAAACAAACAAGCAAACAAAATGAAATAAATATATATATATAGTAATAATAAGTACATAAAATAATAAACAAGGCACAAAAAGAAATCGGCACCAAACTCTCCTCGGCGCCATTGTTCCTCGGCGCCTAAGCCACGCCGAGAGGGTGCGCCGCCGATGGCACTTCGCTGGGTGCCCATCGGTGCCACCCTAAAAAAAAAAGAAAACAACCCAAACCAAGGTTAAACACAACCGAACCAATACACACGTCCGCACCCGTGTAACACCCATTAAACAAGTCATATGCACACATCTATTAACACGTCTCCATTCACGTGACAAGCATCGATCAAAATCATGCATATATATATATATATAATCCCACGTAACACACACCCCCCCTAACACTAAGTATATGTTAAACTTAATCCATGCACTGTCACTAACCAACATACTAACCCGTTCATGCTAACACATGTAACTATATTATAATACATACGTATGCACATATGTCCACCCCACCCTATGTATATATATGCATATTCATGTAAACAAAAAAAGAAGAAGCAAACAATAAAAAGAAACAAGACATTCTCCATTCAAAAAATAGAGAAATAAAAAAATAGTTAAAATAAAAATACACAATAAACAAGCTATGGCCAAATAAATCAGAACAAACAAAATAAAAGTGACAAATAAACAAAAAAATGGATAAATGAATAATTATCTAACAAATACCAGTAAAAGAAAATTAAGAGGGTGCATGCATCTAAAAATAAACATATATAAAATAAATAAACAATAAATAAGTCATAAATGAGTAATGAAAAGGGGAGGACATAAATAAAAAAAATGAATGAGAACAAAGACAATCATACATCTAAAATAATAACAAGAATAAATTAAGAATAATGAGTATGACTGTGCTTACTCCAGAGCCTTCACCTTCCCTAGACCCCGGGTATGAGATATTAATGACGCTCCAACAAATTGTGCCTGGATCTCGGGATTCCCCCCTTACTGTAGCCAAAGCACGACTCTATCACGAGCCAATAACTCACTAAGTCTGATTTGTTCCGATCGGGTTTCAACCGCGTTCCCTCGGTTCTTGAACATCAAATTTGCCGTTCCCCGGCATACATTGCCCCAATAATATGTGCTTGCCCGAATACGGTCACACTCGACTCACCTCATGGGTCTATGTGTGTGCACCGTAATACTTTGCACAGTTTCAAAGTAAGAAGGCCTTGATGCCCCTCGGAGCAGGATGGCACTGTCGAAATCTCTCTCGAAGTTATAAATACATGATCAAACAAATAATAAACGATAATATTAAATATTGTTATCTTGCATGCTTGCATGATCCGATTCTCTGGTATATTAAATGGTGATTTGCGGAAAGTCGGGTTACGCCCTACCGGAAGGTGTCACTATGCGTGATGATGATCCTCGGACCTAGGTTCTCCGCCTCGTACCAGGAGTCGATTTAATAAATAATCACTACCATATTGTGTGCGTGCATGCAATTACATATTTAATTATATGGGCCCCATGGTCTTTATTTTGGTGATTAATCAAGGGTTGTCTCTCTTTCGGAGAGGCGTAATTAACGTCGTAGCCTTTATGGTACGACGGGTTTTGGGTCCCGACACGATCACCCATAATTGTCTGATTAATCAGATGAGCGCATAATAAATCGTCACTCTAGTGACTGGCACGCCTAATTAATAAACCAAATAAACAAGCTAAATAAATAAATAAATATCAAACTAAAATAATCTAATAAAAATCTCATCTCCCACAAGCTGGCACGTCCGGTGGGACCCAACCTCCCTTCATCTTTTCGCCAAAATAGAGGGACCATGGGGCCCCCACCCAACTACCTCAAATGCTAATTATTCATTCGTCTTGTTTTTCCTCTTGCAAGGTTGAAGTGATGGCGAGCGGACTGTCTGGAGTTGTTTTCGATCCCCAAATCGTGGTCGACCATGCTGTATACGGCTACATTGTCGTACCCACTCCCTTCGACAACTTTTCTCCGGTCGTTGGCTTCCCCAACTTCTTAGGAGTTGCATTCGCGGATCTCCTGGAGGTGGAGAGTTCTGAACCTGCGAAGCTGAAGAACGATGAAATTGCGGCTCGCCGAAGTGAGGGCCATGTCAAGGAAGCTTTGCTGAAGAGCCCGGTGGTCGTGAGCTGCCACGTCTACCATACTGTTTGCCCAACTGCGGCACATGAGAAGAAGCATGCTGGGGGCAATAAGAAGAGCTCCAGAGGAAGAATTGTTGCTGATCCTCGGAGCCAACTTTCAGCCTCTCGGAAGTCCATGTTGATCGGGGACATCCGAGTCTACTTCAATGGCCGTGGCGCCGAAGTTCTACCAGGTCGGATCATCCCGACTGTGCCCACTCACAATGCCTTCCAAGTGCTAGCAGGCCAGAGGGTGAATTTTGACTACAACAAGTAAGGGTGGCCGACCCCAAACTTGCCAAAGTTCAAGCAGATCTGGGTTCCCAAGAGGATCCGAGGCCCTGCACTAACTTCGCAAGGCTTCAAAAATTATGTTGAGATCCCCAAGAGAGGGGGCAAAAAGGCTATGCATGCAGAAGAGACCGTGGTTGCAACTCCTCCACCTGCCATCAGGGTCTCCGCAAGACAAGCCCACATCTCCAAATTATCAAGGAATTCCATTCTAGCCGCCAAATTGATACGGCTTTCACATACGCCGTCCGCCCGAGTCCAAGTGTTGCCTCCTGCTATTTCTCTGGAGTGCAGTCAAGAAGACATGACAAAGATAGTCCAGGAATACTTCCATAGCCTCGGGAGTCCTGCCCTGGGCCGACAAAGGTCGCTTCGTGTCATCAGGATAGAAGAGGAAGAAAAAGACAAAATATCACCCGTGGGGGCGAATGAAGAAGAGAAGCAACCTGGGGCTAGAAGGCCTGAAAAGCCTCCACAAAATGAAAAGATGAAAAGAGCTTCTATATATGAAGAGCCGACTTTCTCCCGTCAGGCCCGAAGGGGAGTCAGAAAGCACAAAAGAAGAATGCAAATTCTTACTTGCAATATGACAGGGGTGATGAGTACACCCGGTCCCCTACCAAATGAACAAGGAGAGTCAGCCGAGATTGCCAGAAGAATAGACCCGATGACAAGACGGGGTAAAAATGAGGCTGAGCTACTGCAAACCACAAAGGGCAAGCAGCTTGCCGAAGAAAACATCACTACTGTCACCGCTAGAATAGTGGCATCTGAATAGGAGGGAGCATCCCCACCTCCTTCAATTGAAGCTCCTTTGGGTAACACGCTCAAGGGCATCAGTGATAAAACAACAATGGACCCTGCCGTCTTGATGCTGCTGCAAGGATATCAGCGAGAGATAAAGTTGCTGAAGAGTAAATTAAATGAAAAGACTGAGCATGTTGCAGTGCCCGAGCAACTGGGGGCACAAAATGGGCCATCACAGGAAGGTTTTAACCCCGGGGGTGGTCCTTCACCGGTCGTTCTAAAAACTGCTGATCAAAACTGGGCCACTCCCCAGCATTATTCTCAATGGCTTCAGCCAGCATGGCTAATGCCTCCCCAAATGCAGCGACAGGCTCCCCTGTTAGAGCCTTTGCCATCCAATGCTATGACTTCGGCCCCATTATCGATGCAGCCTTTTCACCTCCACACTCAACCAATGGAGCCAGCTATGGTAAATAAATTGATGATGGAACAGATGATCGAGGCGAGGCTGGCAAAGAGGGGTGGTGATGATTACGCCCCCTTTGACATATATAAAGTGCCATATCCGGCCTACCATGCTGCCAAAAGGTTACCGCCGGGCGTCAATAAACTCCCAAAATTTGACAAATACAACGGGAAGGGCTCCCCGAAAGAACATGTTGCACACTATATAGCAGCCATGGGCGACTTGGCAGCGGACGAGTCGTACCTACTGAAGTTCTTTGGGTCTTCACTAATAGGACCCGCCTTCGAATGGTATTCCAACTTACCAGTTGGGTCTATCCACGACTGGCCAGATATGCAGCGAAAATTCAGTGAAAGATTCCACGTCATCGAGGCAGAGGTGACCGTGGCTGAGCTGTTGACAACCAAGTAAGAAGATGATGAGCATGCTGCAGAATATATCAAAAGATGGAGGGATCTCTGCATGAGGTGTCAGCGTCCTCCGCATCCAGAAGATGCAATACAAATATGCAAACAAAATCTGAAGAAGGAAATTCTGGAAAAGATGATCGGAATAGAAATCCGGTCATTTGACCAATTAAGTGATATTGCCACGGAGGTTGAAGGTTTCTTCACAAGATTTCTCTCCGTTTCTGCCGACTCAAGTCATGAAGCCAAGCAGGTTAATAAGCGGCCGATATTGAAAGCGGTTCATGCTGTCAGCCTTGCGGCAAAAAGGCACAAATGGATGCACAATCCTCTTCTCAATGAACCTGTTGGACGTCGGGAGAGGCCTCCTCCGCAGAACAAAACAAAGAAGCTCTATGCCTTCCCCCGGGACAAGACTCGAGCATTGTTCGAGTGGGCTGTCAAATATAGCAAAGTCATCCTTCCGAAGCCAAAGAGACCAGATGATGTCAAAAGAAGAGATGATCCTTATTTCTGTCCCTACCATCAAATCTTGGGACATCCTATCGAAGATTGCCAAATATTCAAGGACATCGCCCAAGGCTTAATAAAAAGAGGGGATTTGTAAATGGGGAAGGACAGAGTCGATCCTCCATGCCCTCATGAAGTGCCCGCTATGGGGACATCAATTAACATGATATCTATATGCCAACAGCTGCCCGAAGAAATGCCAGAGGGCTGTGCCTGGCACAGTCATGAAGACTATATCCCATCGCATGAAAGGGAGCAAGAGAATTGGCAAGCATCGCCAATAAAGAAAGGAACAGAGCCGGCTTATCGCCCGACACTGGAAACCCAAATTCTTGGCGCCATGGACCGGCCTACTCTGCCTCTTGCAGTCTCTGCCCGCCTTCAAACAGCCTCTCCAATGGCCATCAAAAGGTCAACTGACAATAAAAAGAAGAAACAGACCTCATCACGGGTACATGAAGAAGCTAGCTCAGCCATGGAGCGGTCACAAGCTATTATAAGTGGGCCTGATAACCATGAGCAGGCAAAGAACTAGCCTATGCAGCTCAAAAGGTATGCCCCTCGAGGATGCAATGAGTCCCGCCGGTTAACAAAAAGAACTGAAGAAAAAGTAGAAAAGCTGAATGCATCAAATAGCCCACGGTGGGGGCAGGTGCCGACCATGAAGGGAAATAAAAAGAAGAGTGCAAAGGCTAAAAGGAGGAATCTTATTTTCTCCTGCAACACATTGTCAGCATCTTCCAGCGGGGCGCAAACTGCTGATGAAGAAGATGAAGAAATTTACTTTGTGCCAAAGGAAGCAACTCCAGCTAAAGCTTCCGCCTCTCACCCATCTACTAGGTATGGGAAAATGCCAGAGCAACACTCACCAGCTAATAAGAAGGCTCAATGTCATATTCCTCTACCACCTGAAACCGTAAAACACAAGGAGTTCATCTCAAAGGATTTAGCTGTAGCTGGCAATAATGGCAGGAAGCTATTTATCTCAAGCAAACCGGAGGAGGAAGGCAGTAGCACTCCCAGTCCCTTCTTACAAGACCTTGTCATAATGGCACTACTACACCAGGAGCAGCAGGAGATTGAAATGCTACAAAAGCAGCTGAATGAAATGAACATAAAGCCATATATGTCACAATTGACAAGACATCTATATGAGACAGTCTAAGACAGTGCTAGCTCATCAGAAGCTTCAACATGGCCAACAATGCTCTGAATAGTACATGATCATTCAGGGGGCATCCTCCCTCAGCCATTCCAACCCACAGTCCCCAGGGTAAGTCGGGGGGAAACTAAAGCATCTCCGGCAATGAGGTCGATGAGGCCGCATATGCAGCCAACTGCTGTACACCCGAGATCAGCGGGTCTAGCCACAATGGACAAGCCAAAGGTGGAACGAACAATGAATACAAAGACGGCTGAAGAAGAAGTCACTGAAGCCGAATTACAAGCAGCCAAACAAAACGATGATGAGTCTGTCCGGGACTACATAAGCAGATGGAGGAGCCTTCGTGAAAGATGTAGGCACCCGCCTAGTTACAAGGAGTCTGTCCAAATTTGCAAAGAGAATCTGAAGATGGAAATTCTGCGATGGGTCATTGACTTCGAAGTCACAACCTTTGAATATCTAAATGACATCGCAGCAGAAGCCGAAGCAGTCCTTGCAAGGCTTTGCCCAGCCTCCACGAGCTCGGGTCAAAAGAATAAACCAATCAACAAACCTCCGGCACAAGAAGAAGCTTGCGCCTCAGATCTTGAAGCCTTCGAGCAACAGAAGAAGATACAAGGAGTCTGTCCAAATTTGCAAAGAGAATCTGAAGATGGAAATTCTGCGATGGGTCCTTGACTTCGAAGTCACAACCTTTGAATATCTAAATGACATCGTAGCAGAAGCCGAAGCAGTCCTTGCAAGGCTTTGCCTAGCCTCCACGAGCTCGGGTCAAAAGAATAAACCAATCAACAAACCTCCGGCACAAGAAGAAGCTTGCGCCTCAGATCTTGAAGCCTTCGAGCAACAGAAGAAGAAAATGAAAGAGGCGTCTTCCGCCGATCCGACAAAACAAGGCCCCTCATTAAGGGGCAAAACGATGAAACTGTATTCCTTTCCAAAGGATAAGACTAGGGCACTTTTTGAGTGGGCCCGTGAATACGGCAAAGTAGTGCTCCCGGAGCCGAAGAAGCCAGGCGATGCCGAAAGAAAAGAAGATCCACGATTCTGTCCTTATCACCAAATATTGGGGCATCCCATTGAGGATTGATATATGTTTAAGGACATCATTGAAGGCTGTTGGGTTCGGTGCAAGTATTCAGAGGGGGGGTGAATGAATATAGCCTATAAAAATTTCACCCCATTAACAACTAGAATGCTAACAAGACAGATTAGATAATCTGAAGGCTAATTAAATCTTCTGTTCAACCTGTAAGCAAACAGATGGAGCGCCGTTATGCAAACATCTAGCGGAAGCAAAAACATATAGAGAAATCAAACCACTGCACAGAGGTTTTTAGGTGGTTCGGTCCAGCAGACCTACATCCACCCCACACTCAACCCGAGTGTGGCTTCCTGCTGACTCACAGCTTGAACAGCTGGGCATCACAGCTTGCCATACATCAGCTGGGCAACACAGCTTGCCGTCCGAGGAATCCTCCTAGCCCGCTGAGCAACACAGCTTGCTGTCCGAGGAATCCTCCTCGCCCCGCTGAGCAACACAGCTTGCTGTCCAGTGGAATCCTCCACTGCAAACCGCTGGGGATTACAGCTTACCCGTCCAGAGGCAGCACCTCTGCAAACCGCTGGGCAATACAGCTTGGCCGTCCAGTGGAATCCTCCACTGCAAACGCTGAGCCTCACAGCTTGCTCGGCGTCAGGGGAGTATGTGGAGCACATGCTGTCTCTGGGGAGCAAACGCTGCTCCAGGGGAGCATCCTCAAAGTTAGGGAAGCATTAGCAGTCACTGGAGGGCATACTCGGTCCCAGGAGAGCATCCGGGGAGACAGGCGAGCATGCACGTCTGATGTACAGACTCTACCAATGTATAGACTTAGTGGATAGTGATGCATAGCCAAACGGATGTACAGACTTCACTGTGAATGCATGAACAGTGAATGAGTGTATAGACTTGATCAAGAGAGACGCTGGCCAATCGGAGCATTAACAGTCACTGGAGAGCATATGCTGTACTGCAAGATGGCAGTGTACACACTTGGTGTCCACTTGAGACGCTCAGTGAGACGGTGAGCAATGTACAGACTTCACTGCATATGAAGCAACGTATAGACTTAACCAAGCAATATACACACTTGAAGAACATTCAGCAATGTGCAGACTTCACTATGTAAATGGCTGTACAGACTTAGTCCAAACACGATGTATAGACTTTGGACTCCAAGGGCGATGTATGGACTTTCACATGAAAGGCTGTACAGACTTTGAAAGCTGGGGTCAATGTATAGACTTTGACATGTGAGACACACAGAATGCATTGAAGTCTGTATAGACTTTAACAATGAATGCATGAGTCACAAGACCGACAGACTTAGCCTGTATGGACTTAGCATGAAGCACACATGCGATGTACAGACTTCAAGTCATGCAATGCAATGTACACACTTCAGCTAAGCAATCTTCAGTGAATGTATGGACTTCATGAGTGCATGCTACAGTGCCAATGTACAGACTTGAACGTCAAGTGAGACGATGAATGTATAGACTTCACCGATGCATATAGACGCTAAGTGAGACTGTGTGTGCACTGTAGCGGATGTATAGACTTTAAAGAAATGCATGCTACAGTGCAATGTCTAGACTTGCTATATGCATGAGACGCTGATGAAGACGGTGGACTGTATAGACTTTGTGAAGCACAGTCCATTGTACAGACTTTGCAAGCAGTCCGATGTACAGACTTCAAGAGACTCTAGACAACAGATGCTGTATAGACTTGCTAGTCTGAATGCCAATGTATGGACTTTGAAGTTCAGTTGGTGAGTGTACAGACTTCACCAATGAGACGCTCACTGAACAGACTTTACGAATGACCAATGCAAGAGACGGACGCTGTACACACTTTAAGTCCAGTGTATAGACAATGTCTTAGACTCTAAATGAGATGCTAAGAAGCTGCATTGTATGGACTTTGAGAAATGCTTCAAGTGGATGGTTGTACAGACTTCATGAATAGAGATGCATTGTACACACTTGTGATGCATGAACAAGCCAGTGTGCAGACTTCATGAATGTGCAAACTTGTCAACGAAATGCACAATGTATAGACTATACACATGCATGAAGAGTGTATAGACTAATGAAATGCTTTACCCTGCAGTGTATAGACTTGCTAGTCATCAAACTACATGCAGATAGAAAAACAACGCTACATGCAGATAGAAAAGCAACGCACATAGCAGGAATCAAGCACTATATTAGTCATACACATGCATTCTCCACAAAACAAGTTATGTTGCTATCATCAAAACACAATCTCATAAAGCACTCACTGTGTTGCAATCATCAAAATAAAATAGCATTGCTATCATCAAATCAACATAGCACATGCTTGTGCCTAAGGGGCACAACATTCTCCCCCTTTTTGATGATGGCAACACACTGTGACAGTGAGTCACACACAAAATTTTCTCCCCCTTTGACATAATCAAAAAGAGAAAAAAATAGTATAAACAAGAGTGCAAAGTGCATTATGCATGCAAATTTCCCTTCTGAACATTCTCCCCCTGAATGTAAGACTCCCCCTGAATTATTTCTCCCCTTAAATAATTGCTCCCCCTTTGAGAAGGAATATGAACAGATAATTCAAAGGTAGAGAAGGTAGGAGGCTCAATAGACAACAGCTGAATCATTGGTTCAGAAAATAAGCCTGATTATAAACAATAGTTAAAGTATAAGAATCATCAACATACAATTTTCAAAAATTCAGGTTTAACAGTGATAAATCTAGAGTAAAACACATGACCCTTGAAAAAAGAGTTTATAGATTCCATTTATAGCAATGAATTTAGGGCACATGGTATTAATAGATAAGTCGGAAATAATACCCTTTTGTGATTAAACAAGGAATTTCAGGAAAGGCAACTTGAATATGTATTAATAAAAATAACTTTCACTCATTGACTTTTGATTTTCAAAGGGTTACAGCAGTTTGATTTTCATTTTTCAATTTCTGAACCTGAACTAAGTGAATAGATCAGTGGCATTTATGCTGTTGACATTAGGTGTACACCTTGATCAGAGGCAGGTACCCCCAGTTACTAGGCATAAACTACTAGATCTATTTCAGATCAAGACCCATAAGGAATAGTCTTCATTTTTGACATTAAGGGTACACCTTAATTAGAGGCCAGTACCCTCAGTTACTTGGTGAGGACTCCCCCTATAGATTTGACCCTATGAACAGAGATATTCTGAAGCACCTCATGACATGTGAGTTCTCCTGCTTCTTTGGAGGAGTTCACAGTTTCTCAGTGCAATCAGTCATTGCTCTGTCACTATGTTCAGCTCTTTTACATTTATGATCTTATTTACTGCTGCCCTTATTTCTTTTAGAGTGATTGTTAAAAAAATCATTATATACTCTTATTCACTTGTTCTAGATATTTCCAGTTCAACACATTTAGGCATTACAAAAAACTTTTTTCTATTTTAGCCATGAGACAAAGATTAAGAGCTATAAAAGTTTTCTTTTATCTCAAATTCTGAAGTTCAGACACTTAACTCTTCAATTTATAAAGGTTAAACCTTTAGTTCCTTTCAATTTGTAAGAGTGATTCTTATAAGTGAACAATTGCATTAACCACAGCTCAATATACTAAACCAGAAACAATTGCTGTTGTTCAGTGAAAAAGATGGGGAAAAGATAGTAATTGGCAATATGGTCCAATGGCATTTGATGTCAAAAGATATGAATCAATTGAATGGGGACAATGAGGAGTAAATAGGATTCAAGAATTGAACTAAACTCACAGCTCCCCCTGACACCATGATGCAAGGACTATGCTATGCAACACACTGTTCTACATGCAGACTATGCACCAAGGATACATGAGGCAAGTATGCAATCAATTCAGGTTTATGCATCCAAGTCATGAATATTTTTATCCTTTTTCAGATTTTTCAAAAATATGATGCAGTGCACTGTTCTACATGAAGACAGGACCCATGGTACTAGGCGGAGAACCCGGTCTCAAAGACCATCTCACACATGGTAGAAACATCCGGACAGATTTCCCTGCCTTTTAGTAACATACCATTTGATATACCAGGGTTATGCAAGACAATGCAACATAAGGCAGTCCTACATGCATTGAACAGCATCAATGACAGTCATGCAAATAATGTATGCAGACATAAGACACATGCATTGACTGTGTACACTAAATGAACCATTCACACTTAGTCCAAGTATGCATTCAACAACAGGCATGCAATGCATTGACACAAAGCCTATATAGTGCATCAACTGAATACACTTAAAGAAGCATTCAAATTCAGTTCAACATATAGCAAGAGAAGAGCATCAGATATGCAGAATTGAATTCCATAGCTGAGTCTGGAATGTAGACTGATCAGCTAGACATGAAGAGATCATCAAACATCAAACAGACAAATCAGCATTTTCAGATGATGAAATTTAAAGCAAAGTTCAGAACTGACCTGAAATATAGAATCTTGGGGTTTTCTGTTGAGTGCCTTGGATCATTAACCCCTTTATTCATCAGCTTCCAAGGCACACCTGCAGCATGTCAATCAATTTGATCCTGTAGGGACCCAAGCAGTCTTGGGTCCTGCACTACCTCTATCAGGTGTTCTAAACAGTTTCTTAGCAACATGGTCATCAAATTTCATCAGAAAACAATTGTCCATAGAGTGACCAAGTTTACCACAATATCTACATGAAACAGCAGATTTTCTGGTCCTATGGTGCATATCAATAGCAGCATGAGACCTATGAAACTTAGCATGAAATGTTCTGTTGTTTACATGGACATTTTGTTTCTTACTAGCAGCATTGGGAGCAAGAAATTTTACAGATTTGAAATTAAATCTACTTCCTTGTATATGCCAACAATCCTTGACTGTGTGGCCATGCCTCCCACATTCGAAGCACCTTGTGTGTTTACCTTTGGAACTAATATTATTTCTATCAAAAGCATCTTTGTTAACATGGAAATTAACAAATTCAGAATTGAATCTCTTTCTCGGATTCTGCCAACATTGAGCAGCAATGTGACCAAACTTCCCACAACAAAAATAATTTAGATTCTTTCTCCTAGAAGCATGATTTCTAGCATGAAATTCTTTAACATTCAGATTACCCTTTTTCTGATCAGACAGAACTTTTCTAGCATGCTTTCTGTCATCTTGTTTCATCACAAAACACTCACTCATAAAGTGTCCATGCTTACCACAATAATGACAAGAACAAGAACCATTAGATTTCTTTAAAACATGGCACTTATCGGATGAGTTTTTAGCATGCAGATTGTTCCTTTGAGTTTTGGGGGTTTTCTGATCTTTATTTCGTTTTTGAATTTCATGAGCAGCAGCTTCTTTCAATGATTTATTTGAGGGACCAGCTACTTTAGAACTCGGCACAAATGTGGTGTATAGCAGGTTTCTAATACCATTCTTAACTCCAAAGCTACTTTCCACCCTTTCACTTTGACTACTCACTTCATCTTCCAGAAATATTTTCATCTTTCCTTTATCCTTGGCCAACTTAGATGAAGTACTATTTAGCTCAGTAATTTTATTTTCCAAGGAGATTATAAGATTTTCTGAATCAACTTTCTCCTTCTCATAACTAGCCAGTTTTTCTTTTAACAGACAAAGTTCTTTTTCCAAATCAGCAGTGTGTATTACAAAGCTAGTAATTTCTTCGTCACTGCAATTGATATACTCTTTCAAAACAGATTTTTCTCTTTAAATTGTCATCCATCTTTCAGAGAAAACAGTATTCAGAACCATCAACTTTTTATTTTGATCTTTCAAGTAGACATTTTCTTCTTTTAGAGATTTAATTTGTTCCTTTTGAAAACTGTCATCAGAATCAAAATCATTAATCATGTCTTCGAGAATGGCACATCCTTTACAAGAATTATCTTCACTGATGAGTTTATTTCTAAGATCTTCATTCTCAGATTTCAACTTGTTCAACTCATCTTTTTCTTTATTCATGTCAGATTTCAAGTTTTCATTTTCAGCTTTCAGACTTCTAACCTCATGCAACATTTCTTTTCTTATTTTTCTCTTTTCAGATTTCAGTCTATCATATTTATTCAATAAATGTTCATTCAATTCAATCATATTTTCCAGAGAAAAATTATTAGTATCAGAGTTTACCTGTGACGAAGTGACCTCCTCATAATCTTCGCCTTCTTCTGTTGCCATGAGACAATTCACTTTATCCTGGGTTCTGCTGCTTGCTATCATCTTGACCACTTCGGAGGCACTGCAGCAATTAACTACACATGGAAACTTGTCAGTGTTTATAGCCCTTTGAGTTAGCTCCAGGGCCTTCTGATTATCAGAGAATTTTTGTCTGTCTGAAGTTTTCCATAAGGATTCATCCTTTGGAACTTCATAGGAACTGTGTGCAATGACTATCCACAGATCTGGATTAGTTTGCATCGCATATTCTCTGAACTGATTAAACCAATTGTAGAAACCCGAACCTTCAAACTTCGGAGGATCAACAGTGAGTTCCATGCTTTAGACAGAATAAGAGTTCTAGGAAGAACACTAATCAAGCACAATGAATCAACTCAAATAACACCAAAAACAAATGAGCAAAGCAAAGCACAAGTCAATGAAGCAACACACGATTTCAAAAGACCCACTCTGAAATGCACCAAAAGCTAGCAGGATCCTCTGCAGATTGTTAGATCTGATAGATCATAGACCGCTCTGATACCAAGTGTTGGGTTCGGTGCAAGTATTCAGAGGGGGGGTGAATGAATATAGCCTATAAAAATTTTGCCCAATTAACAACTAGAATGCTAACAAGACAGATTAGATAATCTGAAGGCTAATTAAATCTTCTGTTCAACCTGTAAGCAAAAAGATGGAGCGCCCTTATGCAAACATCTAGCAGAAGCAAAAATATATAGAGAAATCAAACCACTGCACAGAGGTTTTTAGGTGGTTCGGTCTAGCAGACCTACATCCACCCCACACTCAACTTAAGTGTGGCTTCCTGCTGACTCACAGCTTGAACAGCTGGGCATCATAGCTTGCCATACATCAGCTGGGCAACACAGCTTGCCGTCCGAGGAATCCTCCTCGCACGCTGAGCAACACAGCTTGCTGTCCGAGGAATCCTCCTCGCCCCGCTGAGCAACACAGCTTGCTGTCCAGTGGAATCCTCCACTGCAAACCGCTGGGGATTACAGCTTACCCGTCCAGAGGCAGCACCTCTGCAAACTGCTGGGCAATACAGCTTGGCCGTCCAGTGGAATCCTCCACTGCAAACGCTGAGCCTCACAGCTTGCTCCGCTGACAAACAGCTTAAATAAAGGTATAAAAGGAAAACGAAAACAAGTAGCAACAGCAACTGAAAGCTGTAAAGAAATGAAGCACAAATGTGGCTCCCTACAAGAGCTGACTGGCCTGGATTTGATCCACGGTCCAGTTGAGACAATCTTCAGCTGATCTCTTCTTCTCAACTCTCGATCTCTCTTTCTCTTTCTTTTTCTTCTTCTTCTCTGCTCTCTGTCTCTCTTTCTTTTCTTCACTCTTTTCTTCTTCTCTTCTTCTGCTCTCTTCACTATTCTTCTGCTCTCTTCAGCTGGATCGAAGTCTCTGCACTTCTGCCTTTTCTTTCACTCTCTGCTCTTCTCTTCTCTGTCTGGATCGTGGCTCTCTGTATGGACTTCACGTCTCGCCAATTCGATCAGTCTTCTTCTGTGGAAGAAGGCTCATATATATAGCAGCAGCCCCGGCGTGTGACCTCCACATTTCCCGACTATCGACTCTACCACGTGTCAGCATCTCAGCTCCTTGGATCACGTGCCAGACACCTGCAAGACAGAGTATCGGATTATCAACTTGGTGTCGACACTTAGTGAAAGGAAATGCATTGTATAGACTTGTGAAAGCGCATGCATTGTACAGACTTAGTGAAAGGGAACATATGAAGTCTCAGGGGAGCATCTATGGCCTCTGGACAGCATCACCAGCGTTAGGGGAGCATGTGGAGCACATGCTGTCTCTGGGGAGCAAACGCTGCTCCAGGGGAGCATCCTCAAAGTTAGGGAAGCATTAGCAGTCACTGGAGGGCATACTCGGTCCCAGGAGAGCATCTGGGGAGATAGGCGAGCATGCACGTCTGATGTACAGACTCTACCAATGTATAGACTTAGTGGATAGTGATGCATAGCCAAACGAATGTACAGACTTCACTGTGAATGCATGAACAGTGAATGAGTGTATATACTTGATCAAGAGAGACGCTGGCCAATCGGAGCATTAACAGTCACTGGAGAGCATATGTTGTACTGCAAGATGGCAGTGTACACACTTGGTGTCCACTTGAGACGCTCAGCGAGACGGTGAGCAATGTACAGACTTCACTGCATATGAAGCAACGTATAGACTTAACCAAGCAATATACACACTTGAAGAGCATTCAGCAATGTGCAGACTTCACTATGTAAATGGCTGTACAGACTTAGTCCAAACACGATGTATAGACTTTGGACTCCAAGGGCGATGTATGGACTTTCACATGAAAGGCTGTACAGACTTTGAAAGCTGAGGCCAATGTATAGACTTTGACATGTGAGACACACAGAATGCACTGAAGTCTGTATAGACTTTAACAATGAATGCATGAGTCACAAGACCGACAGACTTAGCCTGTATGGACTTAGCATGAAGCACACATGCGATGTACAGACTTCAAGTCATGCAATGCAATGTACACACTTCAGCTAAGCAATCTTCAGTGAATGTATGGACTTCATGAGTGCATGCTACAGTGCCAATGTACAGACTTGAACGTCAAGTGAGACGATGAATGTATAGACTTCACCGATGCATATAGACGCTAAGTGAGACTGTGTGTGCACTGTAGCGGATGTATAGACTTTAAAGAAATGCATGCTACAGTGCAATGTCTAGACTTGCTATATGCATGAGACGCTGATGAAGACGGTGGACTGTATAGACTTTGTGAAGCACAGTCCATTGTACAGACTTTGCAAGCAGTCCGATGTACAGACTTCAAGAGACTCTAGACAACAGATGTTGTATAGACTTGCTAGTCTGAATGCCAATGTATGGACTTTGAAGTTCAGTTGGTGAGTGTACAGACTTCACCAATGAGACGCTCACTGAACAGACTTTACGAATGAACAATGCAAGAGACGGACGATGTAGACACTTTAAGTCCAGTGTATAGACATTGTCTTAGACTCTAAATGAGATGCTAAGAAGATGTATTGTATGAACTTTGAGAAATGCTTCAAGTGGATGACTGTACAGACTTCATGAATAGAGATGCATTGTACACACTTATGATGCATGAACAGGCCAGTGTGCAGACTTCATGAATGTGCAAACTTGTCAACGAAATGCACAATGTATAGACTATGCACATGCATGAAGAGTGTATAGACTAATGAAATACTTTACCCTGCAGTGTATAGACTTGCTAGTCATCAAACTACATGCAGATAGAAAAGCAACGCACATAGCAGGAATCAAGCACTATATTAGTCATACACATGCATTCTCCACAAAACAAGTTATGTTGCTATCATCAAAACACAATCTCATAAAGCACTCACTGTGTTGCAATCATCAAAACAAAACAGCATTGCTATCATCAAATCAACATAGCACATGCTTGTGCCTAAGGGGCACAACAAAGGCCTGATCAGAAAAGGCGAACTATAGATGGGCGAGTATAAGGTGGACCCACCGTGCCCTCATCAAATATCCGTCCTTAAAAGAGCAGTCCCGCGCGGCGTTACTGCCTCAACTGCTCCTCGCAAATCTGGCTGAAGCTGATGTCTAGCAAGCCTGCATAGCTTGAATGCGGATGCTTGCCAACAAAAATAAGAATGGCAAAAAAAAAAGAACAAAAAAATGTAAAGAAGAAAAGAAAGAAGAAAAGGAAAGGAAAGGAAAATGGCATGTTCTGAGGGTAGGCACCAAAAAAAAAAAGAGAAGAAATTTAAAATAAAATGAAAGAGGCCTTGATGGCTGCGTCTACCAAGGGAGATATCACTCCCATCATGTCTTGGTCCATGTCAAATAAGAAACTACCATTGTGGGGTTGGTATGGTGGAGTGAACCACTTATCCCCTTTCTGAGGGGGTGAGCGCTCTCCTATGCATCCACTTTGGTCTGTTTAAAAATAAATGGATGAAGGGTGACGGCTCTGCACTGCACTGCACTTTCGGCGCCATCCGAGTTGTCCGTTCAAAAATGAATGCAAAAGAAAAGAAGAATATAACTTATAAGGTCAGCAAGGCCTCCCCATCTGTCCCATGGGCAGAAGGCTCCCTAGTAGCATTGCATGGTGAATGCCCGAGGGGGAATAAAATGACTGCGCCATCTGCGGAGGTGGGAAGACCCGATAGCCGCAGCCTCTAAGAAAAGGACCAAGAGAATGACACTTGGCGGAAGCACCGGAGGCCCGAACCGGAGTTGTTCGGAGCATCTCCTGAAGAAATCAATGACAAAAGAAGATAGCCGCTGATTTGATGCATAGCTGTCACTTAATGTCCCCGGGAGGACCATGTAATCAACAGTCCCACCGACGCTAAAGATCCCTCATTAGACACTAGGCCGTCCATTTCGAACACGGGTCCATGCCCATTGAGGGGGATGAAAGAAACAATCCTTACTCAGTCGGCTACACCCCCGACTCCCTATCAAGCCAGCAAATAAATGCCTTTCGGCTTCTACTGGCCTGTCTCAGTACCCCTTGGTTCCGCCAGGATTCATGGTGCCTTACCATCTTCCCACCCTATGGCGGTACTCCCCACTTGTCCCACTGGGACTAAGCTTCCACCCTTGATCTGGGACCTACGCTCCCAGCCAATGCATTCTCATTACCTTTCGGCATTCAGCCGCAATAATGCCATATTTGTCTCACGGGACTCTCCCATCACTGCCGGTTTGGATTTCTTGCCCAATATCATCCCAATAAAATCTTCTTTTCCTTGGCATGAGGCGCTCTGCCCTTGTCGAGCTCAATAATTCACCCATCAGTCCCGCCGGGCTGTGTCCATAAAGCTTTCCCTTGGCCAGGGGCGCTCCGCCTTAGCCGAACTCAAAAATTATCTTCTGTCCCATCGGGCTGAGTCCGCAAAATCCTTTCCTTGGCCTGAGGTGCCCCGCCCTCGCCGAGCTCAAAAGTAATCTCTGTCCCACTGGGCAGGATTCGTAAAACCCTTTCCTTGGCCTGAGGCGCTCCGCCCTCGCCAGGCCCGCTGGGCTCTTGGACATCAATCCCTAGCCCCATCGGCAGAATAAATAGTCAACATCATCAATAGTCCCACCAGACAATAATATCCCGCACCGTAGATGAGTCTGCACCAGGGAGACAAAAAAATAAATAAATAAATAAAACAAAAACAAAAACAAAAAAAAGGAAACAAAAGAAGAAATAAATAAATGAAGTAATAAAGAAACAAAGATGATAATTTAAAATAAGCTTAATAAACTAATAAACCCAATAAAAAATAATAAACTCAATGGGTACAACGAAATTCAATAAATCTAATAAACCTTAATAAACTCAACCAATAGACTAAAGAAACTCAATAAGTTCAACAAAGTCAATGAATCAAATAAACTCAATAGACTGAACAAATTCAATAAACTTAACCAATCCAAACTAATAAACCAATAAAAGACCTCTTCGCTCTGTCTCAGACTTTTGTCTAGGCAAGGTTTGGTGATCCCATCATCTCCACGGGTCAACGTACATATTCTATCCTGGCTTAGACCTCCCGTCTCTGCTAGGTTGGTCAATTTTGACATGACGTCAGGTTGACATCTTCATCTACTCATTCTACCCTCGTTCCAAACCTTCCGTCTGAGCAAGGTTGGTTGACTCCGACACTTCGTCAGGGTTGACATTGATATTTAGCCTTGGGTCTGGGCCTCTCACGCCTCTGCCAAGTTCGTTGGCTTCGACATGATGTCGGGTCAACATCCACACCCTATATTCTACCCTTGGCTTAGGCCTCACACCTCTGCCAAGTTCGTTGGCTTCGACATGACGTTGAGTCAAAACCTATCCTATATTCTACCATTGGCTTAGGCCTCACGCCTCTGCCAAGTTCATTGGCTTCGACATGACATCGGGTCAACATCCACACCATATATTCTACCCTTGGCTAAGGCCTCACGCCTCTGCCAAGTTCGTTGGTTTCGACAGAACGTCGAGTCAACACTTATCCTATATTCCGCCCTTGGCTTAGGCCTCACGCCTCTGTCAAGTTCGTTAGCTTCGACAAGATGTCGAGTTAACACTTATCCTATATTCTTCCCTTGGCTAAGGCCTCACGCCTATGCCAAGTTCATTGACCTCGACATGACGTCGGGTCAACATTTATATCCTATATTCCTTCCTTGGCTTAGACCCCATGTCGTCGCCAAGTTGGTTGACTTTGATAGTCTGTCAGGTCAACAACCATTTTCTACCCTGGCCCAGACCCTGTGTCTCTCCCAGGCCGGTCGTTTTCGACATGACTTCGAGACGACAACAGTGTTTTATGTCTGCCCACGTCTTGGACATGCCGTCTAGGCAAGGTTTGTTGACTCCGACATCCCGTTGGGTCAACGTCCATATTTCACATTTGGTTCGGACCTTCCATCCGACCATACAACAAAAAGACCCTTCTACCTCTGGCTCGGACCTTTCGTCTAGCCAGTCAACAAAAAAAACCCTTTCACATTTGGTTCGGACCTTCCATCCGACCATACAACAAAAAGACCCTTCTACCTCTGGCTCGGACCTTTCGTCTAGCCAGTCAACAAAAAAAAAAAAACCCTTTCACATTTGGTTCGGACCTTCCATCTGACCATACAACAAAAAGACCCGTCTACCTCTGGCTCGGACCTTTCGTCTAGCCAGTCAACAACAAAAAAACCTTTCACATTTGGTTCGGACCTTCCATCCGACCATACAACAAAAGACCCTTCTACCTCTGGCTTGGACCTTTCATCTAGACAGTAAACAAAAAAAACCTTTCACCTTTGGCCCGGACCTTCTGTCTGATCATACAACAAAAAGACCCTTTCACCTTTGGTTCAGACCTTCCGTCCGACCCCTTAACAAAAAGACCCCTTGACATTTGGTTCGAACCCTCTTATTCGACCAAATAATAAAAGACCCTTGTACCCTTGGCATCATGACGTTATGTCTAAGCCAAACTGTCCGGTGTCATGGCCCTATGCCTAAGCCGGTAAATTTTCTGCCTTGGCGTCATGGCCTTCCGCCTAAGCCGAGCTGTGCGGCGTCATGGCAATTCGCCTAAGCCATTTTAATATCCTATCTTGGCGTCATGGCCTTCCGCCTAAGCCAAGCTGTACGGCGTCATGACTTTACGTCTAAGCCGTTAAATATTCTGCCTTGGCGTCATGGCCTTCCGCCTAAGCCGAGATGTGCGGCGTCATGGTAATTCACCTAAGCTGTTTTAATATCCTATCTTGGCGTCATGGCCTTCCGCCTAAGTCAAGCTGTACGTCGTCATGACTTTACGTCTAAGCCGTTAAATATTCTGCCTTGGCGTCATGGCCTTCCGCCTAAGCCAAGTTGTACGGCGTCATGACTTCATGTCTAAGCTGTTAAATATCCTTGTACGGCGTCATGGCTCTTCGCCTGAGCCGTTCAAAATTCTGCCTTGGCGTCATGGCCTTCCGCCTAAGCCAAGTTGTACGGCATCATGACTTAACGTCTAAGCCGTTAAATACTCTGCCTCGGCATCATGGCCTTCCGCCTAAGCCAAGTTGTACGGCGTCATAACTTTATGTCTAAGCCGTTAAATATTCTTGTCTGGCATCATGGCTTAACGTCTAAGCCGTTAAATACTCTGCATTGGCGTCATGGCCTTCCGCCTGAGCCAAGTTGTACGGCGTCATGACTTTATGTCTAAGCCGTTAAATATTATTGTCCGGCATCATGGCTTTCCGCCTAAGCCGGTAAATATTCTGCCTTGGCGTCATGGCCTTCTGCCTAAGCCAAGTTATACGGCGTCATGACTTCATGTCTAAGCCGTTAAATACTCTCGTCCGGCGTCACGGCTTCCGCCTGGGCTGATAAATATTCTACATTGGCGTCATGGCCTTCCGCTTAAGCCAAGTTGTACGGCGTCATGACTTAACGTCCAAGCCGTTAAATATTCTGCCTTGACGTCATGGCCTCCCGCCTAAGCCAAGTTGTGCGGCGTCATGACTTCCTGTCTAAGTCGTTAAATATCCTTGTACGGCGTCATGACTTTGCGTCTAAGCCGTTAAATATTCTTGTCCGGCGTCATGGCTTTCCGCCTAAGTCGGTGAATATTTCTGCCTTGGCAACATGACACACCGTCTAGGCCAAGTTGTATGACGTCATGGCTCTATGCTTAAGCCAGTAAATATTTCTCCCTTGGCATCATGACCTTCCGTCTAGGCCAAGTGGTCCGACATCAAGGCTCCTTGCCTAAGACGGCGAATGCTCTTTCTTGGCGTCATGGCCTTACGCCTAAGCCAAGTCATTCGGCGTCATGACCTTCCGTCTAAGCCGACAAACCTCTTACCATTGGCTTGGAATTGCTATCCGAACCAATGAACGAAAAGACCCCCTCTAGTTTCATACCAACCCTTGATCCCTCCAGGGATTCACCATAACATGTAACACCTTCTCTCCATCGCCGTGGCATCAGCCACCCACCTGTAAGAGAGTCGGCATGCGGATGTACTTACTATGCCCTCCAAAAAAAGGAGAGAAAGAAATAAGAAAAAGGGATAAAAGAAAGAGAAGAAAACATAATAAATAAAAAAAAGGAAAAAAAGAAAGGAAAAACAAGAGAGCAAAGAAAAAAAGAAGAGAGAAAAAAAAGAAAAGAAGAAGAAATGATGATCATGACGTGATTTATGTGCTTGCTTGCCTCACGTGCATGTCTGCCTGAAGTATAGTATTAATGCGCTTCCTTCAAATTTCTAAGGCCGCGTACTCCTTTGCTAGATAACGTTGCCATGATTCAGGATATGTGTGCATCACGGCATACGCTTAGAGATGAAAGCCGATTCTCGGTGAGTGCATACGACTAGGAGAAGAGTCGTAGCCAGGTTGCTAGCACAACTCGCATAATACACCCTAGACAAAACTCTCACACCTCACACGTAATATGAGCAATGGTCCTTAGCCGTAGGGACGTCATAAATTCTTCTTAACACTTCATGGATGCTCAAATCTCTATACTTGCGCAAAGGGTGACGTGAGGAAAAAGCTGCCTACCCCCTTAAAAAAAAGAAGAAGAAAAAGGAAAAAATTATGATAATGGTAAGTGGAACGTGAACCCAAATAGCCGGGAATCCCCACTGAAATAAATGAGGAGACTCGCGTGAAAATGGTGCAGCAAACTCCACGATTAAAATAAGGATGAATCCTAATAGCCGGGAATCTCCATTGAGACATATAAGGAAACTCGCGCCAAACAGTGAAATCCATCATAAAACCATAATATAGGATGAATCCTAGTAGCCGGGAATCCCCATTGAGACATATGAGGAAACTCACGTCAAACGGTGAAATCTATCATAAAACCATAATATAGGATGAATCCTAGTAGCCGGGAATCTCCATTGAGACATATGAGGAGACTCGCATCAAACGGTGGAATCCACAATAGCATCATAATAAAGGACGAATCCTAGTAGCCGGGAATCCCCATTGAGACATTTCTTAAACTTTTTACTTTTGCAAGTATGGAGCCCTGGTCGAAGTACCCTTATGCCGATAAGAAAAGGAAGGAAGGAAAGGAGTGACAGAAGCCGAACAAAGATGAAGAACAAAATAAAAGAAAAGAAAAGAAAAGACGCTCGGCTCCAATGGACAGTCGCTGAAGCAAGACCCAAGAGCTCAGAAAAGGCTCGGGACCATCCCCGAACGAACAAGATAAAAGCTCAGGCAGCAAGGCAAGTCAGCCGATGGGTCGACCCTCACAAAAGAAGAAATGAGCGCAAATGGGCCTAAACAAACAAAAATGGGTCAAAAGATGCTAAGAAATAAGCTGAAACCGGCACGAGAGTGAATCGGCACAGAAGTGAGCGGGCACGGGAGTGAACCAGCACGGAACTGAACCGGCACAGAAGTGAGTCGGCGCAGCATTACAATCGGCGCGCAAACACCAATCAGCGCGCCGATTCCTCTACGCGCCGATGGAAACAAGGCCACGCCCTCTATATATATAACCCAAGTCTTCAAAAGAGCAGAGAGAGAGCGGTAGAAGCCAGAGAGAAAAGAGCAGAGAGAGGTGATCGAAGCCAGAGCAGCCACTGAAAAAAAGAGACACGAGAGTCCGCTGAAAGGGATCCAAAGAGGGGGAGAGAGCAGCAGAAGCCCGGGGAAGGAGATCCAAGGTGGGGTTCGCCTAGCAAGCGTCTTCAGGAGCTCCCCTTCCCAATCTTTGTTTCGCTCTGTTTTCTTTCTTTTTTTTTGATATGCTTCCGAGCGATGTTCCTCCGTTGATATCAAATGCCGGTATAGTCCGGTAGATTGTAAAGGGGCATCATCTGCATGTAAATTCTTGTAGTCTGATTCCTCTTTCGTGCTGAATGTATGCGATCCTTTGAATGAAATGAGATATGAGATTCTGAGATTTTCCTCTCTCTGCCTCTCTGAAATTTATTATATCCGATCGTCGTTGTGAGCGAAGTTGGTTCTGTTGGATGCATGTCCCTCAGATCATCTGATTGATTTCTGTTGTATCGTCTCTGTACTTTCAACCTCGCAATCACGATGAGAGCCTGAGACAGTCCATCGCATGGCTTCTCATTTGTGAAATGGTGAGGGATATGTTCGAGTCAAAGCTCACGGGATTCAATCAATAACCTGGCTCCCAGTGAGGCTCCAGAGTGAAAGCCATCTTCTCCTCGAGGTGATTTCTTCCAAAACCATCCTTAGTTGCCATCTGAAAGCTCATGAATAAACCCCCCTAAAGCCCTGAACAAAGCCTCTCAAAGCCCTTGAATAAAACCTCCCAGAACTCTCAGGTAAAAACCCCTTCAAATCCACAGCTTTAAAACCCCCAAATCCTCAAACCAGCCTTCCCTATCGGTGCCCATTCCCTCCCGGCGCGGCACCCTCTCGGCGCGAGTCTTGCGCCGAGTGGCAGGTGCGCCGGGATACCTCAGTGTCGACCGCCCCTCCCCTAGTCACGCCGAGGCCCGTCATCTCCCTTCTGCGCTGAATATCCATCCTCTTACACTCGCGCTGAGTATCAGGTGCGCCGAAGCATTATACACCTAAAATCTTGTAGCCCTCTCATAGCTATAAAGGCATCTAGCCATCTATCTCGGCACTCCGAACCTCGCCTTCCTCATATTGAAACCCATATTATCCCAGGGAGGGGCAATGCCCTTTCACTCAAGCCCATGAGAGCTAAATTAATGGGGTTAACCCCCCTACATTCTGTCACCCCACTGGTCTATGGAGCTATGCCACTGCATGTTCTCCCATGGCCACTTCAAGGGGATATTAACAAATACCACGATGAGTGGACACCGTCTCATCGGATTACGATCCTTTTGGATCCCGGGTTACGCACATCTCTATTATGGATTCGGTCTCGGCTCTCCGTGGACGGTTTCCTATATACTCCATCAACCCTCCGAGTACAGGGGAGATGCTGCCGGATTTTTGCCAGACACAAAGACTAACCGTCGAACTACTAATAAAAATAGAATAAAAATAAAATGAAACAAATAATAAAAAAATAAACAGACAAAACAAATAATAATAATAATAATAAATAGAGATAGACAAACAAACAAGCAAACAAAATAAAATATATAAATATATATAGTAATAATAAGTACATAAAATAATAAACAAGGCACACAAAAAAATCGGCACCAAACTCTCCTCGGTACCATTGTTCCTCGGCGCCTAAGCCACGCCGAGAGGATGTGCCGCCGATGGCACTTCGTTGGGTGCCCATCGGCGCCACCCCATCCCCCCTATAAAAAAAAAAAAAAAAACAACCCAAACCAAGGTTAAACACAACCGAACCAATCCACACGTCCGCACCCGTGTAACACACATTAAACAAGTCATATGCACACATCTATTAACACGTCTCCATTGACGTGACATGCATATCAAAATCATGCATATATGTATATATAATCCCACGTAACACACACACACCCCCTAACACTAAGTATATGTTAAACTTAATTCATGCACTGTCACTGACCAACATACTAACCCGTTCATGCTAACACATGTAACTATATTATAATACATACGTATGCACATATGTCCACCCCATCCTATGTATATATATGCATATTCATGTAAACAAAAAAAAAGAAACAAACAATAAAAAGAAACAAGACATTCCCCATTCAAAAAATAGAGAAATAAAAAAATAGTTAAAGTAAAAATACACAATAAACAAGCAATGGCCAAATAAATCAAAACAAACAAAATAAAAGTGACAAATAAATTAAAAAAATGGATAAATGAATAATTATCTAACAAATACCAGTAAAGGAAAATTAAGAGGGTGCATGTATCCAAAAATATAAAGATATAAAATAAATAAATAATAAATAAGTCATAAATGAGTAATGAAAAGGGGAGGACATAAATAAAAAAATGAATGAGAACAAAGACAATCGTACATCTAAAATAATAACAAGAATAAATTAAGAATAATGAGTATGACTGTGCTTACTCCATAGTCTTCACCTTCCCTAGATCCCGAGTATGGGATATTAATGACGCTCCGACAAATTGTGCCTGGATCTCGGGATTCCCCACGTACTGTAGCCAAAGCACGACTCTGTCACGAGCCAATAACTCATTGAGTCTGATTTGTTCCGATCGGGTTTCAACCGCGTTCTCTCGGTTCTTGAACATCAAATTTGTCGTTCCCCAGCATACATTGCCCCAATAATATGTGCTTGCCCGAATACGGTCACACTCGACTCACCTCATGGGTCTATGTGTGTGCACCGTAATACTTTGCACAGTTTCAAAGTAAGAAGGCCTTGATGCCCCTCGGAGCAGGATGGCACTGCCGAAATCTCTCTCGAAGTTATAAATAAATGATCAAACAAATAATAAATGATAATATTGAATACTGTTATCTTGCATGCTTGCATGATCCGATTCTCTGATATATTAGATGGTGATTTACGGAAAGCCGGGTTACGCCCTACCGGAAGCTATCACTATGCGTGATGATGATCCTCGGACCTAGGTTCTCCGCCTCGTACCAGGAGTCGATTTAATAAATAACCACTACCATATTGTGTGCTTGCATGCAATTACATATTTAATTATATGGGCCACATGGCCTTTATTTTGGCGATTAATCAAGGGTTGTCTCTCTTTCGGAGAGGCGTAATTAACGTCGTAGCCTTTATGGTACGACGGGTTTTGGGTCCCGACACGATCACCCATAATTATCTGATTAGTCAAATGAACGCATAATAAATCGTCACTCTAGTGACTGGCACGCCTAATTAATAAACCAAATAAACAAGCTAAATAAATAAATAAATATCAAAATAAAATAATCTAATAAAAATCTCATCTCCCACAGTTACCTTCTCATTTTCAAGGGGAGCGGTGCTCGCCTCTACGGAACCTGTAGGTTACCTTTCTCGTTTTCAAGGGGAGCCGTGCTCGCCTCTAGGAAACTCGTAGGTTACCTTCTCATTTTCAAGGGGAGCGGTGCTCGTCTCTAGGGAACCTGTAGGTTACCTTTCTCGTTTTCAAGGGGATCCGTGCTCGCCTCTAGGGAACCCGTAGGTTATCTTTCTCGTTTTCAAGGGGAGCAGTGCTCGCCTCTAGGAAACCCGTAGGTTACTTTTTCATTTTCAAGGGGAGCAGTGTTCGCCTCTAGGAAGTCCTTGGACTACCTTCTCATTGTTTGTGGGCAACTTACCCTAGTGGAGTACGGCTGGTGACGTTTTACTGGAAGTATTTCCTGAGGTTGACGGAGTTCCAAGTCCCGGGTACCTCTCTCCCCCCAAGCGTCGCTAGCCTGTACGCTCCTTTGACGAGTGCTTCTGCTACCCGGTATGGGCCTTCCCAATTGGGTGCGAGTTTTTCCGCGGCTCCTCGCGGGTCAGCCACGCTTGCTCACCGTAGAACTAGATCTCCGGGGAAGAAGTGTCGCTCCTTAACCCGGGCATTATAATACTGCGCCAGCTTCTGCTGATATGCCGCAAGTTTTATCTGGGTGTCGGTTCTTCTTTCTTCAAGCAAGTCCTGGTTTTCTCGCATCGCCTGGTTGTTTCTGACCTCATCAAACTGTCCCACTCGTAACGAGGGGTTGGATATCTCCACCGGGACTACCGCCTCGGCTCCGTAAGCGAGATGGAAAGGGGTCTCCCCGGTGGCGGCTCTAGCGGTGGTCCGGTGAGCCCATAGGATGCTGGGGATTGAATCAATCCACGTGTTTCCTACTTGATCCAAGCGAGTCTTGATGCCGTGGAGTAGAGTTCGATTGGCATTTTCTACCAACCCGTTGGCTTGGGGATGTCCCACCGAGGTGTAGTGGTTCCAGATCCCCAACTCCGAGCACTTCTCCTGAAAGGTGGTGCTCGTGAATTATCTGCCGTTGTCGGTAGTGAGAACCCTGGGGATCCCAAACCGGCAAATGATACTTCGTAGCACGAATTTCCAAGCTACTTCGCTTGTTATCTTTTCCAATGGTTCGGCTTCGATCCATTTGGTGAAGTAGTCTACGGCGACTATGAGGAATTTCTTCCTCCATTGTGCTTCAGGGAAGGGCCCCAGTATGTCAATGCCCCACCTCGCAAATGGGCGAGGCTCCGACAAAGCGTGGAGCTGCGTCGCCGACTGGTGGTGGAGATGGGAATATTTCTGGCATTGGGGGCACCTTCGAACGTAGTTGAGGCAGTCTTACTGCAAGGTGGGCCACGAGTATCCTTGTCGGATCAGTGTCCTCGCGAGTGCTCGCCCTCCCACATGACTCCCGCAGAGTCCTTCATGGACTTCTTGGATGGCTTGGCTGGCCTCCGTGGGGAAGAGGCACTTGAGTAGAGAAGCTAAGAGGGACTGGCGATATAGTCGGCCGTCGATCATAGTGAAATGGGCCGCTCTCGCCCGCGTGCGCCGTGCCTCGGCGTGATCGCTGGGGTCCTGTTGTCGAAGGAGGAAATCGAGCAGGGGATCCATCCAGGAGGGTTCGCAGTCGATGGCGTTTACCTAGAGTGCTGGGTCGTCTATGCTCGGTGCTGACAATTCCTCTATCAGGATCAATCTCGAGCTGGAGACCGTAGTGGCTGATGCCAAGCGGGAGAGGGCGTATGCTCGGACGTTCTCTTCGCGCGGGATGTGGACCACTTTGAAGTGGGTGAACTCGCTTGCCGCTGCCTTGGCCTTCTCCAGATATATTTCATCATAGAGGGGTCTCGGGCCTCGAACTCCCCCCTGACCTGGTTGGCGATGAGCATGGAGTCGCTATATGCTCGCACGCTTGACGCCCCCAGGTGTCTCACCATGCGTAGCCCGGAAAGGAGCGTCTCGTATTCGTCCACATTGTTCGTGGTCGGAAAATTGAAACGCAGGGCATACTGTAGCTCTACTCCTTCGGGTGAGAGTAAGACCAGCCCCGCGCCGCTGCCCTCGGCGCAGGAGGATCCGTCGATGTATAGCTCCCAGGCGGGGCCCGAGGTCTGCTCGGGTGAATCCTCGGCGGGTAGGGTGCATTCGGCAACGAAATCTGCGAGTGCCTGGGCCTTGATCGCTGTGCTTGGTCGGAACTTGATGTCGAATTCTCCCAACTCGATGGCCCACTTGACCAGTCTTCCGGATGCATCAAGGTTCTAAAGGATTTACCGGAGGGGCTGATCGGTGAGGACGGCAATCGGGTGGGCCCGGAAGTATGGCTGTAGCTTGCGAGCGGCTGTAATCAACGCGAGGGCAAACTTTTTAGTCTGTGAGTACTAGAATTCCGATCCTTGTAATGCTCGGCTGACATAGCAGACTGGCTTCATGACTCCTGCTTCCTCCCGTGTGAGCACGGCACTCATGGTGTTGGGTGTCACGGATAGGTATAGGAGCAGCTGTTCCCCCCCTTGGGGTTTGGCGAGGACAGGAGGCGTTGTCAGGTATCGCTTCAACTCTTCGAATGCCTGCTCGCATTCCTAGTCTCAGTCGATCCATCCCTTCTTCTTCGGCGCTAGGTTGACCTGCTTGATCAGCCGGAAGAAGGGTAGACATCGTTCGGCGGCTCGGGATAAGAACCGGGCCAGAGTGGCGACGCGTCCGGTGAGGCACTGTACGTCCCTCACCCGTCTTGGTCGCTCCATCTCCAATACTGTCTTGATCTTGTCAGGGTTGGCTTCGATCCCTCGGCGGGTGAAGAGGAACCCTTGGAACTTGCCTGACCATACCCCGAACGCATATTTAGCAGGGTTGAGTTTCATGTTGTACCTTCTGAGCGTGGTGAAGGTCTCAGCCAAGTCGCGCAAGTGCTCGGCTGCTCGGAGACTTTTCACGAGCATGTCGTCGATGTTGACCTCCATGTTGTGGCCGATCTGTGAGTTAAACATATGGTTGACTAGCCGTTGATACGTAGCTCCGGCGTTCTTCAACCCGAACGGCATGCGAGTGTAGCTGTATAAGCCGTGGTCGGTGATGAACGCGGTCTTATCTTGGTCGGGTTGGTGCATGCTGATCTGATGGTACCCTGAATAGGCATCGAGGGAGCTCAGCATTTCATGCCCGGCCGTGGCATCGAGCAGCTGGTCGATTCATGGCATGGGAAAGCTGTCTTTAGGCGTGATTTTGTTGAGGTTGGTGTAGTCCATGCACATTCGCCACTTCCCGTTGCTCTTGGGAACTAGGACTACGTTGGCCACCCAATCCGGGTACTGGGTAGGCCGGAGCAGTCCTGATCGCCATTTTTCGCCCACTTGTTGCCTGATGATGGCTTGTCGCTCAGGGTTGCATCGTCTTCGGCGTTGCTGTACCGAGCGGCAGTTGGGGTCCAACCTTAGTTGGTGTGTGATGACTTCCGGGGGAATTCCGGGGAGCTCGTCCTCGGACCAAGCGAACACGTCCTGATTGGCCGCGAGAAAGCTCGTGTACGCTTGTTTATCATGTTCGGACAAGGAAGCGCCGATCTTCAGTGATCTGCTTGGGTCGTCCCCGACTTGGATGAGGTATAGATCCTCGGCTGGCACAGTCGTGCTCGGACCTGGGTCTTCGGTCCTCGCCTTCTTCTCGCATGGTGCCTCTTCGGGACGTCGGTTGCGGGTGGAGATGAGGTAGCACCTCCTAGATTCCCGTTGATCGCCCCGGACTTCCCCTACCCCATGAGGGGTGGGGAATTTCAGCTTCTGGTGGTAGGAAAATGGGACGCCTCGAAGCGTACCGAGGATTTCTCGGCCGATGATGGCGTTGTATCCTGTCATTGCACGGACCACAGTAAAGTCGGCGAGGAAGGTTACCTCTTTCGGTGCCGTCCCGAACGTGATCGGGAGCGAGATACGCCCTTCTGGGCGAACAGTCGTGCCGGAGAACCCATATAACGGTGTGTGCAATGGCGCGAGTCATGATACATCTACACCCATAAGTACTAGACAATCGTACGCAATAACATTTGGTCCGCTTCCATTATCCACCCAAATGCGTCGCACAGTACATTGATTGATGGTGGCCAAAACCACCAAAGCATCGGAGTGGGGCGTCGTGACGCCTTCAAGGTCATCCTCGAAGAAGACTATGGGGTCTCCCGGGTGGCCTGGGGGGGATAGTCCCCTCGGAGTTCCTTCGCCCTGATCCGCTGTGTTGAGGGCCGTCGCGTACCGACGCCTTCTGCTCGCGCTATCTCCCCCGGCTGTGGGCCCCCCAGAGATCATCATGATCTCCTTTCCGTTGGGCCGATTGTCGATCGGGGGAGACATCTTCTGTCGTCTCTCGGCGGCCTTGGCGAGGAACTTATCGAGGATCCCTCTGCGTACGAGGTCCTCGATGGCATCCTTCAGGTTGATGCAGTCGGCGGTGTCGTGGCTGTGGTCCTGGTGGAACTGGCAGTACTTCTTCTTATTCCACGAATTGGGATCTGACTTCATCTGTGAGGGCCAATTGAGGAACGGCTCCTCGCGAATCTCCATCAGGATCTGGTCGGGCGGGGCCGTCAGGGGCATGTAGTGGCGGTAGCCACCCCTTTCCTTCTCGGAGCAGTCGCGGTGGTCTCCATCGCGCCGCTCTCGCTTGCTCCGACCCTCGCGCGGTGGGTCGGCGGCTCTTTTGCGGTCGGGCTGGTCGGTCCTGGCCGTGCGGCGCAAGGCCGCGGTGTTCTCCTCACAATGCGCGTGCTTTTGGGCTAGCGCGAGGAGATCTGGAAGGTTCGTCGGGACTTCGACTCCGAGCACGTGCCGGAGGATGTGATCTCGCGTCCCCTGAGTGAGTGCCATGGTGGCGATGCCGACGTCGAGGTGGGGGATCCAGAGTGCCTCCGCGCGGAAGCGAGAGACGAAGTCCCATAGCGCCTCTTCCTTCCCCTGCCTGAGGGCGAGCAGGGTTACTGTAGATTTGGCTACCTTTTGGCAGCCCACAAAGTTCTCCTTGAACAGCTTCTTGAGCTGTTGGAAGGAGGATATCGTTCCGGCCGGCAGGGACTCGAACCATGCTCGGGCGTTCTCCCGGAGGGTGGTGACGAACGCTAGGCACTTCACGGTGTCTGAGGTCCGGTGAAATACCAGGTGGGACTCGAAGCCGTGCAGGTGATCGGCCAGGTCGGTGGTGCTGTCGTAGTAGACGAATGACGGCAACTGAATTTTCGGCGGGATGGGGGCTTCCATGATCTCCCTGGAAAAGGGGGCGTGGAAGTCTTGGTCGTCGTCGATGAGGCCGCGATTCTTGGCTGCCAGGAGGACGTCATCCAGGTACCGGACCTTGTCATCTATTTCGTCGAACCGTTGGAGCCGACGGTCCATCTCCGGATTGGAGTGGAGAGGGCTGCGTCCCCTAGACGCGGGTACGCTGTGCGATCGTCGGGTTCTGGTGACGGAGGTGCGGGACGCCTCACGTGTCTGCCGGAGGTTCTCTCCGGCCTGACCTCATTCGCCCTCTCGTCGCTCGGGTGGGGCGTGCTGGGGCCTCTGGTCTCGGAGCTCTCGGCAGAATTCCACCAGGGGTGACCTCTTGTCGGGGGTGAACGGAGGAAGCTTCCTGCGACCCCCGGCGGGAGTTGGGTCCCTGACGGGAACCCCGCCCCTGGTTGCTGGCGTTGCGAAGGCTTCCACGGGGTGCCATAGCCTTTTGCTCGTGATTCCCACAGACTGCGCCAAGAAGTGTAGCGGCAGGAAAATGGTTCCTAGGCCACGTACCACCTTCTCTATTTATTTGTTGGGGGAAGTCATCTTGCGCCCGTGGATGCCTGCACACACCAAGAAACCAAAAGGGCGTCAAAAGGAGTCCCGGGTATTACCCCAGGGGACAACCCTCCGATGCTTAAGTCAGTAAGGGATTTAATGTGCAATAGAGAGGAGCAGAGTGGGAGAGAAGTATGGGCCGTAGTAGTTGATCCAGGAGGCGTGGAGATCCTCTGTACGCGTGCTCGCCGCTCCCAGTGGGCTCTCGGAGAGTGCTCGCTGGGTGGTAAGGCCGCTCAGGAGGATGAAGCTCTCTGGACGTAGGAGGCCCTCTTGTCGTCGTTGCTGGTAGCGTTGCTCTCTTCTCAGTAAGAAGCTCTAGGGCAGGAGTACCCTCTTGCGTAGTAGCGTGGAGTCTAGTAGAAGAATCTACCGTGCTCTTCTCTCTTGTCGATGTCCCTTTTATATGGGTTGTCCTAGAGCGAGGGCATCATCTCTTGATAGGGAATGGTCCGTTTAATTATAGTAACGTTCCCCGCTATGTTGGCGGGAGTTTCCCGTTAGAGGGCGATAGTCCCGACGTCGACCGGTCCCTGGGCGAGTCTTACGGCACTCATAGGGCGTGCTCGCCCGTTATGGAGTCAAAGCCGACGTCGTGGGGGCAACGGTCGGTCGTTGGAGTGTCCTCCGGCGAGAACCGTACTTGGGCTGGCCTTATCGGCGTCGTGGGATCCGATGCTTTGTTGGGTCGGCCTCTTCCTTATTAGACTGAGCGTGCGTGTTCTCCTCTTGCCTGGGCTCAGCACGTCCGAACTTCAATGGGCCGCGTGTGCAGGGGTCGTTTCTGGAGCAAGCCAGATTTATCCTCCTCGATCGAGATTTTCAACTCCTTCAACACTATTTCCTATTTGGGGTACGAGAAATCTCCCGCACGGAGTGTGGATTGCACCGGCTGTGAAGGAAAAACGACAGTTGCTTCATCTAGAAGTAGAAAACTTTTTTAAAAGAATTTATTAATTTCAAGTAATACCTGACATTATCATATATCACGATAATGGTGACTTGAGTGTACATCTTAAATAAAATACAAGGATACAGGCAAAAAAACGCCTCTAGAAGGGCTTCGAGCCTTCGACCCTACGATCTGGTGCAAACGCGAGCGAAGTGGAAGATGGAGAGGGCCCTCCGCGCATACGCGGCGGTGCTGAGGCTGGTGAGAAGGCTGCCTGTCGAGGCGAGGCCGTACTACGCCAAGTACGCGCGGGAGAACTTCGTCAACTACAGGGAAGTCGACGCCGGCGACTCCAAGCAGCTGGACGAGCTCTTCCGCAGAGCCTACAACCACACGATCTGGGTCCTCAACAAGGTTAGCATCGACGGCCCTTGTCGGTTTCTTCTCTCGTCTCCCCAACTTCTCCGTCCACCTCTTCGTTTTCTCTGTTTGCTTTCTTCTGATATCTGTCTTTTTGCTATCTTTTGTTCTGTTGTTAGTATTCCGTGGGTGAATCCGCGGCGGGTGAGCTGAAGGATATCTGCTGCAAGTGATACCGTCGCTCATGCCCTGCAGGTGTTTGTCGATTGTCCCATGATAGCTCCCCGGTCGTTTCTCTTCGAAATTTTGGTGGTTATGGTTTGACGAAAAGGCTGATAGACTTTCTTGCAGTATTGACTTAGAACTTGGGATTGAATGGCGATCCCACTGGGGATATTGTTTTTGTTCTTGAATTTTAGGATGGTATCCTTGTCTTTGCTGAGTTGTTCCTCTTTCGAATTTTCAGTAATTAATTGTTTACACCCCTATCCTTATGACCAAGGCGTTACTGTTACTAATATCTCGGTGCTCATCGGTGCATCTGGTGTTAGGCTGTTAGCACGATCATGAGTGCATAACTTTCCTGCGGATCCCAAAGCTTTTGGTTTGTTTTTGGGCTTGCAATGCTTTGCTTTACTTACAAATTCTGTCTGGAGCTAATGACAATGAACTCCCACAAAATGAAAAACTATCTGAAACTTTGATTAATTAATAAGTCCTCTGATAATAGCAACAGGTGTAATGGTGGTGTATCAATATGCTTTTTGTGGTTATCTTTGACACCTGTTTGGTCGAGGGGTAGAGATTTTTAATGAATTATGCGGTTGTTATCTTTGACACCTGCATCTTATCTCCTGCAATGGTTTTCCGGGTGGATAGGTAACTAGGCTCTCCCCCACCAAAGTACATAGTTGCCATCGATTATGATACTTTTTCTCTATCCCATAGTTTGGGTAATTTTATTCATAATACAATTGTTGAAGATAACTGAAGATTGCATATCCATTATACTTCCTTCTAGTATCCTTTCTAAGGGGTTTTGTAAAAGATAGATGGAGCTCTCTCTTTGGGTTAGGCGCTTGTGTACGGTATAATTAAGTTGATAATATTTCAGTGATGTCGTGTTGAAGCTTGGCATGTGGTAGACTGGTAAGTCTTATTAGAACTCTCTAATGACTGTTGGTGCTCCCTTATTCTTCAATGTTCATATTTATGCTACTTCTTGTCTGAGGAGGGTAAAATTAGCTCGGCCTATGTTAAGGCCCAATTCCACCGGACCCATTCGGGTCAACGATCTACAACGCCCCCAAGGGCCCCCGACAGCCACGGCCCGTAACAAACGGCTCACAACGATTGAGCCTCGGATTCCCTTGCGTAAGAAGGGCTTCGACCCAGGCGCAACGACCGTCGGATGACTCTCCGGCGACCGAATGTTGTCTCCCACGACATCGGCCTCAACTCCACTAAGGGCGAGCAAGTCCCCTGGGCGTAGTAAGACTCGCCAGAGAACCGTTCGACTTCGGAGAACGGGCCCTCAACGAGAAACTCTCCATGATCGCGGGAGACGTTACTCCACGACCTATGCCTTTCCCTGCTAAGGGACTGGCCCTTTCCACCAGGACAACCCCCTATAAATGGGACTCCGACGGACGAAGCACGGACACAGTGATTCTCACCAAGAAACGCACACTTAGCTCCAGACAAGGGAAAAGAGAAGCTAACTTACTATCCAGAGAGAACGCCTCTGCCAAGCACCGGCTGCCCTTCGAGCACCTATACCGCCCAGCGAGCACTCTCCGAGTGCCCACTGGTCACGGCGAGCACTCTCCGGAAGGTAGTCCGTCCCTCCAGACTTGCTTCACAACCTCTCAGCTCTCTCTCTCACGCTCTTCTTCTTGTTTCTCCATCTCCCAAGTGCTGACTTAAGCATCGGAGGGTTGTCCCATGTAACGACCCGAGAATCCGATTATCGGGAAGGCCCGATAACCCGAGACTCGAACCGCCGCCCACAAGTCGAGAGGGCTCGGAAGGACTAAAAGAAGTGTGGAGACACAAAGAAATAGGAAATAAAGCAGGACAATACAATAATTAACAGAAATAAATAAATAACTACTGCTACAACAGAGTCCAGTCCAACAGAAAGTACAGTCTAAAGCAGTAAAATGTACCACATGTCGAGTGAACACTCGGCCCGGCGAGCTGGCAACTGAGAACTCCCTAACAGCACCCTCGAACCTCGAGGAAGAACCGCTACTCCTGAAAAGCAGGGAATGAGTCTCCAAAACAGAGACTCAGTAGGGATCCCGCAGAACCCCACCCGGAAACAACAACGGTAGCGGAAAGGAAAGCTACAAGAGTAACCGTAACAACAGGAACAGTAAACCCGGTGGCCGGCCGAAACCCGACACTACAACTACTCCTACTGTACTAGAAAACACACCGCGATCTCACAGTCGAGGCTACCGAACCACACTAGTACCACCTACCGAAGTAAAAACCCACGGCAACCGCGCCGTAGCGGCCTGTCTCCCAGGACACGGCCAACCTGGACACGCTGTCCAAGGTGCAACCCCGACCACCCGGTCGCGGACACCGCACCGACAAGACGCAACATCGGTAAAGCTACTAGCACTAGTCTCACGGCACGAGAATCGACACACGCGTCACGGTGAGACAACCGAAACTCAACGGTCAACAGGACCAAAACCCGAAGGTCAAAGTCACAGAGACTGACAGTCTGTCACTCCGAACTCGACAGGAGTACCTCCCACTAGAAGCAAGATCGGATGCATCCACTGACGACTTAGTCCGCGCCTCAGGTGTCTCCCTCTAGCCCAGCGGGAACTGAGACACCGTACAAGTAACCACAAACAAGTGACTAGCTGGGGTCACGCTCGTCAGCGTGGGTCCAACCGCCCCCAACCACGTGTGCACACACAGACCGTGCGTCCCTGGTCTGGCCCTCTGACCGGTTTTCCCCTCAGTCGGACTCTGGCTGCAAGACGTGGGGCCCGACGGAAACCGGTCTAAAATCGTCTCTAAGGGTATGCCCGTACACCTACTCCCCAGGTGAGATCAGCACACGCGTACTGGTGGGCTACGACTAGTGGAGGGTCACTGAAGGAGTAGACTCTCAAGTCAACGGAAAAATAACGTCCGAATCTGACGACGTTCGGGGGCCATCCCACGTATCGGCACCGTCGCACGGTGACCACAGTCGGAGAAGAAACGGGACTCACAGTCCACGGCCACGCACACACCCTGCGCGAGAGTCGAGAAAACCCAAGTGACGCTAAGCCACTGGACTCTGGATAGTCCCCTAGACGCACTACACCCAACGGTCTTTGAGTCACAAGACTCGGGGTCAAGACCATCGTATGCAACAGCACAAGGCCGTCAATCTAGTCTAATCTCTAGGTCTAAAATCACGGTAGCACGAGTAATGAGGCAACTCACGACCCGCCGAGACCATCCCCTCAAAAGGGAACTCAAGGGACTAAGGCCACACACACGGCCCACGCGGAAAGCACAGAAGGGTGATTCTCAAGGCAGCTCGCACACCGTCAAGCTGCATCCCAACTCAGGGAGAAGCGGGAAGCCTCCAGCCCAGACTGGACAACTGGGCTCGCAGCCCAAGGCCTCACATAGGACCCACTCGGGAATCGCTTTCCGGAGAAACCGATGACGCACGGGGAACTCTCACCGCACGCACATCAACACACGGTGACACGAGTCGAGAACGCTACGCCCTAGGACCACACCGTACCACGACACCTGGCCCCGACGAAGTGCACAGCATTCGTCAGGCCACGGGTCGGCACGTGGATCAAGAACCACACACCTGGGACTCGAATCGGTCAAAACGGAAACACCGGGTTAGACTGGCACATGGGCGGTTCATCCTGGGCCGCTCAAGGGAAGTGCGGCTGGGGAAGAGCCGCTCGAGAGACATGCGGCCAGGAAGGAGCCGCACAGTGCACTAATCGGACTAACCCCAAAGAGAGAATAGGCGGTTAGGGCTGAGCCGCCCAAAGGGATGTGCGGCTAAGGGTCACCCGCACAACCCAACCGACCTACTCCAGTGTCGGTCAAAATGGTTTTGACCAAACCGCACAACCCGACCGACACAAAATCGTTGACCAAGGGTCAACAGGGACATGCGGTCAGCGCCTGGCCGCACAAGCACACGGAAAAACATGTGGTTGGGGACCAGCCGCCCAAGAGGGGACATGCGGACCTCACCTGACCGCACATCACATGTGTGGTCTATCGTCCGACCGCACAACCCCAAAACCAGAACAAGAAAAACGGACCAAAGCCAACCGCCCATACCATGGATGGGCCCTGGTTCGACTGCCCAACCGTCACGGCGGGCAAACCCAGGGGGTCGCCCGATCGCGGCCTTTCCACGCCCCGTTCGTGCCAAGACGAAGGGGATACAGCCACAACCACCCTGGCAATCACATGGACTCCGACCGGAGTCAAAACGACGCACAAATCGCGAGAAACGGGCGATTCTAGCACGGTCGCCCAAAAAGGGTTCCCGAGCTTCCCGGAGCCCTACCGGTCCAATGGGACCACCAATCGAGACGAAATCAGGGGGAAAAGAACGCTCTCGCCCCAAGGAATCCGTTGACAGTAACCGATCTGGAAACCGTCGCCATTTCCCGACGGACCCTACGAAACCTACAAAACCACGATTTCGCTAGAACGGACCCAAACTCAGCCGTTTCCACGCCGAACGACGTGCAACGGCAGGGAAAACGAGCAGGACGCAGTAGTGTTCCGTCACCCTACCTCCACTGAAGAAACCGCGCGCCGAAGCGACTAATCCACGTCGAAAACCGCCCGGAACACGAACGACGCCATCTCGCAATCCACCGAGGGATCGCGTCCGCTACCGCCTCGATCATCACCCATCCTCGCCCGCATCCTCGCCCGCGCCGCCTCCACCTCGCCCCCGCCTCGCTCCGTCGGCCGCCGGAGAAGAGAGGGGAGAAGGAGAGCGTGAGAGAAGAGAGAGGGAGAGAGGGTGAGAAATGAGAGGGGAGAGAGAGAAAGGGGGTTTATATAGGAAAATCTAAAAATTTCAGAAAATACCAAAAAATAGAAAATCACATCCTCGCGATCCTCGGAACGCACCGATCGCGATGGTACCACCCGTGCCCAGGTGAACGACCCGGTTCACCCGCAACGGAGTTCGCAGGATTTGCCGAAACTCGCACACGAAAATCAGAAAACACGTGGAAAAAATCGTGGAACGCACTCCGGCCTCCGAAACAGCTCCGGATCGCGTCGATCCGAACACGAAAGATGTCTGAAACATCACTTCGGACACAACGGAGCCAGATTTGTCGGAAACACAGATCTGGGACCCGAGACGAAAGATCTGAAAAATCCGGGGCATTACAGCCCTCCCCCCTTAAAGGAATTTCATCCTCGAAATTCAGGACGAGCACGGGAACAGGGGAAGAACACCGTAACCCACTGACAACGCCGTCAAAATCCCAACATAGAAAACCACGTTTCACACGAAAACTTCAGACCTGAGGGACACAGCCAGACTATAAACACGAATAACACCTCGCTCTACGCGCCGAGCACACCGACCATCAGAGCAGGCACTCACAAAGGACACAGTCCAGCGTCACCTCAGCCACAGCACAACGAACACGGCACCGCAGCCATCAGCACGCCCATCGGGGAGGCACAGTCCCCGACACGAGAAATAGTTGCCAATGCAACCCATGGTCGGCAGACGACCCAGACGCCAGTTTCGCAAACCCGCCGACTGGTCTCACGCCCGACACAAGGGAACAACCAAAACCGAGCTCCCACCAGCTGACGCGGTTACCTTAGCAGACCGCAACCACCACAACGGCTCAGCGCCGAACATGAGCCACAAACGCCAACAGCAACGCCTGACTGTGGAAGACCACGCACGGGCCGTCATACACTCATCAACGGGAAACCTCCACGGGCACAGCAGGCACGATCCAATCGCGACAGGCCATCCGCTGACACTCCATAGACTGACATTGCGGCTCGAGCCAGATCTCGCTCGAACACGGCAACCAATCAGAACCTCCTGCCAACACTTCCCACTCAGGGGAGCACGGCAGAACCACGGGATAAGGATCTCCCCACGGTCCCCACGGCGCTCGACGCAGACTTACCGGGAATCCTTCCTTGTTGGTCACAGACCAAGGACCACCACACCAACGACAACATCTCAACGGAGACCCTCGCACACAGGCACCGCCCTTCGAACTGAACTCATCTCAAAACAACCTCAAAGGTTGCCTGCGAACTCAATTCCCGCTCTTACCACAGAGCCATTGAGCACCACCGAAATCGCAGCAACCTGGTCGACAACGACACGACCAGCGGACACGGGTTCCCAAGCAAAGCACAACTTATCACGGTCGGTCACTCGGCCAACCCGCAAGCCACTCTCGGCAACCAACCGGTCCCACAATCTGGCAGAGATCACTTCTCCAAGCGCGGTCTCACCCAAGAACGCGATCTCTAACACAGAAACAGGGTACTCATGCGGCACACGAGCCAACATATTTCCCCCTAGGACACCAACTATCAGTGCCATAAACCACAAATGCCACAAGCACCGGCACGGCAGCAACACGCCGCACACCGAGGAACCAATCCTCCAACGCTCAGCACAACCTCTACAACACCGCTGGCTCCGGCCCTCGACACATCGGGGACCCCGCACCAACCACAAAACCTCGGGAACACCGCCCAACTGACGCACATCCTTCCGGAAAAGCGCCAACACACCTCACACCACAAGGGAATGGGCACAACTTCTCACAGGCAACCTCCTTGCCAAGACAAGGAGCACGTCTCGCACGGACTTCATGGCACACAAGGCCAACCAATCCGGACACACAATGCAAGACGACGAACCTTAGCCAAACACACTTTCTTCAACCAAAGGAGAAACCAACATACCTCCGACCAACGGAAGAACTCCACGCCCGACCTGATCTCGAACCTCGCACACGCAGAAAACAGCACCATTCAGCACCAAGGAAAATCATCGCTTCCATTAGGTTAGCGTCTCCGACACACTCGGCGAGTGTCACGTCGGACCAAAATCAAAGCACCTCTCGGTGCACCACCACTGCAATTCCTCAAACTGCAGCACACCGCGCCAAGAGCCGCTACACGAGCCATAACGATAACCGCCGACGCTTATCCTCGAGTCCCGAACTCACATCTCAAGCCAACTCCAGGGCGAACACAACCCATCCACTAACAGAAACGCAGGAGCAAAGACTTACCGGGACATCTCTGCCAAATCCTGTCTCGAAATCCGCAGAACAATCGGGACCGACACGTCATTTCTGACGCCACAGAGCACGACAAGAACATCAGGCTCGACGAAACAGCAGCTCACCGAGAAGATATTCCACTCACCCGAGCACACTTCTCGATCAGAACACCTCAGGAGCTGGACAAACCTCAACCTGGAGTGGCCAAAACCGACAGCAGCTCCCTCGAAGCACGCTCACGGCCACTTAACCACGACCAATCCTCTCCAGTCACCTGACCACGCTGCAGATTCCTCGGACGCAGCAGCGCGAGTTCACGCATGCCAGCAACCTCTGCCCAACGCAGCACAACCAGGGCCACCACCGATGAGGGAGAAGGCTCTCGACCTCGATCCTTAGACCCCATGCTGGCACGAAAGTTGCGGATAGCAACCACCTTTACAGCGCCACGCAGCGCACTCAAGCTCTCGAGCGAGAAACTAGGCGAAAAGCGAACACAAAACCCTAAGCCAGCTGCCGACTGTACTGGACCTTATGGACTCTGATCACTGCAATATTTCGAATTCCTATGTACGTCCACAACCACCGCTCTGATACCAGCAGTAACGACCCGAGAATCTGATTATCGGGAAGGCCCGATAACCCGAGACTCCAACCACCGCCCACGAGCCGGGAGGGCTCGGAAGGGCTAAAAGGAGTGTGGAGGTACAAAGAAATAGGAAATAAAGCAGGACAATACAGCAATTAACAGAAATAAATAAACAACTACTGCTACAACAAAGTCCAGTCCAACAGAAAGTATAGTCTAAAACAGTAAAACGTACCACATGTCGAGTGAACACTCGGCCAGGCGAGCTGGCAACTGAGAACCCCCGAACAGCACCCTCGAACCTCGAGGAAGAACCGCTACTCCTGAAAAGTAGGGAATGAGTCTCCAAAATAGAGACTCAGCAGGGATCCCGCGGAACCCCACCTGGAAACAACAACGGTAGCGGAAAGGAAAGCTACAAGAGCAACCGTAACAGTAAGAACAGTAAACCCGGTGGCCGGTCGAAACCCGGCACTACAACTACTCCTATTGTACCAGAAAATACACCCCGGTCTCACAGTCGAGGCTACCGAACCACACTAGTACCACCTACGGAAGTAAAAACCCACGGCAACCGCGTCGTAGCGGCCTGTCTCCCAGGACACGGCCAACCTGGACACGCTGTCCAAGGTGCAACCCCGATCACCCGGTCGCAGACACCGCACCGACAAGACGCAACCTCGGTAAAGCTACTAACACTAGTCTCACGGCACGAGAACCGACACACGCGCCACGGCGAGACAACCGAAACTCAACGGTCAACACTATCAAAACCCGAAGGTCAAAGTCACAGAGACTGACAGTCTGTCACTCCGAACTCGACAGCAGTACCTCCCACTAGAAGCAAGACCGGATGCGTCCACTGACGACTTAGTCCGCGCCTCAGCTGTCTCCCTCCGGCCCAGCGGGAACTGAGAAACCGTACAAGTAACTACAAACAAGTGACTAGCTGGGGTCACGCTCGTCAGCGTGGGTCCAACCGTCCCCAACCACGTGTGCACACACAGACCGTGCGTCCCTGGTCTGGCCCTCTGACCGGTTTTCCCCTCAGCCGGACTCTGGTTGCAATACGTGGGGCCCGACGGAAACCGGTCTAAAACCATCTCTAAGGGTATGCCCGTACACCTACTCCCCATGTGAGACCAGCACACGCGTACTGGTGGGCTACGACTAGTGGAGGGTCACTAAAGGAGTAGACTCTCAAGTCAACGGAAAAATAACGTCCGAATCTGACAACGTACGGGGACCATCCCACGTACCGGCACCGTCGCATGGTGACCACAGTCGGAAAAGAAACGGGACTCACAGTCCACGGCCATGCACACACCATACGTGAGAGTCGAGAAAACCCAAGTGACGCTAAGCTACTGGACTCTGGACAGTCCTCTAGACGCACTACACCCAACGGTCCTTGAGTCACAAGACTCGGGGTCAAGACCATCGTACGCAACAGTACAAGAACGTCAATCTAGTCTAATCTCTAGGTCTAAAACCACGGTAGCACGAGTACCGTGGTAGCTCACGAGCCGCCGAGACCATCCCCTCAAAAGGGAACTCAAGGGACTAAGGCCACACACACGGCCCACACGGAAAGCACAGAAGCACGATTCCCAAGGCAGCTCGCACACCGTCAAGCTGCATCCCAACTCAGGGAGAAGCGGGAAGCGTCCAGCCCCAGACTGGACAACTGGGCTCGCAGCCCAAGGCCTCACACAGGACCCACTCGGGAATCACTTTCCGGAGAAACCGACGACGTACGGGGAACTCTCACCGCACCCACACCAACACACGGTGACACGAGTCAAGAACACTATGCCCCGGGACCACACCGTACCACGACACCTGGCCCCGACGAAGTGCACAGCATTCGTCAGGCCACGGGTTGGCACGTGGATCGAGAACCACACACTCGGGACTCAAATCGGTCAAAAGGGAAACACCGGGTTAGACTGGCACATGGGCGGTTCATCCTGGGCCGCTCAAGGGAAGTGCGGCTGGGGAAGAGCCGCTCAAGAGACATGCGGCCAGGAAGGAGCCGCATAGTGCACTAATCGGACTAACCCCAAAGAGAGAATAGGCGGTTAGGACTGAGCCGCCCAAAGGGATGTGCGGCTAAGGGTCACCCGCACAACCCAACCGACCTACTCCAGTGTCGGTCAAAACGGTTTTGACCAAACCGCACAACCCGACCGACACAAAATCGTTGACCAAGGGTCAACAGGGACATGCGGTCAGCGCCTGGCCGCACAAGCCCACGGAAAAACATGTGGCTGGGGACCAGCCGCCCAAAAGGGGACATGCGGACCTCACCTGGCCGCACATCACATGTGTGGTCTATCGTCCGACCGCACAACCCCAAAACCAGAACAAGAAAAATGGACCAAAGCCAATCGCCCATACCATGGACGGGCCCTGGTTCGACCGCCCAACCGTCACGGCGGGCAAACCTAGGGGGTCGCCCGATCGCGGCCTTTCCACGCCCCGTTCGTACCGAGATGAAGGGGATACAGCCACAACCACCCTGGCAATCACATGGACTCCGACCGGAGTCAAAACGACGCACGAATCGCGAGAAACAGGCCATTCTACCACGGTCGCCCAAAAAGGGTTCCTGAGCTTCCCGGAGCCCTACCGGTCCAACGGGACCACCAATCGAGACGAAATCAGGGGGAAAAGAACGCTCTCGCCCCAAGGAATCCGTTGACAGTAACCGATCTAGAAACCGTCGCTGTTTCCCGACGGACCCTACGAAACCTACAAAACCACGATTTCGCTAGAACGGACCCAAACTCAGTCGTTTTTACGCCGAACGACGTGCAATGGTAAGGAAAACGAGCAGAACGCAGTAGTGTTCCGTCACCCTACCTCCACCGAAGAAACCGCGCGCCGAAGCGACTAATCCACCCCGAAAATCACCCGGAACACGAACGACACCATCTCGGAATCCACTGAGGGATCGCTTGTAGCGCTCATGCTTTAGCGGATTCTTAGCAGTTCAGATCTAGACTTTGTCCTGATCGTTTTGGCTATTTTTACGGATTTTTAGGCATTCGTTTGGCATTTATTGAAATTTATTTGAGTTTAATGACATTTAAGGGTTAAGTTTTTAAAATAATAATAATAATTTTAATATATATATATATATATTCATATATTTATCTCTCCCTCTCCCTACCGATTTCTCTCTCCCTCACTCGTTCTCTCTTCCTCTCTCTCTCTCGCGATCTCTCCTCTCCCACTTTCTCGGTTTCGGTCCGAACGGCCGCGGATCGAGGCGCGGGAGGTGTCTGTAGAACCGGCTCGTCGCGAGGAACGCGTAGGCGCCAACCTCGTCGCTGTTCGTGAGCCGTGGAGGCGGGATGGAGCGAGAGGAGCCGCGGCGACCCCTTGCTTGCATGCGGCCTAAACTCGGTTTCCGTCGCGGTTGAGGTAGGGGGATGGAATCCTTGTCTCGCTAGGATCGCATTGGCATAGCATGCATGCCCATTCGTCGATGTTTTCTTCAATTTCTATGAAATTTCCATGTTAGTGTAATTTTAGGCTAAATTCTTGAAAATCATTCCATGGGCATTGTTTTAATGTTTTGATGCATGCTTTAGCAGTATAGCGTTATGGTTTGGCAGGTTTTATAGTTCTTTTTTGTTTCCCCGTCGATCCGGCTCGTCTGGGAGGGAACCTGTTTTCAACCGTATTCCGCCCGTAACCCAGACGGTGTGACGGTCCTTCCAGGAACCGTCACATCTGTAACGGTCCTTAGGGAATGCGTTACAGAATTGTAATGGCCTTTCGTAGGCGCGTTACAGTGTGTGTAACGGCCAGTCCACGACCAGTCGGCCGGCCGTCAGGGTGCCCCGACGCGCCTGGGCGAGCGCGTCACTTCGCCTGCAAACGGTGTTGGAACGCTGTGCGTTGGTTTTGGCCTCGTGGATGTAACGGCTAGGGCCCAACGCGTTACAATCGATGTAACGCGCTGCGCCCCGACCGTTAGGTCCTGTGACGGCGTGTCTGTGAACCGTCACACCCCCTTTCTCGCGGTTTGAGGCTAGAGCTTCAGTGGTTGTAACGGTTGGGGACGGGCGCGTTACAATCGATGTAACGCGCCAGTCCACGACCGTCACCCACCTGTGACGCGGTGGCAGAAGACCGCCACTTGCCTGTCGGATTCAAAAGTTGCCCGTTCATTTCTTTAATGCTTTCTAAGTTATACATGCGCCGTATTTAACCAATTTTCAATAGAGTTGCTTCCACTTCCTTGTGATGGAACCACTAGTCGTAGCCCAGCGACCGAGCTTGTCGTCCCACCCGGGAGAGGTGGAGGGGTGTTCCCATTGAACGGTTTGTAAGCTAGTTACCGTGGGCCCCTGCGGTTACCGTTGCGTCCAACGGGGGGGAAAACTAGCTAGAGGCCTGGCTCTAAGCAGGAGTCAGTGTGTGCACACGTGGTCGGAGACGTGGACTGGCACTGACGAGTGTCGCTCTGACTAGTACTTGATTTGGTCCTGTTACGCATCTCGCTTGTCGAGATCCAGACTTGTGAGTTGCCGAGAAGCAGTGTAAGTCGTTAGTGGACGCGTCTGGTCTTGTTCTTCTAGTGGGTTGTTCCGTCTCTCACTTCACTTGGTTAGTGATTGTTTATTCTGTTGGTAGACTTATTTTCCGTCTTTATTAGTTATTAATTTATGCATCTGCTTGTTTATTATTTAAATGCATGCTCTAATTGCTTTTATTTTTGCCTGCTTGTCTGTTTAGTTTGAGGTAGGGATCCGCGTGACCCCTACTGAGTCTGGCTGTGACTCACCATTCCTTCTTTCAGGTGAGCCGCCCCAGTCGTCCGCCGGTTCAGCTCGTGGTTGTACCGAGCGTCGTTAGAGTGCCAGCTATCGTTGGTTTGTCTTTTTGTTCTGTAGTGCTGGGATATGCCCCGTGTAGTTGTACAGTGGACCTCTGTCTTTGTAAATCTGGACTATTGTATATATTTTACCACTCTGATATTTTAAATTGCTTCCGCACTTATTTATTAATTGTTGTCTTAATTAATATTGCGCGCCTGCGGTCCCAATTCATTATGCAACTCCTCAGCAAACTCCTTTAACCCTTCAGGGGCCTCATCAGCCTCTTGGGTGGCTTCCCCAGTTCCTGGTATCGGTGTATCGATTTTATCGGTATATCGGTATCCGGAGCTCTGGGTCATCACATATGGTATCAGAGCGGTGTTGGGGATTTGTATTAGGAATTGGAACTTGTGCTGGTCCAGAATAAGTCCACTGTGTCGTCCGTTGCTGGCTTAGGATGTTTCTCGTGATTGCTGATGATTTCCGTTATCGTGTGTTTTGTGTTTCCTAGGTTCAAGATGTTGCCTCGTGGATGGAAGAAGGCTCGGGCTCCTCGGGAGGAGAGTGGCACTTCCTCTGCCCCAGCTGTGCCAGCTTCCGTTAACCCTGCTCTGCGTGATGAAGTGCCCGGTGGTCGTGGTAGAGCGTTAAAGGAATTCCTGCTGTTCCAACCACCGACTTTCGGATGTCAATCAGATCCAGAGGCAGCTAGAGCGTGGCTCGATGCCACTGTGTGCATGTTCCAGTCGATGGAGTGCGCAGATGATGAGCGAGTCTTGTTGGCTACTTATTAGCTTCAAGGTATCGCACGCACGTGGTGGACCGCAGAATGGGAAGTTGCCTTCCGTTCTCGTCCGCTTCGGCAGATCACCTGGGTTGAGTTCGTTGTTGCTTTCGAGCGTGCTTACACCCCAGCCTGTCTCAAGTTACCGAAGATATATCAGTTTCTGGAGCTGACGCAAGGTGACATGACTGTGTTGCAGTACAGGGATAAGTTCATTGAGTTGGGCAGGTACGCGCCCCATATTTTTACAGATGAAGCTATGAAGACTCAGCAGTTTCTGAGCGGACTGAGAGCGGAATTGAGTCTGCCGTTGTTCGCTACCCGAGTGTCTGAGTTGGATTCAGCGTACCAGGCAGCTATTGCAGTGGAGATGGAAATGGCAAGGACTCGAGGGCTTTCTCAGGCAAGAATGGTGCAGCCGACTGTGCAGTTTCAGCCGACTTACCAGCCGTTTGTCCTGGGAGTTCCTTCTGCTGTTCCTGCCGTCAGCGGTGTTTCTCCTTCTTCCGACTCCCATTTCCGGCAATTCAAGAATAAGAAGTCGAAGAGGAAGTTTGAGCATCCGACGCCTTCTGATCTGAGTCAGCTATTCGTTCCTTCTGTTCGACCGCGCCCAGATTTTTCCGGTAATCAGCAACGTCCGTGTCTGAGGTGTGGTGGCAGTCATCTAGGCGTGCCATGTTCTTTGCCGATCGTTTGTTACCGCTGTGATCAGTCGGGTCACGTGATTCGAGACTGTCCGACGAAGCCGAGGCCGGTGCAGTTCTCGTAGTTTACCCAGCCGTAGCAGTCCCAGTTTCGTCTTCCTCCGCCGCCTCAACCTCAGCCGTCTTACCTACCTGCTCCAGTTCCTTCACAGCAGTCTTCTGCAGCCAGCCGTCCTCCGAGAGGCAGGGTTACTCACATCACTCGTGCAGAAACTGTGGCAGCTAATCTGGTGGAAGGTACGGTTTCGATTTTTGGTCGTCCAGCTCATGTTCTTTTTGATTCTGGCGCCACTCATTCTTTTGTGTCCGAGGATTTTCTTGCTCGCGTTGAGGAGCCAGTGACCGAAGTATCTTGTAACTTGCTCGTTGAGTTACCTTCTGGAAATTTCATGTCTACTCCGGTGTGCCTAGAAGATTCCCCTATTGTCGTCAATAATCGGCAGATGCCTGTGAAGCTCTATGCATTGCAATTGGCCGAGTACGACGCTATTCTAGGCATGGACTGGCTGGAATTGTATAGCGCCGTGGTTGACTGCAGATACAAGCGAGTCTATTTTATACCACGCGGGAAACCATCCTTCTATTTTCAAGGTATGCTTTATTTTGCAGTTGCCTCCTTTCGCCTTCTGTTTAAATTTCGGAGACGAAATTTCTTTAAGGAGGGAGAGACTGTAGCGCTCATGCTTTAGCGGATTCTTAGCAGTTCATATCTAGACTTTGTCCTGATCGTTTTGGCTATTTTTGCGGATTTTTAGGCATTCGTTTGGCATTTATTGGAATTTATTTGAGATTAATGGCATTTAAGGGTTAAGTTTTTAAAATAATAATAATAATTTTAATATATATATATATATATATATATATATATATATATATATATATATATATCTCTCTCTCTCTCTCTCTCTCCCTACCGATTTCTCTCTCCCTCACTCGTTCTCTCTTCCTCTCTCTCTCTCGCGATCTCTCCTCTCCCGCTTTCTCGGTTTCGGTCCGAACGGCCGCGGATCGAGGCGCGGGAGGTGTCTATAGAACCGGCTCGTTGCGAGGAACGCGTAGGCGCCAACCTCGTCGCTGTTCGTGAGCCGTGGAGGCGGGACAGAGCGAGAGGAGCCGCGGCGACCCCTTGCTTGCATGCGGCCTAAACTCGGTTTCCGTCGCGATTGAGGTAGGGGGATGGAATCCTTGTCTCGCTAGGATCGCATTGGCATAGTATGCATGCCCATTCGTCGATGTTTTCTTCAATTTCTATGAAATTTCCATGTTAGTGTAATTTTAGGCTAAATTCTTGAAAATCATTCCATGGGCATTGTTTTTATGTTATGATGCATGCTTTAGCAGTATAGCGCTGTGGTTTGGCAGGTTTTATAGTTCTTTCTTGTTTCCCCGTCGATCCGGCTCGTCCGGGAGGGAACCCGTTTTCAACCGTATTCCGCCCGTAACCCAGACGGTGTGACGGTTCTTCCAGGAACCGTCACATCTGTAACGGTCCTTAGGGAACGCGTTACAGAATTGTAACGGCCCTTCGTAGGCGCGTTACAGTGTGTGTAACGGCCAGTCTCCCGACCGTTACACCTCTTCTTGTTTTGGTTGACCGGGTCAGGCGGTTAACCTGACGGCCAGTCGGCCGGCCGTCAGGGTGCCCCGACGCGCCTGGGCGAGCGCGTCACTTCACCTGCAAACGGTGTTGGAACGCTGTGCGTTGGTTTTGGCCTCGGTGGATGTAACGGCTAGGGCCCAACGCGTTACAATCGATGTAACGCGCTGCGCCCCGACCGTTAGGTCCTGTAACGGCGTGTCTGTGAACCGTCACACCCCCTTTCTCGCGGTTTGAGGCTGGAGCTTCGGTGGTTGTAACGGCTGGGGACGGACGCGTTACAATCGATGTAACGCGCCAGTCCACGACCGTCACCCACCTGTGACGCGGTGGCAGAAGACCGCCACTTGCCTATCGGATTCAAAAGTTGCCTGTTCATTTCTTTAATGTTTTCTAAGTTATACATGCGCCGTATTTAACCAATTTCCAATAGAGTTGCTTCCACTTCCTTGTGATGGAACCACTAGTCGTAGCCCAGCGACCGAGCTTGTCGTCCCACCTGGGAGAGGTGGAGGGGTGTTCCCATTGAACGGTTTGTAAGCTAGTTACCGTGGGCCCCTGCAGTTACCGTTGCGTCCAACGAGGGGGGAAAACTAGCTAGAGGCCTGGCTCTAGGCAGGAGTCAGTGTGTGCACACGTGGTCGGAGACGTGGACTGGCACTGACGAGTGTCGCTCTGACTAGTACTTGGTTTGGTCCTGTTACGCCTCTCGCTTGTCGAGATCCAGACTTGTGAGTTGCCGAGACGCAGTGTAAGTCGTCAGTGGACGCGTCTGGTCTTGTTCTTCTAGTGGGTTGTTCCGTCTCTCACTTCACTTGGTTAGTGATTGTTTATTCTGTTGGTAGACTTATTTTTCGTCTTTATTAGTTATTAATTTATGCATCTGCTTGTTTATTATTTATATGCATGCTCTAATTACTTTTATTTTTGTCTACTTGTCTGTTTAGTTTGAGGTAGGGATCCGCGTGACCCCTACTGAGTCTGGCTGTGACTCACCCTTCCTTCTTTCAGGTGAGCCGCCCCAGTCGTCCCCCGGTTCAGCTCGTGGTTGTACCGAGCGTCGTTAGAGTGCCAGCTGTCGTTGGTTTGTCTTTTTGTTCTATAGTGCCGGGGTATGTCCCGTGTAATTGTACAGTGGACCTCTGTCTTTGTAAATCTGGACTATTGTATATATTTTACCACTCTGATATTTTAAATTGCTTCCGCACTTATTTATTAATTGTTGTCTTAATTAATATTGCGCGCCTGCGGTCCCAATTCGTTATGCAACTCCTCAGTAAACTCCTTTAACCCTTCAGGGGCCTCATCAGCCTCTTGGGTGGCTTCCCTAGTTCCTGGTATCGGTGTATCGATTTTATCGGTATATCGGTATCCGGAGCTCTGGGTCGTCACATCGCTCCCGCTACCGCCTCGATCCTCGCCCATCCTTGCCCGCATCCTCGCCCTCGCCGCCTCCACCTCGCCCCCGCCTCGCTCCGTCGGCCGCCGGAGAAGAGAGGGGAGAAGGAGAGCGTGAGAGAAGAGAGAGGGAGAGAGCGTGAGAAATGAGAGGGGAGAGAGAGAAAGGGGGTTTATATAGGAAATTTCAGAAATTTCAGAAATTTCAGAAAATACCAAAAAAATAGAAAATCACATCCTCACGATCCTCGGAACGCACCGATCGCGATAGTACCATCCGTGCCCAGGTGAACGACCCGGTTCACCCGCAACGGAGTTCCGCAGGATTTGCTGAAACTCGCACGCGGAAATCGAAAAACACGCGAAAAAAGTCGCGGAACGCACTCCGCCCTCCGAAACAGCTCTGAATCGTGCCGATCCGAACACGAAAGATGTCCGAAACATCACTTCGGACACAACGGAGCCAGGTTCGCCGGAAACGCAGATCCGGGACCCGAGAAGAAGGATCTGAAAAATCCGGGGCATTACATCCCTGTGATAACACCCGGGACTCCTTCTGACGCCCTTCGTTCCTGGTGTTTGCGGGCTTCCACGAGTGCCAGGCGGTCTTCCCCGACAAATAAATAGAAAAGTGTGGTACGAGGGCTAGGAATCATTTTTTCACCTCTACACTTTTTGGCGTTGTCCGTGGGAACTTCGATCAAAAAGCCAATGGCACCTCGTGGGAGCCATCGCAACGCCAGCAATCGGGGCCGAGGTTCCCACCAAAGTCCCGGCTCCTATCGGGGATCACAGGAAGCCTCCTCCTCTACCCGTCCACGCCAGGAAGTCACTGCTGACGATCTCGCCGAAATGCGCCAGCAGATGCAAGTTCTTACATGCTTGTGTCAGGATCTCTTGAACAGGCCCACGGGACCCCAGCGTGTCCCGACGGAGCAGCAGCAGAACGGGGGGGCTCCGACCGTCGCAGATTCCCACCGAGTGCGGGAAGCTTCCCACGCCTCTATCGCGCGGACTCGGCGATCGCGCAACTCGCCTGCACCAAGGGTACGCAGCCCGCTGCACTCCAATCTGGAGATGGCCCAGCGGCTCCAGTGTATCAATGAGATCAAAGATAAAGTCCGCTTCTTAGATGACGTCCTACTTACTGCCAAAACCCGCGGACTTATCGACGACGATCAAGACTTTCACGCTCCCTTCTCCATGGAGATCATGGAAGCCCCCATTCTGCCAAAGTTTCAGTTGCCGTCCTTCACCCCTTACGACGGCACCACCGACCCGGCCAACCACGTGCACAGCTTCGAGTCGAACCTGGTGGCCTCAGACGCTGTGAAGTGTTTGGCGTTCGTCACTACCCTCCGCGAGAACACCCGAACGTGGTTCGAGTCCCTGTCGGCCGGGACCATCACCTCCTTCCTGCAGCTGAAGAAGTTGTTCAAGGAAAACTTTATTGGCTGCCGTAAGGAAGCCAAGTCAGTAGTGAGCCTGCTCGCCATCAGGCAGGGGTGAGAGGAGACCCTCTAGGACTATGTGTCTCATTTCCGAGCAGAGGCGCTCCATATACCCCGTCTCGACGTGAGCATCGCCACCACCGCCATCGCCCAGGGGACCCGGGACCCCATCCTCCGGCGATCGCTCGGGGTCGAAGCCCCAGCAACCCTGACGGACCTCCTCGCCTTAGCACAATAGCACGCAAGGTGCGAGGAGAACACCGCGGCCCTCGGCTGCACGGCCGGGTCGAATCGACCCGACCGCAAGAGATTCGCAGACTCGCCCTGGAAAGGACGGAGCAAACGGGAGCGACGAGACCGGGATCACCGCGATCGCCCCAAGAACAAGGAGAGGGGTCAATACCAGCACTACACGCCCCTAACGGCTCTACTCAACCAGATCCTCGTGAAGATCCGTGAGGAACCTTACCTTAGATGGCCCCCGAAGATGAAGTCCGACCCGAGGACCAAAAGCAAAAAGAGGTACTGTCACTTCCACCGCGACCGTGGCCACGACACTGCTGACTGCATCCAGCTCAAGGATGCCATCGAGGACCTCATCCGGCGAGGGCTCCTCGATAAGTTCATCGCCAAGGCCGAGGAGAAGCGACAGCACGAGCGGACCCCTCTAATCGACAATCGACCCAACGGGAAGGAGATCATGATGATCTCCGGAGGGCCGGTCGCAGGAGGCGACAGCTTGAGGAGGCACCGGCGGTACGCGTCAGCGATCAATATCGTGGAGTGAGGCGACACTAGCCATCAGGAGACTGCCGCCCGGGAGCACCTCAAGGACCCCATCGTCTTCTCAGACGAGGATCTGGAAGGTGTAACCACTCCTCACTCTGACGCTTTGGTGGTCTCGGCCACCATTAATCAATGTACCGTCCGACAAATTCTAGTAGATAATGGAAGCGGATCTGATGTTATTTCGTATGATTGTCTGATACTCATGGATGTGGATTTATCACTGATAACATAACTACATACACCCTTGTGTGGTTTCTCTGGCACGACCGTCCTCCCAGAAAGACGTATCTCGTTGCCGATAACGTTCGGAACCGCACCAAAGGACGTGACTTTCCTGACAGACTTCACTATAGTCCGCGGGATGATCGGGTACAACATCATCATAGGGCGAGGTATCCTTGGCACACTCCAGGGCATCCCCTCCTCCTACCATCAAAAGTTGAAGTTTCCCACTCCTTGCGGGGTGGGGGAAGTCCAAGGAGATCAGAGGGAATCAAGGAGATGTTGCCTAATCTCGACGTGCGATCGACAAGCCGAGGAGGCCCCGCCCGAGAAGAAACCAAGGACCGAGGACCTGGGTCCAAGTGCGAGCACCCCTGCGGAGGATTTGTACCTTATCCAAGTGGGGGAGGACCCGAGCAGAAAGCTCCAAATCGGGGCTACATTATCTGAGCGAGAGAAGAAGGCGTACGCGAGTTTCTTGGAAGTGAACCAAGACGTATTCGCATGGTCGAAGGACGAGCTCTCCGGAATCCCACTGGAGGTAATAACCCACTAGCTAAAGCTGGACCCGAGCTGTCGCCCAGTTCAGCAGCGCAGGAGGCGCTGCAACCCCGAGCGACAAGCCATAATTAGGGAGCAAGTAAGCGAGAAGTTACGCTCGGAACTATTGAGACCCACCCAGTATCCCGACTGGGTGGCAAACGTAGTCCTTATTTCTAAGAGCAATGGGAAGTGGCAGATGTGCGTAGACTACATAGATCTCAACAAGACTACGCCCAAGGATAGCTTCCCTATGCCACGTATTGGCCAACTAGTCGACGTCACGGCCGGGAATGAAATGTTAAGCTTTTTGGATGCCCAATGTTAAGCTTCCCATTACACATATTGACCAACAAGGTTACGCCCAAGGACGTTCTCATTATGCTCTGTGGCGTCGGAGAGGACGTGTCAGTCCCGTTTATTTTTACGGATTTCGAGGCAGGATTGGGTAGAGTTGTCCCAATAAGTTCTAAGTCCTGCGTTTCTGCATGTGAATGAGCTGTGTTAGCTTTGAATTTGGTTGGCGATTGTGTGGTGGTGGCTTGGTGCGTGGCCCAGATTGTGGAATTTGGGGCCATCATGCACTACCTTGGATGCGCCGTGCGAGACGGTAGATGAGATGTGAAAGTTTTGTGGTAGATTCGGGATCGGAGGATGAGCGTTGGCAGGTGCCGATCATGGTTCGTGTCATGGCTCTTGGCGTGGTGGTCTGCGCGGCAGCAGCTCAAGGGATGGATATTTTGAAGATCCGAGAATCGAGAATGGATTGGTGTTGGCAAGGACAGATTCGAGGGAATGATGTCTAGTGGCTAGAGATGTAGCAGCTTTCGAGCCTGGCATCTTGTGTGATTACTTCGCTCCTCGGTAAGCGTTTTGGCATGTTAATGATTTCGGGATCAGAGGCAGGCATACGTAGGGAGCGCGCGGCAGCAGTTAGCTCAACCGTTGTGGCAAAGTATGGCTGGCAATCAGCAGAGCCAGTGCTCGAGGCGTGGTAAGTTGCAGTTCGAGGAATTCAATGATGGTGCGCTGGGAGTTGCGGCGAGTGTGGTCCGACGGGACACTTGGCGAGTGTTGTCGGAGGAGCTGACCTGACGAAGTGTTGGTTTTCTTGGTGTTGGAAGGTGTGGTTCCCAACGTGCGCAAGGTTTAAGGTCAGGTCAAGCGTGGAGATCTCCCGCCTTGCAGGAGCTATGCTGGTTTCTCCTTGGTCGGAGAGAATCTCGTTTTGCTAAGTTCTATCGTCTTGCATCATGTGTTCGGATTAGTTGGCCTCTTCTTGTGTGCCATGAAATCTGTGCGAGACGTGTTTGCCATTTTAGCAAGGTGGTTGCATGTGAGTAGCGATGCCCAGTCCCTTGACGTGTAAGGGTATGCTGGCATTATTCCAGAAAGATGGGTGTCAGTTGGGCGATGCTTGCGAGGACTCGTGGCTGGTGCTGCGATTTGCGATGTCTTGGGGATCGGAGCTTGCGGAGTTGTAGAGGATTGCCAGATTAAGAGAGAGAATCGGTGCTCTGGGTTCGAGGTATTTGAGCTTTCCTCACCCTGTGTTTTTCGGAGTTAGCCAACCGAGTTGAGGATTGCTGGGATGGTGGGTCCCGAGTCGTCTGTGTTGGTTGTGCACCTGGATCAGAGTGCGCAGCGGAAGCCTGGTGGGCCCATGACCCACAGGTCTAGAATCATAGCGTTGGTTGCTACGGGCGGATTCTCGAGGATTTGTGGAGCATCGGGGGATTAGTTTCTCGATGTGAGATTATCTCAGGCTGTGTGAGCTATATCGATTGCTGTGCCATTGCTTGCAGGCATTGTGGTTTGTGGCACTGGCAGGATGGAGAGTTGGGGAAATATGACGGCAAGTTTGCCGTAGGAGTACCATGTTCATTTGCCGGAAGCTGTGTCAGGCATCGGTGCTAGACCTGGTTGGAGTCGGCAAGCTGTGTGCTCGACTTGTGTTGGAAGTTGTGTTCTCGATTGAGGTCGTGGTTCCCGAGATGTGGCCCTGAGAGATAATTGAGGGTCCTAATTGGTAGCTGCGAGCGGCTAGTGAGGCTAGCCAAGTGGTCGGTTATGGCAAGGTCTGTGTTGTTTGGGGACCCATGTGCATTGGTCGTGGCGTCGTCGACTAGGATGCTGTGGTAGCAAGCGGCACTTATCTGTTTTGGGGATATGTGCCGAGGATTGTTCAGATTGTGTCTTGTGGCTCTGTGGTGAGAGCGGAACCGAGGATTGGCAAGCGTCCATTTGGAATAATTGTGATGAAGCTGGGATGAGACTGTGTAATGGACGATTCCTGAGTATGGAGGTCCCTGGAGGAACGTTGTCGTTGGATGGAGAGCCTTGGTCTTATGACCAGCATGGGAGGATTTCCCTGTAAGTCTGAGTCGAGTATTGTGAGGACCGAGGATGGTGGAATCATGTCATGTGATTTCATCGTACTCACCTGGGAGGGTAGAGTTGGCGGGAGGATCAGGTTCGGATGCGATGTCCGAGTGAGGATCGACTTGAGATGTAGTATTGGTCTGTGCGTGAGTGAACAGACCACCTGTCGATGATTGGAATGTACTTATTGGATCTGGTGAAGGATCAGGAAAGAAGGAAGAAGCTGAGCAAGTTAAGGTTTCCCGTTGACGAGTATCTGGTGACCGACGTGTGGTCTTTCACAGACAGAAGATGCTGGTTGTAGCGAGCTGAGAACGGTGAGAGCCGTGTGCAAGCGAGGCCTTTGGTGGCCGATTCTGAGGTATGCCTTTTTCCCAGAATTGGACCTGGGATTTGTTACAAGTCTGTGTTCTGACAGAGCTTGTAACGCCCCGGGTTTTTCGGATCATTGTTTGGATCAGGATCCGTGGGTTTTGGATCGCTTTTATGGGTCTCGGATTGAGTTTTGCGGTTTACGCGTATTTTTGCCTGTCGAACCTTCGGAACCCTGTACAGGGTGAACCGATGTGTTGTCGGGCTCCGGGACATTGCAGGCGTGCTGTGTGTTTTCCGAGGATCGTGGGGAGTATTTTTTTTCTATTTTTATATATTTTTTTAATTTTAAATCCCGAAATTTCTTATATAAATAACCCTCCACCCCCTCTCTTTCTCTCATTCTCTCTTTCTCACTCTCTCTCTTCTTTTTCTTTTCCCCTCTCCTCCGGGCGGCCGACGGAGGCGATGGCGGGTGAGGTGGAGACGGCGTGAGGGTGAGGACGGGTCGAGGATCGAGGCGTGGTGGTGCGTTGAAGCTTGGGTGCGAGTTCGTGAACCGCGGAGCTTTCATGGCGTTTTATTGGCAGATCGGCGTCCTCGGTGTGTGGAATCTTCAGTGGAGGTAGGGGGACGGTTCCCTAGCTCGTGTACTTCCTTTCCCGCGAGTTTAGTAGCCCGAGGCGAGCCGAGTGGGTTTATTTCTCCGTCGGGGTCATAATGTGTGATTTTGGGGGGTGAGCCGAATTTAGCGTTTTGATTGCGTTTTTGGGGTTTGAATGGGTCCTCTCGGTGCTAGAGTGATTGGGGAATGGTTTTCCCTTGTTTTTCCCTTCACATGGGTGTGAACAGGGCGTGGAATGGGGTTTTATACCATGTTCGCCGTTTTCGCGCTCGGGACAACCTAGCGGTCCTTCTAGGGATCTCCAAGCTACCCGGCGGCCATATGGAGAACGCCAGGGGTCCCTTTATGTCGGTTCGAGCCTTGCAGTCTCGAGGAGACCGCCAACTAGTGTTTAGCGGTCAAGGCATGACTGTTTTTACGGTTTTGGTCATTCGGGTTCAGGTTGAGTAGCGGCCTTGTGACTGACCGCTAAGTGATGCTAGCGGTCAGGCTAGGACCGCCACTTGGGGCTTGCGGTCTTGGGAGGACCGTTTTGTTTCTTGGTGTCTCTTACGGCTAGCGGCCCAATGGTGGACCGCTAAGTTGGGCCTTGCGATCCAGAGTAGACTGCTAAGCTGGGTTTGCGGTCCAGGGTGGACTGCCAAGCGGTGTAGCGGTCCAGGGAGGACCGCCACCCTGTTTCCCGTGCTAGTCATGTTCTGATTGCGTTGTGTTGGCCCCTGGTCGACCCGGTTGTGACCCAATGGTCGACCTTCAGTCGTAGATGTCCCGAACATCGTGGGTTCTGTGTTCGTGTTTTAGGGGTGTCCGGAGGTATCGTGTTACCTCGATTAGCGTGCATGTGGGTTTGGAGGGTCCGGGTGACCCATGTGTTCCGGGCTTTCGTGCTTTCGCCAGATTGAGTCACCGTGTGTCGGTATGAGTGCGGAGGGCTATCCCCGCACGTCATTGACTTTTCGGTAAGTGTTTTACGAGTGGGTCGGGAGTATGGCCCTTGGACTACGAGTCTAGTCACCCAGCTTGGGGTTGGAGGTTTTCTACTTTTCCCTTAGATAGGGGATCGACTCGGCGGCCTGTGAGCTATCTTGGGAATCGTGTTACCGTGATTTCAAACCTAGGGATTAGGCTAGATTGACGGCGTTGTGCCGTCACGTGCAACGGTCTTTACCCGAGTCGTGTGACTCAAAGACCGTTGGGGTTGTTAGGTCTAGTGGGTTGTCCAGAGTCTGGTGGCCTCGAGCCACCTGGTACTCAGTGTTACTCGCGATGGGTGTTTGCGTGATTTTTGGTGTTCACGTTTAGTGACCCCCCACTAGTTGTGGCTTTCCTACGCACGCGAGTATGGACCCACCCGAGAGTGGTGGAGAGCTTTCCCGAAGGAGACGATTTTTAGGCTGGTTACCATAGGGCCTCTTGCCTTTGCAGCCTGAGTCCGGGTTGGGGGGGAAATCAGCTAGAGGACCCGACTTAGAGCGGATAGTCTGTGTGTGCACACGTGGTTGGGGATGTCAGACCCGCGCTGACGAGCACGACCCTAGCTAGTCCTTGTTCTGTGGTTACTGTACGGTGGCTCAGTTCCCGCTGGGTCGGAGGGAGACACCTGAGGCGCGGACTAAATCGTCAGTGGACGCATCCGTCCTTGCTTCTAGTGAGCAGGTACTCCCGTCACGTGATGTGAGATTCTCGTGACTTGAGGTTTCGTTTCTCGTCTGCGAGACGTGATTTTGCATGCAGTTTTCGGGCGTGTTCCCGAGGTTGAGGTCTTAGGTTCCGGTGAGCGTCACCGAGGGGTTTTCCTAAGCAGTGTCTAGTCCACGATAGGGTTGTCGTGGTGTGTTTTCTAGCAGTGTAGCCAGAGGTCTTTTCGTCGGATCGGTCCCCGACTGTGAGATCGGGGTGTTGGTTTCTGTTCCGGTAAGAGTAGCTGTAGCGCCGATTTGTTACCAGCCATCGGATTTGATGTTCCTGTTGTTGTTGCTACTTTTCGCTACCGCCGTTGTTTACGGTTGGGGTTCCGCGGGACCCCTACTGAGCCAGTGATAGGAGGCTCACCCCTATTTTTCAGGTGCGACGACTCTTCCTCGAGGTTCGAGGGTGCTGCACGGAGGTTCTTAGTTGCCAGCTCGTCGGGCCGAGTGTTTACTCGGTGTTGGGTACGTTTCTCTGTCTTAAACTATACTTCTGTTGGACTGGACTCTGTTGTAGTTATTTATTTATTTTTGTTAATTGTTGAATTATCCTACTTTATTTCCTATTTCCTTGTACCTCCACACACCTTTTAGTCCTTTCGAGTCCTCCAGCTCGTGGGCCGCGGGCCAGGATTCGAATGGTATCGGGCTCTTCCCGGTATCCGGATCTTGGGTTGCTACAGAGCTGGTCCCGTGCTGTTGTTGGCGTTTGGCTTGCCAGGTATGAGAGATGGTTTATGGCGCAAAGCCGACGGATTTGTGGCAGTCAGTTGAGACGACTGCGTGAGCTGGTGGAAGCTCAGTGTTGGTTGTTCCTTGTGCATGGGTGTGAGATTAGTTAGCTAGTAGAGAAGCTGATGTTCGATTGGTCCACCGAGCATGGGATTTTATCGATGGTTGTTTCTGGCGACGAGGATTGCGTCTCCTCGGTGAGCGAGATGGTGGCAGCAATGCCATGGTTGGAACTTTGTTGTGGCTGAGGTGATGCCAGACTTGTACACTTTTATGTGTTATGCCTGCTCTGATGATCGATGACTGTTGTGTATGGAGTAAGGCATTTGTTCGTGATCAAGGTCTGGCTGTGCCCCTCAGGAATTGTGTTTTCATGAAAATCGAGGTTTTGATTGGGGCTCTGGGAGCATTGCCAGCTGGATAGGTCGTTCTTCTCCTGTGGCTTGGTGTTGCCTCAAATTTTGAGGATGAAATTTTTGTACGGGGGGGAAGTCTATCACGCCCCAGATTGTTCGGATCAAGAATCCGTGGGTTTCGGAGCGCTTTCATGGGTCTCGGATCGTGTTTTGTGATTTAAACGGACTTTTGGCTGTTTAGCCTGCGGAACCTTGTGTAGGGTGAACCGACGTGTTGTCAGGCTCTAGGACGTTGCAGGCGCATTGTGTATTTTTCGAGGATCGTGGGAATAATTTTTTTCAACTTATGTATTTTTTGAATTTTAAAAAATCCCAGAATTTTTCATATTTAAACCCCCAACCCCCTCTCTTTCTCTCATTCTCTCTTTCTCACTCTCTCTCTTCTCTTTCTCTCCCCCTCTTCTTCGGGCGACTGACGGAGGCAGAGGCGGGCGAGGTGGAGGCGGCGTGAGGGCGAGGAGCGCGAGGATGGGATGAGGATCGAGGCGGTGGAGGCGCGGCGGCATTCGTCCGCGAGTTCGTGAACCCGACGGCGTTTCTAATGGCATTTTCTCGAGGAATCGGCGATCTCAGCGCGACAAATCTTCGGTGGAGATAGGGGGATGGTTCCCTAACCCGTGTACTTCATTTTCCCCATCTTTTGTGGGTCGAGGTGAGCCGAGGGTGGATTTATTTCACGTCGGGGGGTTAAAAGCACGTTTTAGGGTGTGCGACAGATTCTTCGATTTGAATGTGTTTTTGGGGTTTAAACGCGTCATCTATGTGGTCTAGAGGCTGGGGAATGGTTCTCCATTGTTTTCCCCATCACCCGGGGGTGATTGGAGCATGGAAACGGACTCCGGGGTTGAGTCCAGATGGGTTTCTGCCGCTTTCGGTCGATAAACTAGCATGTTCGATCGACTGAACGGCCATTCGCCACGAACTGGGCATTCTACCCAGTTCGATCGACCGAACTGGTTGGTCGACCAGTCCCTGCAAATTGGTCAACCAAAATGCAGTGGGCATGCCCGTTTCGGTCCCTGATCGACCCGGTTGTAACCCATTGGTCGACCTATGGCCCCATGGACGTCCCGGACACCCTATGGGTACCGTGACCGTGTTTTAGGCTTCTGGAGATACTGTGTTACCTCGATTAGCGTGCATGTGGGTTTTAAGGGTCCGGGTGACCCCTTGTATTCCGGGCTTTCGTGTTATGCTTAATCGAGTCACCGTATATCGATATGAGTGCGGAGGGATGTCCCCGCACACCTTTAGCTTTCTCGAAAAATGATTTTCCGTGTGGGCCGTGCGTATGGCCCTTGGACTGTGAGTTCAGTCACCCAGCCTGGGCCTGGAGGGTTTCTTAGCCTCCCTTTGGAAAGGGATTAGGCTTGACGGTCGTGCGCCACCTCATAAATTATTTTACCGTGGTTTCTGACCCTAGGGGTAGGGCTGATTGATGGCATGGAGCCGTCCCGTACAACGGTCTTGACCCGAGTCTCGTGACTCAAGAACCGTTGGATTTAGTAGGTCTAGTGGACCATCCAGAGTCTGATGGCCCGAGCTACCTGGTATTCCGTGTTACTCACAATGGGTGCGTACGTAACCTTCCGTGTTCACGTTTAGTGACCCCCGCGAGTCGAAGCTTTCCTGCGCACGTTTGTGCAAACCCACTTGGGAGTGGCGGAGAGCTTTCCCGGTGTGACGATTTTTAGACTGGTTATTATAGGGCCCCTCGTCTTTGCAGCCTGAGTCCAGGCTGGAGGAAAAATCAGCTAGATGATCTGACCTAGAGCGCGTGATCTGTGTGTGAACACGTGGTTGAGGGCGTCGGACACGTGCTGACGAGCGCGACCCCAACTAGTCCTTGTTCTGTGGATATTAGTATGGTCTCTCAGTTTTGCCTGGGGCGAGGGAGACACCTGAGGCGCGGATTAAGACGTCAGTGGACGCATCCAACCTTGCTTCTGGTGGGTAGGTATTCCCGTCACATGAAGTGAGATTCTCGCGACTAGAGTTTCTGTTTCCCATCTGCGAGACGTGATTTTACGTGTAGTTTCCAGGTGTTTTCCCGATGTAGAGATATAGGATTTTCGGTAAGCGTTACCGAGGGTTTTCCCTAGATGGGATAGGGTTCACGACGGCGAGGTCGTGATTGTGTTACCCAGACCGCGTGGTCTTGGGTTGGACTTTCGTTTGTGAGACAGGCCTCCACGACAGCGGTGCCGTGATGGTTCCCCTGACGGCGTAGCCAGTGGTGGTAGTAGTCTGGCGGTCCCCCGACTATGAGATTGGGGAGTTGGTTTCCGTTCCGGTAGGAGTAGTTGTAGAGCCGTGGTTTCACCGACTACCGAGTTTAAGAATTCGTGTACGGTTGTGCCTTCCGCCGTTGTTGTTGTAGCTACTCCTACTGTTGTCGTTGTTCTTGATTAATGTTGTTTGTTACCGCCGTTGTTTTCGGTTGGAGTTCCACAGGACCCCTACTGAGCCAATGAGATGAGACTCACCCTCTGCTTTTCAGGTGTAACGGTTCCTCCTCGAGGTTCGGAGGTGTTGCCCGGTAAGGATCTGTACAAAGTGGGATGGTTGTCTAATAAGTTTCTTTATGTACACACCGGTATCAGATAGTTATGGTTTTACAGCTAAGTATGGAAAGATTGGAATCCAATTCAGGAAGAGAATAAGAACTGACCAACATCCCTCCCACCTTCGCTGCCTCGTCCACATCGATGGCGATGGTGCTCAGCCCTTTCCCTATGACAATAATGGTTCTTCCATTGGCTACAAGCCGACACGGAGGCTTAACCAGCAATGGTGAAAGCCTGCCTACACTTACCCAGTCACCAGTTTCATTCTGCCATCTCATGAGCTTTGCTCCCGATGTCTCATCTAACATGTATAGGACACCATCAACAACAACAGTAGGGCCACGCCAGCACGACGCGATTTCACTGTTTAGATATCCCCATTCATTATCTGTTGGGTCAAATTTGCCTGCATATTGAAGACCAAAAGTAGATTCATGGATGGTGTAGATTTTCCCATCTAAAGAAATGGACTTTTGGACATCGACCGCTAGTCTCATGTCCCGGTTAGACGTCCAACCGTCTGAATGCGAGTCATATGTGTCCCAATATTGGAATGCTTTGGAACCCATTCCTGCTCCATCGGTGGCATAAAGCCTATTGCCAAGAACTGCAGAAACGAAGTAGCACCTGGAAGAGAGACAATCAAACTGACCATTAAATTATGCACCAACAATTAATAGACAAAGTGGGATCGACAGTTACAACCAAGAGGTATCTCTACAAATAAAGATAGAAACATAAAACATCAATCAATATTCAAATCATCGTACAAGGAAATCTAGAATACTGCAACAAGTTTGATCACATTGGAAACAGGGAACAAGTTAACTCTTGTCCAAAACTCCTATCCTCCTAAGATTCTGATTAAGATAGAAGAATTAATATAGTCAACGTCACATTACACTTTCCTTAGATCTTTCTTTTCATGGAACTCTCAATGACCAGGGCTCCTCCAAACCCCCACCCAGACCCTGTATGTGATTGGGACCACATTTCGTTGAGAAAGAAAACTAACTATATACATCACATGAGTATAGCTTCCAACTTCCCCAACAAAATAGACAAGAAAAAACAAAATCCAGCCCGTTGTGGAAACCATACAATTGGACTGGATTGCATGCCACTAGGTGATCTCTGCACCTCCCGAAACAATGAAGCAAGGGAATTGAAAACTTCCCTCCCATTAGCCTTAAGTTTTGCATGTTGACAAGCAATTTTCACCAGCCATAAAACCTCAGTCTCCCCAGCAACCAACATGTGCTATGTCAGCTCTAGAGAGGAGCTTAGAACTTCCCCAGAGGCCACAATCTGACCTGTCATGCAAAAATGCTGCCCGGCCCAATAAGCAGCCTCTTTCAAGAGATGGTGAAGCAAACAGAGGGGCTAGAAGACCAGGACTGGCTTGAGACTGAAGATGGTATTAGGGAGGGGATTCCAGATCTCCTGCCTTTGTGCACCATCTGGAATCCACACCTGTCAATCTAAGCTCCCTCTCAACATTAGAAGGCTGCTTTACAAAATCTACATATCCATCATCACTTGAATCAAACTTGGTGTCAGCTATCTTAAGCCCTACTATCTGCACCTCCAAAGAAAATGATGCATGCCACATGCCCCAACTTTGTAGGAATTGCCTCTAGGACTGCACCTCCTATAATCATGTGTCAAAGAGGCCATATCACTGCTCACAACAAGCTACCACTCTCGTGCACTAGACTCCAGTAAGATAGCGAGCACCTTGTCGACCAACTTCAGTTTTTTAACCGACATGATGAACCTAGTCAAGCTCACTGTAACTCAAACATCCAAAGAGAAGGCTTTGCTCACTACAAAAGATGGCGATAGCCATTGGATGTGAGCAAAATGGTTCCTTTAATCTTCCAATACCATCCTTGTCACATGGCATGAGCAGAATCCCATCAAAGAGAGATCCAGGTCAACCATCCCCGGATATAAAATAAGGCTTCAACTGGTCATATGGACCACTTATCTGGCCCCTGCCAAAACTATGACTTTGGTAAGTTACTTTGCTATCATGAGGGATAAGTCACGAAGATGATGTCATCCAAAAAAAAAATCCTAATGTTAATTTGTGCTGCACACCATGGCGTGCAGTTTGTACCTAGACATCTTGCAAACTCACCCATGATTGGTCCACATGGGATGATGGGACTTGGAGGACAAGAAAGCTCGCAATAAAGAAATGAAATAAAGTGTGGGCCCTAAGTCCCATCATCCCGTATTCCCATGTGGACCAATCATGGGTGGGTTTGCAAGATGACCAGGCACAAAACTGCACACCATGGTGTGTAGCAAGTATTACTTATTTCCCAATGCTTGGAGAACCTTGTCCGACAACTTGACTCTTTCTAAAGATCCTCCCTGGAAACCACATCTAAAAAAGAAAAGGGTGATGGATCTATAATCTGGAAAGTTAGGGTTCTAAACTATCAATAACACCGGCATCGAGAATTCCTTTACAATCATACACCCAACTCTCTTCTAATTCATCAGACTTCTTCAATTGGCTGTAACAGCAACAAACAACACCTAACTATTTCCTTCTGTCGAGTCGTTGAAGCCACTCCAATCTGTCCAGTGCTCCTGGTGCACGACATGCATGTGCCCTAGATCTAAACAGAAGTGGCAAAATTGAATTTGGGTCTTATGAAGATGACCATGACCTAGGCAACTGAGACATCTAGTCACCAAATCAAGGTAGGTGCCAATCCATTCCTACAAAATCTGTTAGTTGTTCTGTGTACTTCCAGATGAGATAGAATATAATCAACATATGCTGGCAAAAATGCATCCATAACCATAAGAGACAGCCACCACCCATCACCATGAGTTTCAAAATAGTGTCAAAGAATTAACACAAAAAATGCAGATGCTGTAGGAACCAAGGCAGGAGAAGAAAAAACTCTATCCATCCACTGTCAGGCCTGACAGTACTGTCATCTTTGAATCTAAGCCTAAGCTTGGATACATATTGAATAATTGAAGAGGTAAGATCTCGCGCCATGTTTTGAGCCGTCCGATCTTAGGGCGATGAGGCAATCACAAGATGCAGCCACTCCGGCACAGGATTCTGTAGAGAGGGAAGAAGACGATCAGGGGGCCCAAGGTTGTAACTCCAGGGAAAACCCTCTGATGCTTAAGTCAACGAGTAGTGGAAGCGTGGTGCGAAGGGGGACAGGAGAGAAGAGGGGCACGAGATTGTTCTCCACTAGTTGAAGTGGCTGAGAGTGGGCTTACCTTTCCGGAGGGATTCCTTGGGTTTATATAGCGGTGGGCCTCCTCGCCAAGGTAGGAGAGGCATGGGGTCTGGAGGACGCTGCGTCCATGCGAGGGACTCTTCCCGGTCAAGGACTCTCGCCTTCTCCTTATCCCCCGGGTCTCCGTTCCCAAATATCAGCGTAACCTCCGCTTGGATAGGCGCTAGCAACGAGGATTTAGCCCTAACTTGTTAAGGAGTCCTGATGCCGAGCTAATCCATAAAGGATAAATGGGGACACTCTTCTCCTTCGCCGGGGGGCATCCGCCCAACCCCGGGATCGCTCGACATGATCTGTAGGCTTTCCCTGAGCATGAGGGAGGCCGACCGATCGGGCACCGAGCTAAAGCTCGGGGGGCGACGCAGGCCTTGGGCAAATGAGGCCTCAGAGTAAGTGGGCCCTACAAGGGCTGTCACTTATTGGGCCAAGCAAGCCTCGATGGGCCATTTGGGCCGCGCATCTAGTGGGCCGCAAATCTTCCCCTCTCCACATATACATATATATATATATATATACACACACATACATACATACATACATATGGTATGCAGAATGTATATACGAATAACTGAAAAATTACCACCTACCCATGATGTCAACTAAACAAGAGAAATACATATGCAAGGACCGCAAAAATCTGTTGGTGGATTATGATATGTGAAAAGGTCTGGCAATAATTAAACAATAAAACAAAATGTTAATAAATCTACCTGGCTGTAGGCATCGTACTGCCCATCCCCCATGAATTCATAGAAGCATCATAGAAATAAACTTCATCTGTAGCATCTTCACCCCAGGTGCAGCCACCCAGAATGTACAATTTGCTGCCTATGGTCTCGAAAGCCATGCCTTCTCTCTTGACACATTGAGGTGGTACGCCTTGGAGACATGTCCAAGATCGTCTATCAGAATTCGGATCAAAAACATAGTAGCAGTTTCTCCTTTTATTGTGTCTACATATTGCATAAATCCAAGTCTCCTGCAGATTACGTTTTTCGCGGCAACATTTCCATTCTTCACTGCAAAGTAGTGCTTTCCATCTCTTCGAGACACATCTAAGAACACAGTGGAATCTCCGAGGAATTCTTGCTAAACAAAGCAGAGCAATGTCATCCGGAAGACCACTTATTAATGGTGAATACAGCTCGTCGGCGTGCCCACTTGTTTGTGACGCACTTGAGGGAGAAGCCATGGTAAGGTCTCCACCATAGAACCTAGGCAGTATCAAGCAGCACCTTCAGACAGCTATACGCAGTGTCGGTAGGTAAGGGCGGCAATACTCCACCATATTGCGCCAAAGGGAATTCTCAAGTAAAAACGAAAAATGCCGAACAGTTTGTGAGTCTGCGTGCTTGTCACTGAAAAATGGTTTGCCCTACGGAAGCTTGGGATGTATATGCACGCAAAAAACAAATATGCTAAGAGTGCTGCTCACTTTGTCGAATTTAATGAACAAAACCCAGGACGCCAAGAGCTCAATCCATTCTTCCCTCCGATTTGGGGCAGCCTATAATCCCTCCACAAACGTATACATCTACGCATCTATTTTGATCCACTGAGATCATCTTACCCCCTTCCCGATGCTGTGCTGTTTTTCCGCGGAGGAATGTGACCGCGGCCACGGCTTCGCACGAGTTCCTCTCGATGGAGCCGGAGAAGAGAGGCAACGGCCGGGGGCGACCTCCGAGGAACGCGGGGGAGCTCCCAGCCGCCCGCGCAGGGCGAGTGTTCCCGGATCGCTGACAACGAGACCACGGAGATCGCCGGCGACGCCTGGATCCAGCCGATGGCTTATCCCGATCGGGCTTGCAGCGGCGGCGTCCAGCCGCGGGCTGAGCCGTTCCCGCTCCGATCGCAGAGCAGAGGGGAGCCCGCAGGGATCAGTGACGCCGTTGCTCCTTCCTGCGCGTGGCTCAGGAAACGGGGAGAAATGAGGACGTCATGTGATCCAGCCCTCGTTTATAATAAACAATCGGACCTGATTTCCTAGAACGTAACCTTCGTAATAATACATAGTGATTTTTACATGCATACTCCCATCTTTGGGACAGAAAGGTTGAGATTATATCTATTTAATTTATTATCTTCGATGGAGGAGAATATTTTATAAAATATGTTATCTACGATAGTTAAATTTAAAATATATTTGATAAAATCAAATTTTACATAAATTTTTATATAAAAAGTTTACTCTTTAACTCACGTTTAACTCGAGATAAACACATGGAAATTACGACAAAAATATAATCATGATATTATCTATATTTTAAAATATTTATAATAATATATTTTGATAAAAGATATATTTGACAAAATCAACTTTTATAAAAATATATATGTAAAAATTCCTAATATACGTGGAAGCAAACCAACCATTCATCCAGATACACTACAACTACTAAAAGAGTTTTATTCACCAAAAAATATTCTCGAGACTAAAATTTTGTAACATGGAGTGATTTGGTGTGACGTTACATATTATGAAATATTAATTTTAAATTTTATTTAAAATACTTATTTTAAAATTAATTACTTGTAAAAAAAATTGATGTGACTTTTGGTGGTCTAAAATGCTTAAAACTAACTATTTTCAGGTACTAACTCATTTTCAGGTGATACTTCGAGTGTAATTAATCGACTAACCTTATTCATCTAACTTTATGTATTAGATAATAATTATAAAGCTATTAGAGAACTTCATAATTAATTTAGTCAATAACATTTGTCTTAATCATTTCAATCGAGAAATTCAAGTGAAACTTATATCAACTGTAATTTTTTTGACATTTGAATTAAAAAATATTATTTCACATTTTTTGAGACTCAAATGCATGCAATTTCCAAACTTAATCTCTGATCATATCTATAAAATATCTTTATTTTATATACGTGTCCCGAAAATACGAGTCAAATATCAATGCACATTTTAGTCTTGCAGCAAATATCATCCTCCACCAAAATCTCTGAAGAGGCAAGATCTCGTGCCAAGCCATGAGCCGTAAGTCCGATTTAACGCGTTCGCAGGACACAGCCACTTCAGCACATGATTCTGTAAAAAGGGGAGAGAGCGATCAGGGGTCCCGAGGTTGTAAACCGGAAAAAAAGCTTCCAAGGCTTAAGTCAGCAAGTGGTATGAGCGAGCTGCGAGATGCGAACGGGGGGCAGGAGAGGCGAAGGGCACGAGATAGCTCCCACCAGTTGAAGTGACTGAGATTTAGCTTACCTTTCTGGAGGGGTTCCCTCATTTTATATAGCTGTCGACTCCCTTCCCTAGGTAAATGATGTGTGAGGGCCCAGGGGACGCTACGCCCACAGGAGGGACTCTTACCGTTCAAGGACTCTCGCCCTTTTCTTATCTCCTCGAGCTTCCTACTCCCAGGTAACAGCGTAATATTCGCTTGGATAGGCGCCTAGTCGAGAGGACTTCGCCCTAGCTCATCAAGGAGTTTTGACGACGAGCTGATCCAAAAAGGATAAGGGGCATCCCTTGCCTACGCCGGGAGGCCGAAAGTGTGGGCACCCATAAGGAAGCATTCCTTTACCTTTTGATGGCTCAGTACGATCGCCTGTAGGATTTTCTCGAGTGGTGGGAGGCCTATCAATCGGGCGATCGAGCTCAGCCTCAATGGGCTATGCTGGCCTTATGCGAATGAGGTCCCATAGTAAGTGAGCCCTCTAGGGGCTGTCACTTGTTGGACCTGGCAGGCCTTGATGGATTGTTTGGGCCATATATATTGTGGGCCATGAATCTTCCCCTCTTCAATCTCCTTATATTTATGCATGACATAGGAGGAAAGTATCATTGATGTGAATCTTCAACATTTATAGTAAGACTACAAAATACAGCATATTTCACTGTCCATTGTGTACGTTGACATGTATTCTCGATGTAAAATACTTTACATGTCAAGTCGTCAACAGTCATATAAGAACAAGACATATGAATAATAAAATTGATGTAATAACAGAGAAAGTGGTTATAAGATACAGTGATTAGTTCGCTCGTTCAAGAATAGGAATGTTAGAGAGAAACCTGCATAATCAAATGAAAATGTGTCAAATGGATAATCCAAGAACATGATATAAAGAAGATATTTGTTCTCGGTGGGAGACTAATAAAACTCTTGAGTATTGAAGCCTTAAGCGATCAAGAGAACTAAAATGTTGTCATAAACCCATTCTGTAATAATCATAGTATTTCATTGATAGGGGTGCGTGACCCAAGATTTTATGGTTCGTCAAGCCCATCGTCACAAAAAAAGAGATATTTTATTCAGCGAGACAGAGCCAGAGCAAATATAATCAAGAGTCTGAGCACATTGTGATCTGAAAACTTCCGTGTATGCCAAACAATTTCATTATTTCTGCATTCAATTATTCTACTTTTCTATGCTTTTGTTTATCCACGTTTGCCTAATATCTACAAGCATATTTGAGGAGGGCCAATCCGGTCGGCCCAATAAGCACCACATCTTCTACCCAAAGCCCGAGTCTAACTCTCCAGGCCCACCATCTGAGTGACTTGTCACGCCACCCTGTCCCATCAGGAGTAGCGTCATACCCGAGCATACCCGCAAGCTACATCTGTACATTAACGGTGAACGGTGCCCCACTCCGACCACAATATTGGTACGCCGCCTGCGCCATCCCTCTTGACGACACAAGTCCACTCCCTCTCCAAACGGACCATGCCACATTAATGGCCGGCGCCCCTGTCACGTTAGTGACAGAGTAGTTGCCTTGGCAGGAACGACAAGTCAACGCCCACACTACCTCTTGCTCCGTCGAGCATGCAAGTTGGGCGGCTCACGCCTTCCCCACTCCGGTAACCCTACGGACAACCCTCCCAGCGACGGTACAAAAATGAAAGTACCCCTCTTCGAGTTGAGGACCGCTCCCTGGAGCACTCCCCCTTCGCTCCATAATTAACTGACTTGACCATCATAGGGTTGTCCCCTGGGTATCACCATGGGCTCCTTCTGACGTCCTTCTCGGTGGCTATGCAGGTCCTACTCCCAACAAGGCTCGGGCTATAGTTTCACCAACTATTAGAAGTGTCGGCCGAGAGGTGGATAACCATTTTTCGACCGTTATAATATTTATTGTGCAACATTCTCTCTACACTTCTATGTTATATTTACTTTTGGATAGCATTTAAATATACAAACAATCTTAGTGTAAATAATGATTGAAGTAGGTCCTGTGGTGAACTAAACATTTGAGCATGAACTAATGTGTAGACCAATTGAGGGCAGATCTTGTGGTGAATTAGACAACTAAGGAAAAATTAGTGTACGTGCATATGGACGGTTGTCTAAAGTCAAAAGTACCTAATTAAAACTCAACTATTGTTCTTTAATAGATGAAGTAGTGAAATCTCAAGTTGAGGTTTGGATACTAAATGTATGTCACTAAAAAGATGTATGAACTAATATAAATCATGGTGTCTTTATAATTTGTTATTCGTGTGCTTAATCTATTCTTCTTGGTTTAACTTAGACGCTAATTTAATTTTACATTGTAAATTTTAATGACACTCTAATTCATCTCCCTTTTAGAGATGCTTGGCATCTAACAAAATACATTATATAATTCTGATATACTAAGTGGTTTTAGAGAAGACTTCATATTGTCATGGTGATTTATTTCTTTGGTTATTTTTTTGACATATAGAAATGCTTACTGCACGTATGGTGGGGTAGTAATACTTAGCTGGAATAGCCCTCTAGAAATATCATCGGTCCACGTAAAATAATACATATGTCCTATGACCTCTATCAAATTTCGCGCATTCTCGAGACGGCGCATCTATCCATACCGTTCTACCATCATGACGTCGTTCTAATTATTTGTCACCATTATTCAAGTATTTGTCACATTTAGATGACTATTTATCTTCCTTAGATAGCAATTTGTCACCCTTAGATAACATTGGAAATCTCATTCGTCACCTCGGGAATACACAAATTCTGACAAGAGTTGGATATTTGTCTCCCTTGAATAGCTATTTGTCATCCTTAGATGTCTATTTGTCTCTCTTAGATAGTTATTTGTCCCCCTTAGATCTATTTATCACCCTTAGATGGATTAGAAATCTCGTTCGTCGACTCGAGAATAACTTTTTTTCACCCTTAGATAGCTATTTGTCCCCTTTAGATAGTTATTTGTCACACTTAGATAGTTATTTGTCACCCTTATAACATTGGGAATCATATTTGTCACCTCGGGAATACTTAAAATCTGACTGTAGTTGACTATTTGTCCCCCTTAGATATCTATTTGGCACCCTTAAATAGTTATTTGTCACCCTTACATAGCTATTTATCATCCTTATTTTCTCATTTTTTATACAAATTCACTTTCCCAATGCAAATAATATATTTCTCACCTTTAAATGGCCTTTTGTCATCTTGATACTAAGAGTGACAAATAGCAAGTTAAGAATAACAAATAATTTTATGAGAAATGGCACATAAGCATTTAAGGAGCATTTAAGAAGCTTATTGTGTGAGACCTGTGCACTAGTACGTGGATCAATAATACGTTGGATGAGTAACTTTTCTACTCGTCCAAACGTGCAACTCGCAATTCTCTTTGACACATGTAATTAAAAATGTAGACACATCGTTAATGTACACCGATCATTCTTTTAAGATGTTAAAAATGGATCAAAATTGATTCATGCCTTAAAAAATGTAAAATAACAATATAAAAAATATCATCGTCCAATCACAAAATTGTCCTACACACCAGCGTTCTAATAATTTGAGTAAACTATACTTTTTCTAATATATTAGTATAATTAAGGTGCCTATTTTTATATTATTTTTTAATAACCACGCAACATAAACTATAGAAATTGACCTTAATGCTACTGCCTATTAATATTTTTAAATTATTAAAATGTCTACATATCTATAGCTTACTCAATTAATATTCGTAGGATTGTGATTCTAATATTAAATGTTATTTTTAATAGTCCCACAACATAACTTATAAAAAATGACCTGAACGATAATGTCCATCAATATTTTAATAAAATATCTATCTACAATTAACTTTCAACTAAAAATGTCGAATGGACTTCACAACATGATTTAAGGTAGGTATTGTAATGAACTAAATATTTGAGCAAAAATCAATGTGTGGACCACTTGAGGGTAAATCTTACCGTGAATTAAGCAACAAAACAAAAACTAGCGTATGTGCACATGGACAGTTGTCTTGGTGAGTTAAAGTAATTGATTAAAACTCAACCATTATTCTTCAACAGTTAAAATAGTGAAATCTCAAGTTAAGGATTAGATAATAGATATATGTCACTAAAAATATGTATGAACTAGTATAAATCATGGTGTCTTTGTAATTTATTATTCATGTTATTGATCTGTTCTTTTTTTTTTAACATAGACACTAATTCAATTTTAGATAATAAATTTTGTTGACACTCTAATTGACCACCATGTCAAAGTTGTTTGGCAGCTAACAAGATGAATTCTATAATTTTGATATACTAAGTGATTTTAGAGAAGACTTCGTATTGTCACGATAGTTTATTGTTTTATTTTTATTTTTGACATATGTAATTAAAAGTGTAGACACATCGTTAATGTACATTGATCATTCTTTTAAGCTGTTAAAAATAAAACAAAATTGATTCAGACCTCAAAAATGTAAAATAACAATATTAAAAATTTCATCGTCCTTTCTAATAACAAAATTATCCTACACACTCGCTTTCTAATAATTTGAGTAAATTATACTTTTTCCAATATATTAGTAAATTTGATATTCCTATTTTTTGTATTATTTTTAATAATCCCATAACATAAATTATAAAAAATGACCTCATTGATGCTGCCTATCAACATTTTTAAATTATTAAAATGTCTATCTATGTATAGTTTACTCAACTAATATTCGTAGGATTGTGATTCTAATATTAAATGTTATTTTTAATAGTCTCACAATATAACTTAAAAAATGGCCTTGATACTACTTACCATCAACATTTTAATAAAATATCTACCTATCTACAGTTAACCCTACCGCATGAATGGCGGGTGCCCCTGTCGCGTCAATGGCGGAGCAGCCGCCTTGACAGGAAGGACAAGTCGATACCCACACTACCGCCTGCTCCATCGAGTATGCAAGTTGGCCGGTTCACGTCTTCCCCACTCCGACAACCCTACGGACAACCCTCCTGACGACGGTTTAAAAGAGAAAGCACCCCTCTTCGAGTTGATGACTACTCCCTCGAGCACTCTCCCTTCGCTCTACAATTAGTTGACTTGACCGTCGGAGGTTTGTCCCCTAGGTATCGTTGAGAGATCCTTCTGACATCCTTCTCGGTGGCTCTGTAGGTCCTTCTCCCAGCGAGACTCGGGCTCCGATTTCATCAACTATTGGAGGTGTCGATCGAAAGGTGGGTAACCATTTTTCAACCGTTACAATATTTATTGTGCAACATTCTCTTTACACTTCTATGTTGTATTAACTTTTGGAGAGCATTTAAAGATACAAATAATCTTAGTTTAAATAATGATTGAAAGTAGGTTTTGTCGTGAACTGAACATTTGAGCAGAAACTAATGTGTGGACCAATTAAGGGTAAATCTTGTGGTGAATTAGACAACCAAGGAAAAACTAGTGTACGTGCATATGGACGGTTGTCTTAAGTCATAAGTATCTCATTAAAACTCAATTGTTGTTCTTCAATAGTTGAAGTAGTGAAATCTAAAGTTGAGGTTTTGATACTAACTGTATGTCACTAAAAGGATATATGAACTAGTATAAATTGTGGTGTCTTTATGATTTGTTATTCATGTGCTTAATCTATTATTCTTAATTTAACTTAGACGATAATTTAATTTTACATTGTAAATTTTAATGACACTCTAATTCACCTCCATTTCAGAGTTGCTTGGCATCTAACAAGATACATTCTATAATTTTGATATAGTAAGTGGTTTTAGAGAAGACTTCATATTGTCACAGTGATTTATTTCTTCGGTTGTTTTTTTGACATAGAGAAATACTTACTACACGTATGGTGGGGTAGTAATGCTTAACTGGAATAGTCATCTATAAATATCATTGGTCCACGTAAAGCAGTACATACATCTTGCGACATCTATCAAGTTTTGCACATTCTCGAGACGACGCATCTATTCACACTGTTATGCCATCATGACGTCGTTCTAATTATTTGTCACCCTTATTCAAGTACTTGTCACATTTAGATGACTATTTATCTCTCTCATATAGTTATTTGGCACTCTTAGATAGCATTGGAAATCTCATTCGTCATCTCTGGAATACACAAAATCTGACATGAGTTGACTATTTGTCTCCCTTAAATAACTATTTATCATTCTTATATGTCTATTTGTCTCTCTTAGATAGTTATTTGTCTCCCTTAGATCTATTTGTCACCCTTAGATAGCATTATAAATCTCGTTCATTGACTCGAGAATAGTTATTTGTCATCTTTAGATAGTTATTTGCCCCCCTTAGATAATTATTTGTCACACTTAGATAGTTATTTGCCACCCTTATAATATTGGGAATCACATTTGTCGTCTCGGGAATAAGTAAAATCTAACAGTAGTTGACTATTTGTCCCTCTTAGATATCTATTTGTCACCTTTAGACAGTTATCTGTCACCCTAATATAGCTATTTGTCATCCTTATTTCTCAATTTTTAAATACAAATTCACTTTCCCAATGTAAATAAGATATTTCTCACCCTTAGTTGGTTATTTGTCACCCTTGACACTAAGAGTGAAAAATAACAAGTTAAGAATAACAAATAATTTTATGGGAAATGACACATGAGCATTTAAGGAACATTTAAGAAGCTTATTGGGTGGGACATGCGCACTAGTACATGGACCAATAGTATGCTGAACGGGTAACTGTGACGACCCAGAGTTCATGATACCGATATACCGATAACATCGATACCAAGAACTGGGGAAGCCACCCAAGAGGCTGATGAGGCCCCTGAAGGGTTAGTGGGGGTTTGTCGAGGAGGTGCATAACGAATTGCAATTTGGAACGCGCATATTACAATTAAGCAATAAAATTAACAGAACTACGGAAGCAATTCAAAATAACCAGAGTGGTACATATGTAAACTAGTCCAGAGACACAAAAGTACTAGCCCAAAAAGGTACAACTACACGGGGCATACCCCGACAAAAGTACAACAAAGGCCCAAAAAGGTGACCCGTCTACTGCTGGCAGCTAAGCACGGTCTCCGAGTAACTCACGAAACACCGGGAGACGGCGGGCGCGGCTCACCTGAAAGAAGAAGGGTGAGTCACAGCCAGACTCAGTAGGGGTCACGCAGATCCCTACCTCGCACTAAACAAGCATACATGTAAAAATAAAGGCAATTAGAGCATGCATTTAAATAAAACAACATGCATTGGCATGAATAAACTAATCACAGAAAAGTTGTAAACTCTAACTAAACAGGTATAACAGCTAATACATGCCAATAACGAGTAAGTCCAAACGACAGAAACTAAATCTACCAGTAGAATATGCCTCAACTAATCCAAGCAGCAGGGAGTAGGACAACCACTAGGAACAGAAACCATATGTGTCCACTGACGACTTACACTACGTCTCAAGCACTCGCAGTCGGCAACACGACAAGCTGAGCGCGTAAACAGTACCAAACCAAGTGACCAGTCAGAGTGACATTCGTCAATGTCAGTCCACAGCCTCTGACCACGTGTGCACACACTGACTCTCGCCTGAGTCAGGCCCTCTAGCTAGTTTTCTCCCTCTGTAGGACGCTACCATTGGCCGGGAGCCCACGGAACTAGCTTACAAACCGTGTACGGGAACGCCCCTCCGCTATCCCCAAGCGGGTCGGTACTCAAAGACCTTAGGGTCACAACAGTGGTTCCACTGCAAGGAAAGAAAAGCTACTCTATTGGGATTTACAAACATGCCATTATATAATAAAATAACTCAACATGGCGTATAAACATTTCGGAATGCATAAAGAATAAGCCGGCAACTTTTTGAACCTGACAGGCGAGTGGCGGCCTACTGCCACCGCGTCACAAGGGTGTAACGGTCGGGGACTGGCGCGTTATATCAATAGTAACGCGTCCGCCCCTATCCGTTACATCTACCGAAGTTCCAGCTCAAAGCAAACCAAACAGAGTGTAACGCGCTTGCCCAGGCGCGTTACACCGCCCTGACAGCCGGCCGATAGGCCTTCAGATCCACCCGAGGCTAAAATTCAACTAACACTTTTTAATCGCTCAGAACACGAAGTAACGCGCTCGCCCAGGCGCGTTATAGCCACCTGACGGTCGCCCGACTGGCCGTCAGGCCAACCACCAAAGCCGGTCAACGCAAATCAACGGACGAGTAACGGTTGGGAGCCCCACCGTTACTCTCAATATGACGCACCTTCAAAGGGCCGTTACATTTATGTAACGCGTTCCCTGCGGACCGTTACTAGTGTGACGGTTCCTGGAAGGACCGTCACACTATCTGGGTCACGGACGGGTTATGTTTGAAAAGGTTCCCTCCCGGACGACCGGAATCGCCGGGTAACGACGAAACAAACCTGTTCCTGCCAAACCACACGTCCTAAACAACAATATAACAACTAAAACACCCGCATGCAACACCCACAATGGCTTATACATGAAGAATAAAGCTTAAACCCCAAAAATAGAAAATAACCATTAAGCATGCCACGGTGTTCTAACTAAGCAACCGAGCTATAGGAAATGATCCTAGCGAGATTGAGATTCCATCCCCCTACCTCGTTCGAGTCGAAACGGCCGGAAAAGCCGCATGCAAGGAGGAGGGTTCACCGGGCCTTCTCGCTCCGCCTCGTCTCCACAAGCCACGATCCGCGTCAAGATGGGCGTCCACGCGCTCCACTCGACGTGAGGATTCCAACGGCGCGCTCCACGCCTCCAACCGACGTCGTCTCGCCTGAAATCCCTAGGAGAGGGGGAGAGGCGATCGGCCAAGAGAGAGAGAGAGAGCGTGAGAGATTGAGATCAACGAGGGAGAGAGAGAGAGGGGGGGTGAAGGGACAAAAGGGAAAAAAATAAAATTAATATATATAATATATTTACTATATATAAAAATCTTATTATTTCCTTAATCTCAATTAATTCCAAACAAATCCGGAAAAATACCAGAAAAATTCCTAAAAATCCAGAAAAATAGTCAGAAATTCCAGAATAAATACTAGATCCAAACCACTAAGGATCCACTAAGGCACGGGCCTCACAGTAACTCTCTATTCGTCCAAACATGTAACTAGTAATTCTCTCTAACATATGTAGTTAAAAATGTAGACACATCATTAATGTTTATCGATCATTCTTTTAAGATGTTACAAATGGATCAAATTTGATTTAGGCCTGACAATGTAAAATAATAATATAAAAAATATCATCGTCCAATCATAAAATTATCCTACGGACAGTGTTCTAGTAATTTGAGTAAACTATATAATTTCTAATATATTATTAAAATTAAGGAGCCTATTTTTATATTGTTTTTTAATAACCATGTAACATAAATCATAAAAATTGACCTTAGTGCTACTACTTATAAATTATTAAAATGTCTATCTATCTATAACTTACTCAACTAATATTCGTAAGATTGTGATTCTAATGTTAAATATTATTTTTAATAGTCCCACAACATAACTTATGAAAAATGGCCTTAATGCTAATGTCCATCAACATTTTAATAAAATATCTATCTACAATTAACTTTCAACTAAAAATGTCGAATGGATTTCACGATAGTGATTTAAGATAGGTCTTGTAATGAACTGAATATTTGAGTAAAAATTAATGTGTGAATCACTTGAGGGTAAATCTTATAATGAATTAAGCAACGAAACAAAAACTAGCGTATGTGCACATGGACAGTTGTCTTGGTGAGTTAAAGTACTTGATTAAAACTCAATCGTTGTTCTTCAACAGTTAAAGTAGTGAAATCTCAAGTTAAGGATTAGATACTAGATATATGTCACTAAAAATATGTATGAACTAGTATAAATCATGGTGTCTTTATGATTTATTATTCATGTTCTTAATATGTTCTTTTTTATTTAACTTAGACACTAATTCAATTTTAGATAATAAATTTTGTTGACACTCTAATTGACCTCAATGTCAAAGTTGTTTGGCAACTAACAAGATGAATTCTATAATTTTGATATACTAAGTTATTTTAGAGAATACTTCATATTGTCATGATAGTTTATTTTTTTTTATTTTTTTGACATATGTAATTAAAAATGTAGACACATCGTTAATGTACATTGATCATTCTTTTAAGCCGTTAAAAATAAATCAAAATTGATTCAGACCTCAAAAAATGTAAAATAACAATATTAAAAATTTCATCGTCCTTTCTAATCACAAAATTATCCTACACACTCGCTTTTTAATAATTTGAGTAAATTATACTTTTTCCAATATATTAGTAAATTTGATATTCCTATTTTTTGTATTATTTTTAATAATCCCATAACATACATTATAAAAAATGACCTCATTGATGCTGCCTATCAACATTTTTAAATTATTAAAATGTCTACCTATGTATAGTTTACTCAACTAATATTCGTAGGATTGTGATTCTAATATTAAATGTTATTTTTAATAGTCTCACAATATAACTTAAAAAATGGCCTTGATACTACTTACCATCAACATTTTAATAAAATATCTACCTATCTACAGTTAACCCTACCGCATTAATGGCCGGTGCCCCTGTCGCGTCAATGGCGGAGCAGCCTCCTTGTCAGGAACGACAAGTCAATACCCACGCTACCTCCTGCTTCGTCCGGTACGCAAGTTGGCCGGCTCACGCCTTCCCCACTCCGACAATCCTACGGACAACCCTCCTGACGACGGTATAAAAGAGAAAGCACCCCTCTTCGAGATGATGACTACTCCCTCGAGCACTCCCCCTTCGCTCTACAATTAGTTGACTTGACCGTCGGAGGTTTGTCCCCTAGGTATCGTTGAGAGATCCTTCTGACATCCTTCTAGGTGGCTCTGTAGGTCATTCTCCCAACGAGATTCGGGCTCCGATTTCATCAACTATTGGAGGTGTCGATCGAAAGGTGAGTAACCATTTTTCAACCGTTACAATATTTATTGTGCAACATTCTCTTTACACTTCTATGTTGTATTTACTTTTGGAGAGCATTTAAAGATACAAATAATCTTAGTTTAAATAATGATTGAAAGTAGGTTTTGTCGTGAACTGAACATTTGAGTAGAAACTAATGTGTGGACCAATTGCGGGTAAATCTTGTGGTGAATTAGACAATCAAGGAAAAACTAGTGTACGTGCATATGGACGGTTGTCTTAAGTCAAAAGTATCTGATTAAAACTCAATTGTTGTTCTTCAATAGTTGAAGTAGTGAAATCTAAAATTGAGGTTTGGATACTAACTGTATGTCACTAAAAAGATATATGAACTAGTATAAATTGTGGTGTCTTTATGGTTTGTTATTCATGTGCTTAATCTATTGTTCTTAATTTAACTTAGACGCTAATTTAATTTTACATTGTAAATTTCAATGACACTCTAATTCACCTCCATTTCAGAGTTGCTTGGCATCTAACAAGATACATTCTATAATTTTGATATAGTAAGTGGTTTTAGAGAAGACTTCATATTGTCACGGTGATTTATTTCTTCGGTTATTTTTTTGACATAGAGAAATGCTTACTACACGTATGGTGGGGTAGTAATGCTTAACTGGAATAGTCATGTATAAATATCATTGGTCCACGTAAAGCAGTACATACGTCTTGCGACATATATCAAATTTTGCGCATTCTCGAGACGACGCATATATCCACACTGTTATGCCATCATGACGTCGTTCTAATTATTTGTCACCCTTATTAAAGTATCTGTCACCTTTAGATGGCTATTTGTTTCCCTCATATAGTTATTTGGCACTCTTATATAGCATTGGAAATCTCATTCGTCACCTCTGGAATACACAAAATCTGACTGGTGTTGACTATTTGTCTCCCTTAAATAACTATTTATCATTCTTATATGTCTATTTGTCTCTCTTAGATAGTTATTTGCCCCCCTTAGATCTATTTGTCACCCTTAGACAGCATTATAAATCTCGTTCGTTGACTCGATAATAGTTATTTGTCACCTTTAGATAGTTATTTGCCCCCTTTAGATAATTATTTGTCACAATTAGATAGTTATTTGCCACCCTTATAATATTGGGAATCTCATTTGTCGTCTCGGGAATACGTAAAATCTAACAGTAGTTGACTATTTGTTGCTCTTAGATATCTAGTTGTCACCTTTATATAGTTATGTGTCACCCTTATATAGTTATTTGTCCTCCTTACTTCTCATTTTTTAAATACAAATTCACTTTCCCAATGTAAATAAGATATTTCTCACCCTTAGTTGGTTATTTGTCACCCTTGACACTAAGAGTGAAAAATAACAAGTTAAGAATAACAAATAATTTTATGGGAAATGACACATGAGCATTTAAGGAACATTTAAGAAGCTTATTGGGTGGGACCTGCGCACTAATACATGGACCAATAGTATGCTGGACGGGTAATTTTATACTCGTCCAAACATGTAACTAGTAATTCTCTCTGACATATATAGTTAAAAATGTAGACACATCGTTAATGTTTATTGATCAGTCTTTTAAGATGTTAAAAATGGATCAGAATTGATTTAGGCCTAAAAATGTAAAATAATAATATAAAAAATATCATCATCCAATCATAAAAGTATCCTACACACATCGTTCTAGTAATTTGAGTAAACTATGCAATTTCTAATATATTATTAAAATTAAGGTGCCTATTTTTATTTTATTTTTTAATAACCATGTAACATAAATTATAAAAATTGACCTTAGTGATACTACTTATCAATATTTTTAAATTATTAAAATGTCTATCTATCAATAGCTTACTCAACTAATATTCGTAGGATTGTGATTCTAATATTAAATGTTATTTTTAATAGTCCCACAACATAACTTATGAAAAATGGCCTTAATGCTAATGTCTATCAACATTTTAATAAAATATCTATCTACAATTAACTTTCAACTAAAAATTTCGAATGGATTTCACGGTAGTGATTTAAGATAGGTCTTGTAATGAACTGAATATTTGAGTAAAAATTAATGTGTGAATCACTTGAGGGTAAATATTATAATGAATTAAGTAACGAAACAAAAACTAGCATACGTGCAGATGGACAGTTGTCATGGTGAGTTAAAGTACTTCATTAAAACTCAACCATTGTTCTTCAACAGTTGAAGTAGTGAAATCTCGAGTTAAGGATTATGTACTAGACATATGTCATTAAAAGTATGTCTTAACTAGTATAAATCATGATGTCTTTATGATTTATTATTCGTGTACTTGATATGTTCTTCTTGATTTAACTTAGACACTAATTTATTTTTAGATCGTAGATTTTGTTGACACTCTAATTCACCTCTTATTTCAAAGTTGCTTGATAGCTAACCAGATGCATTCTATAATTTCGACATATTAAGTGATTTTAGAGAAGACTTCTTATTGTCATTATTTTTTCGGTTATTTTTTTGACATATGTAATTAAAAATATAGACACATCATTAATGTACATTGATCATTCTTTTAAGCTGTTAAAAAAAATTGATTCGGACATAAAAAATGTAAAATAGCAATATAAAAACTATCACCGTCCTTTCTAATCACAAAATTGTCCTACACACCAGCGTTATAATAATTTGAGTAAAATATACTTTTTCCAATATATTAGTAAAATTGGGATTCCTATTTTTATATTTTTTTTATTAACCACATAACATAAATTATAAAAAATAACCTTATTGATGTTGCCCATCAACATTTTTAAATTATTAAAATATCTATCTATCTATAGTTTACTCAACTAATATTCGTAGGAATGTGATTCTAATATTAAATATTATTGTTAATAGCCCCACAATATAACTTATAAAAAATGACCTTAATAGTAATATTACTGTCCATCAACATTTTAATAAAATATATATCTATCTACGGTTAACTTTCAACTAAGAATGTCGAATATACTTCACGTCCACCGAATATTCATTTGTAGAATCAAAAAAATATCGTTAACTCATATTTCAACACAGATTAATTATAACGGTTCTTATTTCATACCATCACAATTAAAAAATGTAAAAAATAACATAAGACTTTAAAAGTATTTCACAAACAAATTTTGGAAAAGCGTATTTTTGAACGCCTCTTTTAATTTTATGTCCGTTAATTTATAGTTTTGTGCCGCCCTCCCTGATCCATGCCCAATAAGCAACCGCCTTCCGCGGTTCCGCCTACATGAGTCGCCCCTTGGCCATTCAAACGGTAGCAATTCGCCCCCGTAGACTTTTTAAATCACCCCAAACCCCGAAGCTTCGCGACACGCTCCAATCTTCTTCTCCCATCCGACTCGTTGCCACTCGCCGAGTTGCCCCTTTCTAAAACCCTACCTGCAAAGAACAAAAGGAAAACCCCCATCGGCTCCTCCCCTACCGTCTCTTCCTCCGCGGGCGGGATCATGGGCACGTCGGTGCAGGTGACCCCGCTGTGCGGCGTCTACAGCGAGAACCCCCTCTCCTACCTCGTGTCCGTGGACGGGTTCAACTTCCTGGTGGACTGCGGCTGGAACGACCTCTTCGATACCAACCTGCTCCAACCCCTCTCCAGGTTCTCTCCTCGAGGGTTGCATGCCTTTTTTTTTAATCTTGTTCTTTTGTCTTCCAATCACGAGGCTGCGTTGTGTTTTTATTCCCAAGTGCTACTGTTCTTTTGGGTTTCTTGTCTATTGTTGTATTTCGCCTCACTTTTGTAGTCGGTATTTGATGTTATTTTCAAAAATGTTGCACCGGCAATGTTGGGATTTCCCAGGCAGCCATCGATGCGTGATGTCGTGGGGGAGGGTTTACTGCTGACTAGCTTGTGTAGCCTCGTTCTTGTAATTCAACTGGGTCTTTCGCCCCTTTTTTTTCTTGGACTGCATTTCGGCGGCAATGGCATATGATCTGCTTCGAATTAGGTCTGCAGTATAGTACATCCGTCAGCAATCTCTTGTTCCTGGGTGTCAACAAGGACGCTGAGATGGTTGGCTTCATATCTGTCTACCCATTGCTTGAATAGGTCCAGCATCACTCCATTTACCGGCGCTGGTGTGCACACCGCTCCCACAAGTTAGCAATTCCTCAATGTTTCTTATTAATTTTAGAGTTTGATGAACATTTGACTTCGTCTCCTATTTGCACTTCCTCTAACTCTTTGGTTTCTCATCCCTAGAGCAGCATATTCCTAGATGCTGGAGTCATTTTAGAGCAGAGCTGTGTGACTTGCTCTTTGATACCGTTGCTAACTATGCCCGACCAATTAACTGAGATTGTTCCCATTTTCTCACCTTGAAAAAGGAAACAAAGGCAGATTCCCTTTTATTGTCTTCACCACATTTTTTTAAGTTTCCAGAAAATATGACTCGTCTATTCTTTTTCACATCCTGCTGACTGATAAAAGATTATTTTTTGTTAGTAGATTGTTTACTTTGGATCTCTTTCACACGTTGGACTAAAGCTGCTTATACTCGATTTTGCTGAAATGCCCAAAGCCAGTGTTTCACGTGGAAAATTAATGAAAAGATTTAGGTGCTCATTAATTGAACAATGGTGCATATTATTAGTTATTTGATTAGCATATGTATGATTATTTCCGCGCTTTATGTTTATCAGACAATTTAGAGTTCGTGTACTGGACTTTTTCCCACTGAGCATAGTTGGTGTTTATTTACATCGGCATAAGTCCGAACACCTTTGATTAACTATCAAAATACCCTTAACCTCCACAATATCCAGTGTGATATCGAGGGTTTTATCTAAATCCGACCATTAGGTTTAGAATTGGTTCAGATTGGACCGTTGAATTTACTTCTGGTTAAGATCCGACCGTTGGATTTGATCCAGATGAAAATCTGATTGTTGCATTAATTTTTGATTAAGATCCGACCGTTGGATTTGATCCAGATCGAAATCTAATTATTGGATTTAAGTTTCGATTAATATTTGACTGTTGAATTGACTCCCGATCAAGATCTGACCGTTGGATTTGAGTTTTGATCAAGATTTGACTTTTGGATTTAAGTTTCATCTCAATCGGACTGTTGGATCGTCATATGATCACTATTGGACTGGTGGACAGTTTCATTCCCATGGTCAGCCTTTTTGATCATGATCGGACCATTAGGTTGACTTTATGTCCATAAAAGACATTCCCGCATAGGGCGGGAGTATATTTGTAATTTGCCGTCAAGTGCAAAGTTTTTTACTAGTGGGGGTATCTATGTAACTTTGTGAAGTGGCAAGATACACTCACAATTTCTGAACACATCATGACTTTTTCCATAATTTTCAGACTTTATAGGGATTTTTCTATAATTTTCAGACCTCATTGGGGGTTTTCTAGAATTCCTTGAACATTTCAGTAATTTCCTAAAAATTCAGGGTATTCTTGTAACTTTCAGACTTTGCAGGTAGTTTCATCCAATTTCCAAGATTTTTTGGACTTTTCTATAGTTTCTACATTTTCTACAAATGCAGGGTATTTCTGCAATTTCTAGAATACTTTCAAGTTTCAAGGGTTTTTGTGTCATTTCTCACATGGACATGAGCTTCACATGGACCTCCATAAATTTTCTGAATTTTTCCACGAATATGTAATTTTACAGATTTTTGACATAATTATAAAGAAATTTCCCCAAAGTTAGGGGTATACTTTTTAAAAACCAGATCGTACCCTTAAATTGGGCTTTTACAAGATCAAACAAACAAATATTGGGAGATGGACCAAGCTCCAAATCTTATCCCAAGTCTTCGATCTCTTGAATGGTCTTGAAGTTCTTGAGAGGGGAATTCTACTTGTGGGTGGTGGTGTTGTTGAGCTCCCGTGTGTAATGAGCTCCCCTCCTTCTTTTATAGGTGAGTGAACCGGGGGACCTTTTAGTTTGCATTAATTGCATTGGGGAAAATGAAGAGACCCAGGGGGACCCCCCAGGTCTAGTGCACAAGTGAGAGTGAATCGCCGGGGGGGGGGGTGATCCTCCTGGTTTGAGGTGGCAGTAGGGCCTGGGGGCTTCCCCCGGTTTGGTCCGCGGCTGGAGAGGGAAAAGGAGGGGTCGACTTGACAGGGAGGGGGGGCGGGTGGTCCTGGTCTGAGCTGAAGGTTGAGAAGGGAATAGGGGGGTCCCCGGTCTGATTTGCAGGCAGAGAGGAGAACCGGGGGGGCTCCCACGGTTTGCGCTGGAGGTGGGACCGGGGGGGGGGGTTACTCCCAAGGAGGATCCGGGGAGCTCTCCCTCGGTTTGCGGCCCAGGTGGAAGCTGGGGGGGGGGGGGGTGCTCCCCGGTTCACTTCTTAGGCGAACCCGGGGGGTAGCTTAACCGGGGGTCTTCTCCCCTCTCTTCCTGCGCGAACACAAACATAGAGAAGAGAAGGAGGCCAGCCTTTCCTCCCCCTCCTTTGGCTGCTTTGGGAAAACCCCTATGAAAAGGTTTTGACCTGCTTTTTTTTCTCTTTTTAATTGCTTCTTGCTCCGAGGTTCGAGGATGCAATGGCATGTGTCTTGCTCCGAGGTTCGAGGATGCAATGGCATGTGGAGGTTTTTGTGTGGTTTTCTGTCTTCATCTTGACGCCGACTTGCTGCCGGAATTTTTTGAACTGCCAGGACCATGCTTCGAGCTACGACATACGACCCCTGATGGTTGGAGAAAGCATTGTTTGTGGGTTCTTTCCACGGGCACATGGCTTTATGCTGCCCATGAGATGTTTGACAGAATTATGGCGCACAAAACACACCGGGACCTCGTAGATTTCTTCCTCTGATGGATCCTGGGGATATATGACTGAATGGCAATGATTTTATATCATCTTGCGCCGTCATGAGACTTAAAAATATGATTTAATTTATTTTTTCTGAAATAAATCAGAGAATTATTCATGTGATTGAATGACAATGATTTTATATCATCTTGTGCCGTCACGGGACTGTAAAATATTTATTTTCTCTGAATTAAATCAGAAAATTATTGGGTCCAACGGCCAGTAAGCTAGTTTATGGGTGGATCCATCAAGCATGTAGGGTATCTAACTTGGAGAATAAATCAGGATTCCATTCTGTATTTTAGACCTGTTTTTGTTTTCATGGATGGTGTACCTTTGGCTGTCCTACCTAATTTTGTTTTTTGGACTAGCACAAATGGGAATATTTGAATGGTTAACAGGAAACTGGATGTCCATTATGCAGGTGAGATGTGCGTGCATAAAACATAGTGATGGAATACCATTGCCAAATGTGGCATGATATTTGTTTCTTTGTATTTTGTGTTCTCTCGTAAGGGGTTTAGCACTTCCAATACAAACATGGAAATGCCTCCTCTGCTGGCAAACGTGCATCTTCAGATAATCTCTAGTGTAAATAATGGCTTGAGTTTGATAAAAATGTAGATACAAAATTAAATGGTTTGAAAATTTGGATATTTTATATTTATGTATATATCTATGTTCTTTGGTGTTACTCTTTTATTAGGATATGTCAACGATTATTACTAGACCAGTTTTCACTGAAATATGGACTCAAAAGGTATGAACTGGGATTGGCTTTCTTTGGATATCATTCATATCCATAATTTGATAGTTTGTGAAGTCTGAGAATAGATGAAGCTTAAAATGTCATTTAGAGGAAGGTCAAAATGGACAAACCGAAAGAAAGTGTCTGGCAAGCAGTTTTACAGAAGACAACAAAGTGAAAGGAAAATATCCTGGAAATAGAATAATATAAGCTTTCTGATATGTGAAAAATACTAATTTCTTTTGTAGCCTAGTCTACAGCAGCAAATTTCATTTAGTTTATACATTACCATGTAAGTTTACTTCACACCACATTTACTTATATGCAGTAAGACTGTGTGCCATCTTAGAATTGTGTTTCAAAAATCTGGCTTCTGTCATGCCCAACCCTTGCTAAACTTCACAAAACCATCCCACATGCTTCTCTGTTATCTTATTGTTACGAGTTTCATTCTAGAACAACCCGTAATATCTTTTTCTTCAAAATAGATTGAAATGAAAATTGGCATTCATCCTCAGTGACTCTTTTGGTCATGTTAGCAAACAGTTATCTGTTTTATTCTCTGCTTTGCTTAATGTTGTCCCCATAGTATTTGATATTGCACTCTTTCCTGTCCTCAGAATTTCCCTTCTGGTTCTTCTGGTTGATGTATGCTATTTATTACTGCATTGTCACTGGTTCTAATATGGTCGGAATGGGATGCATGTGAGTTAATTAGAAATGTCAAACAACGCGATGGTGGATCGATAAACTGGAGACATCACATTCTTCATCTGCTTTAAAAGCCTCTAAGGTTCACTCAGATTGTTCTCAAAACTAACTGCATTATACATGGAAAGAACAAACATGAACTTTTCTAGCCTCCTAGCTCGACAATGGCATTCACCTCATCTAAGCTGCATAGATACTCCTCTCTTTCTTGGGTTGGGTGTGGAGGGAGATGGGCATTGTCTAGGGGCCTTCCAGGTGCTTGACTATATTGCTGGCCATAGCTTTTTATAGTTGTTACATCATCTATGCATTTCATGGGGGCTTTAGGATTGATTCAGAGTATTTCATGATTCTTGGCCAGTCCTCTTTTCTATCCCATTTGTTATCATAATTGTTTTTTAATTTTATGTCCTTCCTTCTATGGATAATGACGTAGGTTGTCTTTCGTAGGGTTTGTTCAAAAGTAGATGCTGTGTTGCTGTCACATCCCGATGTTCTTCATCTTGGTGCATTAGCATATGCTATGAAACACATGGGACTCTCAGCCCCAGTTTATTTAACAGAACCTGTGTATAGGCTAGGCCTATTGACCATGTATGATCATTACCTTTCTCGTAAGGTAAGCTTATCCCTATTTTGTGTATTCGCTCATTTGGTAATGTTTTTATGTTCATTCTACTTCATGTAAATGCGTGGCAACTAGTACCCTTATCCAAATGCTGCTCTTGCCTGGATTTGGACATAATTTCTGACAATCTGCTATAACCTGGTCCACTTATGATGGTTACATCCACCTGATCTTTGTTTAATATCACTTGTGATACTAGGTTAATTATTTTACATTGTGTAAACAAGTGAACTTTTGGTGCCCTGCTTAATAGCACAAAATAGGTACCTTGTGTAATCATATCCAATTTACTTGTTTGTTGCATGTTGCAATGCTTATTCTTCACACCAGCCTCCACATGAATATGTTGACTTTCACTGGCCATTTTTCACCAGGTATCCTTAGCTCAGTTGCATCCCCATCCCCATCAAGTAGGAAGAAGCTAGTGAATAATTTAACAGTAGATTATCCTTCTTCTCCTACCTTTACATGCTTCCATCTTCTCTCTCCACTGGTGGACTTGTTTTCCTTTTTTGAGAAGGAACATCCTAAATGTTGGGTTCCCCAGCTTTTTCTTCTCTTTCGGTAGCCACATAGGATGCTTTGTTAAGGTTCAGGATGGAAGGCATTGAATTTTGTACAGACAGCCAGGGACATTTTAGAGGGAAGTCCCTATAGATGCTTGTGGTGGATGGTAGCTAATGAAATGTGGTTGGCATTCCTAGTTTGGTGCTTTCCACTCCTTTGAATACTTCTACCATGGAAATTTACTCATTTGAGGCTCCCCCACCTGTGATATATTGAAAAAGCAAGCCAGGGAAATTTAGTGCTAAAGCATGAGCACAAGTGTACTGTTCAGAAGTTTTAATAGGTTAGAGAGTATCTCTTCCTTTCGCTGGGTGTGGGCCAAGTTATCCCATTAAGAAGGATGACCTGTGATGGAGTGGCTATAGCTCTCTGGTATCTGTGTAATGAGGAAGTTGAGAATGTGGGACATCTCTTTACTTCATGTTCATTTTTCTTGACAGATTAGATGGGAACCATGTTGGACATCTTATATTTAAGATGCTTTGATGCGTAGAGGAACAAAACCCAGCAAAGTTCACAGGGATCAGAGGAGATTTGAGGGGAACCTGTTGGACATCTTATATTTGATTGGAGCTATGTCTTATTCTTTGGGCCTCGCTCCTTTTATGCTGCTGACCTTCAAGTTTTTTATCCCCTTCCATGCTTGTTTACATTGTTACACAATGTTGGCTAGTTTACCATCTAGTCTTTTTCTTTTTGTGGTATTATTTTGTTTGATATCTTTGTACAAGTTTTTCATTCAATACAAGGTCTTTATATATCACTCTTAATTGACGTTTCACCTTTTTTCCCCCAGCAAGTCTCTGATTTTGACTTGTTCACTCTGGACGATATTGATTTTGCTTTCCAGAATCCTCATGTGATTAGTCTGAAGTACTCCCAAAACTGTCATCTAACTGGTTGGTATATCTTTGTCATCATTCAATTTGGGCTATGTTTACACGATCATTGATTCTGCATTTCTCCTTGTCTGCGTCAATTAACTTTTGACAGGAAAAGGTGAAGGAATAGTCATTACACCTTACGTAGCTGGGCATCTTTTAGGAGGTACTGTCTGGAAAATAACAAAAGATGGTGAAGATGTCATATATGCTGTTGACTACAACCATCGGAAGGAAAGGTAATGGTTGATCATTAATATTTGGGGAAATTACCCTTATACCCCCCAAATCTTTCAAAATTATCACTATATCCCTCTTTATTGTATTTACCATAATACCCCTCAAATCCTTAAGACCGTGCCAATCTGTTTGCACGCGGAAATACACGCATATTTTTCTTTTTGACATGTTTTATTAATTCCGCGTTTTTGGTTTATCAGACGATTTAGGGTTCGTGTACGGGACCTTTCCCCACCGGCCGGAGTCGGTGTTATTTTACATCGGGCGAGTTCGAACACCGTTGATTCATTGCCAATGCTTTGATTACAATGTCAGCCCTAATGTCACAGGTCCACCCCTAAAGGATCCCCACGCCTGAAGGTGGAGCACGTTCTCAAAATTTTAGTGTTTACAATTTTCCCTAGTCGGGGGATATATCCACGGCTTTCCCTCACCCGAGGGTACATTTGTAATTTCTTCCCTTGGGGGGGGGGGTATATTTGAACCTTTCCCTTTCGGAGGGTACATTTGTAACGTTTTAATCATCGGGGACATTTCCGTCATTTTCCCACCATCGGGGGAGTATTTCTATAATTTTCTGCCACCAGGGGGGCGTTTCTATAATTTTCTGTCACTAGGGGTGTTTCTGTAATATTCTGCCACTAGGGGCGTTTCTGTAATTTTCTGCCACTAGGGGCGTTATTTTTACAATTTCATTGCATGACAGAGTGCATTTCCACAATTTCCGGACGATGAAGCCATGAAGGGTATTCCCGTAATTTCCGTAGACCCCTTTTGATTTATTCATGTATATATCAAAGAGAAATTTTGAAATTTAAGAACTTGTAGAATTCTTCCATTCTTGCTTTGAACAACATAAACTTCCTCGCATATGGGGGTATATTTACAAATAACCCTCACTCAAGGGACTTTTTGTAGAGACTTCAAAAATAACTTCATAGAGAGGAGGGCGCCCTTCTCTCTCACCTCTCTTTCTTTTCAAACTTTCTCTTCTCCTCTTTTATAGCAAGTTCTCCTCTCGAAGGAAAGAAATCTCTCGAAGGAAAAAAAATCTCCCTCCATACTAGGAGGGTCTTGGGTTTTATAGGAGGTGGAGGAAGCCTTGGAGGAGGTCCCCCGGAGCTTTGGAGAGGTAACTTCCATGGCCCTTGATCTCTCCGTCTTCTCCTCTTCCCATGCTTTCCCCCCAGAGGCGCAACAGGTGGAGAAGGGCCGGGGGGCTATCCTCGCATATGGGGGTATATTTACAAATAACCCTCACTTAAGGGACTTTTTGTAGAGACTTCAAAAATAACTTCATAGAGAGGAGGGCGCCCTTCTCTCTCACCTCTCTTTCTTTTCAAACTTTCTCTTCTCCTCTTTTGTAGCAAGTTCTCCTCTCGAAGGAAAGAAATCTCTCGAAGGAAAAAAAATCTCCCTCCATACTAGGAGGGTCTTGGGTTTTATAGGAGGTGGAGGAAGCCTTGGAGGAGGTCCCCCGGAGCTTTGGAGAGGTAACTTCCATGGCCCTTGATCTCTCCGTCTTCTCCTCTTCCCATGCTTTCCCCCCAGAGGCGCAACAGGTGGAGAAGGGCCGGGGGGCTATCCCCCGGTAGTGTTGCCGCGGCAGGGAGACCGGGGGGCCTCCCCCGGTTGCGCAGGAGATCGGGGGGGCTCCCTCGGTGGCAGGCGGACCGAGGGGAGCCTCCCCCGGTGCGGATAGGAGGTGGGGGAGCCCCCTGGTGGCAGAGGGGACCGGGGGGTCTCCCCCGGTTGCAGGCGGACCGGGGGGAAGCTCCCCCGGTGCAGGCGGAGGCGGGGGGAGGTCCCCCGGAGCCATTGTGCCCTTGTCGTGACCAGGCCGTTACTCTGGTTAATTGAAGGTGGGTGAGAGAGGTGGAAATATCTAACCTACCTCTGGTTAACTCTCTCTCTCTCCTTATCCTGCTGAGCTTGCTATGAACTCCGGTGTCATGACGACCCACAGTGGTGCCTTCCAGGCACCATCATTGTTACCGCCACCAACTTCTGCACCCCCCCCCCCCCGACGAGCCCAACTACGATGGTGGCTGGCGCAACCCACCGCTGAAGCACTTCGACCTCAACATGCCGGCCTTCCTTAGGATCACCCAGTACAAGGCCGGCATCATGCCGGTGTAGTACTGGCAGGTCCCCCTCTATCAAGGCCGGTGACGTCAAGTTCGAGATGAAGGGGAACAATGACTGGATTATCGTGTTGGTCTACAACGTTGGGGTGCCGGGGGCATGGAGGGGGTCGTTGTGAAGGGGATCGGGGCTGGGTGGATCGCCATGGAGAGGAGCTGGGGGGAGATCTGGTGCGTGCAGGGGCAGTCATCTCTGGTGGTGTGAGAGCTCTCATGTAGGGTGACGACCAGTGATGGGAGAACAGTGCAATCTAATAGGGTTGCACCTTCTTACTGACAGTTTGGGTAGACATATGAAGGGAAGAACATAGCTTGAGGAATTGAGATTAGATTAGCAGGCGGATCAGAAGATGGGTTGCATTGTGAAGGTCACAGTTGCTCTCATGGCATTGTCAGTTCGGTGATGGTGGTGACTATGGCGGGGCCGATGCCGTGGGAGGCGCGGGGGGTGATGGCGTGGCCGATGGCCGGGGCAGTGATGGCATATCCGATGCCCTGAGAGGCGAGGTGGGTGGTGATGGCGCGGTTGATGCCCTGGGAGGCATTGGTGACGATGGCGAGGCTGTTGGGTTCCGCCTTGGTGCTCAAAGGTAGCTGTCGTCATACAACGCCTCATTGCCATACCCCTCGAACGCCTATAGGAGGCCCTGAGTCTGGGCGTTGTGGACGGCTGCCCTGCCCCTCGAACACCCGCCGCTGCACTTGGAACACACTGGGAGCCTTGACCCTCGAATGGTTGCTGTTTTATATGAAGGCACTAGATTTGGGCGCCGTGGCTGCCCCGTCCTACCCCTCGAACACCTGCTGCTACACTTTGGAGCCGCCTGATCCGAGCACTGTGGTCGGCCGCTCTACCCCTCAAGTGCCCCCCGCTTCACTAGGGAGGCACCGGATCCAAGTGCTTTGGCCGGCTGCCCTTCGCCTCGAAAGCTGGCTGCTACACTTGGGAGGTGCTAGATCCGAGCGCCGTGGCCACCGGCCTTGCCCCTTCTTCATCCACCGTCAGAACACCAAACTGGTCGTCTCTCTCTCTCTCTCTCTCTCTGTGCCCGCAGGGGGTGCTGGTGCCGGAGGGGGTCTCCCCTCTAGCACCCTCCCCCCTTTCCTGCTCTCTCTCTCTCTCTCTCTCTCTCCACCTGCCGGGGGTGCCGGTGCCGGAGGGGGAGACCCCCTCCCTTGCCCTCCCCGTCGCCGGTGCCGGAGAGGGCAGCTGCTGCCCATTCTCTCTCTCTCTCTCTCTCTATGCTTTCAATAAAAATGAGGGCAAAATGGTAAACTCACATGAGTGAGTTACCGTTGTTTGCAAGCAAGGATGGCAAACTCGATTTCGGACTCGGTTTCGGCCGAGTCCGAAACCGATACGACTCGGTATCGGTTTCGGTTTCGGCCGAAACCCAGTTAAAAGGTTTAAAAAATCAAATTAATTCTAAAAAATCTGAAAAAAAATCATAAAAATATGAATAATCACTTAAAATCATAAAAAAAATTACACATGCATTTGACTGTATAAGTTAGTGCAATAACCTTGAAGTAGACAACTACGCATTGAACATGTGAAAGTTAAACTAATATTCCATTGTATATTAATACAAACAGTACAATAAACCAAATTAGACAAAATAAATGTTACAAAAATTCATTGATTCTTACCAAATATGTATAATAATTACTAGAAGAACCTTCTCCCTCATCGTCTGGCCCTTGATGTTGATACCCATAACCAGGTTGCATGTATGGTCTATATTCACTATAACCAAACAGCGAGGTAGCCAAGTCCTGCATCCCTCTTTGGATCCCTCTTGTAGTGTTTGGTTGGCTTGATTGGAATCTAGTATCAGCATAAGAATCTTGAGGAAGAGAAGAGGAACTGGTCGGATATAGATGGAACTGGAATGATGGTTCATAATTCCACGACCCATAAATAGTTGCTTCCTGTTGGCCACCTTCGTAACCTGGTGAATCATATCCTCGCTGACCTTGACTGTATCCAGTAGTACCACCTGTAGCACCTGCATCACCTGTACCACCTGCAGCACCTCCGGGATGAGAGAGCATCATCATCATCACCACAAGAAATCAGTCGCTTTTTAGCCTTCGGGGATACTTTTTTATCTTTTGGTTCGGTTTCTTTAGCCACCCTTGACATGAATCCTCCTGCCCTTGGCGTGTGTCTCACATAAATTTACTTCAACTGCTCAATTGCCGGGTCCTCTCGAGCAGCAGCATTTATCCTCTCAGTTTGTCCATGCACTGATGTACTTCTTCTTAAGGAGACCGGTGGCTTGACCATTCTAGGAGTGACTGGCATGCTATCTGTATCTGAGTGTCTAGCTGGCTCAAACTCGAACTGCTCCTTAGTGTCATCAACAACCCTAGACTGGTGCGCATGAGTATCTCTGGCCCTCTTTGATTTTCTTTTGAATTCGGGATCTCTTTGCTCATCTTCATCAAGTATGCCCTCTGCCCATGTTCTATCATCAACATAAAAAACGGGCTCATCAACCTACTCTCGTGTCTCCACCCAAGACTGCAAGGGATTATCATCATCAAATAAGCCATCCACATCAATTTCTGCGGCGGCATCCTCGGCGACGCGTTTGTCTCACAGCTGTTGTCTCAACCTCATATCCTTTATTCTCAACCTCATATTGTAGTGGCAGTACACTAATTTCTCTAACCGATCAGCCTTTACCCGATTGCGAACCTTTGAGTGTATAAGGCTGAACGTGCTCCAATTTCTTTCACATTGGCTTGCTGATGTGGTTTGACTCAACACCCTGATTGCAATGAAAGCCAATGCAGAATTGCTCAATTGTCTATTGTTCACCATGATCCACCAGTCAGCTGTTACATCAACCAACCATAAACAAATAAATATAATTTGTAAATAAAAATCAATTAAGGAAGATGTAATCGCACGGTCCATGGCCTCATATAGATATCCCATATCATTCTTGTCATCGCCATCCACCAATCTTAGGACCTTCACGAGGGGGGTGACTACTTTCATGTATCGTGTTACTCTGCCCCAGAATTTGTTGTCGTCCAGAATGTGACAGACATCCAAATAATCCATCTTAGCATCAACATTGCCCTTGTCGATGTATTCGCGCAGGGTATTGTGGTACATGAAAGCTTTCAACTCATTCTTATACCTGTGCAAAGAAATAAAATTTGAATCAAATACGGATCATAACTATAAGGATAAAGAAGTAATAATTGAGTTCACCCTTATACCTATGCAGAGACTCCAAAGAAATGAAATTTGAAGCAAATATGGTTGGCCCTGCACGGCTGCTGCTGCTCCTGCTCCGCGCGCGGGCTGGGTGGGGGAAGGATTTCACGTGAACTCCAAAGGGAGTTCACGTGTTTCGCCCGAAACCGATACCCCAACCCGAAACCGAGCCCGCTGCAGTGAACGGGGCTAAAACGGTTTCGGGTACGGCCGAAACCGATACGTTTCGGCCGAAACGTATCGGTTTCGGCCGATACTGTCATCAATGTTTGCAAGGGATTTAATTTCAGGGGCATCGCGACTCTGGTTAAGGGATTTGAGGGGTGTTATGGTAAATACGATAAAGGTGGGGGTATAGAGGTAATTTTGAAAGATTTGGGGGTATGAGGGTAATTTTTTTAATATATCTATTTTTGCCATGTTTTGTGAGCCATGCCAACTTGCATGGGTCCACTTGTTTTCAAAGTTCCAATGTTGATCTGTGTACATTTTGTGCTGTTTACATATGGCATTCTACTGAAAAAGGTTTGAGTCCTCTGTTTCATATGCAAAGCTTTGCGAAGACTATTTGATGTGACTTTAAGTGATTGGAAGTTGGGAACTGAGTTATTGCCAAGTTGAGATGATGCATAATCCTATTTTCAAGTTTACAGTAGCTGATACTTAAATTGAGGCAAGTCTTTCTCACTTAGGGAGAGCATAAGGATAACTAATTGTTAAGTGGTTTGGCAGGCACCTTAATGGGACAGTTCTTGAATCATTTGTGAGGCCAGCTGTTCTGATAACGGATGCTTACAATGCTTTAAACAATCAACCTCCAAGAAGACAGAGAGACCAAGAGTTCTTGGGTAACTTGCCTTCGGCTTGGTGCATTGACTTGCTTCTTGTATAGATTTATTTAAGAACCTTGTTGCTAATGATGCATTCTAATCTCTTTACTTGATATATATATATATATATATATCAGTTTATGACTATTTGCTTGCGTACTGTGAAACATAGTCAAGGTTCCAGGCAGCCTTTCGATCATGGCAGACAATTAAAAACTTACTTCACAATGGCATTTTGACAGTGGCTTTGCATTCTCATTTCACTCACATAATCTGCATCTAATTTCTTCCAATAGATATGGTCACTGTAATATGTTGACCAAAAGTTTTACATGGAGTGCAACGTAAAACTTTTAGCGTGAAACTTGAATAATATGCTGTTGTGTATTCTTTTTTCTTCCAGACACAATACTAAAGGCTCTAGGGGCTGGAGGGAATGTATTACTTCCAGTTGACACAGCTGGACGAGCATTGGAACTTATTTTGATCTTGGAGCAGGTCAGTAAATCTGAAGGTATGGCTTATCTTTATGTCTTGTAACTTTGGGAAGCGTCTAAGGCATGAAACTGATGGAACTTGCAGCACTGGATGCAACATCATCTTGTCTTTCCAATCTTTTTTCTAACTAATGTTGCAACAAGTACGGTTGATTATGTCAAAAGCTTTCTCGAGTGGATGAATGACTCAATTGCAAAATCCTTCGAACATACACGGGATAATGCTTTTCTATTAAAGTAAGTCCTTTGAACATGCACGGGATAATCCTTTTCTGTTAAAGTAAGTCTTTTACTTTCCTAATAATTTGGAAGCTTTAGATAAATGCAACATGCTAGCTACTATAAGTATTTGTTAATTAGTCTCTTATTTTCCATTTCTCCCTTACTTCCTTCATATTTATAAAATGGTGCTTAAAACTTTATATCATATGGATTGTTCACTGTTTGCCACATTGGTTTTTTGGGGTGGGCGGGTCGGTGGGTTGTCTATAATAGCTTTAGAAGGTGCACTGTTGGAGCAGCCAGGATGTTAAAAGGCTTGAGCACGATTTGATGGCAAACAGATTTGTTCATATGGTTACATTTTATGCAAAGAGTGCGGTTTTTTAGCTTACATCTTATTTTCATGTACCCTTATGGTGTGATTTTGCTACACCACTCTAAGGAGACCTCGCAAGTTCTTAGTACTGATGTCCGCAGTTGTACATTCTCATATTTTCTCATTTAATAAATTTGTGGTTCTATGCACCTTCAAAGAAAATGTGTACTTTTATCATCTGTTTGACTTGGGTCCAGGGCAGCCTCCTTGGGAGGTCAAGTAAACCCATTCTTGCATGTTGATCCTAAATCTACTTTAAAAAAATTCCGTCTTCTCATCTTCTGCACATGGAATGCCCAATGCATCTCCTTGTATTAAAGGAGGCAGAGCTTTTCAACTTTGATAAACCCTCTGGACCAACGCATATGAACTAAAACCTACTCATGATGTACCTCATAAACAGCTGTTCTCTGCATGCTCAATTCTCACTTTTAGTTTTGTAGCAGTGGAGATACATTGGCTTATGATCCAGGTGCCACTCATGGACTCATGGTTGCTTGGAAAACTGCTTTAGTGTCCTCTGACACTGTAGGAAGCAAGGTGTGAAAACTCAGGGATTGGGATTGGATCGCCCGACCCAAATCCGATCTGGATCGGCCTGATAGGTCGATCTGATCCTGATCTGCAACTGATCCAATAGTCCCTCGGTTTTAAAAAAAGGAGAGGGTTAAAATGCTATTTTATCAACATGGATGTCTCCTGATCTCCTCCCTTCCTTCGGAGCGGCAGCCTCCGTTCGTGACGGCAGCTTCAGCGGCAGTGACAGCGACAGCCTCCGTTCGCAACGGCTGCAGTTTCAGTGGAGCGGGAGCAGCAAGCCGGTGAGTGTTTTTCTTTATCTTCTTCTGTTGCTCCTGTCTCTATTTTTGTTTTCTTTTTAAACCTTGGGATCAGTCCAGAATCTCCAGATAGGGCAAATGGCTTCTTCTCCTTCTTTTTGAGCGGTATTGTTTTTTCGGGCCTTTTTTTTTTAATTTAAGGGTGGGGATCAGGAACGGTGGTATCGGAATCGTGTCGGATTGAGCTAAATCCGATCTGATCGGTCGATCTGATCCGATCCGATTCTGCTTTCTTTGGTAGGAAGTGTTGTATGAGGTAGGAAGACTTGGACCGTTTGGAGGAAGCAGGTTTGTTGGATGATGCTGATAGGTTGAGCAAAGACTCTCTTGGAGCAGAGTATGATGAAATCTTAATCAGGGGAGAAATTTATTGGAAGTAAAGATCTAGGGAGAAATGGCTGAAGGAAGGGTACAGAAACATAGCTTACTTCCACATGATTGTCTTGGGTAGGAGAAGGTTGAATCATATTGCTTCCATCAAGATGGGTGAGCAGATGGTACACATGTATGAAGACATTAGAAAACATGCCAAGGACTTTTATGCTAGGTTTTTCACTGAAGAGCAGATGAGCAGATCAAATTTTGTAGATGATTTGCTTCCTCACCTTTCCTTGGCAGAGAGTGCGCTTCTAGTGAGTCCTTTTCAGGAGGAGGAGATTAGACATACTGTTTTCTCTTTAGTGGATGACAAGGCCTCGGGGTCGGATGGCTTTCGTGTGATCTTTTTTCAGCATTATTGGGACATCATCAAGGGGGATCTCATTGGTGCTATCACAGAATTCCATGAAGGCAGAGCTCATTTGAGGGGTATAAACAAAACCCTCTTGGTCTTGATCCTTAAGAAAAAGGGTGCACAAGAATTGGTAAACCCATTAGCTTGTTGAATAACACTTATACAATCATTACAAAGCTCCTGGTAAGGCGGCTTGATAAGGTGATGGACAACATGGCCAGTGGTTATCAGGAGGCCTTTATCAAGGGAAGACACATCCATGAGAATTTTCTTCTTGCTCATGAATGTCTTCATGCCATGAAGTTGCAGAGGAAAAGGGGAGTGATACTCAAACTAGATTTCAAGAAAGCATATGATAGGCTCAATTGGTCGTGCCTCCTTCAGGTGCTAGTGAAGATGGGCTTTAATCAGAGATGGATTAATGGATACAGGAGTGTATCTCATCTGCTTCTTTCACTGTGCTCATTAATGGGCAGCCTTCGTCCTATTTTCTTAGTGGGAGAGGGTTCAGGCCAAGGATGGCAAACTCGGTTTCGGACTCGGTTTCGGCCGGGTCCGAAACCGATACGACTCGGTATCGGTTTCGGCCGAAACCGGCCGAAACCCAGATAAAAGGTTAAAAAAATCATATTAATTCTAAAAAATCTGAAAAAAAATTATAAAAAATATAAATAATCACTTAAAATCACAAAAATCATTACACATGCATTTGACTGTATAAGTTGGTGCAATAACCTTGAAATAGACAACTACACAAATTGAACTTCAAAGTTCAAACATTGAACATGTGAAAGTTAAAGTAATATTCCATTGTACATTAATACAAGCAGTACAATAAACCAAATTAGACAAAATAAATGTTACAAAAATTCATTGATTCTTACCTAATATGGATAATAATTACTAGAAGAACCTTCTCCCTCATCGTCTGGCCCTTGTTGTTGATACCCATAACCAGGTTGCATGTATGGTCTATATTCACTATAACCAAACAATGAGGTAGCAAAGTCCTGCATCCCTCTTTGGATCCCTCTTGGAGTGTTTGGTTGGCTTGAGCCGAATCCAGTATCAGCATAAGAATCTTGAGGAAGAGAAGAGGAACTGGCCGGATGGAAGTTGAATGATGGTTCATAACCCCACGATCCATAAATCGCTGCCTTCTGTTGGCCACCTCCATAACTTGATGAATGCCCATATTGACTCTGTGACTCATGTCCTCCCTCACCCTGACTGTATCCTCTGCCTGTGTCTGCGTGGAAGGAGGAAGGACCACCAGCATCCCCACTGCCAGTAGTAGCACCTGTAGCACCTGACACATACGAAAATATAGAATTTATCTCCTACCAAAATCTTTTTTGATTCGAACTGATAATAAGAATTTAAGTTACTTTCAAAAATAAAAAATCAAAGGATCACGAAACCTGCAGTCTCCAGTTGCCTTTTGGCCTTTGGGGATGCTTTTTCCTGTGCCGGTGTGCTTTCTTCTTGCACCCTTGACATGAATCCTGTTCCCCTTGGCGTGTGCCTCAAATAAATCTGCTTCAACTACTCAATTGCCGGGTCCTCTCGAGCAGCAACATTTGTTCTCTCAGTTTGCCCATGCACTGATGTACTTCTTCTTAAGGATGTAGGTGCCTTGCCCATTCTAGGAGTGACTGGCCTGCTATCTGAGTCGGAGTGTCTAGCTGGCTGAAAATCATGCTGCTTCTTAGTGTCCTCAACAACTCTAGACATGTGGGCATGAGTATCTCTGGCCCTCTTTGATTTTCTTCTTAATTCGGGATCTCTTTGCTCATCTTCATCTAGTATGCCCTCTGCCCATCTTCTATCATCATCATGAAAAACATGCTCATCAACCTGCTCTCGTGTCTTCACCCAAGACTGCAACGGATTCTCATCATCAAATAAGGCATCCACATCAATTTCTGCGGCGGCATCCCCGGCGGCGCGTTTGTCTCGCAACTGTTGTCTCAACCTCATATTCTTTATTCTCAACCTCATATTGTAGTGACAGTACACTAATTTCTCTAACCGTTCAGCCTTTAGCCGATTACGAACCTTCGAGTGTATAAGGCTGAACGTGCTCCACTTTCTTTCACATTGGCTTGCCGATGTTGTTTGACTGAGCACCCTAACTGCAATGAAAGCCAATGCATTGCTGCTCACATCTCGGTTGTTCACCATTATCCACCAGTCAGCTGTTCCACCAACCATAAACAAATGCATTTTAGTTGTAGAAATATATATTTATCAGGTTAAGAAATCCAAAAAATAAAATATACCTTTGCTCACTCTTCCCACAGCGTATTGCAATTGAGAGTCAGCATATGTCCTAGTCCTCATTCTGTAATGGTTCATCTACAAACATAAAGTAATACATTAACATAACTACTTAAATAAATTCTATACATGTTATTGAAAGTATCAAATAAAGGCGCACCTCTACTTTGGCCTCTAGTCTCTTTTCTGGATTTCTCGATAAACGACCAATGACTTTTAAAGTCCCTTGAAGCACCTCGCCATCAACATGTGCATCGGCACCGTACATAAATCAAGGGTCGAGGAAATAACTTGCATTTGTGTATAATTAACTAAATGAAATTTATAAAATAATATAAAGGCATTACCCCAATTTCAGTATAATTAATCACTCACCAGCTGCATGCAAGTCGTGGTGTAATGTGTTGTCCCATCTCTGGTCAATAATTTTCCACCATTTTGCATAATGTCTGGGAAGGGAATGCTGCAACTCCAATTTGGCACGGTCCATGGCCTCGTACAGATAGCCCATATCATTCTTCTCATCGCCATCCATCATTCTTAGGACCTTCACGAGGGGTGTGACTACTTTCAAGTACCGTGACACCCTGTCCCAGAATTTGTTGTCGTCCACGACGTGGCAGACATCCAGATAATCCATCTGTGCATCAACATTGCCCTTGTCGATGTATTCCCGCAAGGCATTGTGGTACATGAAAGCTTTCAGCTCATTCTTGTACCTGTGCAGATAAATGAAAATTGAAGCTGCATCAACTGCTACATATCAATAAGGATAAAGTATCAAGAATTGAGATCAATCTTATACATGTGCAAAAACTCCAAAGAAATAAAATTGGAAGCAAATCTGGTTGGGCCTGCACGGATGATATCTCGCCCTCCACTGGCATGCGCCCTGAACATATTTAGTATCTTAGGATGGCCATAGATATACTGTGTGACTTTTTGTGCCTTGTCAATTGTCTTCTTAACATGCTTTTCCTTCCCTATGTCTTCAAGCATCAGATCCAGACAATGTGCTGCACATGGGAGCCAATATAAATGACTGCGCTTCTGCATCAATTTCTTCCATGCAGCCTTGTAACTGGCTTCATTATCAGTCACCACCTGCACAACATTCTCCTCTCCAATTTGTTCTACCATGCCATCCATCAAATGAAACAAATAACTTGCATTCTTTTCATAATCTGATGCATCAACTGATTTCACAGACACTGTACCTTCGATGCAATAGACCAAAAAGTTTATCATGGACTTCTTCGTGGTACCAGTCCAACCATCACACATGATGGTGCATCCTCTCTCCACCCATATATGCTTGAAGCTTTCAACCCAATCATGGAGCTCCTCAACCTCTCCCTCAAGGCCACGCCCGTATATGTCTCGACGTGAGGGGGCCTTCAAGCCAGGGCCAGCATCTGCTATGGCATCTAACATAGGTTGGAAATATTCACTTGAAGCTGCATGTGCAGAGACACCTGCACGAGGAAACCATTTGCAGATAGATTTAAATGCATGCCCTGCAACTTCTGCTGATTTTTTGACCCTTCTCAATGCTTGCTTGATTTTAGGTTGTATAGCTTGGGGCCTTCTGTGCAGATATCTGTCCATGGGACCTGTTCCCTGCGTATGTGGGGCAGCACCAACGTCAGGACGTCGTGCAGCTGTACTCTCATACGTCCCTGAACCCATGGCTCCCTTCCCTTTTCTTCGAGCGGCTTGTTCACGCTCCCTTGCTTCAGTCAGCTCTGGATCAGAATCCTCAGTGCCTTCCTCATCATCATCCCTCCTAACCTTTCTGCCAGAAATCTCCTCAGCAATTTCAGCCTCATCCTCAGCCCTTTGTTGCACCCTCTCCCTTTTCTCCAGAAGGCACTGGCGCATCTCTTCTCGCACCTATCGGGGACAGTTGTCACATTGTCTCACCTCTCCTCTTACCCCTGCCAAATGTTATTTTCCTCTGGTAAATCCGCCATACATCTCCTTACCACAGTAATTGCATTTCACCATTCTTCTCTTAGCATCAATTAAGGACATGTGGGCCCACCCCGGATCCTCCTGCCCTTGCTGTTCATGTGTTTGCTGACGTCTAGGCATGATGCTGCATTAAGACAGTCAAAGAAAATAGAATAGTTGTAAGTACATTGGAAAAATTACGGCTTAATTATCAATCACTCTTGGAAAAATATAATTACTCGCATGCTCCCACCCCAAAATGTTCAATGAAGTTTAATGTAACTTCAATTGAGCCTAAGCAAATCAAAATAGACAGAAGCCCCAATTCTATGACCTAATTAGGGCTTAATGTACAATTAACCCTTAATCACCATTGGGAAAAAATAATTACCCGCATGCTCTCACCCCAAAATGTTCAATGAAGCTTAATTTAACTTCAATCGAGCCTAAGCAAATCAAAATAGACAAAAGCCCCAATTTTTATGACCTAATTAGGGTTTAATTAGCAATTAACCCTTAATCACCCTTGGGAAAAAATAATTACCCGCATGCTCCCACCCCAAAATGTTCAATGAAGGTTAATTTAACTTCAATTGAGCCTAAGCAAATCCAAATAGACAAAAGCCCCAATTTCTATGACCTAATTAGGGCTTAATTAGCAATTAACCCTTAATCACCCCTGGGAAAAAATAATTACCCGCAATCTCCCACCCCAAAATGTTCAATGAAGCTTAATTTAACTTCAATTGAGCCTAAGCAAATCAAAATAGACAAAAGTCCCAATTTCTATGGCATAATTAGGATTTAATTTATAATTTTAGCTTAATCACCCTTGAAAAAAATTAACTACCAACATGATAGAGGTCCAAATTAATTAATGAAGCTTACTTGAGCTTCAATTGACCCTTACTAAACCTAATTAGAGGAAAGTTCCAAATTTAATAGTCTAATTAAGATTTAATTTATAATTTTAGCCTAATCACCTTTGACAAAAATTAATTACCAACATGATAGAGGTTAAAATTAGTCAATGGAACTTAATTTAACTTTAATTGACCCTTACAAAACCTAATTAGATGAAAGTCCTAAATTTCATAGTCTAATTAGGGCTAAACTAACATTTTTAGTCTAATCACTAAATTAAAAGAATTATTTAACAAAATAATCATCTAAGAAATCTTACCTAGCCCTAATTAGAGCTAATTAGGGTGGTCTGTGGCTAGGCTGGGCGCTGGCGGGTTGCCGATAGTAGGGGCACGGCGGGCGGGAACGCGGGCTGGGGCGGCCTCTGGCCTGGGCTGGCCGCTGGCCGGCTGGCGGACGCGCGCAGGCAGCACACGCACGCACGCGCAGGCGGCAGGCGGGCGGACCGGCAGAGGGGGGGCTGGGGCCGGCTGGGCGGGCTTGTTGGCCTGCAGCTGCTGCTGCCGCGCGGGCGGCCCGCACCCGCAGGCGTCGGCGACTGCGCGCGGCTGCTGCTGCTGCTCCTAGTGTTTCCGTGGCGAGGCGGGGCGGCTGCGGCTGCTGCTCCGCGGCTGCTGCTGCTCCTGGTGTTTCCGCGGCGGGAGGGGAGGGGTTTCGGGGTCGGGGGGGCTCAGGGTAGGGGTTTAACTTGAAGAGTTCACGTGTTTCGCCCGAAACCATCCGGTTTCGGGCGAAACGGGTATTGGTTTCGGGCGAAACCGATACCCCTTCCCGAAACCGTTTTAGCTACAGTGAAAGAGGCTAAAACGGTTTCGGCCGAAACTGGCAACTAGGGTTCAGGCAGGGAGATTCACTTTCCCCACTCTTGTTTGTCTCGGTGGGTCAGATCTTGAGTAGACTGTGGATGAGAGCTGAGGTGGCAGGGGTTATTAGAGATTTCTAGATAGGCCAGCTCCGCACCAGTATCCACCCGCCTACAGTATGTCGATGACACTATTCTTTTCCTTATTGAGGAGAAGCAACAATTAGTTGATGCCAGACTAATGCTAGAGATAGTGCAGGATATCAGTGGGTTGAAGGTAAACTATATAAGAAAAGCCACTTGACGGGGATCAACATAGAGGAGTCAGCTATCACGAGGGTGGCTCGCATTTTTGTGTGCTAGGTGAGGGTTTTCTCCTTCTCTTATCTGGGCCTCCCTTTTTCTCTAGGGCCTCTTCACTGTAGGGATTGGCAGGGGGTGGTGCAGAGATATGAGTCCAGATTTGCAGGATGGAGGGCTAGGCTTCTTTTTTATGGAGGACACCTAGTTCTTTGTAGATCTGTGCTTGATAGCCTGTTGATCTATGTTCTCTCCATCTTTAGAGTTCCGAAGACAACGACAGAGAAGCAGGAGTTCATTCAGGCCAGATTCTTTTGGCATGGTAGTGGGCGCAAAGACATAGGATGACATGATATCTCTTGGGACAGAGTATGTCAGAGTAAGGAAGTAGGAGGTGTTGGCATCAAGAATATTAGAGACTTCAATTTGACTTTATTGTGTAAGTGGTTGTGGAGGTTGGGGGCAGTGGATGGTGGGCTGTGGGTTCAGTTGGTCACATTGAAATATTACACCTCATCCAGAGTGTGGGATTTACTCCCACCACATATGTATAATGTCTCCCTTGTTTGGAGAGGCATTCTTTAGTGTGTGGACTTCATCAGAGCCAGTGTTTGGGTCAGCCTGGGTGACGGAGACAAATGCTTGTTCTGGCAGGATAGGTGGTGTGGTGATTTGATAGTTGCATAGGCCATTCCGTCGTTGTTCATGATAGTGGGGGCCCCCGGGGCCTCCGTGGCTCAGTCCTTTGATGCTCAGCTATCCGAGGGTATTTGGTCCCCCACATTCAGGAGGAATCTCACCATTGATGAGATGGATCAGCTGGAACGTCTCTTGACTTTCCTCTCCTGGACTTCAGACCAAATGGCAGGGGAGACTCATGGCTTTGGAGATGGGAGAAGGGGGGGCAATTCTCAGCTTGGTCTGCCTATTCTCTCCTCTCTGATGGGGGACTGCACCACTCCTTGGCACCACAGATCTGGGCACCCAAGAGCCCACTCAAGGTGAAGGTTTTGGTCTGGACTCTGGAGGATTTCCCACGGCCGGCTCCCGATAGGGTGGCACCTTTCCTCCACCAAATTTCCACCATATGTTGTATATGCGGGGACGAGGAGGAGGACTTGAACCATCTATTCACAAGATGTCTTTTTGCGAAGGGCATTTAGATGAGGATTAGCCAGAGATTCCAATAGCCCTTTGGGCAGTTTGATGCGGTGCAACAGCTCTTCACCAAGTGACATAGGCGGTGGATGCTCAAGGGTGACAAGATTATTTGGTGGCTTATCATTCATGCCATTCTTTGGACCTTGTGGAGTGAAAGAAACAATAGAATCATCAAAAAGGAAGCAAGGCCAGAAGAGAGGGTTTTTACTTTTGTTTGTGAGATAGTGGTTATTTGGGCTAAACACTATTGTAAAGTGGAGAATCATAACTCCTCGCTCATTTTGTTCTTGGGGAGTTAATTGGGAGCACTATTTTTGACGTCGTGCTCTTTTTGTAAAGGGGGCTATGTGCGATGATAGTTCATACATGTACATCCCTTTCTTTTATTAATATATTCGTGGTAACACCCACATTTCCAAAAAAAAAAACTTCTTCAAAGTTCAGGGGTGCTGTCCTGTAGTTCAGCATTACAATGCTGAACCTGCATTCTTTTGTTGTGAAGTCACATGCTCTTCTTCTCACACCTTGATAGTGTTGATGCCACATTCTACCCATGGGGCATAGTCCATGGCTAATTAGTGGTTATGTGAATACTTAATGTGATCATGTCTACTCTCTCTCTCTCTCTCTCTCCCCTCTCTCTATCTATATACATATATATACATGCATATATATGTACATATATTATGTTATATATAATGTGTATACACACATATATGCATATATGCATTTATACACATTGCAAATATATATACATATATATATATATATATATACACATATACACACATGTATATATGTATGTATTATAGTGTGAGTGTGTCTGTGTACACACCAAGGAAGGAAGACTGGGGATCAGGATCGGATCGGTTGGCCCAGAACCGATCTGGATCGGTGGGATCAGCTGATTCCAACCTGATCCCAATCCGAATCAGGCTAGCCACCCTTTAAAGTGAATAAAATGTTCAAAAAAATAGGAAATTTGTTCCAGTAATGGAGAAACATTATTTTAGACGAGAAAACCATAATATTCATACACATGGCTGCTGGGGATTCCCCATGCCAATTCGTTTTGACCATTGGGGTCTTCCCAACAGCTTTTCAACGGCTCTTCAATGTGAAGAGCCGCTAGGATCCTCTCCATTAAAAAAAAGGTTTGGAAATAAAACAAATGTCCCGCATTTAAGGATCAGCCGTGATTGGATGATCCTAGTCAGGATTGTCTCATCCTGTTCATAGGATTAGGATCATTGGATTGGGGTTGGATCCATTGGACCCAAAGCCAATCGGATCGGGCTGATCTGATCCGATCTTGCACGCTTTGGTACGCACGCCTACCGTCCTATGTATCATTACCGGCCTTGGTCGGTACGGTTCGGGCCATTGGATCTTGGTTGCGGCCGGTACAGGCACAATGGAGGAGAGAAAGAAGAAGGGACCCGTTGTCGAATCGGGTACCGAATGGACTTAAAGTTAAACGGATCTGAGTAAGTGGGCCGGATCGGTTAACTTGAGGTAATGGGTTGAGCGATCGGGTCTAGAATGAACCCGATCGACTTTTCTTCTCCACCCGAAAGGGAGTGCCTTGGTGCCCTAGCCGCAAGGGGTTGGCGGTGGCCCTAGTTATAGATGGCGACACTCGGAGAAGCGACAGACAACGGCGATGATGTAGGTGGCCTTGGTTGCCGGAGCAGCAGCTGGTGGCAGCTTTTGCGGGTGAGGCAGGTGGCCTAAGTTGTCTGTGACGCTGAAGATGACGCCTTGTGCAGCCTGGGGTTATATGTAATATATACTTATATGGTGGGGGTGGGGTAGGGGAGAATTGGGACCGTGCCGGCAGGTTCGTATCGATGCCGGTATCGGTACCGGCTTTGATGGGTACCAAAACTGGTACCGGTTTTGCAGACCTTGCACACACGTGCATGCATACATATGTACATGCATGTGTGTACATATATTTATCTCTTTTGTCCTGGTCAACCTTGTGATCTCGGCTTTGAAAATTTGAAGAGTCCAGTCACAGTGGTTGTGAACTCTCCTATTGAGTATTATGGTGTTGATTCTCTCGCCTGTTTAAATTGAAGGAAAAAGTGACTTAGCTGGTGAAATTGTAAGGTTTTACATTATGGTCTGATAATTCTTTGCTGAATACATTTATATTGGCAACTGTCAAAGCAGTGCTCTACTTTATATTTTCTTTCCTTTCGTACTCAAAGTACAGTATTATAACATCCACTAGACATTTATTGAATGAATTGATGTTATTGGGGATTTCAGGCATGTTACACTCCTAATTAACAAGACTGAGGTTGAGAAAATCCCTGATACTCCAAAGGTCAGTATTTGCTGTCTTTATATCATACTTTGTTTTTCAGAGAATTGACTAATGGTTGTTATTTAGGTCGTTCTAGCCTCCATGGCCAGCCTGGAAGTGGGGTTTTCACATGATATGTTTGTTGAATGGGCAACTGAGGCAAAAAATCTTGTACTTTTTACTGAAAAGGGCCAGGTACAACTATTAAATAGCCTTTCTTAGCATTTTCTGTTTGATGTGTTTTTTGTGTTAGTATATCATTGAAATTTCTTAGAATTGAAATTTCTCTTTTGTTATGTGGCTGGAAAAAAATAGTAATGGTACATATGGTTGCCTGTAGATCTGTCTCTTATTGTTAATATGCTGTAGATTTCCATGTGTAGCTTTAATTAAAGATTTTAAATCATTTCAAACATTCCATATTTTATTTCTTTATGGGACTGTTGGGCTGTAGTTAGCAGATTTTAAGTGTTTCTTTGGTTTTTGGGGCTCTTGAGCTGTGATTTTGGGATGTCTTAGAGTTGTAAGTGTACTTATTGGGTTTTGAGTACTCCTATGTGTTTGCTAGGTGCATCTTCTCATGTTCAGCTTTAATTTGGTTTTATGTTTTCTTCTGTCTTCAGAAGATATGCATTTTTATGCCTTTATACTAATGCTAGATGGCACAAAGTTTTTTTTCTTTTCTTTATGGGTGTAGTTTGGGACATTAGCACGCATGCTTCAAGCAGATCCCCCTCCTAAAGCTGTAAAGGTAGTCATGAGCAAAAGGATTCCCTTGGTTGGGGAGGAGCTGAAGGCCTACGAAGAGGAACAAGAGAGACTAAGGAAAGAAGAAGCTCTGAAGGCTACTCTTAGAAAGGAGGAAGATTTGAAAGCATCTCAAGGATCTGATGTGAATGTATCAGATCCAATGGTAATTGATGCAAGCTCTGTCCATGTTCCATCAGACGGTAAGCTCTTTATTTTGTCTATCATATGTAGGGATTCTCTGTAATTCCTATAACTGATGGTCGATTGGATTTAGATGATTCTATTCATTTCTTGTTGAAGGTACTTATCTTATTAAAGTGGAATATTACCAAAAAAGATTGCCTATGCTTTGTTTTCAATTATGGCTGTAGTGAATAAGTCATTGCTCCTCTCATGCATTTACTTTTAAGAAAGCATTTACTTCGTTTACTCCCCTTCAGTCTCTTTTCTTATACACTTCCCCTTGCTGATGGATCCCTTAGATGTTCTTTCATATTTTTCGTCAGCTTTATCTCTTCATTTATTATCCTATCCACCTATAAAGGGTTGGTAATTCTACTAGTAGTTTGTGGAACAAAACAGTCCCTTAATGTCACGCTGATGTTCCATGATTGCCATGAAATTTAAGTGATGCATCGAGGTGTTGCAAAAGTGAAAAAGGAAAGCAAGATTTTATATGTGAGGAAAGGGAGCAGCATTTGAAACCTCATTTGTTGCAAGTGGCAATAGGGTTAAAAAGAGACAAAACAGAGAGAAAGAAGGGTGGATTATTGATCTGTGGGGCTAAGAGAACCCTCTAACAAGATCTGTTCAGTGTGATTTTATTTGGTATATGTGCTTGATCTATATACATTATGGTACTATTCACTTATAAAAAAACAACTGTCCCCGCCCCCTGTAAGAGTGGGAATGTATAAAAGTGGAATAGCAACAAAAACTCCCATATACAAGAAAAACAGCACAAGAGCTCCAACTACCTCAGGCATAGAGCTGTTCCTTTTACCAAAAACAAGACCCAATTCCCTAACTTCACTTCAAATAAAATTAAGCATCCTGTCTGGGTCACGAGCTTCTTAATGTGTGGTCAGTTAAATAAACATAGATATTTCAATGAGAGGCCCACTCTCTCATCCTCTTACATACAAAAGAGACAACTCTATCTGTGATTATTGTCTCCCTCTTGAATCTCCTGTTGTTCCTTTCACCCTATAGGGCCCAAAGGTTGGCACGGAGGATGAGCCACCAGATGATTACATCTCCCTCGAGCGGCCATCTTCTGTACCGGTTTCCCAATAATTGTTGCGCGCTCTCATAGTGGTTGAAAACCTCCTTGATCCTTCTTGTAATATGTGACCATACCTCTTGCGGGAAGCAACATCATGTTAGGATGTGGTCCAACATCTCTTCTTGTCTACAAAAACAGCACAAGGTATTGATATCCATGAGGAATGAGGCAAGCCTGTCACAAGTCTGTAGCCGTCCATGTGAGATCCTCTAAATGACTGTCACAAGTCTGTAGCCGTCCATGTGAGATCCTCTAAAGGAGAAGCTTTACTTTAACGGGGCTTTTAGTGGACCAGATTTGCGGGGACAAACCAGTGGTCCAATCCTCCATCATAAATGAGGTTACTGAAAAGGTGCCATCTGTCTCCAATCACCACCACCACTGAACACTTTTGGTGGCTATATGAGCATAGTCCACTAGGAGGAGAAATAGGCCCTCCAGTTGGTTCATCTCTTCCTCTTAAAAGATGGAATTCAAATCTTCCCTGAGAGATGTGTATCAAAGACATTCGATATTAGAACCGAAGGTGTAGAGGATAAAGCAAAGAGTTGCAGGAGATTGGTCTCTAGCGTGTGATCTCTATGTGACCTATCTTTCCAGAACATGCACTTCTGCGGCTTCCCAGCTGGACCTGGATGTTGAAGGTAAATATGTCCCTGTACTACAAAATTCCTTTCCAAATGGGTGAAGTGTTGTGTTGGGATGTAGATACCAGATCCCAATCCTTGACTCTCCCATGGTATCTCTGCCGAATGACTTGTAGCCATAGTCCGTGATCTTTTGAATCCAGTTTCCACAACCACTCACACAGCAGAGCCAAGTTTGCCTCTACCCAGACAATATCATGCAAACGCCCTCCACTCCCGTGCAGAAGAACATTACTTGGATTGACTCTAATTTCTTTGCAATAGTCTTCCGGATCCGAAAAATGGAGAGGAAATAAATGGGAAGGTTGTCTAGTACCGATTTACAGAGCACATCTCTCACCATAGGAGAGTAGTCTTGCCTTTGACCTTGCCAATCTTGATTCATATCTTTGCACTACATTTTGTCAGTCACTACAATGTAAGGGCCCTGGAGTCAAAGGAATCCCCAAGTAGGAGAAGGAGAAGACTCCAATAGGACATCCCATGATGAAAGCTGCTCTCCTGAGGGCCTTGTCCTCCATGTTAACATGCATAATTTGACGCTTGCTGAAATTTACCTTGACACCACTGACTTTTTTCTGCAACTCCAGCATGAGTTTGGTAACATAAAGTTGCCTCTGATCTGAACTAGGAACATGATGGTATCATTAGCTCTCAGTCACATCCTACTTAAAATGTGTGCAAAGCAGGATCCTACTAGACTTCAGACCGCGTACGAAGAGCAACAGGGACATCGGGTCTCCCTGATGAAGACCTTTGCCACTGTGGAAGTAGGAAGTAGGCTCTCCATTGATTAGGATTGCAAATGTGGCTGTCGATACACATGCATGAATGCACCCAATCCATTCGTCGTCAAAACCCATCGTCGAAAGGACATCAAATCACATCCAATTGACGTGGTCATAAGCTTTTCAAAATCTGGCTTAAGGACTACCCCTTTTTTTCCTTGAGATTTCATGGCATATAGGCATTCAAAATCCAATTGACGTGGTCATAATTTTTTCAAAATCTGGCTTAAGGATCACCCCTTTTTTTCTCTGAGACTTCATGGCATATAGGCATTCATGGGCTACCAAAAAGTTATCCTGGATATGCCATCTCTTTATAAAGGCCCCTTGGTAACTACTGACTACTGTATCAATCACTTTGTCTAGTCTCATGGCTAGGAGTTTGAAGATGATGTTGTAAGTCCCATTTAGCAAACTGATAGGTCTGAAGCCCTGTAGGCACTGCGCCCCTTGCTTGTTGGGGATGAGGACAAGAAGGGTCGGTCTTGATGATTTATACCCCTTAAGTGAGCTTTTCCTTCTTGAAAACCCTGCACTGCAAGTAGGAGGTCGGTCTTGATGATGTCCCAGCATTTTTGAAAAACGAACATTGGGAAGTCGTCTGGCCCCGAGACTTTGTCACCTACTAAAGAGAAGACCGCCTTTTGGACCTTGTCTTCTGAGAAGGGACGGGAGAGGTCTCCACTTTCGTCCGTAGAAAGGCGATGAAGGAGTTCTGCTATGCCTGACCATGGCATCCTTGGTGAGGAGTTTTGAGTAGAACCCCCTTGTCTGCATCCTAATATTCTCATTCCTGGTAGAGATTTGGTGATCAACCGTGATACCTGAAATGGAGTTGACTCTCCACCTCCTAGAATCAATTCGCTGAAAGTAGTATTTCTGTCATCTTGAGCTATTTCTTCCTAGATCTTTGCTTTCAATAAATCTCTCCCCTCATTAGGATCTCATCAAATTCTACACTTACATTGTCCCTGAGTTGCCTATGAGAGTCCATCATCAAACCTGCCTCTTCTAAACTGTCAAGGCCTTCCGGCTGTTCCTAGATCCTGCCTTTAGCCTCTTTACCGAGTAACGTCTTGGATACGCCCCAATCTTTGAGCACCTGATTCACATGTTTTAGTTTACCCACCAGTGTAGCCATAGAAGATTGCTCTCGCATGCGGATATTTCAGGCTTGTTTGACAATGTCCATGAAGTCTGCCTCTCTGAGCCAATACCTCTGTAGTATGAAGTTGTTCCTTCTCACCTGTCTGCTAATTGTCTTCAGTGGGATGGGTTTATGGTTTGAGATGGGTCTAGCCAAACAAGTCAACGGATACAAGAAACTTGTCCAGACTAGAGCACGAAGGTTCTGCCCTCATATTGGACCAGATGAATCGTGCATTAGACCGACAAACATTTATCAGGGTTACGTCACCAATGAATTTAATAAAGTCTTCCATGTCTTCCAAAATATGGGGATTCCCTGTTCTCTCATAAGGTATCACCATTGCATTAAAGTCACCACCCACACACCACGGTCGACCTGATCTGTGATGATATTGCAAATTTGCAACAGTTCCTCCCAAATAAGTCTCTTTCCTCCTTTGCTCTGTGGTCCATACACCCTCGAGAGATCCTAGGAGAATCCATCTCTAACATTGTAGAAATGAAGGGAAATAGCCCCTCTGTCGACTTACCTATCACCCTCCATCTTTACGTTAAAAGGGTTCCAAAGAATCATGATGCCACTAGATCTCCCATGATCCCATTAGTTTGAGATGCCACACCCTTTGAGAGCCGTGTTCTCCCATTTTCTCTCGCGATAGCTACCCCATCCCCCTTACATTTTGACTCTTGAATGCACAAAAATGTCAATCTTGCATCTCCTAATTAACTCTCTCACCGCTCTCCTCTTTTCACTTCCACGAATCTTTCTTACGTTCCACGAGATGAATCTCATGAAAACAAGAGACTATTTCTCCCTCCCTTCTTTTCTTGTTTGCTCCTCTTCTTCTCTCCTCCCTTACTCTCCCTGACCATCCCCCTTTGTGATTACCCCCCTTTAGCCTCCCTTACCATATTTATTAGCCATCTCTTTTGAACCTTATTGAACACTCCCTTGAGATCCCTTTTCAATACTCCCGAAAGAGACTCCCACCTTGTCAGCCAATTCCCTTACTTTTACCTCTGTCAGCCTTTCTACCACCCCAACCATCTCCTTAACCTCCTCTCTCCCAAGTTTGGCCTTGTGTTATCAAAAGTGGCCAAGGCGATCTTCTAGTGAGGAGGCGAGGCGACGACAAGGCACCTTGCTCAGACCCAAAACGCCGAGGCGATTGCCTCGATTGCTTTTGGGCCGCCTCGCCCGCCTCACACCCCCAGCCTGCCTTGCGATGTCTTGGCCCTGGCCTGCCAACTCGCGACCCCACTAGCCCTGGCCCAGACCCACAAGAGCCCGAAAGAGGATCCGGGTATAAATGCTACCGTTCTCCCCTCTTCTCTCTCCCGATCAATCTCCCCTTTCTCTTCTCTCTCCGTTCTCCCCTCTTCTCTCTCCCGATCAATCTCCCCTTTCTCTTCTCTCTCCAGTCTCCCCCGAACCCTAGCTCTCTCCCCCCTCTCACGTCTCCTACTATGGTCTGCGTGAGAGAGAGAGACTCTCTCGCTCTCTGTTTCTCTCTCTCTCTCTCTCTCACACACACGCACACAACGAGCTCCTCTCTCACTCTCCGTCTCTATCTCTTTTCTCTCTCTCACTCTCTCTCACACACACACAGGGGCCGGGCCCCTCTCACACTCTCTATCTCTGTCTGTCTCACACTCTAGATCTCTCTGTCTCAATTTCTCTCTGTCCATCTTACTCTCTCTCACTCTCTCTCTGTCTCACATACACGCACATACTTGGTTTTATGTTTGCATTTTTGTCTACATATATATATGATTCCCACTTCTATGTCATATGGTCGAGGAGACTTTGTTTTATGTATGTATTTTTGCCTACATATATGTGATTGTCCTTTTTGTATGTCATATGGTTGAGGAGACTTGGTTTTATGTGTGCATTTTGGATGGTATATGTGACATGTTCATGTTTAAAACCAAATTGTAATATATGTCTAAAAAATTCATTATATATAACATATATTTATATTTATAAAATATATATTATTTTAATAAAATAGCACCTTAAACGCTTGCTACTTGGAATATAGGAACTTTAACGGGTAAGAGTTTAGAATTAGTTAAGTTAATGAAGGACAGGAGGATTAACATAGCTTGCCTACAAGAAACTAGGTGGAAAGGACATAAAGCTAAAGACATTGATGGATATAAAATTTGGTATACGGGTAATAATAATTCTAGAAATGGTGTTGCTATAATAATAGATAAAAACTTAAAAGACAGAGTTGTGGAAGTAAATAGATTGGGGGATAGACTAATGTTAATTAAACTTATCTTAGGTGAGGATACTTTGAATATAATTAGTGCATATGCACCTCAAGTAGGATTAGAAGAGAGCATTAAAAAGTAATTTTGGGAGGCTATTGATAGTTTGATCCAAAATATCCCTAGTGAAGAGAAAATATTTATTGGAGGGGATCTTAATGGTCATGTGGGTAAAGATAATAGAGGCTATGAGAGGATTCATGGAGGGCTTGGTTTTGACAATAGAAATGATATGGGTAACACTATTCTTGATTTTGCTATGGCCTATGATCTAGCAATTACTAATACCTTCTTTAAGAAGAGGGACGAACACTTAATAACGTACAAGAGTGGAACACATATAAGTCAAATTGATTATTTTCTCATTAGGAAGGTCGATAGAGTTTTATGTAAAGATTGCAAAGTTATTCCTGGTGAGAGTCTAGCCCCTCAACATAGGTTGTTAGTAATGGATGTCACTATCCCTAAATTCAAAAGAAAGATCATTATAAATAATTATTCCAAGATTAAATGGTGGAATTTAAAAGGTAAAAGTTTGGAAACATTTAAAAATCATCTATTAAAGGAAAATATTTGGAATTTAGAACAAGAAACTAATGTAATGTGGAATAATGTTACAAATTGTATAACGAGGGTTGCAAAACAACTCTTAGGCGAATCTAAAGGTAAAAAGAATTTAGAAAAAGAGACTTGGTGGTGGAGTGAGGAAATCTAAAATATCATTAGAGTAAAAAAGGAATGCTTTAAAGTTTGGCAAACTAACAAAAATGATCAAACCCTAGAAGCCTATAAAATCGCTAAAAAGAGAGCTAAGAAAATAGTTAGCGAAGCTAAATCAAAGGCATTTGAAGATTTATATAATAAATTAGGAACCCGAGAGGGTGAAAAGGACATATTTAAACTTGCTAAATTAAGAGAAAGGAAAACTAGAGATTTAGATCATGTTCGGTGCATCAAAGGTGAAGATCAAAGGGTTTTAACTAAGGATCTTGAGATTAAAGGGAGGTGGCATAGCTATTTTCAGCAGTTACTTAATGGAGATTCCGTCAATGATTTATCTTTAGAAGGTACCCAACAGTCCACAATATTTGATAAATATCAATATTTCAGGCGTATTAAGATGTCTGAAGTGGAGGATGCTTTAAGAAAAATGAAAGTGGGTAAGGCCTTAGGACTAGATGGCTTACCTATTGAAGTTTGGAAAGGCCTAGGAGATATTGGTATTCAGTGGCTAACTAAATTTTTTAATAAAATTTTAAAGGAACGGAGAATACCAGAAGTTTGGAGAAAAAGTGTTGTAGTTCCTTTCTATAAAAACAAAGGAGATATTCAAAGTTGTAACAATTATCGTGGAATTAAGTTTATGAGTCATACTATGAAACTTTGGGAAAGAGTAATTGAAAAACGCCTCCGATGTATGACTACTGTATCGGAAAATCAGTTTGGTTTTATGCCAAATAGATCTACTACAGTAGCTATTTTCTTACTATGGCAGCTAATGGAGAAGTATAGAGAGATGAGAAAAGATTTGTATATAGTTTTTCTTGATTTAGAGAAGGCGTACGATCGAGTACCGAGAGAATTGATTTGGTGGACATTAAGAAAGAAAGGAATCTCGTAAGGATATGTTGATTTGATTAAGGATATGTACGACGGCGCTATTACTAGTGTTCGAACTATTACTGGGGAGACTGGTGAATTTCCCGTTTCTATAGGTTTACATCAATGCACTAAGTCCGTATCTCTTTGTCTTAGTTATGGATGAAGTAGCTAAACAATTGCATGAGGATATCTCTTGGTGTATGTTTTTTGCAGATGATATTATTTTAATTGATGAGAGTATTGATGCTCTAAATGCTAAGTTAGAGCGTTGGAGACTTGCCTTGGAGTCTAAAGGTTTTAAAATTAGTAGGAGTAAGTCAGAACTTATGCACTATAATTTTAGTAATGGGAGAGTGGTTCAGGAAGACATGGTTCTAATTGATGGACATAACATTCAGAAGAATAGTAGCTTTCGATACTTAGGGTCTATCATACAAGAGAATGGGGAGATTTATGATGACGTTACACATAGGATTAAGGCAGGCTGGTTAAGATGGAGAAGTGCATCAGGTGTCCTTTGTGATCGTCATATGCCTGTGAAACTCAAAGGGAGATTTTATAGAACGGCTGTGAGACCTGGTTTGTTATATGGTACCGAGTGCTGGGCAGTACGAAAGGAACACATCCACAAAATGTGTGTAGCAGAGATGAGGATGTTGAGATGGATGTGTGGCAAGACTAAGAAAGACAAGATTAGGAATGAGCGTATCCGTAAGGACTTAGGGATAGCTCCAATTGATAGTAAAATGAGAGAAAATAGACTCAGGTGGTTTGGGCATGTGTGTTGTCGCTCTAACTCAGCGCCGGTTAAAAGATGTGACCAAATCTTAGTGGATGTTAGTAAAAGAGCTCGGGGAAGGCCTAAAATGAGATGGTGCGATGTTATTAGGAAGGACATTAGTTTCTTGGGTTTAAATACGAATATTGCACTTGATAGAAATCTTTGGCGGAACAGGATTCATGTAGCCGACCCCAATTAATTGGGATAAGGCTCTGATGATGATGATGATGACCACCTTAAACGCTTGCCTTGGAATTTGAGGCTTGAGGTGACGCCTCTTACCTTGGACTACATAGGTCTGGCCACATCTGACTGTCTCTCCCCTGAGTCTTTGGCCCCTCCCGGGGTCTTCGGTGTAATAGTATTCCCCTCGTGGGAATCTTCTTCAAACTCAATTGTTTGTGCTACCATTCTCCAGCCCCCCCCTATAGAGCTGTTTGGGGGCCTTCAACATGCCGGAAGGTGTGAGTCCGTCGTAGGAGCCATCGATACGTTCCTTTGGGCTTGATTGGCCTCCCTTGACCCCTACAGTGTTAGCCTCGCTTGGGGCTCTTACACCAGCATTACTTGCAGCTGCCCCCTGCCATCGAGCTCTGCATAGCACATGAATGTATGGTTAGTCAGAGTTGCCTCCGGTCTCAAGCCCCGGTGTTTCTTCTGCCCGAGGGCCAAGTTGGCAGCTTTCATTGTGGGACTATGCAGGGGGTCCTTCTTTGTCGACTGTCATAGGTGAGGGAGTCTGTGGACGCACTTCTAGGTACATATCATTTATTCTTCTTTATTTGTATATTTCTTTTATATCGTTTATCAGTGCGCAGGCGTGCCAGTCACAAAGTGACAATTTATCCGGACTCCAAATATCGAGGTGGTATGGAGCCGTTGGTGCGCGTCGTCTGACTCTATCAGACGATAGTGGGTTTCGTGTCGGGACCAGAACCCGCCGTGTCATAAAAGTCACGACGTTAATTACATCTCCTCGAAGAGGAGAAAACCCTTGATTAGTCGCCAAGAAGAGGGGGCCTATAATCTAAAACTTGTTTTAACGAAAGAGAACGAGTAATTCAAAAAATGAATTGAGATTCCCCATGTCAGGACGGGGACAGTTAAGCCCGTTCATTTACTCATCATGTGCTCCGTACTCGGAAAGTATTTTGAGTTGGAAACACAGTGGATGCATGAATGGTATTAAAATGTCTGCCGGGGATACAACAAGTTTGATATTTCAGCGGAAGAAGCGGTACGAACCCCGGTGAAAACAGATCAGATTCGGAGGGATGTTGGCCCGGGGCAGGGTCAGGCTATGGCCATGATTAGGGGGTGGTCCCCAGGGTCCAAGCATGACCTGCAGAGGCGTCATCGATATGCCCTTCGCATAGGGTCTAGGGGGAGGGAGCCCCTTATCAAATGCCATTGATTTCTTAAGGATGGTGTTTATGTTCATTATTATTATTATTATATTTTCATGGCATTACTTTCATCATTATATTATCATTTTTTAACATTATTATCCATGGTTTATCATTCATCCTCTTTTTGTTTTTAATTAATGACTATTTGATGAAGGTGAGTCGACTCACAGCGTTGGCTGCGTCGACGCAGCGTAGTGGGTGAATTGACCCAGAGCCGCGCTACGTCGACCCATCGCGCTGGGGACTCCAACAAGAGCCACACTGCGTCGACGTAGGATTACACTGCGTCGACGCCGAGGGCGCGTTGCACGGGCCCTGGACCGAGCTGCGTCGACGCAGAGTCAAGCTACGTCGACACACCCTTTATCAAAGAGCAGGATGCCCCCCCTTTCACTCATTTTTGTTCATGTTATGGATTCATCACATCAGATTGAGGGTGTTAAACTCCCACCTTCTTAGTGTACATTTCATTTCATTGCTTTCTTTCTTTCTTTTCTTTGTTTTGCTTTGTTATTATTATTTATTTGTTTGTTTTACACATGTACATACTGGAGAACCCCCAGTCCCTTTTGTTTCGAACATTTCTTTTCATCCACTTCTTCTTTTCCCCTCCCTTTTATTTAACTTTCAATATGGACAGGGTTTCGACCGTGTTCTATTTGTAATTTCTTCTCGTCCCTTTTTTTTGCAATTGGGGTTAGTCCGTTGTTCAGTTAATTATTAATTGAACATCTGGCGAGATTTCGGTAGCATCTCCCCTAGACCCAAGACGTTTAGGGGGGTGAATATCGGGTGCACACCCACGGAGAGTCTAAGATGGTCCCTTAAGTGTTCGGACGCGCCTAGAATGGCATCGTACCGAGTTATCTATGGCGCCATATTCCCGAGGGCTAGCCTACAAGGGGATCGGGGCTACCAGGATGCATCAAGAGGGACTAGAATCGCGATCGGAAAGTCGGGGTGAAATTAGATGAGACACTACGCCGAATCATGCATGAAGAGCGGCGTCGGATCAAGCCACCCGGCCACGCCAGATCAGGCCACCCCGTTACGGCCGGATCACCCCTGGGATGGCGCCGGATCAGCTAGCTGAAAGGAGCTGCCAGACCACCCACTCGGGTGCTCCGGATCAGGTGGGGCATTGACGCCGAATCAAGGGCGTGCAGGCTAGCGCCGGATCGAACATAGCGTGGATGTCGGATCGTGGCCGGCCAACACATGAGCCCACGCCGTATCACCCGCGTGCCTGGGCGCCGGATCAGACGCGCATGCCCGCGTCGATCCAATTACATGCGAAAGCGAGAGGGCCGCCGGACTGGCTGTTTGTAGCACGCCAGATCATCGTCCGTGAAAACAGAGTATCGGAAATGAAACCAAATCTTGTTGCAGAGAGCTGAGGGAAGGTGAAACTTTCATAGGCCAATGAGGTTCAACCTCTGAAAATCCTCTTTCTCTATCGATGAACCACAGATGGTGATAAAGAAAGGGATTCGGAGCCTACAGTTGGTACAGTTGGATCACGTTGATTTACAATAATGGGGTGCCTAACCCCCTAAGTTCTCATCATGAGGGGAGAGCCTATGCAAAAAGTAACCACGCGAGACACCGGGATGACTTGATGACCGCCCTCCTCCTCTCCCTGATGACTTACAGAGAAAAGGGGGGAGTGAGATCTAACGCCCCTCGAGGGGAGCAGCTCATAACAGATGAAAAGCTAAGACACATACGTATAAGCAGAGAACACGGAAATCATTTCATGCTCAAGGAAGACCGATGGAGAGTCTATAGGCGGCGCAGATTATGGAATCCTACTCATCTTGTTGAGCAAACCCCATAATCTGCTCCCTGCCAGGATATTATCGAGCAAACGTGTAGGCTAGGTTAACCATCGATGGGGGGAGGGGAGACACGTCTATATATTGCAAGGGCATAAACAGAGAAGAAAGCGCATCATATATAACTGAGGCAGCGATGTTGAAAAGAAAATCAAGGCCGGACGACCAAGCATTTCATTGATTGGGATACAAGAGGTTACAGAGATCATAGCCCTCCGTCGGGCATGAGAAGAAAAGGAAACGAAAGAGACCCACCCACCTAGTGTAGACCTCTCCTACTACCTCGGTTCTCTCTTCTCTCCTCCTCGGAGTTCTTCTCTCTGCGAGCTCTCGTCTTCTGTTCGTAGCTATCTTCTCCTCTCGCTGCTCGTCCTTCTTTCTTCTGCCTCTCCTTTTTTCTCTTCGTATCACCCCCTCTTATATAGCGACGGGGGAGCTTGATCCGGCGCATTATGGCGCCTAGGGCGATCCGGCGCCGAATGGCACCTGAGGTGATCCGGCGTCGAGTGGCGCTTGTTGATTCGGCGCAACCACCTTGGCACAGGCCACTATTCATCACATTGTTTATCGCTCTTGATGGCGCCAGCTTGCGTATTTCGCCTTTTTGCCGTCAAGTGAGGATGCGTCGTTCCTTTTCCGAGACGTATCGTTGGTCGTGTATCGCGATTTTAACATCGTCCTTCCTGGACGCACGTTTTGTGTGATCCCGGCGTGAGTAGCCTAACGTCGGTTCGGAATATCGCCATTGAGAAGAGTGTTTTGACTCTTCTTTAGGCGCAACATCGGACTTGCCGGGCACACTCGCAGGCAATCGTGTTTCATCATCCCCTTTGGATACGGGCTTCAGGTTATCCCGGCGTAAGTAGCCTAATGCCGGTTCAGGTGACTTCGGTGTTTCAGGATATCGCCATCGGGAAGAGCTTGTTGACTCTTAAGCGTATTATCTAGCGTGTCGGGCACACTCGCAGGTGATCATGCTTAAACATCCCCACTAGACGCGGATTTGGATTAATCTAGTGTACTTATCAGGACATCGTGCCAGAACTTCCGTTATCGTCCTATGGGGAATTTACCTTTGTATACGGCGCTATATTTTAGGTGCCAACAGAGTCATGCCGAAGAGCTCGGGTAGTCCTACAGGCTGAAGAGCCAGAGCTGGTTTGCAACGGCCAATGACTGCACCGACCCACTGCTCGTCCTGCTTTGGTGGCCGCTGATCATTGGAGAGAGGGTCGGTTGCCCCGCCAGAGAGGCATCAGCGAAAGGGGGTGGGGCCATGTCACTGTAAGGATGAAGGATGTCGGCTAGGAGAGATCAGGCGTGGTAGAAGACCAATAGCGGACGCCCCGACCCGTTATGCTTGTGACTCTGGATTCGGGTAAGTCACGAGCAAGTGGGTAATAATCGGGTCCCTGCTGAAATAACCACCTGCAGTTGCCGGTTTCGGGTGAGTATCGAGCTCGGGCCTTGGGTTGGCAGTATCGGCCGTAACCGAAACGATACCGGACCTGCTCACTCTAGCAGGTTCGAAACAAAAATTTTTTTTTTAATGGTTTCGGTCGAAACCGATATCGATTTCGCCTGAAACTTACAGGTTTCGGCCGAGACCCATTTAAGGGGAGTTCACGTCCTGTTCTCCCTCAGATCTGAGGGAGAAAGGGTCCAGGGACTCAGGGAGGAGGGAGTTGCTACAGGGTGAGGGAGATTGCATGGTTTGCTGTCGCCGCCGCCGTAAAGAAGTGCTGTGTGTAGCTGCGTTTTCTTGAGGGAGAGGTTGGGGTTTGTTTTGTTTTTTATTTTTTTGGTTGGTTTGAAAGTTTTTTTCGTTGTAGGTTAATTTTAAACCGTGAAACATGTTAAGACTCCAAATTAAACCCTAATTAGTTCCTTAAATTTGGGGCTTTTGTCTAATTAGGTTTAGTTACGGTCAATTGAAGCTCAATTAAACTTCATTGAAGAATTTAGGGTGAGAGCATGTTAGTAATTAATTTTTATGAAGAGTGATTAGGGTAAAATTGATAATTAAGCCTTAATTACACCCTTAAATTTGGGGGTTTCCTCTAACTAGGTTTAGTTAGGGTCAATTGAAGCTCAATTAAGTTTCATTGAATAATTTAGGGTGGGAACATGCTGGTAATTAATTTTTATGAAGAGTGATTAGGGGAAAATTGATAATTAAGCTTTAATTACACCCTTAAATTTGGGGCTTTCCTCTAATTAGGTTTAGTTAGGGTCAATTGAAGTTCAATTAAGCTTCATTGAAGAATTTAGGGTGGGAGCATGTTGGTAATTAATTTTTATGAAGAGTGATTAGGGTAAAATTGATAATTAAGCTCTAATTACACCCTTAAATTTGGGGCTTTCCTCTAATTAGGTTTAGTTAGGGTCAATTGAATCTCAATTAAGCTTCATTGAAAAATTTAGGGTGGGAGCATGCTGGTAATTAATTTTTATGAAGAGTGATTAGGGTAAAATTGATAATTAAGCCCTAATTACACCCTTAAATTTAGGACTTTCCTCTAATTAGGCTTAGTTAGGGTCAATTGAAACTCAATTAAGCTTCATTTAATAATTTGAAGCTCTATTATGTTGAATTGGATTTTTTTCATTGTACTTACAACTATTTGTCTTTGACTGTCTTAATGCAGCATCATGTCTAGACGTGAACAAAGTCAGGAGCAGCAAGGGTAGGAGGATTCGGGGTGGGCCCACCTCTCCTTAGTTGATGCTGGGAGAAGAAAAGTGAAATGCAATTATTGTGGTAAGGAGATACATGGCTGTTGCACCCGTAATTTATCGTGCTAAAGGTTCGGGATTTTGATCTCGCATGTGACAAGGTTTCGGAAGCGGTGTATCATCATCCGATAGGATATTCCTACACGGGGTCCCTTGTTCGGCGTAGCGCCGTCCCGTCGGATATTCCTAAGTTTAAGGCTTTATAGCCCACGTGCGATGACAATATAAAACCGTCGGGGGATGGCCACCAGCCAAGCACAAGCCACAATGATTGTCAGGATCATGTGGTTATATTAAAATCCCTACGGGATTAAGTCTCCACCCTTCGAACGTGTAACCCCAAGCAAGGATCACTTCTACAACAACGAAGGAGATGCTGGAAAAGGTCTACGTACCAAGCACAACGTCCCTCGCACGTGTATCACGAGGCACGGACAACAACTCGTCCTCCCGCAGCGGCCTACGGCACGAGGAAGACGACAAACGAACAAGGAGGCGCTCCCTCTCGCTATTCTCCACGAGGCACGGCGAGAACCCGAAGCTTCAAAGCCCCGGAGGCCTCCTTTTATTGAACTCACGCGAGGAATAGACCCGTCCGGGGGCGGAGGGACCCGTCCGGGGTCACCCTTACTCGGATGGGTCCGCCCGGGGCAAGAAGAGTCCCGCGCGGGACTCTCCCTAGGCGGGAGGACCCGGGCGGGACCCACCCGGGGTCCGCGACCCCGGGGAGCCCCCCCTCGGGGTGCGTGCCGCCCGGGTGGGGACCACCCGGAGTCCGCGACCCCGGGGAGGTCCTCCCCGGGGAGCGCGACCCTGGGCGGGACCCACCCGGGGTCCGCGACCTCGGGCAGGCCCTGCCCGGGGGTTCGCGACCCCGGGGAGGTCCCCCGGGGGTCCGCGACCCCGGGCAAGTCCCCCCGGGGGTCCCGCGACCCCGGGCAGGTTCCCCCCGGGGAGCCGCGACCCCGGGTTCTTCCCTCCGAGGAGCCGCGACCCCGGGCAGGTCCCCCGGGGGTTCGCGACCCCGGGAAGGTCCAGGACCGTTCCGGGGACCTCCCACCCCGGGAAGGTTCCATTCCCGTGCACGGACTAAAAAAATTTGAAAGTGGGACCTCCCCGGGGTCATTTTCATCCCGTTGGACCCGTACGGGGTCGAACACTCCCGGGGAGGTTCCCCACTTCTATAAATAGACCCCTGGAGGTTCAAAACGAGGAGAAGCTACTACAAGCAACAACCTACGGAGCACACTTGAAGTTTTTTGTTCGTTTGTTTCGGCCTGTGTGGGGTAAGTCCCCGGGTCTTGTACTTATGCCCCTACGGGGTATATTTACGTTTATGCCCCTCAGCGGGCCATGTTTGTAATTATGCCCCTCAGCGGGCCATGTTTGTAAGTCTTTACGTCCCGGGATGACTAAGTCATGTCTTTCTGCCCTTATAATGACAGAATTAGAAGAATGTCCTCCACGGGATCGTAAAAGACCCAAGTCCTGTAATTTGCAGTTATACCCTGCGACTTTTGTAATTAGGACTACGTCCCTATCTCCCACTCTTACGCGGACTTTTGTACAGTCGACAACTCGCCGACAACCCCTGTACTCATTTGAACTATAGAAGCACTCAGCATGTTTTATATGTATCCTCGGGTGGGAAAATTATAAGAAAACCCCCGACTTCTGAAAATTGCATATATACCCCTCCTTCGATCAAATTGACAGATGTGTGCCTTCCATGAAGCCCCTTGTCACTACTTCGGTCTGGGAGTGTTGTCAGTTCAGTCCGACACTCGGATATCATTCCATAACCTAGGTCTAGGGTACGGTAAAATTTTCAAAATACCCCTACAACCTAAAAAATGGCATAGTAGTCTCCTAAAACCCTCTAGAAAGAGCCTCAGCGCCTTGGGGAGTTAGGGATCCAGTCTCACTTCCATTCCAGCTCAGAAATTTCAGCAATGCCCCTGGCCTGGGAAAATCACCAAAATACCCCTGGGTTGGTAAAATTACCAAAATGCCCTCAGGGTCCAGAAAACTTCCCTCTACTTCAAAAATGCCTATGGCTTCCGCATATTTGCGCTTCCTTTCCTAAATCTTAGGGTTTTACTCAGACCTAGCCCTAATTCAGTCGTTTCTGTTGGTCGGTGGTGAGTGAGTGGACATCATGAGCTCTCCAAGAGAGTTTGCCCTCAACATCAGAACCTTGTAAAAGACGTTAGGGATTTCTTTGACACTCAAACAAAGGTGTTCGGACGTTAGGCCGATGTAAATCAACACTGACTACGGTCAGTGGGGAGAGGTCCAACACTCGAACCCAAATCGTCTGATACGATGCGCAATCACGGAATCACCCTCTATACTTAGAGGGGGATGTTTCTTTTCAAAAAGAACAAAAATCTATATTTTATCTACGATAAAAAAGTCGGTTAGATTTTTTCCGTGTCTCACAGACTGGCATGCCCGGTGGGACTTTTCCCGCCTTTCTTCTTTTTGTCAAAGAAAGTCCCCTAAACCTTCTTCAAGGTTCTAATTGCCCCTCTTCCTCTTACAGGACGGGAAGAGGAGGGCACATCTCTCTGTTCATTTGAGAGTTCTTTGTGCATCTGCACGCCACTCCTTTCGTGCTACGCACCACCACCACCAACAACAGCACAGCGATGGCTGCCGTTACCTACGGCCCAGAGATCGTCGCCAACCATGCCAGGGTCGGCTACATGGCAACGCCACTTGTTTTCGGCGACTTCCCAGCGGTCGTCGGCTCGTCCTTCTTCCTGGGCGTTGTGCCCGTGGTTGAGATCAGCTCAGCCGCGGCTGTGACGACCATCACTGAGGGTGTCAGGCCCTCTATTTCATCAACTGATCGGGTCCGCCCGGTCAAGAAGACAACTGTCGGAGGCGTCAGGCCTTCGGCTCCAACAACTGATCGGGTCCGCCCGGTCAACAAGACAACTGTCGGGGGCGTCAGGCCCTCGGCCCCATCAGCTGGCCGGGTCAGTCCGGTCCACAAGCCAACTATTGAGGGCGGCAAGCCCTCCGCAACAGTCGGCCGGGTTCGCCCGGTCAACAAACCAGCCGTCGGGGGTGCCAGGCCCTCGGCTTCAACAATTGGTCGAGTCTGTTCGGTCAACAAGCCAGCTTCTGAGGGTGCCAGACCCTCTGTTGCAACAGCCGGCCGGGTTCGCTCGGTCAACAACGCGACTGTCGGGGGCGTCAGGCCCTCGGCTCCATTAACTGGCCGGGTCCATCCGATCAACTCTCCAACTGTTAAGGGTGTCAAGCCCTTCATCCCGACAACCAGCCGAGCTCCCTTGGCTGCTACGTCAACGGCCGAAGGTGTCAGGCCTTCTGCCCCAGCTGTTTGCCGAGTCTTCTTGGTCAATCAAATCACTGATGGCGTCGCTCATGTTCAACGGGGGCAACGCCCCCGCCGCAATAGCGCCAAACCTACTGCGGCCATCCTCAGAGTTGCTGCCCCTGCTCAACGGGGGCAACGCCGCCGTCGTCAGGATGACGCCATGCCTATGGCGGGCGCCACCACTGCCGCCCCTACCCAATGGGGGCAACGCCGTAGCCGCAAGGGTGCAAAGCCCGAAGCGGCTGTCTCGCGCTCCGGCAAGACTGTAATTGTCGGAGATATTCGCATCCTGCTCGATGGAGGCAAGCCGATCCTGCCACGGGATCGTCACGTCCCGACTATTTCTACCTCCAACCGCTTCGAGCCCCTCCGGCAAGTCCGGGAGAAAGGAGCGAAGAAGGAGAAGTCAGCCGTACCGGTAGCAACTCAGGGCCTTCTGCAACGGTTCAAGCCACGAGCTCCCCGTCCAATGACAGGGGGTAACCAAGTGGAGGAGCGCCAGCTCCACTTGAAGAAGATCTGGGTCACCAAGGAGGAGGCCCGGATTATAAGACGTGCCAGGGCGGAGGAGCCTTTCCGCATGTCGGATCTTCGACGAATGCGGAGTCCGACAAGCACTGAGGCCTCAGTCTCTCTGAGATCTATAAATCAGCCCCTGCGGGGGCAGAAGCGCCGTGGAGCTGGCAAGAAGGTGCGGCCGACCTCCCCGTGGGCTAGTTCCACGCACACGGAAGAGGATCGCTCCCCTCAAGCATCCACATCCCGAGTGTCTGTCTTTGAGAGACTTGGGAGGCCGCCCAAGCCGGAGCGACAACCGCCCAAGAAAAAGCGGGTGGTCCAGGTGACCGATGACACTGTCAAAGTGTTCACCTGTTACGCCATCTCCAGCGACAAACAACCCGAGAACACCTCGGGAGAGCTCGACCAGCCCATCCAATATTTGAGAAGGTCAAGGCCGGTCTCTCGGATTCTGGCACAAACACAACAGGCGTCGGCCGCCGGTACATCTCATCCCGAGCCGGCATGGCAAGAAGAGCGCCAGGAAGACGTCCACAGTGTTGATGGGGACAGTCGCTCCCGACACGAAGAAGAGCTGGGGGAAGAGCCACGGGCCCCAACATTGGATGAGCTTCGACGGGAAAACCAAGAGCTCAAGAACCTCTTACAGTCGCTTTTGCGCGAAAAGGAGGTTCCTTGCCCGCCTCAGGCGGCACCGGCTGGAGCGGATCAGCAGCCTTCTCCCGTTCCAGCAGCAGCCAATGCCTCTGTCACCGTTGCAAGACTCCCACTGGCAGTGGACTTCGAAGTCCCGCCGCATGAAGTCAATGCGCGGTCATCTGTTACTCCTGCTGCAGAAAGCCTCATGGCGCAGAAGCAAATGATTGAACGCATTGTAGAGGCGAAGTTTGCTCAACATGGGGAGGGTGTGGCTACCGTTGATTTGTACAGCGTGCCATATCCCCTCCATCATCAATTCAAGAAGCTTCCACCTGATTGCCCTAAAGCCCCGAAACTCCAGAAGTTCAACGGGCAGGGTTCTCCGCATGAACACCTGGCCTATTACATGACGGCCATGGGTGAACTAGCCCTGGAAGAGGCATATTTGCTGCGGTATTTCGCCACGTCCTTGACTGGCACCGCCTTCCAATGGTATTCAAGGTTAAAGCCCAATTCAGTATCTGATTGGGCTAATATGTAGAAGAAGTTTGTCGACCGCTTCCAAATGGTGGAACGTAAAGTCTCCTTAGCAGAGCTTTGTTCTCTTCGACAGAAGAAGGGTGAAACAGCATTGGACTTCATCAAGCGATGGAGGGACGTTAGCATGCGCTGCGATAATCCTCCGACGCCTGAAGATGCGATCACCATCTGCCGCAGGGGTCTCTCGGCAGAAGTTAGCGAAAAGCTTTTGGGCTCCAATATTAGAAGCTTTGACCAGTTGAACACGGTGGTGGCGGAAATTGAGATGTTCTTTGCCGACCACCCTACACAAGCTTCTACCAAAGGCAAATCCTCCAAAGAGCGTCTGGCTAGCGGCAAGGAGGTAAATGCCGTTGACTTCTCCCCGACGAATGGAGATAAAGGGGAAGGAAAGTCTAAAGGCAATGGCAAGAAGCCTGATGCCAAGGCAAGCGCGTCTCGGTTAGCGGAGAACATGAAGACGCCGTATTCCTTCAGGAAAGAGCATACTAAAATGCTCTTTGATCTATGCATGAAAGAGCAGCTCATCACCCTGCCAGATCCGCGGAAGCCCGCGGAGGTGGATAAGACAGATGATCCTACCTATTGTGTGTATCACCGAAGGTTGGGTCACACCATCGGCGACTGCTATATTTTCAAGAATATAGCGGAAGAGCTCATTCAAAAGGGCTTGGTAAATATGCTGGGCCATGCAGTCGAACCATCCCAGCCTCATCACTGGAGCCGATCGAACCGGTCGGCTAACGTGGTCCATATGGTGGCGATGGCTTCAAGCTCCAATACCTCCGAAGTCGGGCCCTCAAGTCGACAGCCCAATGGTGGTCCCAGAGCCACTCCTCCTCCATTCCCAGAATGTTTAGCGCTGTGGAGGACCATCCGGAAGATCCGAGGGGAAGTCCGGCAGCTGCGACGAGAACAAAGGCGCCTGCTGCAGTTCCTGGAAAGCATTGATCTGCAGTTGTCCACCTTCCCTCTTGGCTCATTTGCCAGGGGGTTAGCTCCAGCCCACATACGGGAGGCAGGTGTATCACCCACGGGCCGGGCCCTGCTCAGGGGTTGGCTCTCTGAAGAGTCCTCAGATTCATCTGAAGGCGAGGAGGACTCACTGGAGGACGTGGAGACTGCATTTCAAGTCGAGCCCCCAGAGAAGTTATACTCCTTCCCTTGCGAGAAGACTCCAAACATCTTCTTCGCATGCCAACGGGCGGGACTGATTACCCCGTCACCCATGGAGCAGACGCCATGTGCTGCTTTTCATCAGGGCTATTGCCCATATCATGAAGTTGCTGGCCATATTATCCACAACTGTGAGCCGTTCAAGGACCTCGCCGAGGACCTAATCAGGCGGGGGAGGGTCAACATGGGTGAATTCCTGGTCGATCCACCGCAGCTGCATGCACGGGAGAGCCTTCACTTCTCCGTCAACGTCATACATGCCTCGGCAGCCTTCCAGTTCTCGGAGCCGCAGGAGGAGGGAGTCAGTTCCCAGGGAGTCAATTCTCAGCCACCTAAATCCACATTGTGGTACCCAGGGTGGCGACTCTCTCATCAGTGTTCTTTTCCTAAGGAAGACACTGAGAAGATTTTTGATAAACTTCTGGAGGATGGCTGGGTGACACATGACCCGCCGTCTTATTACAATGAGACGGCCAAGAGTCACCCCCGCTATTGCAAGTATCATGCAAGGGTGTCTCACCCCACTCGGCAATGCCCAGAGGTTCAAGACTTCATTGAAGCCCTCATCCAGAGAGGGGTTGTCGATACTCAGGGGAACTCCATGACGAGGTTGCGTCTTGCAGAGGCCGCCAGGGAGACTCTCCAGCAGGTTCGGCGAGAAACTGAGGCTTTCTCCCGATTAGCCCGACCAAGTGAGCCTGCGGAAAATGATGAATTCCCATTACTCACTAGAGGCAAGGCCACCTATAAAGGGCCTAAGGTCCAGAACCCAGGAAGCCAAGCCGCGGGAGAGAGTTCCAAGGTCCGTCCCAGGTCCAATCAGCCTGGCATCATCATAAGAGAGAACTTTTTGCCAGACAACAAAGGCAAAGCCAAGGCGTCAGAGCCTTTAGCCAAAGCTCCTGCCTAGTCAGTAAGGCCATTAGTCGTAGAGAGGACTCGACTTCTTGAGCCCGCGAAGACCCCAATTAAGGCCTCTGTCAGCCCAGCGAGGCCGCCAATTATAGAAAGGCTTCAGCAGCTCAAGCAAACCAACCCACCAGCCCAAGCAAAGTCGGTGGAACTACAAAGCCCCTAGAGGCCCCACTGTGGACTGGCAGAGTTCCAGGAGTTGTCTCCTGAAATAATTGCTCAGGCAATCAATGCCACCTTCCAGCCTCAGCCGGAGGAGGCTAATTGGACCAAGGTTGCCCCCAGAAAAAGCCGCGGCAGTAAGGCCCCTAAGGAGCCGGCCCGGAGCAAAAAATAGAATTCTGGGGGCAAGCGAGTCCCACCGTCGAAGCAAGCTCCTCTCTCTTCTCAAGAGGCGGCACGCCAAAAGAAACAAGAGAAGAACCGCAGGAAGAATTTGAAGAGGAGATTGAAGAAGCAAGCCGAGCAAGCCGCTGCTATGGAGGCTCCTAAGGAGCCAACTCCTCTACAAAGACTTCAAAAGCTCATAGATGAGCTGGAGGAGTACACTCCCTCTCATCCTACCAGGGTCGTCACTCTAGACGAATATATTCCCTGGGACAAGCTTGGGCGCAAAGCCCGTCTTCTGCAATGGCTCAGGGAAATGGCCCACCGCCTTGAAGAGGGTGAAGACTTCCCAATCCCAGAGGAGCTCTCATTATTCTACAAAGATGAGGAGCTCACTGTGGAAATGCTCAAGGAAATGCTGCAAGAGCTCTCCTGCAACATGGTGGCGATCCCGTCGCCCGACAACATTTACTGTCCCACGGCTGATAGCACTGGAGGCAAGGCGCTCCTATGGCGACATATCAGCGCCGCTCGGCAAGAAACGGCCGAGGTCGTGGCCGAGGACGTGGACGTGAAGGTCCCCTGACTCTTGACCGGGTCATAATATTCAGAGGGGAGAAGCCGGGTCCTGTCCCGGAAACTCAAGTTCGGGGGGTCCCTTTCATCCTCAGCCCCTCAGAGGGTTCAGGTCCCATCTCAACGGCTAAGCCGGGTGGCGTCCCTTTTACAATCACCTCCTCCGATGAAGAAGAGGAGCCGGCCAAGTCGCCGAAGTGCGAGAAGGCGTCAGAGCAGGCCGGCCTCTCCAACAGGGTCGAGCCCGCGAGCCAGGCCGGTCCTTCTAATGAAGACCACCATGATGGGCCTTTGCCACCTCCAGAGGAATCCTTGGCTCCGCTATTCTAAGAAGATGCAGAAGGCCAGAATGCGGAGGAGCGCCCTTTTAAGCGAGAGAAGCCTCGCCAGGCGCCGAAGACCCTGGCGGAGATTATCCCGCCATTTGATAAGACCCGTGCTCGGGCAGACCGCAAAATCATTCATCATATGAAGCGGTTCCCAACAAATGTCACTATTTGGGAAGCCATTGCCTGGAGCAAAGACCTCAGAGAGGCTCTGGTCAAGATACTTCAAGATCCAGAGGCATATGAAGCCCATGTTGCAGAGTTGCAAGCCCAGGCATATGAAGCACTGACAGCCAACATCTCCTTCACGGACAAAGACATGTTGCTGTCTTCTCCGTGACATAATCGCCCCTTATATATGAAGGGGACGATCAATGGGCATGACGTGAATCGTATCCTGGTGGACGTCGGAGCAGCCGTCAACATCATGCCTTTGAAGACTTTCAAGTCTCTATACTTGGCACCTTATTTACAAAAGGTGACCAATGTCAAGATCTCAGGATTCAATCAGGGTTCCGAGGAGGCACTTGGTCGGGTTGTGGTCAAACTAGCCTTGGGCGATTTTGTCACCCAAGCGACATTTTATATCATCAACTCCGACACATCTTACAAGATGCTGCTCGGGAGGCCCTGGCTCCACGAGAACTGGGTTGTTCCTTCAACTCTGCATCAGTGCATTAAATATGCTAAGGAAGGGGAGCAACATACAGTCTTCGCAGATCAAGTCCCGTTCCACCCCAATGAGTGCCATCTGGCCGATGCTTCACTATATTTTGGGAAGTCCACTTTAACAATCCCCGATGCTTCACTATATTTTGGGAAGTCCACCTTATCAGCCGGGTCATTGACGGGAGTATCTCCTTGCCGCCAAAGTGCCTCCAGCTCTCATCCCAACGGGAAGAATATGAGGTGGAGCAGTTGAAGACCTTCACAGTCTCCTATCAACGGAGAAGGAGACGCAACAAGAGCAAGGGGGACAAGCCGATCATCTTTTACAAAGGTGATTTAGTCCCACCGTGCCCTCCTGAAGATAATTTCGGCTGGGATACTCCCGCCGATGTGGTGCCAGAGCCAGTCCAGGAGATGGACGATATGCCGAGATATATCAGGGAAATGTGCAAAAAGCAGCACATCCCGCAAACTCTGGACCCTGCTCGAGCGGCGTATTTCCATCAACTGTGGAACCCTCCGCAGGTCCGTGGGCAACCTCCCTTCTCCCACAAAGACACAAGGGGACTTGGCTACGACCAGGAAACGGACTTCGAGGTCCATTATGCAGTTAATACCATAGGGCTACTGCCTCTCCCTAACGGGCAAGCTAAAGTTGAGCCCAATATTGATGACTCAGTAAGGGAGTTCGGTGATGTGTCTATGACACCCTCACCTTCATCAGGAGTCGACAATGATCACCCTTCAGAGGGAAGAGCAGCCCAGCCTGATAACCGTCGGCAAGATGAGGCCAGTCCTTCGGCTTCAAGTCACGAGCAAGGGTGCTTCGAAGAATTTGAAGTCTATGAAGCAAACACTGATGATGAGGGAGACTTCGTCGACCTCCAACCAGCTCCACCGGAGCTTGAAGACGGTGGTCAGGCGACTGTGGACGAGTTGATTGAGATCAATCTCGGAAGCAAAAGCGACCATCGTCCCACCTTCATAAGTGCTCTCCTCAGCGAGAAAGAAAGGCAGTCGTATCGACAGCTCCTAGAAGAGTTCAGGGATTGTTTCGCCTGGACTTACAAAGAAATGCCCGGGCTCGACCCTTCTGTGGCTGAACATGAGCTGGCAATACTTTCAACAGTCAAGCCAGTCAAGCAAGCTCAAAGGCGTATGCGCCACGAGCTGGAGCTGAAGGTCAATACTGAGGTTGACAAAATGCTCAATGTAGACTTCATAGAGCCTTGCATGTACCCTGTGTGGCTCGCCAATATAGTCCATGTCAAGAAGAAGAACGGCCAAGTCCGAGTCTGCATCGACTTCAGGGATTTGAATAAGGCATGCCCAAAGGACGACTTCCCTGTCCTAATCACTGAGACAATGGTTGATATGACCACTGGTCACGAAGCCTTGTCTTTTATGGACGGGTCGTCGGGCTATAATCAAATCCGCATGGCCGTCAAAGATAAAGACCATACGGCTTTCCGGTCCCCTAAGGGGATCTTCAACTACAAAAGGATGCCGTTCGGTCTGAAGAATGCCGGCGCAACCTACCAAAGGGTAATGACCAAGATCTTTGACGAGATGCTACATGACCTTGTCGAATGCTATGTTGATGATCTGGTCGTCAAGACGAAGAAGCGAGAGGATCACTTGACTGACTTGCGTCGAGTCTTTGAAAGGCTTCGGCAATATCAGCTCAAGATGAACCCGATGAAATGCACCTTCGGCGTCTCTAGCGACAAATTTCTTGGCTTCATCGTCAGGTATCGAGGTATAGAAATCGACCCTGACAAAATCAAGGCTATAAGAGGACTACCTCCGCCCAAGAACTTGACAGAACTCAGATCTCTTCAGGGAAGGCTCGCCTATATTAGGCGGTTTATCTCTAACCTCTCAGGAAGTTGCCTACCTTTCGGCAGACTGATGAAGAAAGAGGCACCCTTCATATGGGACGAAGACTGTCAGAAGGACTTCGAGCAAATCAAGGAATATCTGTTGACTCCTCCTGTCTTAGGGGCACTTGTCAGAGGGGAGCCCCTTATCTTATATATTGCTGCCATGGATGCCTCTTTGGGGGCTCTCCTAGCCCAGATTAATGAAGAGGGCAAGGAGCAGCCGCTGTACTACCTCAGCAGAAAGTTGATTGGGCCTGAGCATCGGTACGCTCCCATGGAAAAGGTGTGCCTAGCTCTGGTGTTTGCTGTCAAGAAGCTGAGGCACTACCTTCTAGCCCACCGGGTGGAGCTCATCTCAAAATGTGACCCACTCAAATTCCTGCTCAGCCAGCCTGTCCTCTCTGGTAGACTTGGCAAATGGGCGCTCATCCTCATGGAGTTTGATATCACGTTTGTCCCACGCAAGGCGATCAAGGGACAAGGGATGGCGTAGTTCTTAGCAGCGCACCCTGTGCCGGAAGATTCGCCACTCAACTTCGAGCTACCCGACGAAGAGGTGTTGGTGCCTTCTCAAGCCATTGGGGAGCATTCTGAAAAAGTCCCACCACAGATGGAGCCGCGTGTCCTCACCCTTGACCTCCCATTCTGGGAGTTATATTTTGATGGTGCATGTCGGACAATCAAAAGGGCCGGCGGCCTTACGGACTATGTCTCAGGCGCGGGGGTAGTCTTTGTGTCTCCACAAGGCGGCATCCTCCACAACTCGTGCGCTCTCATTAAGTCGTTGACTAATAATGAGGCGGAGTATGAAGTGCTAATCATTGGGCTTCAACTAGCACTGGAGATAGACGTGCATCAAAGTGTACGGGGATTCTCAGCTCGTCATTCGACAAGTACTGGGCGTCTACGACGTCCGTAAAAAGGAGCTCTTCCCCTATCATGCAGCCGTCGTGAGGCTCAAAGAAAAATTTTACCTATTTGAAATAAGCCATGTCTCCAGAGGCAACAACTCTCAGGCTGATGCTCTTGCAAAATTGGCGGCAGCCCTAAAACTCCCACCTGAGGGAGAATTAAATATTACTGTCAGACACCGAAGGCTCATGCCAAGTGTGCTCGACGAGGAATCCGGCCTCACTGTTTATGAGGTCGACAACATTCAAGAGCAGAATGCTCCCGAAGAAGAAGATTGGCGCGAGTCAATTATAAAAATAAAGAACGGCTGGCTCCCTCCTGATCGGGCTCAAAGGGTGCAACTGCTACGCAGGGCGACATCCTACCAGCTGATTGACGGTATGCTCTTTAGGCTTGTCCATGAAAAAGACCGATCGGTCCTCCTGCGGTGCCTTTTGTCCAAGGAAGCGAAGACCGTCATGCACGAGGTCCACTCCGGATTGTGTGTAGCTCACCAGGCAGGAGCTAAGATGAAAAATAGCATCAAGCTCAAAGGGTTCTACTGGCCCACCATGTACGAAGATTGCAATCAATACGCTCGTATATGTCACCAATGCCAAGCATTCGGCCCAGTCCCTCGGCGGCCACCTAACCCGCTCCATCCAACAGCGCCTACTTGGCCATTTGCAGAGTGGGGTATGGATATTGTGGGACCATTCCCACCATCGTCCCAGGGGCACAAGTTCATACTTGCTGCCACCGATTACTTCTCCAGATGGGCGGAAGCCGTCCCGCTACGGGAAGTTACAGGGGATATAGTTGCTCGTTTTGTGCGGCACTATATTATATACAGATTCGGCACCCCCAGTCAGATTATATCTGATAATGGCACGCCGTTCAAGAACAAGACTATTTATGCTCTGGCGGCCAAATTCCATATTGATTGGAGGACATCATCAGTCTACAATCCCCAAGCCAACGGATTGGCCGAGGCTTTCAACAAAACCCTCTGCAAGCTGCTGTCCAAGATAGTAGGTGGCCGTAAGCGGGATTGGGGTGAGAAGGTCCACGAAGCCCTATGGGCCTATCGTACCATCTACAAAACTCCCACGGGTTGCTCTCCATTCTCCCTAGTCTATGGAGCTGAAGCGGTGGTCCCTGTGGAGATCGAGCTAGCATCTTACCGCGTTGCTGTGCACGCCGGATTGCCAGGCCAAGACCAATCTGAAATTGAAAGAAGGCTCGAGGAATTGTCCAACCTTGAGGGTCAAAGACTCAAAGCCTACAAACACTTACAAGTGTATCAAGCCCGTATGACATGTGCCTATGACAAGCTGGTCAAGCAAAGGGCGTTCAAGAACGGCGACCTCGTCATGGTCAAAGAAAAGGAGGTTCTCGCGGGAAGATCTAGCGGCAAACTTCAGCCCAATTGGCGTGGACCTTACGTCATCCAGAAGGTCTATGAAGGAGGGGCCTATACGGTCCTTGACCACAAGGGAGATAATCCCTTCCCTCCTCTCAACGGCAAACATATGAAGCTCTACCATGCGCCACCGCAAGAGTTTCTGCAGCAGTCCTCACAGGACATTACCTCTCCTCAGTGAAGGTTCAACAAAAAAAAAAGAAAATGGGTTAAAAATACTGATACCCCGGCGGACTCAGTCAGCCTTCAACGGTTGGCTGAGGGTAAAAAGGCCACAGACCCGGTCGAGGTGAAAACTCGAAAGGGCGCCTCGGGCAAAAATGGGCAACCCCTCGGTGTGAAAACCCGAAAGGGCGCACCGGAAAAAGCTAACGGGGGCCAGCCTCGGCGAAAACCCGAAAGGGCGGTGAGGTTGGTAATGTGAAAAAAAAAATCCTCTCTCTGTCTATTCTATGGGTGGCTCTAAGTCAATGACTCCACCCCATCTCGACCAAAACATCCTATTGATGTCAGGGCTACACCTTACATGTCATCCTATGACACCTAGTCCCACTGACATTCTGACGGTGTCATACTTTGTCCCATCGGGCTCGGCCTATGATACCTCTTCCGGGCTGCCGGCCCATTCCGCCTATCGGCTTCCGGGTTTAGCTCACGTGTCTCTTCTGAGCAGTTAAACCCGCTTACTCTCTTGTCCCACTGGGACTGGCCTTAGTATGCTCTCTCGGGCTGCCAACTTTTCATGCCTTTCGGCTCCTTTTTCATTCTAGGGAATGGCCTATGTATGCTCTCTCGGGCTGCCAACCCTTCATGCCTTTCGACTCCTTTTTCATTCTAGGGAATGACCTCAGTATGCTCTCTCGGGCTGCCAACCCTTCATGCCTTTCGGCTCATCTAACCTCCTTGGGATTGGTCTCAGTACGCCCTCTCGGGCTGCCAACCCATCATGCCTTTCGGCTCATCTTATCTTCTTGGGATCTGGTCTTGGTATGCTCTCTCGGGCTACCAATCCATCGTGTCTTCTGGCACATGTCCCACTGGGTCTGGCCTCAGCATGTCCTCTCGGGCTGCCAACCCACTTACTCGCCTCTCGACTTTCGGGTTTGACTTTCACGTCCCACTTGGGTGGTCAAACCCATCTTTGTCCCATCGGGAATGGCCTCATCTCTCGGGCTGCCAACCTATCTCGCCTATCGGCTCTCGGATTTGACTCTCACGTCCCACTAGGGCTGTCAAGTCCACCATTTTTCTTCTTCTGGGTCTGGCCTCTGCATGCCCCTTTCGGGCTGTCAACCCATCTCGCCTCTTGGCTTTAGACTTGACTCATATATCCCATCGGGATCGTCAAGTTTACTCCTTTGTCCCCACGGGCTTAGCCTCAGCATGCCCTCTCAGGCTGCCAACCCTATTTGCCTATCGGCTCACGGATTTGACTTATACGTCCCACCCGGGCTGTCGAATCCCTTCCTGTCATCGTTTCAGGTCTGGCCTATGTATGCTCTTTCGTGTTGCCAACCCATCCCGCCTATCGGCCTCCAGGTTTAACCCGCATGTCCCTCTCGGACTGTTAAACCAACTCCTTTGTTGTTCCAACCGGGCTTGGCATATGCACACCCTTTTAGGGTTGCTAATCCGGTCAACCTTCAGGTATGGATTTGGCTAATTACGTCCTATTAGGGCAGTCGAATTCACTCATCTTGTCATACCGGGCTTGGCTTCAGCATGCTCTCTCGGGCTGCCAACCCATTACACCTTTTGGTCTCACCGGGTTCGGCCTCAGTATGCTCTCTCCGGCTACCAACCCATTATGCCTTTCGGCTCGTTTCTATCCTCTCGGGTGCGGTCTCAGTACGCCCTCTCCGGCTACCAAACCGTTTCGCCTTTCGGCTCACAGATTTGATTTATTCGTCATACCCGGACAATCAAATCTACCCACTTGTCCCATCTTTGCGGCACACACGTCCCTACGGGAGTGCCACCTTTTCCTCTCCTTTTGGCATTTAAAAAAAAACGTGGTTAAAAATATTGATGCCCCAGCGGACTTGGTTGTTTCCGTTAGGGAAGCAATCAAGGGCAAAAAGGTTTTAACCCGGCTAAGGTGAAAACCCGAAAGGGCGCCTTAGGCAAAAATGGGTACCCCTCGGTGTGAAAACCCGAAAGGGCGCACTGGAAAAAGATAAAGGGGGCCAGTCCTGACGAAAACCCGAAAGGGCGGTAGGGCTGGTAAAGTGATAAAAAAAAAGAGACATACATGCAAGAGGATGGAAGCATAAACAGCTATGCTAAGCTCTATCCTTCATTCACTAATGTCATCAAGGGAGCCCGAGACAAGCCCTCGGGGGTAACTCAAACAAAAATGGGGCGTAAGAGCCCTATGTACAAGAAAGTGCCAGAGCTCGTCAACCACGGTGCACGTCCCTCTGCAACTCCGCGAGGCGAGTCTCCCCCTGGAAGATCTCCTCCCGAAGCTCATCAGATCGGCGACGGCAGGTCTCCACCTTTGCCTGGACAACGCGATGCTCCTCGGCAGCCTCCTGGAGCTCTCTCTGTAGCTCCTCTACTCGGAGAGAGGTCCTCCGGCTATCCCCCTCGAAGCTCGCAAGGTGGAGGTCGGTCTGAGCCCTGGCTGCTCGAAGCTCACGCAGCTTCTCCTCCTGCTCCTGGACCTGTAGCTGGGCTCTCCGTCTCTGCTCCTGTGCAAGATGGAGGCGAGCAAACTCGCTCCATAAGCCCTCCAGTCTCGCGGCCCACGCGTCTCGGGGAAAACTCAGTCCGTGGTAGCTTCTGGTGAACATCTCCAGATTGGCCCTCAAGGCCTCCACGGAGGGTAGTGGGTCAGCCCGGATCAACTGATCAAGACCCTGCAGGAGCTGGTCAGCGATGGCAACATGTAACGCCGTCCCGAGTGCAGGAGCGTCGGGCCACTCAACTCCAAGGGCAGGGAAATCCATATGTGTCATGCCTGGTCCTTCTACGGACCCTGTTTGTAAAAAAAAAAAAGAGGGAGAGATTGTGAGTGTATCACCACAATAATGTCATAAGAGTAAGACTCCAAGAGTGCAAACTTCAAGGACTCTTACCTGAAACAGTCTCACTCGCCGGGTTGGGCCCACGAGGAGATCCCTCTATAGGGACTAGGGGGCAACCATCAGCAAGTGCTGGTCCCTGCTCTGTGGATGGTATAGGCGTTGCCGACCTCTCTGCAAAGAAGGCAAGGAACGGAAAGTCTTAGCACTCCGGCCATATCAAAAAGCAGAATGAGCACTTCATATTTAATGAAGACATACCAGCCTGCACGGGTGCCTCCTCTTCAATCACAGCGGGGTCAACCCCTGTAGTTGGCTCCATGGAAGGAGATACAGCTGAAAGAAGGCATCCACCTGTCAATTGATGATTAATATCACAAATGAAAGGAGTCTTGTTCGATGAATGACAAAATTCCTTAATTTGACAACAATATACCTTTCGCTGCCAAACCAGTGAAGGTCGCGGCCTCGTCGGTGGTGCCTTGCTCTTCAGATGGCATGTGAAAGGAGCCTGGTGTCTGGTCTATCTCTGTGGACCGAGGGAGGCTGCCCTCCTCTTGATGATCGCCAACTGTTTCAAAACAGAAGCATCTGAGGATGTCAACATGCAGCAGTATGTGTGGCTGGAATGATGTACAGAGTATCTTTGTGCATACCTAAAGTCTGCACCCGGCTAGACTCTGCAACATCGGTAGTACCCGCCGATGGTCCCATATCTAGGGACGATGCCTCTTTGCCAGGGATTGCAACCTCTGTAGTTGGAATCCCAACCCTTTCATCAAAAGCTGGCAAGTCAGCAGAAGAGCCGACCTCTATGAGTCTGGAAAGCTCATCCAAAGGGAAGGTCGTCTGAGCAGCTGTACAACAATGAGCAAGACAAGTTAGATAAGCTCATTATTTCATGTACAGAAAGAAAAGCGGGGATCTTAAGTCACCTGGGCTCATCCTAATTTCGCCTTCTTCAGAAGAACTTGAAGAAGAAGAAGAAGAACTCCCGCTGGAGAAGGTGCTGGAAGTCCCTGTCCTTGATAAGGTGTCAGAGCCTCTCTCTCCTGAAGAACCGGACGGCAGAGAAGTCTCCTCGATGCCAGAAGATCCCTTTCCCCCTCCAACGGCAGGGAGAGGGGTCTGAGCTCGAGAGGTCTCTACAACATGCAATGCTATATTAGCTGAAGCACATACTTCATCTATTTGAAAGGGGGAACAAGGGAAGGTTAAACATGCAAGACGCCAACCTGCCTCCGGAGCAACAGAGCTCCCGCCTGTATCAAGTGCGGGGGAATCGCCAGTTACAGGCACGTAGTCATCTGCGAGGAAGTCCAATCCGTCAATATCCACGCTGATGTCAGGAATGGACTCGTCCACCTCCAACCCCGCCTCTGTGAACACATCTCCGGGGCGAGGAGAAAAGCTCGCGGTAGGCATAGCCTCAGGAGGAGCTGCAGCAATAAGGAGAAACAACAATCAGATTACAACATCTTCAAAACAGGTTGCGATACTGATTGAAAACAAACATTCCCCATTCTTACTCGAGATCTCAGTTGGAGTAGGAGACCCCTCCTCAGGACGCGGGCGAATGGTAAGACGCGGATCACCCTCCGGGACATCAGTCCGTGGCCTCTTCCCGCGCCCACGAGCCTCTGAGCCAGGAACATGTCCTGCAAGTAAAAAAAAAGATTGCATGAAATCAGCATCTTAAATTGCAGAGCAAAAGGGGACAGGGTTAAGTAAGTCAGCAGATACCTGGATCCCCAATAAGCCTCTCAGGCTTCAAAACGACCTGCTCGGTCTTCAAGCCAAGGGCCTTAGCAACGTTGCTCACAATGGTCCATATGGCATTGGGGGTGGTAGCCACCTCCAAATCTGAGATATACTCCAGGGGACCTGCGCAACCTACGGCGTTCATGATGTGGATCCTCTAAGCTGTGAAGGCACTGCCTCCTAATGCCCCCTCTGGAACAGCTTCTGATAGTTGGGACTGGGTCTTCAAACCACAAGAGGTCTTCAGATCCTCCCACAAGGAGTAGAGGGCCAGAGGGTCAGGGTCTACCCTCCGACGGGCAGACCTAGAAGACGAAGCCGCAGCTGGTGCACTCCGCAAGGGCTTCAAGGCCCCGGTATACTGACTCCTGTCAACAGGAATCGAGAGTCCGTCCGCCCTCCAACGGGTCTCAATTTCATGAATGGCCTTGGCGGCCCCAGAAAAATGAGATCTAATGAACGCCGCATCCAGAAACAAAGGAGGCACATCCTCCTTCTTCAAGCGCCGTTCCTCTGCAGCTCGAATAACATCAGCTCGCTGTCTAAAAACATTGCTGAGTTTAAACCACCAGCACGCATAGTGTATATCAAAGAAACCTCTGCGTGTCTGCTCTGGAATGGGGTATTCCTCCTTCACCTCCCGGGAGAGGAAGTCATGCCATGAAGCCGCCACCAGGTGGAAGTCCCTCTGCCTGTATTGCCGAACGGCAAAGGGAAAATCTGCATGCTGAGGTATCGCCTGGTCGTACCCAAAATTCCTCGCGAATCTATGCGGGTAATATGGCTCCAGCACTGCCATACTGGAACGGCGGTAAACCAGAACGCTCGGCCGAACACAAATAACCCAATCGACCAATGCATGGTCGGAGGGTAGAGCCCAGGAGGATAGCCTGCAAACAACGGTGTCACCCTGCCGCTCTGTGTATGGACGGAACGAGCGAGAGCTGTGGTCAAACTCCAGACTCTCATCCCTCCTAGTATGGAGGAAAGACAAGGTACGACGAGCACTAGCGAGCTGCAAAACTGAGTCCTGGTCCGGATGACCAGCAAAAGCAAAAAGCAGAGGCGCAGCTGGATTATCCACCGGGGTCCTCTGTGACAACTCTGGCAACAACAGGCCGGCCCATGTACTCAGATAGTGGGTGGACATCAAGATATGCTTATCTCTAGGAGATGAGTGCGAAGTCAATGCCCCAAGACTATGAAAGTTGTTCGCCAACGCGGCTGGAGCAATGGCGAGCCTGCGCCCGCAAGCCAGTAAACAAGATGGGTAGATCACCTCTGCCCGTAGAATCCCCTCCTCTCCATGAGGGATCACAAAGCTGGCCAGCCAGTAGGCCAGGTAGGCTACCCGATAAGTCAGCGGCGGCAGTCCCCTCGAATTCCACCCCCCTCGGGGCGGGTAAGTGACGAGGGTGTGAAGCAAAGCGGAGCTCGACCTCGCGGCACTGCTCCCAAGACATCCCCGAGGTAGCAAACTCCTCGTAGAAACAATACGGACCGCTGTAGAAATGCGTGACCCATGCATTCAGAGTCACCCTCGGCGTCCGTGTAGATTTCTCCTTGCCCACGAGGGCCAAATCCCTCCAAGTCTTCATCAGATACCTGAAGCAATGTGGCATGAAATATCGGCCTGCTCCATCAGAAGCACTCAGATGCAGATCATCCAGGCATATCTCCTCATATGGCTGTCCGCAGACTGGGAGGCCAGAAATCCTGTGGAAAGTCCACAGGTCTAGTGAAGTCTCCCCCTCAGCAGTCATGAAAGTGTTCCAGCGCCTGTTAAATCTCTCAGCTAGAGCCTGGATCAGTCCGGTGTGGCAAGGATAAGAATACAGAGCTGCCGTCACTGCATGACGTATGCCTGCCCTATCAAGTGTTGTCCTGTAAACTAGCAGCACACCCCACAGCCACTCTGTGGCGCCGCGTCGATAACAATGGGAAGGAACAACGGCCCATTTCCCGTACCAGCTCGGGGTCCTCTGTGCCAAGATCCTCTCTAGCATGCAATCATCATCGTAATCATCATGTGCGCAGGCTGCGCCGGAGGGAGTCAGAAACATCCCGTCAAGAATAATATCTGCGGCCCTGTGGTGCCCGGCCAGATGCCAAGTGGCTGGTGAAGACGGTGCCGCCCTCACAGTAAAACTGTCAAACTCCCTGTAGGAGCCAAGACTCCTCTGGTCAGGGTACTGTCGCTGACGCGCAAAACCCTCTGGGAAGCTCGGATAAGAAAAACTGCAGGCGCTATGCATAGTATCCCGTCCGAGTAATATGGCCCGCTCCAGACGACGCCTCTCCTCTGGAAGCCTAGGATCGTCAGTCTCTGCTCCAGGCGGTATGAAACTCTGGATGAAAGGGAAAATGTGACGGTCCAGTGGAAAGTGGGGCGGGTAGCCGCCCGACCGGTCATAAGTGTAGCATCCCAGCCCCCGCGTAATCCTGGAGACGTCAACAACGCCCCCAGTGGTAGTAGTCTCTCCAATCGGGCCCTCAGCAACCCAAGTGAATCCGCGGTCCACCGCGTCAAAGTCCTCAGGAGTGATGCTGCGAGGAGGGAATGGTGGCATAGGCATGTCCGTCCTCCGTACATAATGATCATCACCACCGCTGGTCCTGGACCTCTGGGAAGTCCCTCCGCTCCGTCTGGAACGAGCCATGTCTGCAAGAGCTGCAAAGCCAAGAGCAGAGAAAGCGCTGTCAGTTAAACCAGCATATGGGCAACATCAAGACTACAGAAAGTCACACAAAACTCCGGCATGCCTATGAGCCCGGAGACTGACACAAAAGCCATGGAGCGCACGGGCCATCCGCCCCCACCTTCGGCTTGGATGTATGCCCCGTGGGGGGTATTTGTTGCACCCGTAATTTATCGTGCTAAAGGTTCGGGATTTTGATCTCGCATGTGACAAGGTTTCGGAAGCGGTGTATCATCATCCGATAGGATATTCCTACACGGGATCCCTTGTTCGGCGTAGTGCCGTCCCGTCGGATATTCCTAAGTTTAAGGCTTTATAGCCCACATGCGATGGCAATATAAACCCCTCGGGGGATGGCCACCAGCCAAGCACAAGCCACAATGATTGTCAGGATCATGTGGTTATATTAAAATCCCTACGGGATTAAGTCTCCGCCCTTCGAACGTGTAACTCCAAGCAAGGAACACTTCTACAACAACGAGGGAGATGCTGGAAAAGGTCTACGTACCAAGCACAACGTCCCTCGCACGTGTATCACGAGGCACGGACAACAACTCGTCCTCCTGCAGCGGCTTACGGCACGAGGAAGACGACAAACGAACAAGGAGGCGCTCCCTCTCGCTATTCTCCACGAGGTACGGCGAGAACCCGAAGCTTCAAATCCCCGGAGGCCTCCTTTTATTGAACTCACGCGAGGAATAGACCCGTCCGGGGGCGGAGGGACCCGTCCGGGGTCACCCTTACCCGGACGGGTCCGCCCGGGGCAAGAAGAGTCCCGCGCGGGACTCTCCCTAGGCGGGCGGACCCGCCCGGGGTCGTCCGGACCCGGGCGGGACCCACCCGGGGTCCGTGACCCCGGGGAGCCCCCCTCGGGGTGCGTGCGGCCCGGGTGGGGACCACCCGGAGTCCGCGACCCCGGGGAGGTCCTCCCCGGGGTGCGCGACCTCGGGCGGGACCCACCCGGTGTCCGCGACCCCGTTTGTGACCCCGGGGAGGTCCCCTGGGGGTCCGCGACCCCGGGCAGGTCCTGCCCGGGGGGGCTGCGACCCTGGGGAGGTCCCCCCGGGGGTCCGCGACCCCGGGCAGGTTCCCCCCGGGGAGCCGCCACCCCGGGGAGGTCCCCTCCGGGGAGCCGCGACCCCGGGCAGGTCCCCCTGGGGGTTCGCGACCCCGGGAAGGTCCAGGACCGTCCCGGGGACCTCCCTCTGGACCTTCCCGGGGACCTCCCACCCCGGGAAGGTTCCATTCCCGCGCACGGACTAAAAAAATTTGAAAGTGGGACCTCCCCGGGGTCATTTTCATCCCGTTGGACCCGTACGGGGTCGAACACTCCCGGGGAGGTTCCCCACTTCTATAAATAGCCCCCCGGAGGTCCAAAACAAGGAGAAGCTACTACAAGCAACATCTTACGGAGCACACTTGAAGCTTTTTGTTCGTTTGTTTCGGCCCGTGTGGGGTAAGTCCCCGGGTCTTGTACTTATGCCCCTACGGGGTATATTTACGTTTATGCCCCTCAGCGGGCCATGTTTGTAATTATGCCCCTCAGCGGGCCATGTTTGTAAGTCTTTACGCCCCGGGATGATTAAGTCATGTCTTTCTGCCCTTATAATGGCAGAATTACAAGAATGTCCTCCACGGGATCGTAAAAGACCCAAGTCCTGTAATTTGCAGTTATACCCTGCGACTTTTGTAATTAGGACTACGTCCCTATCTCCCGCTCTTACGCGGACTTTTGTACAGTCGATAACTCGCCGACAACCCCTGTACTCATTTGAACTATAGAAGCACTCAGCGTGTTTTATATGTATCCTCGGGTGGGAAAATTATAAGAAAACCCCCGACTTCTGAAAATTGCATATATCCCCCTCCTTCGATCCAATTGACAGATGTGTGCCTTCCATGAAGCCCCTTGTCACTACTTCGGTCTGGGAGTGTTGTCAGTTCAGTCCGACACTCGGATATCATTCCATAACCTAGGTCTAGGGTACGGTAAAATTACCAAAATACCCCTACAACCTAAAAAATGGCCTAGTAGCCTCTTAAAACCCTCTAGAAAGAGCCTCAGCGCCTTGGGGAGTTAGGGATCCGGTCTCACTTCCATTCCAGCTCAGAAATTTCAGCAATGTCCCTGGCATGGGAAAATTACCAAAATACCCCTGGGTTGGTACAATTACCAAAATGCCCTCGGGGTCTAGAAAACTTCCGTCTACTTCAAAAATGCCTATGGATTCCGCATATTTGCGCTTCCTTTCCTAAATCTTAGGGTTTTGCTCAGACCTAGCCCTAATTCAGTCGTTTTTGTTGGTCGGTGGTGAGTGAGTGGACATCATGAGCTCTCCAAGAGAGTTTGCCCTCAACATCAGAACCTTGTAAAAGACGTTAGGGATTTCTTTGACAATCAAACAAAGGTGTTCGGACGTTAGGCCGATGTAAATCAACACTGACTACGGTCAGTGGGGAGAGGTCCAACACTCGAACCCAAATCGTCTGATACGATGTGCAATCACGGAATCACCATCTATACTTAGAGGGGGATGTTTCTTTTCAAAAAGAACAAAGATCTATATTTTATCTACGATAAAAAAGTCAGTTAGATTTTTTTCGTGTCTCACAATGGCAGAATTACTAGAGGAAAGCAACATTTGACAGGGATAAGAGGAGAGGTGAGACAATGTGACTGATGTCCCCGAGAGGTTCGAGAAGAAATGCGCCAGTGCCTTCTGGGCAAAAAGGAGAGGATGCAACATAGGGCTGAAGATGAGGCTGAAATTGCTGAGGAGATTTCGGGCAGAAGGGGAAGGAGGGATGATGATGAGGAAGGCATCGAGGATTCATATCCAGAGCTGACTGAAGCAATGGAGCGTGAACAAGCCGCTCGAAGGAAAGGAAAAGCACCCATAGGTTCAGGGACCTACTCTAGTACAGATGCACGATGTTCTGACATTGGTGCTGCCCCGCAGAGAGCAGACCCCATGGACAGCTATCTGCACAGAAGGCCCCATGCTACACAACCTAAAATCAAGCAAGCATTGAGAGGGGTAAAAAAATCAACAGAAGTTGCAGGGCATGCATTTAAAAGTATATGCTAATGGTTTTTCTATACATGTGTCCCTGCACATGCAGCTGAAAGTGAATATTTCCAACCTATGATAGATGTCATAGCAGATGCTGGCCCTGCCTTGAAGGCCCCGTCACGTCGAGACATATACGGGCGTGCCCTTGAGGGAGAGGTTGAGGAGCTCCATGACTGGGTTGAAAGCTTCAAGCATATATGGATGGAGAGAGGATGCACCATCATGTGTGATGGTAGGACTGGTACCACGAAGAAGTCTATGATTAACTTTTTGGTCTATTACATCGAAGGTACAATATTTGTTAAATCTATAGATACATCAAATTATGAAAAAAATGCCAATTATTTGTTTCATTTGATGGATAAGATGATAGACCAAATTGGAGAGGACAATGTTGTACAAGTAGTGACTGATAATGAAGCCAATTATAAGGCTACAGGGAATAAATTGATGCAGAAGCGCAGGCATTTATATTGGCTCTCTTGTACATCACATTGTCTGGATCTGATACTTGAAGACATAGGGAAGGAAAATCATGTGAAGAAGACAATTGACATGTCACAGAAAATCACCCAGTATATTTATGGCCATCCTAGGATATTGAATATGTTCAGGGAGCATGCTAGTGGGGGCCGAGATATCATCCGTGCAGGGTCAACCTGATTTGCTTCGAATTTCATTTCTTTGGAGTCTTTACATAGGTATAAGAATGCGCTCAATTCTTTCTACTTTATCAAGAATGCGCTCAATTCTTTCTACTTTATCTCTATAGATATCATATGTATTTGATTCAAATTTCATTTCTTTGGAGTCTTTGCACGGGTATAAGAATGAGCTGAAAGCTTTCATGTACCATAATGCCATGCTGGAATACATAGACAAGTCTAATGTGGATGTTTAGATGGATTATTTGGATGTCTCATTGTGGAAGACAACAAATTCTGGGGCAGGGTCTCACGGTACATGAAAGTAGTCACACCCTTCGTGAAGGTCCTAAGAATGGTGGATGACGATGAGAAGAATGATATGAGATATCTGTACGCGGCCATGGACCGTGCCAAATTAGAGTTGTAGGATTCCCTTCTTAGAGAATATGCAAAGTGGTGGGAAATTATTGACCATAGATGGGACCACATTACACCACGACTTGCATGCATCTGGTGAGTGATTAATTGTATTGATATATTGTTCTTTAGGGGCGAGTTTGACTACAGGTTAAAGTAACACGGTTAGGATAAGCGCAGGTAGGGTACCACTCAAGGATAGGTTAGAGTAACACGGTTAGGATAAGCGCAGGTAGGGTACCACTCAAGGATAGGTTAGAGTAACCGCGTAGGATGACTTATTCTTGGCTGTTTGATAAGCTGTTAGGACCTATCCTTGGGACCTGGGTAGGTCGACCTACCCTTGGGTATGCCAGGGGTGGGTGACCTACATAGGTCGACCTATGCCCAGGCATAGGTCGACACCCCTGGGTAATGGGTAAAGGTCGACCTCGAGTGAGCCATTCCGTCTATTAATTTGAGCAAGTCACCCGCCCAGGGATATCTCATCCCTGTCGACTTTAGCCGTTTATCAAACTTGCCCTAGGTTATTTTATATCTAACATTTAGATAACTATACACAAATGCATGTTATTTTCTCAACCCTCGATTTATGTGCAATGCCAATGCACATGTTGATGGCGAGGTGCTCCAAGACACTTTAAAAGTCATTGGTCGTTTATCGAGGACACCAGGAAAGAGACTTCAGGCCGAAGTAGAGGTTAGCCTTTATTGATTTTATCAATAAGACGTATAGAATTTACTTAAGTCATTATGTTAATCTATTACTTTATCTTTGTAGATGAACTATTATAGAATGAGGACTGAGACATATTCTGACTCCCAATTGCAATACGCTGTGGGAAGAGTGAGTTATCTTTGTGCTTTCTTAACCTCAATATGTATTAGTACATCATGGAGAATTGATCTTTATTTACATCTTACTTATATTCTTTCACATTGGTTGGTGGAACAGCTGACTGGTGGAGCTGAACAATCGAGATGTGGGCAGTAATGCATTGGTTTTCATTGCAATTAGGGTGCTCAGTCAAACAACATCAGCAAGCCAATGTAAAAGAAATTAGAGCACGTTCAGCCTTATACACTCAAAGGTTCGCAATCGGCTAAAGGCTGAACGGTTAGAAAAATTAGTTTACTGTCACTACAATATGAGGTTAAGAATAATGAATATGAAGCTAAGACAACAGCTGAGGGACAAACGCGTCGCAAAGGATGCAACTCCAGAAATTGATGTGGACGCTTTATTTGATGATGACAATCCCTTGCAGTCTTGGGTGGAGATGCGAGAGCAGGTTGATGAGTCCGTTTTTGATGTTGATGATAGAACATGGGCAGAGGGCATACTAGATGAAGATAAGCCAAGAGATCTAGAATTTAGAAGAGCAACAAAGAGAGCCAGAGATACTCATGCGCACCAGAGAAGGGACCCAGCTTTATTTGTTGATGACACTGAACAACAGCCTGAGTTTGAGCTAGCTAGACACTCAGAATCAGATAGCAGGCCAATCACTCCTAGAATGGTCAAGCCACCTCCATCCTTAAGAAGAAGTGCATCAGTGCATGAGCTAACTGAGAGGACTAGTGCTGCTGCTCTAGAGGACCCGACAATTGAGCAGTTGAAACAGATTTACGTGAGGCACACGCCAAGGGGAAAAGGACTCATGTCAAAGATGACTGAAAAAATCACACCAAAATAGAAAAAAGCATCCCCAAAGGCTAAAAGACGACTGGTTTCTTATGGTTCTGATGATGATGGTGATGATGATGATGATCATCATCATCCCAGTGCAGCTGCGGGTGCTACTACTGGCGGTGGCACATATGGTGCTCCTTCCTCCTTCCACGTAGACACAGGTAGAGGATACAGTCATAGTGAGCGAGGATATGATTCACAGAGCCAATATGGGCATCCATCATGTTATGAAGGTGGCCAACAGGAAACAGCCATTTATGGGTGGGGTCATCAACCAAAATTTCAGTTCCATCCTGTTCCTCTTCTCATCCTCAAGATTCTTATGCTGATTCTAGATTCCAATCAAGCCAAGAACCTTACACTCCAAGAGGGATCCAAAGAAAGATGCAGGATTTGGCTACCTCATTGTTTGGTTATAGTGAATATACAAAGTACATGCAACCTTTTTATGAGACGCAACATCAAAATCTAGACGATGAGGGAGAATGTTCTTTTAGTTATCATCCTTATTAGTGCATTATTATTTAGGTAATGATCATTTAATTTCTGTAACATTTAATGTGTCTAATTAGGTTTATTGTACTGCTTGAACCTACTTCATGCTTAGTATGTACTCAAGAATATTAGTTTAACATGTTCAATGCTTAAACTTCAATGCCTACTTCATGTTTATTGCACTTAATCCAATTTCTTTACAGTCAAATGTATGTCTAATGAATTTTTTGATTTTTATGTGATTATTCATATTTTTTCGATTTGTTTTTGGTTTTTTAGATTTATTTTGATTTATTTTGAACCTAAACCGACCGTAATCGAAATCGAAACCGAGTCGTTTCGGTTTTGGACTCGGCCGAAATCGAGTCCGAAATCGACATTGCCATCCCTGCCCGGGCATCCAGGTCGACGATCTCGAGTTCCTGTGTTTTCGGCTCTGGGTGTTGAGCCTTAAAGTGGGTTCGTCGCATTTCTTGCCTATTGGAGGGCCCAAACTTGCTAAGCTTGCCCGTAGCGCTGTCCAGGCAATTCGAATTAGCCCAGGGTTCTTCCCCTTTACTACGACCCCTTGCCCTTTCATACCTTTCATCTTCCTCTGCTCCAGTGCACTGTTCCTCGGCTGGCCGAGGAAGAACTCTCACCTGATAAGTAGCTCCGTTGGCTTCCACCATCACGACTGCCATGACTTCTTTCGCATTGGAGACCTGCACCAGTAGGTCGAGCATTGACCTGCCTTCCCTCACCTCCAGGTTGATCGAGCCTGGAACCACTTCCCCGAAGTTGTTGACAATGAGCGATGCTCCGACCTCATCATAGAAGATGAGGGGGGACCCTACTAGAAGGATGGGGAGTTGAAGCTCTTTGGGGTCTGGGAAGGTCCCCCAGCTCACTCTCCATCAAGCCAGCTTGAAGAGGCTACCCTCCGTCCAAAGGAAACCTGCCGCCGCTGCTGCCTCCACCTCCTCTACACTTGGTTCAACGGCCACCCATCCTTGCTCAGTTGGAAACTTCCCATTCCGCCTCTCTACCATCCCCCTTGTAATATCCCGGACCTTTCGGATCCTTCTTCGTGGGTCCCGGATCTGGTTTCTTGGAGTGTCCGACTCCGTTGTGTCCGAAATTTCGTTTCGGACATCTTTCGTGTTCGGATCGGCGCCATCCGGAGTTGTTTCGGAGGCCCGGAAGTGTTCCGCGACTTTTCCGCGTGTGTTTTCCGATTCTCGGTGTGTGTTTCGGTAATTCCTTCGGAACCTCGTTGCGGGTGAACCGGGTCGTTCACCTAGGCGAGAGTGGTACCGTTGCGATCGGTGCGTTCCGAGGATCGCGGAAATGTAATTTTTGATTTTTCGGTATTTTCTAGAATTTTCAGATTTTCTATAAATACCCCCCTTTTTCTCTCTCTCCCCACCCTTCTTCTTCTTCCTCCCACCGTGTGAACCGCCCCCCTCTCCCCCTCTCTCTCCCATTCGATCGCGGCGGGCCTCTCTCCGGCTGCAGACGGCGGCGGGGCGACGGCGCGGTTGCGTGGGCGGCTGCGAGGCGAGCTCGTGGGCGTACGGTGTTCGTGGGAAGCGTGAAGGAGCGGGGTTTCCAAAAGCGTTCTTCGTGATTTGAGCTTGATTCGGCGGAGCTTTCGCTCCATTGAGGTTGGGGGACGAATCCCTATGCTCATCCCGTCATCCCCTGCGTTTTCTAGGCCGAACGGGAGCCGAGAGGGGTGTCTTTGAGCGGGTTTGGGAAAAAGCATGATTTTGGGAGAGTTCGCCCAATCTATGATTTTAGGCCGCGATTTCGCGTTTTGATGGCTTAGAAGCATGCTAGGGGTCCCCAGGGGTCTTCCCCTCTGATTTCCCCCTCTCCTATGGAGGCATGGGGGCGTGGTTGGAGTTTTTGGGCGTTTCACGCCGTTTCGCCCTCGGACGGGTGTGACGGTCCTTCCAGTGACCGTCACACCATGTGACGCGCCTGGATGGGTGCGTCACAGTCCTGTTGTCACCCAACTGGCGTCTGTGGGCTGTGAGGGTCCCCCGATAGACCGCCACAGGCGCTGTGACGCGCCTGGGTTAGACTGTCAGGGACGAGTCGACCGTTGGCTTTACCGTTGGTTTTTGACCGTTGGGGGTCGAGGCATGTGACGCACCAGGCTTGGCGCGTCACAGTCTTGTGACGTCCCTGTGTGGGTGCGTTAGAGTGGACGCATTCCCACACTGTAACGCACCAGGCTTGGTCCATTACAGCCTGTGACGCACCAGGCTAAGTGCGTTAGGGCCTGTGACACACCGGGTGGCACGCGTCACAGTATGTTTCCACTTGTCTTGTGACGCACCATGGTAGGCGCGTCACAAACTGTAACGCACTAGGGCAGGTGCGTTACGCGCTGTTTTGCACTGGGTATCTGACGCCCCTGTGTTGGGCCGTCAGATGGCTGTGACGGTCTAGCCTTAGACCGTCAGAGCATGTGACGCGTCTAGAGTAGACCGTCAGGCTCAGGGTTGTCCCGGGTGGTTTGCAACCCCGTTTCTTTTTCCGACCGTGGTCACCGTGCGACGGTGCTGGTACGTGGGACGGTCCTCGTACGTCGTCGGATGCAGACGTTGTTTTCCGTTGACTTGAGAGTCTACTCCGTAGTGACCCTCCATTAGTCGTAGCCTGCTTACACGCGTGTGGTCCCACCAGGGAGTGGTGGAGAGGCTACCCTTAGAGACGGTTTGTGGACCGGTTTCCGTCGGGCCACGTCTTGCAGCCAGAGTCCGGCTGAGGGGAAAATCGGTCAGAGGGCCAGACCAGGGACGCGCGGTCTGTGTGTGCACACGTGGTTGGGGGCGGTTGGACCCACGCTGACGAGCGTGATCCCAGCTAGTCACTTATTTGTGGTTACTTGTACGGTGTCTCAGTTCCCGCTGGGCCGGAGGGATACACCTGAGACGCGGACTAAGTCGTCAGTGGACGCATCCGGTCTTGCTTCTAGTGGGAGGTACTCCTGTCGAGTTGGGAGTGACAGACTGTCAGTCTTTGCGACTTCGACCTTCGAGTTTGATCGTGTTGACCGTGGTGTTCTGGTCGTTTCACCGTGGCACGGGTGTCGATTTTCGTGCCGTGAGATCGGTGTTTTGTAGATTGCAGGGCTTCCCTTTCCGAGGTACTCGCTTACTGCTAGCGTAGCGGTTTCCCCGTTTGTGAGGTAGGGTTCGAGTGATCCCTACTGAGTCTTGTTCCGAGACTCATTCCCTGCGTGTTTTCACCGTGTTTCAGGTGAGTCGCGGTCTCAGGGGAGCGCGTCTGAGGCTCAGCGTGGTTCAGGTGCCCAGCGTTAGTGCCAGAGGTCAGAGCCGGGGTATGTCCCGTGTAGCTGTACTTTTCTTTCTTGTCTCTGTACTAGTTGTGGACTACTGCTGTTGTTATTTGTTATCTTGTGGACCATGTATCATGTAAAATGTTAATCTATTTCCTGCTTAATTATATAACTGTTTAATTTCTGCAATTATTTGTGATACTTGTGTAGTCTCCACACCATCCTTTTAACCCTTCCGAGTCTTCGGACTTGTGGGTGACGGTGCGAGTCTCGGGGTATCGGGCCTTCCCGGTAATCGGATTCTCGGGTCGTTACATCCCTTGTCCAGGAAGGCTTTAACCTGTGGCCCCTCCACTCTCCCTTCCACGGTGGTCACCCAGAGACATCGCCTTAACCAGGCCATCCTGCTATGGAAGAGCTCGACCGGCATGTGTCCGCTGGTTAAGCAAGCCCAACTGGCCTCCCTCCATCTGATTGACAGACCACTTCGGCGGGCATCTGCATAGGAGCGCCTAAGAGGCCCTTCCCCCCCCCCCCCCCCCCCCCCCCAACTTGACCTTCCTCCGCTGGCAGAATGCAAGCATGATGACTATGGCCGCCACACCGATAGCACGTATACCCCTGGCACCATAAACAACGGGGAGGAGACAGATCGTGCGATCCCCGGAAGCCCGTCAGCGAAGGCAAATGTGAGGTCCTCCCCCTAGGGTAGTTTGCACCGGTTCGGAACTCTGGAGCACCCCTCATCTCCCCACGGTGATGTGCAGACCCCCAAGGCAATTGGTGATTTGGAAAACTTAATGCTGTGAAGATCTAGGTCAGTCTGAGGAAAATGTCACAAATTGAGAAAATCTGGAAAGTTTGAGGAAAAAGTGTCCATTACATATGGCTGCATGTAAAACTTTACACTGTCAGAAAATCAGAAGTAAAAAGGGCTTGATCCTGAGATTAGATTTTGAGAAAGTTTATGATACGTTTAGTTGGAACCGCACCTGAAACATCCTTGCTCAAATGGGGTTTAAGCAGAAATGGATAGGCTGGCTGATGAGTATTACTATTGCAAGGTACTCAATCATATTTAATAACTCTGTGGTTATTTCAACAGCTTTAGAGGGATAAGACAGGGAGACCCAATTTCTCCCCTTATATTCCTTCCAGTTGGTCAGATTCTCAGTACTCTTATGGGACCGGGATGCAGAGAAGGGTTTTTTGGATGGTCTGCAAATTGGTACGAATTTTCTCCAACTCTCCCATCTTCAATTTGGCAAATGACACTTGTTATTTATCTCTGGCCAGGCTGATAAAGTAAGAATGCTCACCTTTTACTTCTGCTCGTAGAAGTTGTAACTAGTTTGAAAGTGACTTTTGATAAAACAGAGGTCGTGGGTATTCATCTGGACTCAGATTATCTCAAGCAGGTTGCAGATTTTTTGGGTTGCGGCAGGGCATCTTTTCCCATAAAATACTTCGGCCTACCATTAACTGACAGTGCCGAGGACCCCGAGTGGGTTGAATGGTAAAGGACCTTGCCTCATGGTAGGGAGGTCCTGAGTTCGACCCCGAGGGAGGGGGGGTTACCTGGCTCACATTTAATCCTCGAGGGATGTAAGCCCGGGGTTTGCTAGTCTTGCAAAAAAAGACGGTGCCCTAAGAGTGCACCTTTTCCCATAAAATACTTAGGCCTACCATTAACTGACAGTGGCCTAAGAGCGAGAGACTGGGATGTGTTTATACTGAAATTCTAGATTGGAAGGTTGGAAAGCCAAGTTTGTTTCTGCAGGAGGTAGATGAATTTTATCCAAAACAGTGCTTTCATCTTTGGCTACATACCAACTGTCAATCTTCAAAGGCTCCTAAATCTGTTTTTAGAAAGATTGAAGCCATGAGACGCTCCTTTTTTGGGATGGAGGCAAAGGAGAGAACAAGAGTATTCATTTGGTTAGATGGGCTGAAGTTTGTAAAAATGAAGACCAAGGAGGTGTCGGGTTAGTGCCTTTGGAACTTTTTGATAGAGCAATGATGGCCAAATGACTTTGGAGATTGGGGACAGAGGATAAACTATATGGGTCAAAATTGTCAGATTTAAGTACCTCCGTAACATTGGGAAATGGTCTCTCACCCCTAACAGTTTGAGCTCAGCTTCTAGAATCTGGAAGAAAATATTCTCTATCGCAGATATGATAAAAGTCTCCACATCTCTAATGAACCTTTTTCCTGATTACACAGAAGCATCTATTGCATTTCAGTGGATAAGGGGTAATCTATTGAACATATATGGAGGAAAGGAGGAGGGGGTGGCTGGTTTATTCAACTTACAAGACAGCTGACAGAGTTGGAGTTTGAAGACTACTTGAATTTGTTACAAGCCCTCCCCAAAGAAGATACCAGATGCTGGAGATGGGAGCAGACAGGGCATTTCTCTGTAAGCTCCTTCACAAAGACTTTTAATGATAGCGTAGAAAAAGTTTGGTGGGCGAATACAGTCTGGAGTAAGTTTCTCTTCTCTGAGATCAAGTTATTTATGTGGGAAGTAGCCAGAGGAAGGCTTCCCACAGGTGACACGACAAAGAAAGTACTCATGATTGGGACATCTGCATGCTTGTGTTGTGACATTCAGGAGGAGAGCTTGAATTATATATTTTGCGAATGTGGAATCATTAATGTCCAGTGGGTGATCCTGTGTAAAGCTCTGCATATTAGCTGGCCAAACATCCATGATATTCATAATCTTATGAAGTGGTGGAATGGGGCTTCTCCTAGCAGGCCGAACAAAGACGCATGGTCAATCCTGCTCCCAGCAATGCTCTGGTCAATTTGGCAAGAGAGAAACTGGAGGAAATTCAGACAAGAAGCAGCACATCTTTTTATATCCTCAGAAGAGCTGGTCATTTGGGGGGGGGGGAGAGGACTGGTCCAAGGCAGTGGGAGTATCAAACTCAGAGGATTCCCTATTAGAGAAGTTCAAACAATGGAGAAAATTTATCTCTTGATAGCTTCTAAGTTTCCCCTCTACTCTCAGGAGAACAGGATGAGCTGTCTGCTTGTGTTTTTTCAGCTACCCCATCAGGGGCCCATTTCATCTGTGTTATTAGCAGTTTTTTCTCCTGCATGTGAAACCATTTGCACATTGCTTTCTAATGAAATGTGACATCCTAGTCACCTTCCAAAAAAAGTGTCAATTACATATGAAAAGTTAAAGTTTAAATTATTATATCAAGCATATAAAATGTACCCCATCAGGGGCCCATTTCATGTGTGTTATTGGCAGTTTTTTCTCCTGCATGTGAAACCATTTGCACATTGCTTTCTAATGAAATGTGGCATCCTAGTCACCTTCCAAAAAAAGTGTCAATTACATATGAAAAGTTAAAGTTTAAATTATTATATCAAGCATATAAAATGTGTGACATAAGAGTAAATTATTTTTTTCGAAAGTTCTGAGTTGTGATTTATTATAACATTAATATTTTTTTTCCTGTGATCTGCTTTACACATGAAAATTTGATGAGACAAAAAGTGTAGTCAAAACATGATTTTGACCGAAAATTGCTAATTTTCATGATGCTGCTGTCAGCCCTGACTTTAGAGATAATTTTTAAGAACTAATCTTGTTTTGAATCATTTCTCTAAACATACTTGAGATTAAAAATTTTAGATTAAAATCTTTACAAAAGTATAGTTCCTTTTGTACAAGTCATCACATCCACCACACATTTGCTTCCTCAACAGTGAGGCGACAAATCCTTTTCTTTTATACTTGAGATTAAAATATTTAGATTAAAATATTTACAAAAGTATACTTCCTTTTGTACAAGTCATCACATCCGCCACACATTTACCTCCTCAACAGTGAGGCGACAAAGTTTTTTCTTTTTTTACAAGAAAAAGTGGATTGCAGCACCGATTTTATTAGTATATAGAGGAGGTGACAAAGGCATTAATTGCTGAAAAATTGTATGCATTAGATTTGATTCTCGTCTCTGACTCTCTCTTTCTCTCGTACAAACACATAGATCTAGCATCTCAGCCCCTCTCTCTCTCATTAAATGCGGTTGTCCTTCCTTTCATCCTTTCATACCCATGGCATCTCTCTGTGTGAAATGGCAGTTGTGTACGGATAAGTGAGAAACTGTGTACATTAGATAAGAATATGTAAACTTGACATTATCATCTGTTTCTTCCTACTGCATCAATATGTTTCTAATTAGTTCTAGTAATTAAAGCTGTCCTTTCTTCTAAGTTATTCCCTCAAGTTAGCGACTCTGACATTGAAGTTGTTTTGGAGGTCTATTTGGTGGATTGAATGGATTCCTGTTTGGCAGTATCTTTCAGTCTATCATTGTTCAATGTGTTCTGAGTAATCTCAAGAATAATGATGCATCTGCTTTCTTTAATATGATTAGACTTTATAATAATGCATCTGCTTTCTTTAATATGATTAGACTTTCTGGCCACTACCTTGGCTTTGTTGCTATGACTTTGCGCTGAGTGGGGGGGGGGGGAAGACTTCTGAAAATTTAATTTAGTCATGTTGCCACATGTCCACTTCTGACATTTAGCATAACATATCTGTTATGGGTACTCCAATGCCTACAAGCTTGTCAACATGTTCTGTCTCTCAAGTGCAAGATCTGAAAAATTTCTGAACATTGACGGCTGTGTTCTCCATCAATCACCGACAATTTATATTATTTTAGTTGTGAATTTCATGATAGATGCACGTATGTGAGTACTCCACTCCATTCTTGTGTTTTAGTTTCTAATGTTTGTCATGTACGATGCATGTTCATGTTGGCACTTGACAGGGTCCATATCCTAAAGATTGTTATTATTTTATTTGTTCTATGTTCCATGAGACTTTCTATGGGATTATAGATTCATCAATGACTTGACTTGAAACTTTACATTATGTTGTAATTGTCCCACTTGGATAACTGATCAAGTAATTTTTGTATTGTTACTTTCTAGTGATTACCTCACGCTTTGGTGTTAATCGGGACATAGTAATTGATGGATTTGTGCCGCCATCCACAAGTGTTGCACCAATGTTCCCCTTTTTTGACAACTCAGCTGAGTGGGATGAATATGGTGAAGTTATAAATCCGGATGACTATGTTATCAAGTTAGAAGATATGGATCGGCCATCCATGCATGTAAGTTTTTGCACATATCCAGCATGGCATTCAAGATGAATGCAGATATTGAAGCCAATTTCGGCATATTGTCCATTTCATTCTTTTAATTGAATGGTTCAACTAATCAGAATTCTCATCAGCTTTACAGTTTGTGTCCATGTGTTTGAATGCATAAAGAAAGGTTTTTGCTGCTGAGAAGTCATTCAAGCCCTTGTTGTTAATATTTTAATGAGACACTCCTGATTCAAGCAACTTGGAAATCTTTTTCTCAACTGTTCTAATTTTCTCTAAATGTCCAGGCCCTAAGCTTCATCTCTCTTTACGTGGTCCTCATTTGAGTACAAAAGGAAAGTTTTGGATACTTCCAAACACTACTTTTTTAGTGATTTGTACTGAGTTGGTGCATGAACTTCACATGAAATGGAAATAGAAGACAACACCACAATCAGAGGAAGGCCTCCGAAATAGCTTTGAGGGATCGGATATAGGTGGACAAATATAAACAGGGGAGTAAGGTTAGGTTGAGTGAAGCACCACAGCTCATGTGACCACTGACCACCAAAATTTGAACTCACAACTTCAATCATTTTTAAGCCTGGTGTTAGAATGTATTATTGATGTTTCATCTATAACACAGCAAATAATGATTGATGGCCACCTTTTCGCCTGGTCTGCCATTTCTTTTATACATGTTTTTATATAAAGATATTGAACTCCGAACAATGTAATTGAGAAATTGCAGTTACAAGGATCTGGCTATTTTCATTGGCATGAATGTTTCACAATTACTTACTGGAGAAAGAAAAACTGAATATGTCATAGCTTTGTGATATTGCAGTATTAGAGCATGTGGTCTTTGTATATAATGTGTACATATCCATGTGCTTAATAATTAAGCGTGAGCTGAAAAGTGTCCCTCCTCTTTAAGACATATACTTCTCTCTTTAGCAAGCAACTGTACTTGTTTGGTGGCCTTATTCCATGCTTTTATTGTTTAAATATCAGTTATGAATGTTTTTGTGTAGGAACTTGGTGGTGACATAGATGGTAAAGTTGATGAAGGCTCAGCACACTTGCTTTTGGATTCCACACCTTCTAAAGTCATTTCAAGTGAAATAACGGTTAGTTTGTTTGTTTCTTGGTTTTCTATTTTTCTCAAGGACTTGCCATTGACAAAATGACCATAATGAGTATTGTTTTTGAGAACACGAGAATAAGTTGTGTAATGCATGGACTAGATATTGACAAAGTGTATTTCCTTTAAAATATGGTCGTTGTTTTTCCTCCTCTTATTGGTTACTTTGGTGGTTATTACTGATGGAAATGATTAATTTCAACCTGGAAGATGTCTTAACAAATGTTCAAATGGTGCTTCAAACAAAGTTACGAAAAATGACATTCAAGTCGGTTTTACATGAACGAGTAGTTTTGTTGATTCATGGAACATTGTTGCAGATATTCTGCTTAGTCAGGACCAGTGGTGTCAGAGTTTTTCCTGTTTTGTTGCTTTGTCATCAATCGTGCTCTCTTCGACGTTTAAAGATCGAATTTCTAGAGTAATGTGGGAAACCCTGTCAAGCTGGGGTACATGAGACACTTGAAGATTCTCCCCATCTTTCGTCTTTTCTTCTTCATTCTTTACTGCAACATATCTTACCCTTCTTTGTATGCCTTGTCATCAAGGAAGGCAGAATCGGGGATCAGAGTCGGATCACCAGGTCAAAAACCGATCTGGATCGGTTGGATTGGCCGATCTGAGGTGATCCTTGGCCGATCCTTTACCTAGCCCACCTATGTTCCAGGTAGGATCCCCTGTAAATGTTATATAAAGCCTCTTGTCAAATAATATAAGTACTATTCATTGTAAGGGTTTTTATATAATTTTATACCTTTACCTTCTGTTCTTTCCGGAACTTTCTTTTCTTCTTCTCTTTATGCAGCCCTGCAAGTGAGGCCATGGTGGCCAATTGCGGCGACGGCGATGGCGACGCCGGCGGCTGATGGAGACGGCGACAACGGTAGGTAAGTATTTTCTTTTTTCTGATTTCTTTTTCTCTTCTTCTTCTTCTTCGTCTTCTTCTTCTGCTTCTTCGTTTGCAGTTCTTCTTCTCTTTCTTTTCATTTTTTTTAAGGCCAGTGGGACTGGTCTGGGGATCGTGCCAAATCGGCCGATCCAGCACATCTTCTTCTTCTCCTTCTGTTCCTTCTGGCGTGTGTGTGTTTTTTTTAATTAAGGGTGGTGATCGCACAGATTGGCCGATCCGGGCCCGATCCGTCCCGATCTGAGCTGATACCATCCGATCCACCCAATCACGGTCATGACTCGGGATAAGCCGGCTCGGGATCGGATCGGACCGCCCGAAATCCGATCGGATTAGGCGATGCGATCCGATTCTGCCTTCTCTGCTAGCCATGTTAATTTAGGGTCAGCCAGGTCAAATAAAGCACCAACGGATCTGTCAAAATTTTATGAGTGATGCTAGCCCACTCCCAGATTTCAGGCTTTGGCTACAATTAAGTCGGGCCATGCAGGAGGACAGAAACCTGTCATGGATGTTCATTCACAGCCATTAATACTTTCTGGTGATCCTCCCAAGATTATCGGGTGATCTATTGATGGGACTGACCTAGGGATCGTGCCAAATCGGCCGATCTAGCGTGTCTTCTTCTCCTTTTGTTCCTTCCGGCACGCGCGCGTGTGTGTGTGTGTTTTTTTTTAATTAAGGGTGGGGATCGCACCAGATTGGCCGATCCAGGCCCGATCCGTCCCGATCTGAGCTGATACCATCCGATCCACCCAATCCTGGTCATGACTCGGGATAAGCTGGCTCGGGATCGGATCGGACCGCCCGAAATCTGATCGGATCAGGCGATGCGAGGCGATCCGATCCGATCCGATCCGATCCGATTCTGCCTTCCTTGCTAGTCATGTTAATTTAGGGTCAGCCAGGTCAAATAAAGCACCAAAGGATTTGTCAAAATTTTATGAGTGATGCTAGCCCACTCCCAGATTTCAGGCTTTGGGCCATGCAGGTCCATGGAAGGCAGTATCGGCCGAAGCCGATACGTTTCGGCCGGTACCGATCCGAAACTGGCCCTTAACACTGTAGCATGTCCGAAACATATTAAAAAATATTTTTTTAATGGTTTCGGCCGAAACTCACCTGTTTCGGTCCGAAACCGGGCAGGTTTATTAATTTTTTGAGTTTCTTGAATGGTTTCAACCGGTTTCGGCCGAAACCGATACCGATACCGAAACCGGTACGTATCGGTTTCGGGACCGGCCGAAACCGGTACCGAAACCGATACTGCCATCCTTGATGCAGGAGGACAGAAACCTGTCATGGATGCTCATTCACAGCCATTAATACTTTCTGGTGATCCTCCCAAGATTATCGGGTGATCTATCGATGGAGTTAGAAAGCTAGTACACATGAACCTAATGTATCAATCAGTGATTTCCATTCTGCAGGTCTGAGATTAAGGCATTTTTTAGGAAAAACAGAAAAGAAGATGTAACACTTTTACATTTGCAATTGATACATGCTAGACATACTTTATCAAACCTGGATGTAACGTTGTATGGACGTGAAAGCACATATTGTCAACAGAACAGGAGGATAGTGCACAAAAATGAGAATTAAAATTTATTGAAGATGTGCACTGGAGGATAGTGCATATTAAAGGATGAGAAAATTTAAATTTATTGATCAATATTGACTATCTGATGGGATTCATGAACATAATTAAAATCAAATACAACATTAGTGGATAAATCTTTAAAACAGTACGCATGATTTTGGATGAATGAGAGTGAAATGCTGGACCGTTCCCGTGGATGTTATGGCAGTAGTGCTTTAGCCTCTATCTAGCTTTAGTTGTGTTCTTTGATGACTTTGCCTAGAACTCCTGTCCACCATATTACTAGCTACTTCTGTTGCCCGTGACATTCTCAAGTTTAGTGTTTCTTTATGATTCTTTCCTGCCTGCTATGTTTTTGTATATTTCCCCCCTCTTCTTTATTTACATTGGAGGTGATAAAATTTGATATTTTCATTATTTTTCAGGTCCAAGTCAAGTGCGCACTGGTTTATATGGACTTTGAGGGTCGTTCTGATGGGCGTTCTGTAAAGTCAATCCTTGGGCATGTGGCACCTTTGAAGCTTGTATGTCTTGATCAGATTTATATCCTTAAATGTTTAGATGACTTATAATCAACATTCTGGGTCTGATAATGTTTATATCATACTCCACTTTAGTGGCATTATCATACAAATCATAGCTGGGAAGTTGGAAGCGCACACCCAAATTGTGATTTTTGTTCTGTGTAATACTGTACTTAAAATGCGCAATCTGTGAACTTAACCGTTGGAGATATTTTCTGTCATGTTTGTTGTGATCTGAGCTTTGGCTCTGTGAAGTTTTGTTGGCTTTCTAGTCTTTTGTGGTTCCTCTTCAAGGGTACATGTACATTGTAAGTTCCTGTTTTTTTAGGAAGGTCTTCTTTCTTTAAATTTTTTTAGAAGGTAATTCCTGTTAAGAGTGATAAACCAACTCATCGGCACTTGTACATTGTAAATTCATGTTCTTTAGTAAGGTCTTTTTAAAAAAAAATCTTTTTGGAAGGTAATTCCTGTTAAGAGTGGTAACCTAGTAACCAGCTCATCAACCTGTCTTGACTCTACATGAAGAAGTGGATTCAAGTTGACTATATCTGGTGCCAGGTCGTGGAACTTGTTGCCTATATTTTCATTTTTCAGTCCATTCACTGAATGGATTAGAGTATTATGTGAGGCACAATCTGACTGATCATAAATGATGCACACCACCATGAGATGGTCCAATTATGGGAAACTACTTACCTGCACAAAATTTGGAGCATAAACATGCATTTCCAGACGTGAACAAATCTGTTATCAACCTATTTTCCCTCGAGTCTTCACGAGGCCTCACCTGGGCAAATAGAAAAAACACCCAGAAAATGTACTTGGATCTGCCTTGGATCCACAGTGGTCAAGTGAGCAACTTAATAGTGGTTGTGTTCATGTCTTAGCTATTAATCTTCACAACTCTAAACTGCGTGGGGTAGGAAGGAAAGAACCTTGCATGCTTCAGCAGAGAACTGATGCGACCTCAGGTTCTGAAAGCAATCCCACATTCCTGCTACCACTTTTCCTTCATTCTTTCTCTCTCCCAGGATGGCCCGTAGGGGCCACTCACTGGAGCTTACCCCCAGGAGGGGTCTGGCAGGCTGACTGCCGACCTGCTTCGGCTGCGGGAAGAGGGGGCATATCAGGCACTTTGTCCATGGAAGGCAGTGTCGGTTTTGGACTTGGTTTCTGCCGAGTCCGAAATCGGCCGAAACCCAGTCAAAAGCTTAAAAAAATTGAAAATGGACCTAAAAATTCATAAACAAATAGATATAAATAGATATAAAGTTAAAAATCACATAAAAATCAGAAAATTTATTAGACATGCATTTAATTGTAAAGAAATTAGATTAAGTGCAATAAACATGAAGTAGACATTGAAATTCAAACATTGAACATGTTAAACTAATATTCTTGAGTACATACTAAGCATAAAGTAGGGTCAAGCATTACAATAAACCTAATTAGGCACAGTAAATGTTACGGAAATTAAATGATCTTTACCTAAATGAAGAGGCAGTAATATGGATAATAACTAGAACGTTCTCCCTCATCGTCTGGCTTTTCATGCTCATACCCATAAGAAGGTTGCATGTATGGTCTATATTCACTATAACCAAACAATGAGATAGCCAAATCCTGCATCCCTCTTTGGATTCCTCTTGGAGTGTTTGGTTGGCTTGATGCAAATCTAGTATCAGCATAAGAATCTTGAGGAAGAGGAGGAACTGGCCGGATGTGGATGGAACTGGAATGTTGGTTCATAACCCCACGACCCATAAATAGTTGCTTCCTGTTGGCCACCCCCGTAACCTGATGGATGCCCATATTGACTCTGTGACTCATATCCTCTCTCACCCTGACTGTATTCTCTGCCTGTGTCTGCTTGGAAGGAGGAAGGACCACCAACATCCCCACTGCCAGTAGTAGCACATGCAGCCTCCAGTCGCTTTTTGACCTTTGGGGATGTTTTTTCCTGTGTCGGTGTGCTTTCTTCAATCACCCTTGACATGAATCCTGTTCCCCTTGGCGTGTGCCTCAAATAAATCTGCTTCAACTGCTCAATTGCTGGATCCTCTCGAGTAGCAACATTTGTTCTCTCAGTTTGCCCATGCATTGATGTACTTCTTCTTAAGGATGTAGGTGGGTTGCCCATTCTAGGAGTGACTGGTCTGCTATCTGAGTCTGAGTGTCTAGCTGGCTGAAAATCATGTTGCTCCTCAGTGTCATCAACCCCAGGTGGGTCCCTTCTCTGGTGCGCATGAGTATCTCTAGCCCTCTTTGATTTTCTTCTGAATTTGGGATCTCTTGGCTCATCTTCATCTAGTATGCCCTCTGCCCATCTTCTATCATCATCATAAAAAACGTGCTTATCAATCTGCTCTCGTGTCTCCACCCAAGACTGCAAGGGATTCTCATCATCAAATAAAGCGTCCACATCAATTTCTGGCATTGCATCCTCTGCGACACGTTTGTCCCTCAGCATTTGTCTTATCTTCATGTTCTTTATTCTCAGTCTCATATTGTAATGACAATAAACCAATTTTTCTAACAGTTCAGCCTTCAGCCGATTGCGAACCTTTGAGTGTATAAGGCTGAACGTGCTCCAATTTCTTTCACATTGGCTTGCCGATGTTGTTTGACTGAGCACCCTAATTGCAATGAAAGCCAATGCATTACTGCCCACATCTCGGTTGTTCACCATTATCCACCAGTCAACTGTTCCACCAACCATAAACAAATGCATATAAGTTGTAGAAATATATATTCAGGTTAAGAAATCAAAAAAATAAAATATACCTGGGCTCACTCTTCCCACATCGTATTGCAATTAGGGGTCAGAATATGTCCCAGTCCTCATTCTATAATTGTTCATCTACAAACATAAAGTAATACATTAACATAACTACTTAAATAAATTCTATACCTGTTATTGATAAAATCAAATAAAGGTCAACCTCTACTTCGGCCTGAAGTCTTGGCTGGTGTCCTCGATAAACGACCAATGACCTTTAAAGTCCCTTGGAGCACCTCGCCATCAACATGTGCATTGGCATCGTACATAAATCGAGGGTTGAGGAAATAACATGCATTTGTGTATAATTAACTAAATGTTATATATAAAATAACATATAGGCATTACCCCACCTTCAGTATAATTAATCACTCACCAGCTGCATGCAAGTCGTGGTGTAATGTGTTGTCTCATCTCTGGTCAATAATTTTCCACCATTTTGCATAATGTCTGAGAAGGGAATGCTGCAACTCCAATTTGGCACGGTCCATGGCCTCGTACAGATAATCCATATCATTCTTCTCATCGCCATCCACCATTCTTAGGACCTTCACGAGTGGTGTGACTACTTTCAAGTACCGGACACCCTGTCCCAGAATTTGTTGTCATCCACGTCGTGACAGACATCCAAATAATCCATCTGAGCATCAACATTGCCCTTGTCGATGTATTCTCGCAGAGAATTGTGGTACATGAAAGCTTTCAGCTCATTCTTATACCTGTGCAAATAAATGAAATTTGAAGCTGCATCAACTGTTACATATCAGTAAGGATAAAGTTAATAGAATTGAGATCAATCTTATACCTATGCAAAGACTCCAAAGAAATAAAATTGGAAGCAAATCTGGTTGTGCCTGCACGGATGATATCTCGCCCTCCACTGGCATGCGCCCTGAACATATTCAATATCCTAGGATGGCCATAGATATACTGTGTGACTTTTTGTGCCTTGTCAATTGTCTTCTTCACATGTTTTTCCTTCCCTATATCTTCAAGCATCAGATCCAGACAATGCGTGCTGCACATGGGAGCCAATATAAATGACTGCACTTCTGCATCAATTTCTTCCCTGCAGCCTTGATAAACTCACGTCGAGACATATACGGGCGTGGCCTTGAGGGAGAGGTTGAGGAGCTCTATGATTGGGTTGAAAGCTTCAAGCATATATGGGTGGAGAGAGGATGCACCATCATGTGTGATGGTTGGACTGGTACAACGAAGAAGTCCATCATAAACTTTTTGGTTTATTGCATCGAAGGTACAGTATTTGTGAAATCAGTTGATGCATCAGATTATGAAAAGAATGCAAATTATTTGTTTCATTTGATGGATGGCATGGTAGAACAAATTGGAGAGGAGAATGTTGTGCAAGTGGTGACTGATAATGAAGCCGGTTACAAGGCTACAGGGAAGAAATTGATGCAAAAGCGCAGTCATTTATATTGGCTCCCATGTGCAGCACATTATCTGGATTTGATGCTTGAAGACATAGGGAAGGAAAAGCATGTGAAGAAGACAATTGACAAGGCACAAAAAGTCACACAGTATATCTATGGCCATCCTAGGATATTGAATATGTTCCGGGCGCATGCCAGTGGAGGGCGAGATATCATCCGTGCAGGCCCAACCAGATTTGCTTCCAATTTTATTTCTTTGGAGTCTTTGCACAGGTATAAGATCTCAATTCTATTAACTTTATCCTTACTGATATGTAACATTTGATGCTGCTTCAAATTTCATTTATTTGCACAGGTATAAGAATGAGCTGAAAGCTTTCATGTACCACAATGCCCTGCGGGAATACATCGACAAGGGCAATGTTGATGCTCAGATGGATTATTTGGATGTCTGCCACGTCGTGGATGACAACAAATTCTGGGACAGGGTGTCACGGTACTTGAAAGTAGTCACACCTCTCGTGAAGGTCTTAAGAATGGTAGATGGCGATGAGAAGAATGATATGGATTATCTGTACGAGGCCATGGACCGTGCCAAATTGGAGTTGCAGTATTCCCTTCTCAGGCATTATGCAAAATGGTGAAAAATTATTGACCAGAGATGGGACAACACATTACACCACGACTTGCATGCAGCTGGTGAGTGATTAATTGTACTGAAAGTGGGGTAATGCCTATATGTTATTTTATATATAACATTTAGTTAATTATACACAAATGCATGTTATTTCCTCAACCCTCGATTTATGTACGATGCCGATGCACATGTTGATGGCGAGGTGCTCCAAGGGACTTTAAAGGTCATTGGTCGTTTATCGAGGACACCAGCCAAGAGACTTCAGGCCGAAGTAGAGGTTGGCCTTTATTTGATTTTATCAATAACAGGTATAGAATTTATTTAAGTAGTTATGTTAATGTATTACTTTATGTTTGTAGATGAACAATTATAGAATGAGGACTGGGACATATTCTGACCCCCAATTGCAATACGCTGTGGGAAGAGTGAGCCCATGTATATTTTATTTTTTTGATTTCTTAACCTGAATATATATTTCTACAACTTATATGCATTTGTTTATGGTTGGTGGAACAGCTGACTGGTGGATAATGGTGAACAACCGAGATATGGGCTGTAATGCATTGGCTTTTATTGCAATTAGGGTGCTCAATCAAACATCGGCAAGCCAATGTGAAAGAAATTGGAGCACGTTCAGCCTTATACACTCAAAGGTTCGCAATCGGTTGAAGGCTAAACGGTTAGAATAATTGGTTTATTGTCATTACAATATGAGACTGAGAATAAAGAACATGAAGATAAGACAAATGCTGAGGGACAAACGTGTCGCAGAGGATGCAATGGCAGAAATTGATGTGGACGCTTTATTTGATGATGAGAATCCCTTGCAATCTTGGGTGGAGACACGAGAGCAGATTGATAAGCCCGTTTTTTATGATGATGATAGAAGATGGGCAGAGGGCATACTAGATGAAGATGAGCCAAGAGATCCCAAATTCAGAAGAAAATCAAAGAGGGTCAGAGATACTCATGCGCACCAGAGAAGGGACCCACCTGGGGTTGTTGATGACATTGATGAGCAACATGATTTTCAGCCAGCTAGACACTCAGACTCAGATAGCAGGCCAGTCACTCCTAGAATGGGTAACCCACCTACATCCTTACGAAGAAATACATCAGTGCATGGGCATACTGAGATAACAAATGTTGCTACTCGAGAGGACCCAACAATTGAGCAGTTGAAGCAGATTTATTTGAGACACACGCCAAGGGGAACAAGATTCATGTCAAGGGTGATTGAAGAAAGCACACCGACACAGGAAAAAGCATCCCCAAAGGCCAAAAGGCGACTGGAGGCTGAAAGTGCTACTACTGGCGGTGGGGATGCTGGTGGTCCTTCCTCCTTCCACACAGACACAGGCAGAGGATACAGTCAGGGTGAGGGAGGACATGAGTCACAGAGTCAATATGGGCATCCATCAGGTTACGGAGGTGGCCAACATGAAGCAGCTATTTATGGGTCGTGGGGTTATGATCCAGCATTCCAGTTCCATCCACATCCGGCCAGTTCCTCTTCTCTTCCTCAAGATTCTTATGCTGATACTAGATTTGCATCAAGCCAACCAAACACTCCAAGAGGAATCCAAAGAGGGATGCAGGACTTGGCTATCTCATCGTTTGGTTATAGTGAATATAGACCATACATGCAACCTTCTTATGGGTATGAACATGAAAAGCCAGACGATGAGGGAGAAGGTTCTAGTTATTACCCATATTAGTGCCTCTTCATTTAGGTAAAGATCATTTAATTTCCGTAACATTTACTGTGCCTAATTAGGCTTATTGTAATGCTTGACCCTACTTTATGCTTAGTATGTACTCAAGAATATTAGTTTAACATGTTCAATGTTTGAATTTCAATGTCTACTTCATGTTTATTGCACTTAATCTAATTTCTTTACAATTAAATGCATGTCTAATGAATTTTCTGATTTTTATGTGATTTTTAACTTTATATCTATTTATATCTATTTGTTTATGAATTTTTAGGTCCATTTTCAATTTTTTTAAGCTTTTGACTGGGTTTCGGCCGGTTTCGGACTCGGCCGAAACCGAGTCCGAAACCGACACTGCCTTCCTTGGTTCGACCGTCAGAGGACGTTCGTGGTGACGGTGAGGGGACACCCTTCTGCGGGTCAGATGGTTAGGGGCAACAAGAGGTGTGTCGATGTAGGGGAGTTCCCGGCAGAGAGTCTGCTCAAGAGGGCAGACTGGTTATGGCGGAGCCTGTGCGTCACGGCGGTGGAAGGCGTGGTTGAGGCAGACGATGTCAGGCACAGGTTTGAAGCTCTCTCGGGGGGGGGGGGGGCGTTGGGACGTCTCATAGGTGTCCTAGTTGACCTTCATGGTGGTAGGACAGGAAGAACAGGTAGCAGCGGCGATGGCGGACACGGGAGTTGTCGTGGTGGGAGGAGCCCTCCTCCGGATCCAACGTTGGTCGAAGAACAAAGGGATCTTCCTGACCCCTAAACCGAGGAGGTTCCGTATCATTTTTGGAGTGCCCCTTCTTTTTTGCAATGAAGAGGGCATCATGTTCCTGGTGCGGACCTTCGGAAGTGTTGAAAGGGGTATCCTCGATTTCTGTCCAATGGGTTCGAGGATTGCTGTGATTGCCACTGTGATGGTGCCAAGTCCGTCGGCTATCCTGACCGTGGTTACAGTCGTCGTTGATGGCGACACTTTTGCCATTCGACTCTGGGTAAAGGAGGCTCTGGCAGATCAGCAGTTGCCGTCGGGAGGTCTAGGCCTTCATGGGCGGAGGTTGGAGGTTTGGGGATGTACGCCATTCGAGTTGCCGCGGGCTTTCAAATTTCAAATTCGGGTTGCACAGGTTGCTGTCTTCCTCATACTAGACTAAGCCAGGGCCTTGGGGCCTCTCCCAGTTGGACCACGGTCGCGGCAGATTAGGCGGGTCGGGCGGGCCAGGCAAGCCGCTTTCGCGGGTTAACTCTGGGTCTCCAATTGGGACCCAGAACTTACCCACTATCGACGTCCGCCGCGCTATCGGGTCCTAGGGACCCATTAGAGGCTTCCTTCCCCGCCCCGACTTCCCTGGCGAAGCAGTCTGGTGTGGCGCTTATCTCCGGCCTCCCACAGGGGTCGTTCCCTTGTCTGTTGGCCGATGAGGGGCTTCCGACGTTAAGTGGCCAATCCCCCCCCCCCCCCCCTTGCTGTGCCGTGGCGGGGGGGATGTGAGGCTTCTGCAGATGGGGGGCCAAGGCTTGATCTCTCAAGCCATTGCTGTGGGTGCTTCGGCCGTGACTCGTCTGGATTTCGGAGGGCATCTGACGAGCCTTTAGAAGGTCCAGCCTCAGCACCTTTTGTCAGGAGTGCATCTGGGGAGGGCGACAGGGGGTCCGATCCCCCCGATTGACCTCGGGCAGGTCCCACCCGTGGTCGCGCGACCCCGGGCAGGGCTGCCCGGCTCTACGTGGACCTGTCCGGGGTCGGGCGACCCCGCGCGGGTCTCCCCGACCCCGGACGGGTTCTTCTACCCCCCCTTTTATTTAAAAATTCCTCTCCCCCGGGGTTTTTAGGGCTTGCTGCTGTAGCGCGCCTCGTGGAGAGGAGAGAAGTGTGCCTTCTTGTTCGTTGTTCGTCTTCTTCGCACCGTGGGCTGTGAAGAGGGAATTTGTGCTCGTCCACACCTCGTGGAAGGAGGGAGATGCAAAAGATGGTGTACACACCGCCGAAGAAGTCCCACGCACGTGTATCACACAAGGGATAAAAACCTCCCCTTTTTAGTGTTTTGCCCGGAACCACGCGATCCTGACAACCGTGGTGGTTTAACCCGGTGCCCGACCACCTCGCTTGTTGCTAGGAGTCTAAAATTACAGAAATGGACGGGCTACAAGGTCCCGATGTGTGGAGATATTTCACGGAGTGGCGATACGCCCAATAGTGAACCCCGACTGACTCGAGGGTAATATGTCGATTTATCCAAGACAAATAGTGGGTGCAACAGGCTCTGCCTTCCCAATCTCTCTCTCTCTCTGTCTCGCCCTCTCCCCCAGACTCTCTCTGTCTCACTCTCTGTGACACACACACCCCTTCTCTCTCTCTCTCTCGCTCTCCATTTCTCTGTCTCTTTCTCATCTCTCTCTCTCCCCCCGCCAACACTTCTCTCTATCTGAGAGAGAGGGAGACAGAGAGGGGGGCAGACATAGATACATGTATCATTTTGATGATTTTTGATGTATTCTTGAGTTTGTGATTCATGTACAATTTTATGTATATCTTTTTGGTGTAACTTTTGATGTATATTAACATTGGTGGATGTGAATGGATTTGTTATTGTTTTCATTACTCTTTATTTTGTAAAATTGAGTTGTCAATTAGAAAAACATGTTTGCGAAATTGAGTGGTTAGTAGAAAAAACATAGCATTTTCTTAAAAATATGCTATATATATGAAAATGTTTTCCGAAATCACAGAACCCGATCTTCCGAGATTTTTTCGAAATCTCTCCGAGATCTCTTCTCTTCTGTCTTTCCGAGACAAAATCAATATTTGAGACAGAAAACCTTGATGGTGGCCTCACTGAAGGATGTTACAGTGGAGAGGGGATAGGGTTAGGGCGCTGGGATCGCGAGAATGGTGGTGGCCCCTTTATATCCTGTGTAAATTGGGCTGGGTAAAGGGGCGGGCCAAATGGGTTGCCCACTTAGGCTTGGCCCAAAGCACTGAAGGTGGGCTAGAGCACTCGAGGTGGGCCGAGGACCAGGGTGGTGAACCGGGCGATCGCGTAGGAGAAAAAAATACAAGAGCGAGGTGACTTGTCTCCACCTTGCATCACCTCTTTGCTTAGACGATCGCCTTAACCTTTGATAGCATATACCTGAGGAAGTGCAATGACTTATAAAAAAGTAACCGAGAAAGAAAAAAAAAGAATTTGGTAATTTGGGAATGTGGAATCTGCAAAAGTTTTTGTTTTTGTTTTTTGTGAATCATATCAAGTAGAGATTCAAATAGCCTGCTAGACCTACTTGGAAGAAGATGAACCCGAGTAAAATTGGGAGTGTCCCGATGCCGATGTGTCTGTCTGCTAATCTAACGAGTCAAGCCTTTGAAGTGGATCATTGTGGTCAAAATGATGCTTCATGTTCGTCTTCATTCCAAATGGAGATAGAGATGGAGTGCTAGACCTACTTGGAAGAAGATGAACCCGAGTGAAATTGGGAATGCCCCGATGTGTGTCTGCTAATCTAACCAGTCAAGCCTTTGAAGTGGATCATCATGGTCAAAATGATGTTTCATATTCGTCTTCATTCCAAATGGAGATGGTGATGGAGTGTGAGGTCTCTTGGAGGTACGATCTGCAGATATCAGTGGGCGGGGTATGAGCATTTTGATGCACTTTCTGCAGAATGCAACGGTAAAGCATTTTTGAGGACAGTGAACATGGATGGAGGGGCTACATTGAGAGTTTTATCAGTGGTCAATGAACTTTTGCTGCCATCATCGATGAAGATGAATGAACATGTTTGTCTTTGGGGGCCCTATGACTACCGAGTTTCAGGAGCATTCAATTTGGCATGTTGCTATCAATTAGAGTCGATTGCATTGCTGTATCTGGAGGGAGATGGTTCTTTGCAGAGGCATTTGTTTTTTGATGCTTGAGAGGTGGACTAGTTGGAAGGTGCTTTGATTCACAATAGGGGTTTTCATTGAGCAAGAAATGCCATCCATGTAGGGATTTGACATTTAAGGGGGATGGAGGTGCCATTGCTCGAGGGGCATTGGCGGAGGTGTTTTATTGTTAAAGGGTGATCTTGTCAAGCAAGAGGAGTTATTGTGCAAGTTCCCATTTTGTCACAAAGATAGCATATAAACAATTTCATACTGGCAAGTTTAAGTCTTCTACTTTTGGGGATGATGATCTGACAGATAATTTTCAGTTCACTGCTGTGATTGACTATATCAACCATTTTTCTAATGCCGAGTTAATTTTCAGGTGCAAAATTCTTGGTTTATTGAAAATAAAGTGGGCCATTGTAGAGATCTTTGGAAGCAGATAACTTCTGGTGATAATTGACCTGTGGCTATGAGGGAGAGATTGAAGAATAAGGAGCAAGGATGTTATGACTTGAGAAGGTTACTGGTATCAGGAGTCAGAAATTGCATGTCGTAGTAGAAGAGAGTCAGAAGTGGCATGTGATGACCTGACCCCAACTACTATGAGTCGTGTGGAGTTTTGTCACCATGGTCGTATTGTCGTTAGTTTGGGGACCTACCTGTAAGAGTTAGTGCAACAGACAAAAGAGACAGGCAAGGAAGTGTGCACCAGGAAAAATACACAATAGTAACGAAAGATAATCCACTAAAATTCTAAACAAGTTTGCATAATCCTTTTTTCGAGTACACATAGCTGCAGTATGAGCTCACATACATATATAAAAAGGAAAACACAACTGTAGCAGTAAAAATACAGTACTAGTAGTAGGGCACTCCACCCCAATTGTCTGACAATGCTTGCCCACTATCTCAACTTCCACCCCTCTACTTTCGGTCCTGTGACTCTGCAACCCAAAGGGAAAAGAAGACTGGTCAGAAGATGGCAGTGAGTTGCGAAAACCAAGCGAAGGTCATTTGAGGTGCTTCTTGAGTCAAGTCACTAGAAAACTTGAGGTACAATACCATGATGCATGAAGTTAAGCCATGTGCACAATTAATTAAGCTATGCATGCCTTCCCGAATGAATGGAACAGAAATATAGCCTATCGAATGCATAAGACTCAGAGTTGACATTTCCAATCTCAAAACTTTAACTTTAGTTGTAGAAAATAGGCGATGCTAAATCACCTAAACACTCACTTCAAGATAGGAGGCCTCCTTTAGCCTCTTGACATTGCTCATAAAACACTTTAAAACTGGCTAGACACACTCCACGATAGGATGCTTTCTTTAGCTCTTGACACAACTCATAAATCAAATGGCATCTTTATCATAGATTTATTGAAGGACATGAAAGCATAGGGGCAAAAAGGAAGATTAGAACTGGACTATCAAGCCAGTCAATTTGCACTGGCATTTTATTGGGTTTTGGGTTCCATCCAACCACTACCAGTCCATCCGGACTTGACTTTTTCTCACCAACATCATTTGTAGTCAGCTTTTGCTTTATTAACATCGTAGCAACCCAACCTAAAATGCCCAGAAGCAACAGGGTTGTCTGTACACTAGTCACGGTCATGCAGTCATCGCTTTGGTGGAGTTGCTCTGAAGTCAACTTGACTAGGCCTCAGCCTATCAACCCTCATGGGATGCTGGCCATCCTGAAAGGAGTGTAGGACTAGTCGGGCCACATGGTCCCTGAAACCGTGGCGTCCTGGACCCAACCACATGTGCACTCAAGGAAGACTCTACTTACAACTTGACTAGACCTCAGCCTATTAACCCTCATGGGATGCCGGCCATCCTGAAAGGAGTGTAGGACTAGTCGGGCCACATGGTCCCTGAAACCGTGGCATCCTGGACCCAACCACATGTGCACACAAGGAAGACTTTACTCACTATCCTAAGGTCAGTAAGTTCGAGACCAGACCCTGGTCTCTATGGTCACAAGGGTTTCCCGAGGTCCTGACCTCCCCCACGGTCATATTTGAACATCTCCAATCCCTACCCTGAAGGGATCCACCGTATAAGGGGAAATGGAACTAGTGTGACGTGTCACTGCACCTAAAACAACTAAAAGAGAGGCGTAGTATCATCACACAGTAATTAATCCCCACTCGGGACTTACGATCATTGATGGTCACTCGGGATTCAGACGGTGGGCCACTCTGGCCTTTTCCACTCTAGGTCATACTAAGCCTTTCATAAAACACATCCCCATACGCCTATCAAGCAGGAAACATCTAGGTTGGCTAGCTAACCCACGCTGAGTTACTACCACACCTTTCACAAATTAAACGGAAAAACGGTCTCTTGGCTTTCATCATGTGGTCTTCTAAGCATTATAAATTTAGGATCCATGGGTGTTAACCACTAAGGCCTCGTTGACCCTTAGCATTTGTTTCTTTAAGTCATGTCTTCTAAGTTTAATACTATGGAGCCAAATGTAAACTCTTATGAAATTCCAGCATGAATGACCACACAAACATCATGAACCAGTCAAGTCAAAGAGAGCTGAAAGCTTCACCTAGACAGTCACACATGACAAACACATGGTCCTTTTTGATGCTACAGTAAATATGGAAACTTGCAATTGATCCAAGTATAAACAGCAGAATCATATTTCATTCTTAATGAAAAGACATAGCGTAGGTTCAATCTTTAAAGTTGGATGACAGAAAAATTACATGTAATCAATGCAAAGCAATTGTAAATCCACCTAGGAGAATCACTCTGAGCACAAGGAATGTCTAAAATGAAATCAAACTACATAGAGAGCATGCACCCCTAATCATATAATATATAGCACGTACTCTCACTGTTTTCTGATCATGTAGCATGTAACCATGTTTCTATATTTCAAGGAAGCATTTGGACGGCATCTCCCCTGGATCATTCTTGAGCCCTAAACCACCCGAGCGTAAAGAAGTGGAAGGAACAACTTATAAAACCCGCAGCCTCAAAACAAAAACCTTATGTTTTACCTTAGAATAGTTTTACACCACCTAATTGACTGCTCTCCTCAGCTAGGTTAGCGCTCTCTCTCTCTCTCCCCTCCCTCCCTCCCTCCCTCCCTCCCTCCCTCTCTCTCTCTCTCTCTCTCTCTCTCTCTCCTTTTAAGTAGGACCCTATAAGATCTGAAAAATTATAATTAAAACCCTGCAAAATCTGTTCATTATAAAACAATTCTAAGGTTTCAAATATTGGGTCTACATTTTGTGAAAGTTTTTAGGCAAGTGATAATTTGTTGCAAGATGGCACTTGATTCTCTTTTTCGGAAGTTGATGGTGTTAGATTAAACTTGAGAAAGTTGTTTATTTTTTTGTTCATATTTTGTGTTCAAGGGGTGAGAGGCATTAATAGGGTTAAAAGGTGTACTTTTCTCTTCACTTTGGGGTAATAGTGTCAAGTTTGTTATGTGGTGGAGGTATATCACCTCAGCTGTCTTGATGCATCATGTCTGTTTATTATTAAAAACCAGTGCCAACTGTTGTGCCTGCACTTGCAGCCGTGTCAGCAGCAGTCAAGTCATCTATTAGAGTTTCCGGATTTTTTGTGCTTGCTATATGCTAAGAGATTGCCACAAATTCTGGAACATTTATATGTGAAAAATCAAGATCTGGTGTTAGGGCTATCATTGTGCATGTGGATGGTCGAAATCACAGATAATTATGTTGCTTCAACTAAAGATGCTGTTGGTGTCTGAGGTTCAGATGGATAGGAGGTTGGATACTTTAGATTCTCTAGTTACTGGACTATGAACCCCAATCATGAGGATAGTAGGACTTGGACATGGACTTGGGATTCTGATGTGGTAAGTAATCAATAGTGCCTGTATGAGACATTTTAGGTGATAGGATTAGCCTTGGCACATACCAGTTGATCATAGGGCATGGTGGATCTCTCTTCAGATTACACTTTGGGGCTTTTGAAGGAGAAGAATGCTAACCTCTTTTAGTATCATATGACATAATGGGTCCCTCTTCAAGCCTTCAAGCTATAGCTTGGGTCACTTGAATGAACATGGAACATTGAGCTTTTTGTCTTAATTGATGAGAGTATTGATGGTTTAAATGCTAAGTTAGAACGTTGGAGACATGTCTTGGAGTCTAAAGGTTTTAGAATTAGTTGGAGTAAGTCAGAGTTTTTGTACTGTAATTTTAGTAATGAGAGAGTGGCACAAGAAGACATGGTTCTAATTGATGGACAAAAGATTTCTAAAAGTATTAGCTTTCGGTACCTAGGGTCTATCATACAAGAGAATGGGGAGATTTATGATGATGTTGCACATCAGATTAAGGCAAGCTGGTTAAAATGGAGAAGCGCATTAGGAGTCATCTGTGATTGTCGTATACTTGTGAAATTTAAAGGGAAGTTTTATAGAACGGCTGTGAGACCTGCTTTGTTATATGGTACTGAGTGATGGACAATAAGAAATGAATACATTCACAAAATGTATGTAGCAGAGATGAGGATGCTGAGATGGATGTGTGGTAAAATAAAGAAAGATAAGATTAGGAATGAGCGCATCTTTGAGGATATGTGTGTAGCTATAATTGATGTTAAAATGAGGGAAAATAGGCTTAGGTCGTTTGGACATCTGCATCGTCACCCTAACTCAGCGCCAGTTATAAGATGTGGCCAAATCTTAATGGATGCTAGTAAAAGAGCTCGGAGAAGGTCTAAAATGAGATGGTGTGATGTTATTAGAAGGGACATTGCTTCTTGGGTTTAAATATGAATATAGCACTTATTAAAAATCTTTGGTGAAACATGATTCATGTACTCGACCCCAAATAATGGGATATGGCTCTGACGATTATGATGATGAACTATGGTTTATGCAAAGATTTGGGTAGCAATAGATCCTCAGTTTTCTTGTGGCTGGTAGGCTTTTATCTTGGGGTCATGGGGTGGTGGATACCTCACTTTTCATTGGCAAGATGGTTTTTTATTTGTTGTATGGATTTTAGGGAATTCTCTTTCAAGACTTTTTGATTATGGATCATAATGGTGGGGTGTGTGGTCTTTAGAAAGACCTTTCTATCCCAGGTTTCGGCTATTGGTCTACCTAATCTGAGGTGAGCCAGTGTAGAACACCTTGCAGGGAGACTATGGAGCAATGCCTGATTATAACTGACAACTAACATATTTTTTGCAAAATTATATCTTGTCATTCACTTAAGCTTTTTTTATCGTGGTTAAAAGTGTTAACATGGTGATCTTTATTGTTCTTTCATCTCCCTTGACATCGTAATCTCTTTCATTGTTGCTCTTTTGAAGGTTCTCATTCATGGTTCTGCAGAAGCTACTGATCATTTGAAGCAACACTGCGTGAAACATGTTTGCCAACATGTGTATGCCCCACAGATCGAAGAAACAATTGATGTCACCTCTGATTTGTGTGCGTACAAGGTACCGAGTCACTGTACTGTGCTATGTAAAATTATTTTTTGTGGTCTCCTTTTGTGCATTGCAAAATCGGCCAATGATCTAAGTTCAGCTAAATTGGATATAGTTTTCAATTGATCACATGGGGACCAATTGATCTTGCCTAAAATAACAAATTCCAAGGAAATATTCGGAGTTGGCAGGCTCTAGCTAATCTGCAGTGAAACCAGCCAGCTTATTGCCAATTCATTTCTGATTTTGAATTCCTTGCCAGTTGGTCAATTATTTTGTGTTTAGCTGTTTTGGGGCCTTTTTTGAACTTGCATTTGTTATTTTTTTACATTTATCTTTTTTATGTTATGTGGTCGCAGGTTCAACTTTCAGAGAAATTAATGAGTACTGTTCTCTTCAAAAAGGTGATATAATTTTGAGTATTTAATTCTTGATGTTCTTGTTCGTGCATGTAAATGGTATCCAATAATGGATTCTTTGTGCTAAAAGGCTGTGCAGTATACTTATTCTTACGGTATGTGGGCAGCATGAGTAATTGACAAACAAATGTTCTATATTGTGTAATTATAGGCTGAACATAATCACTTGGAATCTGTTTTGGGGGCTAGAAGAGCATTAGATAGGCTGTTTTAGAGAAATTATAGCTCAATATAGACTAATGAACCATTATACAAGAGAATGTGGAGATTTATGACGACGTTACACATAAGATTAAGGTAGGCTGGTTAAGATGGATAAGCGTATCAAGAGTCTTTTGTGATCGTCGTATGTCTGTAAAACTCAAAGGAAGATTTTATAGAACGGTTGTGAGACCCGCTTTGTTATATGGTACCAAGTGTTGGGCAGTACGAAAGGAACATATTCACAAAATATGTGTAGCAAAGATGAGGATGCTGAGATGGATGTGTGGCAAGACTAAGAAAGACAAGAATAGGAATGAGCGCATCCGTAAGGACTTAGGGATAACCCCAATTGATAGTAAAATGAGAGAAAATAGACTCGGGTGATTTGGACATGTGCTTCGTCGCCCTAACTCAACGTCAGTTAAAAGATGTGTCCGAATCTTAGTGGATGCTAGTAAAAGAGTTCGGGGAAGGTCTAAAATGAGATGGTGCAATGTTATTAGGAAGGACATTAAATTTCTTGGGTTTAAATATGAATATAGCACTTGATAGAAATCTTTGGCGGAATAGGATTCATGTAGCCGACCCCAAATGATTGGGATAAGGCTCTGATGATGATGATGATAGACTAATGAACCATCATGCAACATATGCTTGGAAACTCCACATTCTAGTTACTGATAACTACTTGGGCCCGTTTGGTATGGTTAAAACGGGCGGGAATAAGTCGGGTTAAGGGAAATAAGGTTAACCCCGATTTTAGGGTTGGAAACGGGGATAAGTCATTCCAACCTTTTGTTGGAATGACTTATCCCTATTTTTCTAACCCTATTTCACCCCTTGTGTACCAAACGTACATGAGAATAAGACTAGACATAAATTATCCTAGAATGACTTACACCTATTCTCCTCAAAATTTATCCCGATACCAAACATCACCAGTGTTTAGTCAGTCTTTGAATAGTAGTTTTATCAGGTTCTTGATTTTTACTCATTTCTTTTGGTTTTGGTACATTAACATGATTATCTTACTAGTCGTCAAATTTTCAGATGAACCGTAGGTCTTTTGTGTTGTTTGTGTTTCGTGAATGATTTTTGTTGCCTTCTGTCAGAGGAAATTCTTTATGAGCTAGACTGCAGAGGTGGAATGCTTTTGATCATGTAAATTAGTGGAACTTCATTTCTTCTGTAGTTTCAGCAATTTATTATGTGATGTGTACTCAAAAAGTTACAGTTTACTGGGGAGCAAATAGCCAAATGCAACCATGCAATAGAACTTACTCTGGTTTGAGATAAGAAAGCTGCGTGAGGAGGGATACAGGCATCAGACTCCCTGAGAAGGAGACTAGGGAAAGGTCTAGGATCCAAATACCTGGCTCAGGTGCTTCTGTACGTTACTTCTTCTGTCTGTCATCTGCTGACTTTATAGGGGAGATGGTCATCTTCCCTGGTGCTGTCGGATAAGAGGAGCTTTAGAATAAAGTTGTAAGTGTCTGACTCTTGAGTGCAGTTGTATGTGGGACAGGGAAAGTTTGTGAAAATTATTTTCATCTTCTTGTTGGGAGGGATATTGTTGAATAGTTATCACAGAAGAACCCCACCTTTTTCAACAAAAGAAAAAGAGAATTTTTGCCACATGGGCAGGTTTCTGGTGTCTGGTTGATTGATGGGGACAAAAGGGTGGAAGATTAGCATATGCAGTGTGCTGGTTGGGAGATGATGGGGTTGAGATCCATGCTCACTAAGCAGGAGTTCAAACAATTGGTTGAGGTGGCAGAGAATTGCAGAGAACTAATCACATCTTTATTGATGGTAGGACCTCTGATGAGAGATTGGTGATAATCACTGAATTAATTTATCTAGAGGTCACAAAGTTCCAGGGATTAGATCAGGCCGGATTGCTAATCCAAATGGATTTTTGCCCAATCTGATCTTATCCCTCTTCCTGATCCTTGGCCCAATTGAGCTGGATCAGCCAATCCAGCAAAGGATCTTCCATGGATCAGCTGATGGCCGAGCGCACACCCCCCCACCCCCCGCACACACGCACACAAGAAAAAAAAGCAACTCAAAAGAAAAAAAAAGGAGGGGAGAAAAAAACTTTTGAAATGCGGGCCTAGTCTGCCTCACCTGAATGCTCATGTCTCCTGAATGTGTCTCCTGCAGCTGTGCCTGCCGCCGCCGCCACTTCTTTTTCTTCTTTCTTTCATTCTTCGTCTCTTATTCTTTTATCCTCTGGTTGGAGGAGAGGAGTTTAAAGTATATATAAATGGGCATGGAGCTGGTAGAAGCACATAAAGTCTCACTTGATGGGATTGTATCACTTCCAGCCAATCAGGTTGGGATCAGCCGATCTGCTTCATCTCATGCCCAATGCAGATCCTTGAATCCTTGAGTGGTGAGATGAGATGGATATGAAATATATCTAGGACTTGTGCATGCTCATGGCAGAGGTAGATTCACTTTGCAATTAACATTGCTATCAAGCTCTGGGAGTTTCTGCTTGAAGAATGACAAAGTAGTGCAACTATCAAGAAAATCAGAAACAGATTTTGAAGGTGGGGTTATTTTTGTGGGCAATTGGTATTAAACTAACAATGTCAGTTTGTGTGTGGAGGGGAGATGTCGGAGGAACATAATAGTTGAATGAGTACTCAACCAATTCTCAGTTGTGGGGGAGCAGGCTGTCCAATGAACGAGCATTCCCTCACTGTTTGGCCATGATTGCTGGTAGCGGCCAGTTTCATATCTCAACTTGAATTTAACTGCGGCTTCAGAGTCAGTTGAAGTGGAATTTGAGGGAGGAGGATCGTATGCCTTAAGGTTAAACAGCCTTTTGGTGGTCAGGGATTTTGTTAAAGAAGCATCCTATTAGATGGTGATGATAGTCTTGGGGGCATTGAATCAAACTTGGTTTTCAACCTTGATCACCATTGACAGGAGCAGTGAAATTAAAGATGCCATCCATTTTGAAGATTGTGGTTTGAAGGTGTGGTCTCAGCCAGTGAAGGGGAGAGGTACCTTGGGTAGATGGGTTGGAGGCTTAGACAACCATAGAGTTGTGCAACTTGAAGTTTTACTGGAGGGATTGAAAGATAATTACATTAAACCGCAGCGCACCGGCAAGGATGGCAGTGTCAGTTTCGGACTCGGTTTCGGCCGAGTCCGAAACCGATACGACTCGGTTTCGGTTTCGGCCGAAACCGTCGGCTGAAACCGGGCGAAACAGAGTGAAAAGGTTGAAAAAAAATAAAAATAAATAAATAAATCATAAACAAATAGGAAAAAAAATAAATAATCACATAAAAATTAAAAAATTCATTGGACATGCATTTGATTATAAAGAACTTAGATTAAGTGCAATAAACATGAAGTAGGCATTGAAGTTCAAACATTGAACATGTTAAACTAATATTATTGAGTACATACCAAACATGAATTAGGTTCAAGCACGGGGGCATAAACCTAATTAGACACAGTAAATGTTACAGAAATTAAATGATCTTTACCTAAATGAAGAAGTACTAATATGGGTAATAACTAGAATCTTCACCCTCATCGTATGGATTTTGATGTTGATACCCATAAGAAGGTTGCATGTATTGTGTATTTACTATAACCAAACAATGAGGTAGCCAAGTCTTGCATCTCTCTTTGGATCCGGGTTGGCAGTATCGGCCGAAACCGATACGTTTCGGCCGAAACGTATCGGTTTTGGCCGGTACCGATCCGAAACCGGACCCGCTCACTGTAACAGGTCCGAAACCTAAAAAAATACTTTTTTAATGATTTCGGACGAAACCATTAAGGGTTTCGGCCGAAATTGACATGTTTCGGTCCGACACCAGACGGTTTCGGCCGAAACCAGACATGTTCACTATTATTTTTTTTAGTTTTTTGAATGGTTTCAATCGGTTTCGGCCGAAATCGAAATCGATATCGAAACCGGTACGCATCGATTTCGGTACTGGTCGAAATTGGTACCGAAACCGATACTGCCTTCCTTGCTTTGGATCCCTCTTGGAGTGTAAGGTTGTCGGCTTGATTCGAATCCAGAATCAGCGTAAGAATCTTGAGGAAGAGAAGAGGAACTGGACGGATGTGGATGGAACTGGAATGCTAGTTCATGACCCCACCCATAAATGGCTGCCTTCTGTTGGCCACCTCCATAACCTGATGGATGCCCATATTGACTCTGTGAATCATGTCCTCGCTCACCCTGACTGTATCCTGTGCCTGTGTCTGCATGGAAGGAGGAAGGACCACCAGCATCGCCAGTAGTAGCACCTGCAGTACCTGTAGCACCTGCACTGAGATCATCATCATCATCATCACCATCAGAAACCAGTCGCCTTTTAGCCTTTGGGGATGCTTTTTTCTGTTTTGGTGTAATTTCTTCAGTCACCCTTGACATGAATCCTTTTCCCCTTGACGTGTGCCTCAAATAAATCTGCTTCAACTGCTCAATTGCCGGGTCCTCTCGAGCAGCATCACTTGTCCTCTCAGTTAGTCCATGCACTGATGTACTTCTTCTTAAGGATGCAGGTGGCTTGCTCATTCTAGGAGTGACTGGCCTGCTATCTGAGTCTGAGTGTCTAGCTGGTTGAAAATCAGGCTGTTGCTCAATGTCATCAATAAACAAAGCTGGGTTCCTTCTCTGGTGTGCTTGAGTCTCTCTGGCCCTCTTTGTTGCTATTTTGAATTCTGGATCTCTTGGCTCATTTTCATCTAGTATGCCCTCTGCCCATCTTCTATCATCATCATAAAAAACGAGCTCATCAATCTGCTCTCGTGTCTCCACCCAAGACGGCAAGGGATTCTTATCATCAAATAAAGCGTCCACATCAATTTCTGGCATTGCATCCTCTGCGACGCGTTTGTCCCTCAGCTGCTGTTTTATCTTCATGTTCTTTAATCTCAGTCTCATATTGTAGTGACAGTAAACCAATTTTTCTAACCGTTAAGTCTTTAGCCGATTGCGAACCTTTGAGACTGAACGTGCTCCAATTTCTTTCACATTGGCTTGCCGATGTTGTTTGACTGAGCACCCTAATTGCAATGAACGTCAATACATTACTGCCCACGTCTCGGTTGTTCACCATTATTCACCAGTCAGCTGTTCCACCAACCATAAACAAATAAATGTAAGGTGTAGAAATACATATTGAGGTTAAGAAATCACAAAAATAAAATATACCTGGGCTCACTCTTCCCACAACGTATTGTAATTGGGAGTCAGAATATGTCCCAGTCCTCATTCTATAATTATTCATCTACAAAGATAAAGTAATAGATTAACATAACTACTTAAGTAAATTCTATACCTCTTGTTGATAAAATCAATAAAGGCCAACCCATAGTTGTCAATGCGACAAGGCGACCCAAGGCGTTCACGGGGTCCCTAAGCGCTTAGGCGACAAGGCGTCCGCTTAGGCGTCGCCTAGGCGACACTTCGGCCACTAATTAAAAAATCTAAAATATATATCCTCCAATATATAAATCAAGAATAAAAAATATGAAAAATATAAAAAAATAAATTACATGAAGAAATTATTGTAATTAAATTATGTCAGGATTCATCCATAGAAGAAGAGTAAAGGATGCTTCTCTGCAAGGCTCATGACATTTCATTTTCCCTCAAACAGAGTAACAAAATGATGGTGGCATGCTAATTAGTTTTCAATGAAGCTTGTGAAAGAGTAGTGTGGCAGAGCTTGTGGAATCTAATATCCAATCATGACTTTCCTGTGCAGTGAATATCTTGGCTGAAAATTTGCATATGTATAGTTTGATTCACTGTTATTATGAAAGGGAATAAATATGGACTTTTCCAAGTTTGATCGAACTAGACCAGGTGATTCCCTATCATCACAACTATTTGTGTTAGTTGCCAGTGTGGCAAGTAAGATATGTAAGATTGCTGAGCATCAAGGTTGGTTGCATGTTGTCCAAGTTAGTGGTCAATATTACTTTTCACACAATATGAAGATGAACCATTAATGCTTGTGGAAGGCAGCTTTGACCAAGCAAGGACTCTCATCTTTATACACAAAAGTTTTTGACACTGTTCTGTGCTTAAGATAAACTTCCATATGAGCTGTATCTTAGAAATTCATATGGAAGAACATATGGTGAGCTAATAGTTTTCATGGGCAGTAAGACAGAAAGTTTCCTATCATATGTTTGGGCAGAAAAAAGGTCTCTGTTTTGAACGCTGAAAGCCTCTCTCTAGAGGGAGGATCATGTTACTTAAATCTGTCTCTCAAGCTTGCCAGAACATTACATGTATGTTTTCTTTATGCCTGTCAATGTTCAAAGACAATTGGACCGGATTAGTAGAAACTTTGCATGTGTGGGTGGGTGGGTGGGAGGGGCAAATGCAAATTCAACAGCCATTGTCTGTCCACCAGCAAAGGAAGGGGGGAGTGGGACTTGGCATCAAAATTTTACGTTTGATGAACTTGGGCTTCCATGGAAAGTGTCTATGGGAATTGCTGTCAGAAAGGACTGATCTATTTGAAAAAATAAATGTAAAAAGTTCAGAAAAATTACAAAAGAATATAATAACATCAAGAAAATTATAAAAAAGAAAGAGTTAAATGTACATAATCAGGTCGGATCCGGTTCGGGCAGGTCAAGGTTGGCCCCGCCTTGGCGCCTAGGCGCCCGCCTTGGCGCCTAGCCCGCCTTGGCGCCTAGCCCGCCTAGGCGATCGCCTAGGTCGCCTTTTCCAGTGTCAACAAGGCGCTGCAGCGCCTTGCCCTTTCAAGAGCGCCTGGGCGCCTAGGCGCCCGCCTTGACAACTATGGGCCAACCTCTACTTCGGCCTGAAGTCTCTTTTCTGGTGTCCTCGATAAACGACCAATGACTTTTAAAGTCCCTTGGAGCATCTCGCCATCAACATGTGCATCGGCATCGTACATAAATCGAGGGTTGAGGAAATAACCTGCATTTGTGTATAATTAACTAAATGTTAGATATAAAATAACATATATGCATTACCCTCATTTAAGTACAATTAATCACTCACCAGCTGCATGCAAGTCGTGGTGTAATGTGTTGTCCCATCTCTGGTCAATCATTTTCCACCATTTTACATAATGTCTGGGAAGGGAATCCTGCAACTCTAATTTGGCATGGTCCATGGCCTCGTACAGATAGTCCATATCATTTTTCTCATCGCCATCCACCATTCTTAGGACCTTCACGAGGGGTGTGACTACTTTCATGTACCGTGAGACCTTGCCCCAGAATTTGTTGTCTTCCATGATTTGGCAGACATCCAAATATTCCATCTGAGCATCAACATTGCCCTTGTCGATGTATTCCCGCAAGATATTGTGGTACATGAAAGCTTTCAGCTCATTCTTATACATGTGCAAATAAATGAAATTTGAATCAAATACTGTTACATATCTATAAGGATCAAGTATCAAGAATTAAGATCAATCTTATACCTGTGCAAAGACTCCAAAGAAATAAAATTGGAAGCAAATCTGGTTGGGCCTGCACGGATGATATCTCGCCCCCCACTCGCATGCGCCTTGAACATATTCAATATCCTAGGATGGCCATAGATATACTGTGTGATTTTTTGTGTCTTGTTAATTGTCTTCTTCACATACTTTTCCTTCCCTATGTCTTCAAGCATCAGATCCAGACAATGTGCAGCACATGGGAGCCAATATAAGTGGCTGCGCTTCTGCATCAATTTCTTCCCCGCAGCCTTATAACTAGCTTCATTATCAGTCACTACTTGGACAACATTGTCCTCTCCAATTTGGTCTACCATCTTATCCATCAAATGAAACAAATAATTGATATTTTTTTCATAATTTGATGCATCTACAGATTTAACAAATATTGTACCTTCGATGCAATAGACCAAAAAGTTAATCATGGACTTCTTCGTGGTACCAGTCTAACCATCACACATGATGGTGCATCTTCTCCATCCATATATGCTTGAAGCTTTCAACCCAATCATGGAGCTCCTCAACCTCTCCCTCAAGGCCACGCCCGTATATGTCTCGACGTGATGGGGCCTTCAAGTCACGGCCAGCATGTGCTATGGCATCTAGCATAGGTTGGAAATATTCACTTTCAGCTGCATGTGCAGGGACACATGTATAGAAAAATCATTTGCATATACTTTTAAATGCATGCCCTGCAACTTCTGTTGATTTTTTTACCCCTCTCAATGCTTGCTTGATTTTAGGTTGTGTAGCATGGGGCCTTCTGTGCAGATAGCTGTCCATGGGGTCTGCTCTCTGCGGGGCAGCACCAATGTCAGAACATCGTGCATCTGTACTAGAGTAGGTCCCTGAACCTATGGGTGCTTTTCCTTTCCTTCGAGCGGCTTGTTCACGCTCCATTGCTTCAGTCAGCTCTGGATATGAATCCTCGATGCCTTCCTCATCATCATCCCTCCTTCCCCTTCTGCCCGAAATCTCCTCAGCAATTTCAGCCTCATCTTCAGCCCTTTGTTGCATCCTCTCTTTTTTGTCGAGAAGGCACTGGCGTATTTCTTCTCGGACCTCTCGGGGACATTTGTCACATTGTTTCACCTCTCCTCTTACCCCTGCCAAATGTTGCTTTCCTCTAGTAATCCTGCCATGTAACTCCTTATCACAATAATTGCATTTAACTTTTCTTCTCTTAGCATCAACTAAGGAGAGGTGGGCCCACCCCGGATCCTCCTGCCCTTGCTGCTCCTGACTTTGTTCACGTCTAGGCATGACGCTGCATGAAGACAGGCAAAGAGAAATAGTTGTAAGTACAATGGAAAAATTAGGGCTTAATTAGTAATTAACCCTTAATCGCCTTTGGAAAAAATTAATTACCCGTATGCTCCCACCCTAAAATCTTCAATGAAGCTTAACTGAGCTTCAATTGAGTCTAAGCAAATCGAATTAGACAAAAGTCCCAATTTTTATGGACTAATTAGGGCTTCATTAGTAATTAACCCTTAATCACCCTTGGAAAAATTTAATTACCCGCATGCTCCCACCCCAAAATCTTCAATGAAGCTTAATTGAGCTTCAATTGAGCCTAAGCAAACCGAATTAGACAAAAACCCCAATTTTTATGAACTAATTAGGGCTTAATTAGTAATTAACCCTTAATCACCCTTGGAAAAATTTAATTACCTGCATGCTTCCACCCCAAAATCTTCAATGAAGTTTAATTGAGTTTCAATTGAGCCTAAGCAAACCGAATTAGACAAAAGTCCCAATTTTTATGAACTAATTAGAGCTTAATTAGCAATTAACATAATTTTAAGGAAGTAATTAGGGTTTAATTTGAAGTCTTAACATAATTCAAAGTTTAAAATTATCCCAACCAAAATAATTAACCAACAACAAATAAAAGTTTCAACCCAACCAAAATAACACAACAAAACAAACAAACCTAAATTAACCTCAACAAAATAACCTCTTACCTCTACACCTTCTTCGCAGCAGCAGCCGCACAACAGCAGGGAGCTGAGCTGCCGCATCAGCCAAAGCAGCAGCAGCAGCCGCAGCAGCAGTAGCAGGGCACCACCATCAGCTGCGGCAGCAGCAGCAGCTGCAGCAGGTCGGCGGTTTTCTCCCTCAGATCTGAGGGAGAAACGAAGTTCATGTGGGTTTTGGCCGAAACCGTCCGGTTTCGGACCGAAACATGTAAGTTTCGGGCGAAACCGATACCGGTTTCTCCTGGAACCCTTTTTTTTTTTAGTTTCGGGCCTGCTATAGTGAGCAGGTCCGGTTTCGGTTCGGTTAAGGCCGAAACCGATACGTTTTTCGGCCGAAACGTATCGGTTTCGGCCGATACTGCCAACCATGCGCACCGGTAGCATAGTAGCTTATGTTATCAAAGGCAATAGAGGCCGAAACGTATCGGTTTCGGCCGATACTGCCAACCATGCGCACCGGTAGCATAGTAGCTTATGTTATCAAAGGCAATAGAGGCGATCGCCTAGGCAATGGTTGTGATGGAGGTGGCCACAAGTCGCCTCCGCCTCAATCGCCTCAATCCGGCCTTGTGGGCCCGGCTCACCTCCGCACGCCCCATCCCGTTTGATTTTTTGTTTAAATTTATTTAAATTTGTTGTTAATTTTATTTAAATTTGTTTGATTTTAGGAATGAGTGAATTTAGGAAGTTTATTGATTTTATGTATATAATTTTTTGTGATATTTAGACATATTTATATTCTTGAATTATATATATTATTTTAATAAAATATCACCTCAAATGCCTAGGCCATCGCCTAGGCATTGAGGCATGAGGCGACCTCTTGGTCGCCTTGGTTGCCTCTCGCCTTTGACTACATAGATGGTATCAAACTCTTAGCCCAAAAAGGAAGCTGTCTGATTACACTCACAGATCATCTCTCCTCCTATAGAGCCATGTAGGTTTGTGCTGTAGATGATGATGGACGTTTTGGAAACGTGGAGCATGACCTGACCATAAGATTTGAAAGATCAGTTGGGTCGGGTTATTGCTGGTTAATCTGGGATGGCCTTTGCTTCTGTGACTCAAGTGCAAACCCAAACTACTATGCCAATTTTGTATCAATTCATTTCTTGTAGTTTGGTTTGAATTCGGCCACTATTCAAGGTCATGCTCTTTTAGATACACTTGTTCCAAGCTTAATCCCCAAAGTCAAACATGGGACCAAGCTAATTAGCAGGTTCTCTTGTCTTTAATAGGCTGAGGAGCAGTGGCAAGTGGAGACATACCATTCTCCCGAACTACTACACTCCTCTACACCCCTTCAGGCAGCTGTGGCAACTAGAAGGGAGAGTGAACTCTAGAATATCCCATGCCCATGTCCTTTGGATCAGTTGCATGGAATGCAGGATTAGCTGATCCTGATCCAAGTTGGTAGTTGCTGATCTGATTTTTAGCCATAAAACACCGATCCCCATGAAAAAAATGAAAACAAATATAAATCAATTGGGAATAGTTTCTTTTCTGGTTGAATCGGTATTAATTGAACTGAAATTGGCCAAAGCAGGCTGTGGTTCAGCTGATTCCTTTATGAATCAGCTGATCCTAAATGATTGAATTACAATAAAAATTGCAAAATTTTATGGAAACACCCTTATAAATTTCTATATTTTCACGAATGTTTTTTAATACATAAAGTATATTTTTATATGTAGATGATGTGTAAAATTACTTTTCAAATTATTTTAACTGGATGAGATCATTTCTATTGGATCAGCCGATCCGATATGATCTGGAACGGGATTCTTGATTGTTTGGAGCACATTGGGATCAGAGAGGTCCTAGATCAGATTTGGGCGAGCTGATCCCAATCTTATGCCTTGATTCTCACTCAATCATATGCTGACATGACATTGAGGTCCTATTCTAGGTCCAGTGTCTTCTTAATGGTGATGCTATCCAAAATCAAATTACCTGCTTAAGCAATGATGTCTCTCATTCTGGAGGTGACCTCTTGGATGGAGATTCTATTACCCACCATGGAGGGGGATGTACTAGTTGCAGATGGTGGTTCTTCTTGGACAAAGCCGAAAGCAGTCCCCAAGCCTATTGAATGGCATTACAATGTTGATGCCTTCTACTCTATGTAGTCTGAGGCGTGAGGCGAGCGAGGCGACCAGGGGGGCGCCTCACGCCTCAAAGGCCTAGGCGATGGTCGAGGCGTTTGAGGCGTTTGAGGCGAGAAATTAATAAAAAAAATAAAAATAAAATTATATGTCACAATATCACAAAAATATATATTTTTGAACAGTAAGTATCATAAAACTGCATATACACTAAACAAGAAATATCATAAAACTGCATATACACTAAACAGAGTGAGAGATCAGAGACAGTGAGAGATCGGAGAGAGTGAGAGACAGTGAGAGAGTGAGAACGGAGAGAGTTAGAGAGTGGAGAGAGTGAGAATGAGAGATCGGAGAGAGTGAGAGATCGGAGAGAGAGAGAGAGATCGGAGAGAGTGAGAGAGTGAGAGAGAGAGTGAGAGATCGGAGAGAGTGGAGAGACAGTGAGAGATCGGAGAGAGTGAGAGAGAGAGATCGGAGAGAGTGGAGAGACAGTGGGAGATCGGAGAGAGTGAGAGAGTGGACATACCGAGAGTGAGAGTGGCCGGAGGAAGTCGGAGCCGCTGCCGCACGCCGGATGAAGCCGGAGGAAGCTGCTGCCGCTCCCGCACGCCGGAGGAAGCTGTCGCCGCTGCCGATCGCCGGACGCCGGAGGGAGGACACTCGCAGTCGCCGCTGCCGCGGGGGTGGAAGCAGCGAAGGCAAAAAAAAAAAAACCCACAGTCGAAACCCTCGGGGGGGGAAGTTAACCGGACGGACTTGTATATCGGGTCGTTGAGACCCGATACGCGGATCCGGCGAGCGGCAGAGCGGGCGAGGCGCGCGGAGGCGGCCGACGCGCGCGAGGCGCTCGCCTCGGCGAGCCGGGACGGCACGAGGCGGGCGACGGGCGCCTCGCCCCGCCTCACCGCCTAGGCGACCGCCTAGGCGCGTTTTCAACTACATAGCTTCTACTTTGTCTCAGACTTGACAGAACCAGAACACGCGCGCGCGCGCGCACACACACACACGCACCCCAACCTGCAACCGTATAATCTTGGCTGGGTTTTCTTGAAATAGTGCATAAAATGAGGGAGAAGCTGAAGTGGGTAAGCAGACAAATATCAAGGTGGTTGGACTTCGATCCTGAGGAGCTTAGGAAGGAGATTCTCCTAAGGTTGAGTGGACAAGAAATACATGTATGAGAAGCATATAACCTAATGTCGTTGTGGCTGTTGGAGGAATGAGGACAAGGGAAATGTGTCTCAAAACATGATGCTATGAACAAAAACTTTTTTTAAGTAAACGAAGGAACTTGGTATAGACATGCACCAAGATTCTTGGATGAAATTCATCTCGCCTGACTGAACATTCATGGGCCAAAAAAATCATGTTCACTAATACACTAATTTGATCAAGTACAAGTGCATAACTAAAAAGGAAAGGGTTTTTTGCACAGATCTATTATTACAGGCGAAATTGTTGATATATCATTCCTGGAAACATATTAGCATGTATATCATTACTATTTTGAAAAACTTGCAAATATGCAAATTCAGTTAGCATGTATATCACTATTAGTTTGAAAAACTTGCAAATAGGCCACCACTTTGCGCATATTTGCAAGTTTTTCTAAATAGTGTTTCCAGGAATGATTTATCTGTAATGTCGCCTCTAAGCGTGCTTTCTGTGCAAAAACCCAAAAGGAAAATACAACTCAATTGACAGTACAAGACTAACCAACTAACATTGAAGACTGCTAACCCAAGAGTAGTGACGGTGCTCTTGCTTCAATGAGACTTTGTCTAAAAATTATTTACATAAAATTTGTGAGTCTTCTTGACCCACACCTCTTACATGTTTTTCATCCTTATAATGTTTCTTTCTTTATCCCATCATCTTTCATATGCATGTATGTATAATACAATGCATAATATTATATGAGGAAAATACACATAAATAACTTATGTTAAAGATAATAAGTCACATCATAAATCTTGAATACTGATAGGGTGTAGGAGATGCGCTATGGTTTAGTAACCCCCTTTGACCCCCATCTTTCTTATTTCGTATCTACCCAATCTATCTTTTATAGCCATTCACCTCTCTGATTGATTGTTCATTCCTTAACCCGAAGAGAGACGGATAATCACTCCTTGTAGGTTATAAAGATCAACTGAGATATTCTACTGGCTCAATCCCTTATCTACTGCTTAATAGTCTCAGAGTCTTTGGATCATGGAAGGCAGAATCGGTTGGGATCGGATCGGATTGCCCGATCCGATCGGATTTCGGGCGAAACGATCCGATCCCGATCCCAACTGAACCGATCCATGCCCGGGATCGGCCAGATCGGGCGGGGATCGGCCGGAGTGGCCCGGATCGGCGGATCCCAGGCCGATTCTGCATTCCATTACCAAATGCATCACTTCTTCATATTTCACTAAAACCATGAACTTTTTGAGTTGTGCTTTGATTGTCAAAGTTCTGATGTGCCTTTATAAGTTGATTTCTGGGTCCAAAACACATTGCTATGCACTGCTTTTGTAAATTGGCTATCAAAAGTTATGGAATGCCTCTTGTTCTGAAATGCATCATACTCATTTTAGATTTTAGATCATCTGAGATGTGGTTTTCAATCAACATTGACAGATGGGGTTAACTGAATGCAAAAGCTTTATCATATTGTCAATCATGCACAGAATTGATGATGTTTTTAGTGTCAATTTTTTTTTCTGTTGATATTCATTTTTTCTGATTAACCTTTGTACATGTTCAGCTTACCAAAAGCAAATAAAAAATCATTTTCAATGATGTGTCTGCACAGATTTTGAAGGAAATCTAGGTTATTCCTTGTTTCAAGCTTGCAAATATGTAAAGCTGCTGATAAACAGGTTAACCATTCTGGTATTAGTTAGAATACCAGATATTCAACTAAAGTCAAACTAAATCTGAGATTGCCTTGTTGATAGTTCCCTCTAACTTTGATGTTCAAGCAAAGAGCATGCATTACATATCTTTCCACTGCTAAATCATTGAATCCCAACCAATAAATGGGTCAGACAATCTGCAGACTTCCAATTAGTCCATAAGACTGATGCACATAGATACATGCACTTAATCAATGCATGCACCTCTATTTCACAAAATGATGAGCAAATGTCACCTATTTCACATTAAATTTGATATAGATCTATGTTAGCATTCTTTTTCTATTTTTTTAGATTTTTCCAGATTTATTTTGATTTTTTAGGCACTTATATCCCTAGCCGAGTCAGTTGTCCTGACTCGGCCGGGATCGGCCGATCCCACCGACCCGGATCTGTTTGGGACCGGGCGATCCGATCCCGATCCCGATCCCCGATTCCGCCTTCCTTGCTTTGGATACTTTAGTGGCAGAGATAGGTTGACAAGCTAACCTGGGATGTGTAGTCTCAATCTCTGTCATTGTAGTTCCAAGTGTGAGTGCACTCAAGTAGGTCCCTATTCATCGCCTTAGTAGGTTGTGTCTCGATACTGGACTATAGACCCTATACGAAAAAAGGATACTTCGTGCCTCGACTGTGGCACAAATCATAAAGAACTGACTTGGTGTCCCTTTCCTCGAGGAACAGCTCATATGGTCCATCCTGTCAAGGCAAGTGACACCACGTCATAATATACCAAAATGAGTCACAATTCGAGAAATCCGAATCTTAACGGAAGAATATTTAGCTTTAGATCATTATATAAATTCTGTAAACTCATATAGAATGCAATCCTTAATTAACCTTTCAATTACTAGAGTTTCATAATCATCTTTCTTCTCGTTATGGTTATGTTTGATGTCAATCATAGTCAAGGAAGGCAGTATCGGTTTCGGTACCGGTTTCGGCCGGTTCCGAAACCGATACGTACCGGTTTCGGCCGAAACCGTTTGAAACCATTTAAAAAACTAAAAAAAATAATGAACCTGTTTGGTTTCGATCGAAACCGTCCGGTTTCGGCCGAAACCCTTAATGGTTTCGGACCTGCTACACTGATTTGGTCCGGTTTCGGATCGGTACCGGCCGAAACGTATCGGTTTCGACCGAAACGTATCGGTTTCGGCCGATACTGCCAACCCTGATCATAGTGGGGTTCATATGACATTTTTAGTCAACTTATTCTAAAATTATCATATGATGCCATGTCACATTAAGAAGAATCATTAACATCAATTTATGTTGTTAGCACATCATGTTTTTATGTTATTATATGTAGATTTTTACTTCAAAATTTTGTATATACATTTATTGAAATATTCATCGTAAATAATTCATTGTTTATCGTACAGTTCTTTTTATAGTAATCAGGAATGCCATTTAATTATTATGGTAAAGACTTAATTAACTAAGAAGTATGCTAGTAATTTTTAGGTCAACATATGTTCTTCATTTCTTTAGTATCAAGTCCTAATTTTTTTCATATTTTTCATGAACATAGGATCACAAATAATCTGAAGTCTTTTTTATGATCATAAAAACGTGCACAAATACACTTAGTATTAAGTTTAACACGTTAACAAGAAACTTTTATTTCTAATCAACATAATAACTGTATCTTAAAGCATAACTATCCACTGTTAAAACTCAGCCATAAATCTATTTAACCTTTTGAAGAAATCCCGAACATCTCCATATACTCCTTCCTAATCCATGAAATTAAATGACAGTCTCTCATGTATTTCCTTCATTTAGGGCACTCCAAACCCTCTGAAAAATCCAAAAGTAAATGAGAGAATTGAGACAATATCACCTTGCCTTTTGATGGACGGAAATCGTTTGAACTTGGAGATGACGGTGGTATAGAAGCCCCTTTATGCTGGTGCACCTTCTCAGGCCACTCACTTGCTCTTGTACCTCATTGCAAAGGTGGATGTAAGCCCTTCTTCTTACCCCACTGTTGTTATGCCCTGTTCTTCTTCTCCCCCTCTCTTTCTTTTTTTCCGCTCTTTCTCTATCTGTTCTGTTCTCTCCTTCCCTCTCTTCTCTTCTTCAGCCCCCATCTCTCTTGCTTGTGCTGGAAACGAGAGGGGGTTGTGGCCGCCACCTTCTGTAAGTGTTAGGTTGTAGGAGAGAGAGGAGAAAGTGGTTGAAAGGGGGGGAGGAGCCTCATCTGTCCCACATAACCAGCCACTGTGAGATATGTTCTAACAGCTCATTAAGGCCACTAAAAACCCAGTAACAAGCATCATTTGAGCTGCTTTCTTGGATCATTAAGGGTTTAAATTTTGGCATTAACTTTAGGAAAAAAAACACATATAGCCTCATTTTTTTAGGCTTTTGAATTTACCCTATACGTTATAAAATTGGAAAAATTACACTGTTTCACTATGGGAGTCCTTTTTTGAAAGGTGGTGGTATGGTAGTCCTTAACAAAATTGACAATGATATATAGTCACAGATGTAATAGAATTAGATATTTCGGAGAGTATTTGTTTGCCCCTGGACTCACTATGGTTTATCTTTAGGTTCCTGTTTTTGGTCATTACATATGATTCTACGGTGGAGCAATGCTTCTGCATGGATTGCCATCTGGATTCTCTTTTTGGTGGTTTTGTATTGATGATGGGAATCATGGAGCTATTGATTTTTTTTTGGGTACAATTGTGGAAAAATGGGTTCATCTTTAGTCTAATTGGGAACATAATCCTGCTAATCCCTTGAAAAAAAATTTATAGCTATTGGCACGCTGAATGCAGTCTAATCTAATATTTTTTTAAGTTTCCAATTTGAGTGGTCCACTTGATCATGACCTGGATTTTAGCTGTTTTTATATATCATTGAGACACATAACTTATTTGAACCTTTGACAGGGGTGCATTTATCACCCACCTGATATAGCGCCCATCTTGATACAATACCCTAAATAAACAAGCTTTCATTAGTCTGATCCAGGCATATCAATTGTGTAACAAAGAGGGTTCAATGAGGCATTTGTGTCTCACCTCATTGCTTTAAGTGGATCTGACAAATATATATGCTGTGGAAAATATAAAAGCAGTTTGTTTCACAAAAAGGCCCACAAAAGGTACATGCCTCATGGTTCTGGTATGCTTTTTATTCACTCAGTAGAAGCTCACTCTCACAATGGAAACACATGCATGGGAGTGTACTAGAAGACCTAAAAAAAAGCTTATGAATGTTCACAAAATGTTCTACCTGGTCCTGTTATCTGATTGCTCTCGCATTTTAGAAGGCTATGGGAAAAATCGAGTTTTGTAAGGTAGATGTTGTTGATCAAGCTTTCCCATCCCTTGCTCCCTCTGTTTCTACCTACACGATTTTTAAACTTTTTACCGAGATCGTCCTACAGATACTTTAGAAAGGACTTGTTCCCAACTGGCAGTGTTGCAACACATGGGTGAACCAACACCCTATGGCCTATGGTGGCCTGGTGGGACATCTAGATGAAGACTTCTTTGTTATTTGGTTGTATCTGGTGTCTTGGGCTTTTGCATTACCCTTTCTTCATCTCCTCTTGCAGCTTGGTGACTACGAGATAGCTTGGGCTGATGGGGAAGTAGGCAAGTCAGATGAGAAGCTTTCTTTGCTTCCTCTCTCATCGACTCCTCAAACACATAAATCTGTTCTTGTTGGTGATTTGAAGTTGGCAGATTTCAAACAGTTGCTTGCAAGCAAAGGAATCCAGGTGCTTTTCTTTTACCTTCAAGCCATTATTTTTGGAGAGTGATGTTGAAACCTTTATGTGGATATTCTGTTAACACTCTCATGTGCAATAGCTTTATATCTGTTTTGTGGCTTGTGCGTAAGATTTAGATTGATAGATTCATCTGTAATGCTTGTTTCAATGTGCCACCTTTCTTTGGTATTCATGTTATGTGACAATGCAATGTCAGTTGCACTTTCTAACTGAATATTTTGAGACTACACTTATCCAACTGCATGGGTTATTAGAAACACATGCGTGCATTATTATTATTATTCTTTCTGTTTTGGGGGGAAAGGAGGCAAGGTCCATTCCCAAGGGGCTACAGCAACAAGCCCAGTTCCATTAGGTCATGCTTCTAAAACTTCATGCTGTGAACTTAAAGTTGGCCAGGATGAATGCCATTGACACTCAGGAAGCAAACCCTAGACGTATAGTCTACCCCATTTGATGCACACTGGAAGTTGTTATGTGGAGTCAAACTCAAGGCCTCAGGAAGAGCAAACCAAAACCTCGTGTCAACTTGGCCACTGTGAGACACGGAAAAAATCTAACCGACTATTTTATCGTAGATAAAATATAGATTTTTGTTCTTTTTGAAAAGAAACATCCCCCTCTAAGTATAGAGGGTGATTCCGTGATTGCGCATCGTATTAGACGATTTAGGTTCGAGTGCTGGACCTCTCCCCACTGACCGTAGTCGGTTACATCGGCCTAACGTCCGAACACCTTTGTTTGACTGTCAAAGAAATCCCTAACGCCTTTTACAAGGTTCTGATGTTGAGGGCAAACTCTCTTGGAGAGCTCATGATGTCCACTCACTCACCACCGACCAACAGAAACGATTGAATTAGGGCTAGGTCTGAGCAAAACCCTAAGATTTAGGAAAGGAAGCGCAAATATGCGGAAGCCATAGGCATTTTTGAAGTAGAGGGAAGTTTTCTGGATCCCGAGGGCATTTTGGTAATTTTATCAACCCATGGGTATTTTGGTAATTTTCCCATGCCAGGGGCATTGCTGAAATTTCTGAGCTGGAATGGAAGTGAGACTGGATCCCTAACTCCCCAAGGCGCCGATGCTCTTTCTAGAGGGTTTTAGGAGGCTACTAGGCCATTTTTTAAGTTGTAGGGGTATTTTGATAATTTTACCGTACCCTAGACCTAGGTTATGGAATGATATCCGAGTGTCGGACTGAACTGACAACACTCCCAGACTGAAGTAGTGACAAGGGGCTTCATGGAAGGCACACATCTGTCAATTTGATCGAAGGAGGGGTATATATGCAATTTTCAGAAGTCGGGGGTTTTCTTATAATTTTCCTACCCGAGGATACATATAAAACATGCTGAGTGCTTCTATAGTTCAAATGAGTACAGGGGTTGTCGGCGAGTTGTCGACTGTACAAAAGTCCGCGTAAGAGCGAGAGATAGGGACGTAGTCCTAATTACAAAAGTCGCAGGGTATAACTGTAAATTACAGGACTTGGGTCTTTTACGATCCCGTGGAGGACATTCTTGTAATTCTGTCATTATAAGGGCAGAAAGACATGACTTAGTCATCCCGGGGCGTAAAGATTTACAAACATGGCCCGCTGAGGGGCATAAACGTAAATATACCCCGTAGGGGCATAAGTACAAGACCCGGGGACTTACCCCACACGGGCCGAAACAAACGAACAAAAAGCTTCAAGTGTGCTCCGTAGGTTGTTGCTTGTAGTAGCTTCTCCTTGTTTTGGACCTCCGGGGGTCTATTTATAGAAGTGGGGAACCTCCCCGGGAGTGTTCGACCCCGTACGGGTCCAACGGGATGAAAATGACCCTGGGGAGGTCTCACTTTCAAATTTTTTTAGTCCGTGCGCGGGAATGGAACCTTCCCGGGGTGGGAGGTCCCCGGGACGGTCCCGGACCTTCCCGGGGTCGCGAACCCCCAGGGGGACCTGCCCGGGGTCGCGGCTCCCCGGAGGGGACCTCCCCGGGGTGGCGGCTCCCCGGGGGGAACCTGCCCGGGGTCGCAGCCCCCCCGGGCAGGACCTGCCCGGGGTCGCGGACCCCCGGGCAGGGTCTGCCCGGGGTCGCGGACCCCGGGTGGGTCCCGCCAGAGGTCGCGCGCCCCGGGGAGGACCTCCCCGGGGTCGCGGACTCCGGGTGGTCTCCACCCCGGCCGCACGCACCCCGAGGGGGGCTCCCCGGGGTCGCGAACCCCGGGTGGGTCCCGCCCTGGTCCAGACGACCCCGAGCGGCTCCCGCCCGCCTAGGGAGAGTCCCGCGCGGGACTCTTCTTGCCCCGGGCGGACCCATCCGGGTAAGGGTGACCCCGAACGGGTCCCTCCGCCCCCGGACGGGTCTATTCCTCGCGTGAGTTCAATAAAAGGAGGCCTCCGGGGCTTTGAAGCTTCGGGTTCTCGCCGTACCTCGTGAAGAATAGCGAGAGGGAGCGCCTCCTTGTTCGTTTGTCGTCTTCCTCGTGCCGTAGGCCGCTGCGGGAGGACGAGTTGTTGTCCGTGCCTCGTGATACACGTGCGAGGGACGTTGTGCTTGGTACGTAGACCTTTTCCAGCATCTCGTTCGTTGTTGTAGAAGTGTTCCTTGCTTGGAGTTACACGTTCGAAGGGCGGAGACTTAATCCCGTAGGGATTTTAATATAACCACATGATCCTGACAATCATTGTGGCTTGTGCTTGGCTGGTGGCCATCCCCCGAGGGGTTTATATTGCCATCGCATGTGGGCTATAAAGCTTTAAACTTAGGAATATCCGACGGGACGGCGCTACGCCGAACAAGGGACCCCGTGTAGGAATATCCTATCGGATGATGATACACCGCTTCCGAAACCTTGTCACATGCAAGATCAAAATCCCGAACCTTTAGCACGATAAATTACGGGTGCAACAAATGCCCCCCACGGGACATACATCCAAGCCGAAGGTGGGGGCGGATGGCCCGTGCGCTCCATGGCTTTTGTGTCAATCTCCGGGCTCATAGGCATGCCGGAGTTTTGTGTGACTTTCTGTAGTCTTGATGTTGCCCATATGCTGGTTTAATTGACAGCGCTTTCTCTGCTCTTGGCTTTGCAGCTCTTGCAGACATGGCTCGTTCCAGACGGAGCGGAGGGACTTCCCAGAGGTCCAGGACCAGCGGTGGTGATGATCATTATGTACGGAGGACGGACATGCCTATGCGACCATTCCCTCCTCGCAGCATCACTCCTGAGGACTTTGACGCGGTGGACCGCGGATTCACTTGGGTTGCTGAGGGCCCGATTGGAGAGACTACTACCACTGGGGGCGTTGTTGACGTCTCCAGGATTACGCGGGGGCTGGGATGCTACACTTATGACCGGTCGGGCGGCTACCTGCCCCACTTTCCACTGGACCGTCACCTTTTCCCTTTCATCCAGAGTTTCATACCGCCTGGAGCAGAGACTGACGATCCTAGGCTTCCAGAGGAGAGGCGTCGTCTGGAGCGGGCCATATTACTCGGACGGGATAGTATGCATAGCGCCTGCAGTTTTTCTTATCCGAGCTTCCCAGAGGGTTTTGCGCGTCAGCGACAGTACCCTGACCAGAGGAGTCTTGGCTCCTACAGGGAGTTTGACAGTTTTACTGTGAGGGCGGCACCGTCTTCACCAGCCACTTGGCATCTGGCCGGGCACCACAGGGCCGCAGATATTATTCTTGACGGGATGTTTCTGACTCCCTCCGGCGCAGCCTGCGCACATGATGATTACGATGCTGATTGCATGCTAGAGAGGATCTTGGCACAGAGGACCCCGAGCTGGTACAGGAAATGGGCCGTTGTTCCTTCCCATTGTTATCGACGCGGCGCCACAGAGTGGCTGTGGGGTGTGCTGCTAGTTTACAGGACAGCACTTGATAGGGCAGGCATACGTCATGCAGTGACGGCAGCTCTGTATTCTTATCCTTGCCACACCAGACTGATCCAGGCTCTAGCTGAGAGATTTAACAGGCGCTGGAACACTTTCATGGCAGCCGAGGGGGAGACTTCACTAGACCTGTGGACTTTCCACAGGATTTTTGGCCTCCCAGTCTGCGGACAGCCATATGAGGAGATATGCCTGGATGATCTGCATCTGAGTGCTTCTGATGGAGCAGGCCGATATTTCATGCCACATTGCTTCAGGTATCTGATGAAGACTTGGAGCGATTTGGCCCTCGTGGGCAAGGAGAAAGCTGCACGGACGTCGAGGGCGACTCTGAATGCATGGGTCACGCATTTTTACAGCGGTCCGTATTGTTTCTACGAGGAGTTTGCTACCTCGGGGATGTCTTGGGAGCAGTGCCGCGAGGTCGAGCTCCGCTTTGCTTCACACCCTCGTCACTTAATTCGAGGGGACTGCCGCCGCTGACTTACCTGGCAGCCTGCCTGGCCTACTGGCTGGCCAGCTTTGTGATCCCTCAGGGAGAGGAGGGGATTCTGCGGGCAGAGGTGATCTACCCGGCTTGTTTACTGGCTTGCGGGCGCAGGCTCGCCATTGCTCCAGCCGCGTTGGCGAACATCTTTCATAGTCTTGGGGCATTGACTTCGCACTCATCTCCTAGAGATAAGCATATCTTGATGCCCACCTACTATCTGAGTACATGGGCCGGCCTGTTGTTGCCAGAGTTGTCACAGAGGACCCCGGTGGATAATCTAGCTGCGCCTCTGCTTTTTACTTTTGCTGGTCATCCGGACCAAGACTCAGTTTTGCAGCTCGCTAGTGCTCGCCGTACCTTGTCTTTCCTCCATACTAGGAGGGATGAGAGTCTGGAGTTTGACCACAGCTCTCGCTCGTTCCGTCCATACACAGAGCGGCAGGGTGACACCGTTGTTTGCAGGCTATCCTCCTGGACTCTACCCTCCGACCATGCATTGGTCGATTGGGTTATTTGTGTTCGGCCGAGCGTTCTGGTTTACCGCCGTTCCAGTATGGCAGTGCTTGAGCCATATTACCCGCATAGATTCGCGAGGAATTTTGGGTACGACCAGGCGATACCTCAGCATGCAGATTTTCCCTTTGCCGTTCGGCAATATAGGCAGAGGGACGTCCACCTGGTGGCGGCTTCATGGCATGACTTCCTCTCCCGGGAGGTGAAGGAGGAATACCCCATTCCAGAGCAGACACGCAGAGGTTTCTTTGATATACACTATGCGCGCTGGTGGTTTAAACTCAGCAATGTTTTTAGACAGCGAGCTGATGTTATTCGAGCTGCAGAGGAACGGCGCTTGAAGGAGGAGGATTTGCCTCCTCTGTTTCTGGATGCGGCGTTCATTAGATCTCATTTTTCTGGGGCTGCCAAGGCCATTCATGAAATTGAGACCCGTTGGAGGGCGGACGGACTCTCGATTCCTGTTGACAGGAGTCAGTATACTGGGGCCTTGAAGCCCTTGCGGAGTGCACCAGCTGCGGCTTCTTCTTCTAGGTCTGCCCGTCGGAGGGTAGACCCTGACCCTCTGGCCCTCTACTCCTGGTGGGAGGATCTGAAGACCTCTTGTGGTTTGAAGACCCAGCCCCAACTATCAGAAGCTGTTCCAGAGGGGGCATTAGGAGGCAGTGCCTTCACAGCTTGGAGGATCCACATCATGAACCCCGTAGGTTGCGCGGGTCCCCTGGAGTATATCTCAGATTTGGAGGTGGCTACCACTGTGAGCAAGGTTGCTAAGGCCCTTGGCTTGAAGACCGAGCAGGTCGTTTTGAAGCCTGAGAGGCTTATTGGGGATCCAGGTATCTGCTGACTTAACCCTGTCTCCTTTTGCTCTACAATTTAAGATGCTGATTTCATGCAATCTTTTTTTTTACTTGCAGGACATGTTCCTGGCTCAGAGGCTCGTGGGCGCGGGAAGAGGCCACGGACTGATGTCTCGGAGGGTGATCCGCGGCCTACCATTCGCCCGCGTCCTGAGGAGGGGTCTCCTACTCCAGCTGAGATCTCGAGTAAGAATGGGGAATGTTTGTTTTCAATCAGTATCGCAACCTGTTTTGAAGATGTTGTAATCTGACTGTTGTTTCCCCTTATTGCTGCAGCTCCTCCTGAGGCTATGCCTACCGCGAGCTTTTCTCCTCGCCCCGGAGATGTGTTCACAGAGGCAGGGTTGGAGGTGGACGAGTCCATTCCTGACATCAGCGTGGATATTGACAGATTGGACTTCCTCGCAGATGACTACGTGCCTGTAACTGGCGATTCCCCCGCACTTGATACAGGCGGGAGCTCTGTTGCTCCGGAGGCAGGTTGGCATCTTGCATGTTTAACCTTCCCTTGTTCCCCCTTTCAAATAGATGAAGTATGTGCTTCAGCTAATATAGCATTGCATGTTGTAGGGACCTCTCGAGCTCAGACCCCTCTCCCTGCCGTTGGAGGGGGAAAGGGATCTTCTGGCATCGAGGAGACTTCTCTGCCGTCCGGTTCTTCAGGAGAGAGAGGCTCTGGCACCTTATCAAGGACAGGGACTTCCAGCACCTTCTCCAGCGGGAGTTCTTCTTCTTCTTCAAGTTCTTCTGAAGAAGGCGAAATTAGGATGAGCCCAGGTGACTTAAGATCCCCGCTTTTCTTTCTGTACATGAAATAATGAGCTTATCTAACTTGTCTTGCTCATTGTTGTACAGCTGCTCAGACGACCTTCCCTTTAGATGAGCTTTCCAGACTCATAGAGGTCGGCTCTTCTGCTGACTTGTCAGCTTTTGATGAAAGGGTTGGGATTCCAACTACAGAGGTTGCAATCCCTGGCAAGGAGGCATCGTCCCTAGATATGGGACCATCGGCGGGTACTACCGATGTTGCAGAGTCTAGCCGGGTGCAGACTTTAGGTATGCACAAAGATACTCTGTACATCATTTCAGCCACACATACTGCTACATGTTGACATCTTGAGATGCTTCTGTTTTGAAACAGCTGGCGATCATCCAGAGGAGGGCAGCCTCCCTCGGTCCACAGAGATAGACCAGACACCAGGCTCCTTTCATATGCCATCTGAAGAGCAAGGCACCACCGACGAGGCCGCGACCTTCACTGGTTTGGCAGCGAAAGGTATATTGTTGTCAAATTAAGGAATTTTGTCATTCATCGAACAAGACTCCTTTCATTTGTGATATTAATCATTAATTGACAGGTGGATGCCTTCTTTCAGCTCTCTCCTTCCATGGAGCCAACTACAGGGGTTGACCCCGCTGTGATTGAAGAGGAGGCACCCGTGCAGGCTGGTATGTCTTCATTAAATATGAAGTGCTCATTCTGCTTTTTGATATGGCCGGAGTGCTAAGACTTTCCGTTCCTTGCCTTCTTTGCAGAGAGGTCGGCGACGCCTATACCATCCACAGAGCAGGGACCAGCACTTACTGATGGTTGCCCCCTAGTCCCTATGGAGGGATCTCCTCGTGGGCCCAACCCGGCGAGTGATACTGTTTCAGGTAAGAGTCCTTGAGGTTTGCACTCTTGGAGTCTTACTCTTATGACATTATTGTGGTGATACACTCACAATCTCTCCCTCTTTTTTTTTTTTACAAACAGGGTCCGTAGAAGGAGCAGGCGTGACACATATGGATTTCCCTGCCCTTGGAGTTGAGTGGCCCGATGCTCCTGCACTCGGGACGGCGTTACATGTTGCCATCGCTGACCAGCTCCTGCAGGGTCTTGATCAGTTGATCCGGGCTGACCCACTGCCCTCCGTGGAGGCCTTGAGGGCCGATCTGGAGGTGTTCACCAGAAGCTACCACGGACTGAGTTTTCCCCGAGACGCATGGGCCGCGAGACTGGAGGGCTTATGGAGCGAGTTTGCTCGCCTCCATCTTGCACAGGAGCAGAGACGGAGAGCCCAACTACAGGTCCAGGAGCAAGAGGAGCAGCTGCGTAAGCTTCGAGCAGCCAGGGCTGAGACCGACCTCCACCTTGCGAGCTTCGAGGGGGATAGTCGGAGGACCCCTCTCCGAGTGGAGGAGCTACAAAGAGAGCTCTAGGAGGCTGCCGAGGAGCATCGCGTTGTCCAGGCAAAGGTGGAGACCTGCCGTCGCCGATCTGATGAGCTTCGGGAGGAGATCTTCCAGGGGGAGACTCGCCTCGCGGAGTTGCAGAGGGACGTGCACCGTGGTTGACGAGCTCTGGCACTTTCTTGTACATAGGGCTCTTACGCCCCATTTTTGTTTGAGTTACCCCCGAGGGCTTGTCTCGGGCTCCCTTGATGACATTAGTGAATAAAGGATAGAGCTTAGCATAGCTGTTTCTGCTTCCATCCTCTTGCATGTATGTCTCTTTTTTTTTTATCACTTTACCAGCCCTACCGCCCTTTCTGGTTTTCGCCAGGACTGGCCCCCTTTAGCTTTTTCCAGTGCGCCCTTTCGGGTTTTCACACCGAGGGATACCCATTTTTGCCTAAGGCGCCCTTTCGGGTTTTTACCTTAGCCGGGTTAAAGCCTTTTTGCCCTTGATTGCTCCCCTAACGGAAACAACCAAGTCCGCTGGGGCATCAATATTTTTAACCCCGTTTTTTTTTTTTAACCTATAATGCCAAAAGGCGAGGAAAAGGTTGCCTCCCGTAGGGACGTGTGTGCCGCAAAGATGGGACAAGTGGGTAGATTTGATTGTCCGGGTATGACGAATAAATCAAATCTGTGAGCCGAAAGGCGAAACGGGTTGGTAGCCGGAGAGGGCCGTACTGAGACCGCACCCGAGAGGATAGAAATGAGGGTTGGCAACCCGAGAGAGCATACTGAGGCCGAACCCGGTGAGACCAAAAGGTGTAATGGGTTGGCAGCCCGAGAGAGCATGCTGAAGCCAAGCCCGGTATGACAAGATGAGTGTATTCGACTGCCCTAATGGGACGTAATTAGCCAAATCCATACCTGAAGGTTGACCGGATTAGCAACCCTAAAAGGGTGTACATATGCCAAGCCCGGTTGGAACAACAAAGGAGTTGGTTTAACAGTCCGAGAGGGACGTGCGAGTTAAACCTGGAGGTCGATAGGTGGGATGGGTTGGCAGCCCGAAAGAGCATACATAGGCCAGACCTGAAACGATGACAGGAAGGGATTCGACAGCCCGGGTGGGACGTATAAGTCAAATCCGTGAGCCGATAGGCAAATAGGGTTGGCAGCCTGAGAGGGCATGCTGAGGCCAAGCCCGTGGAGATGAAGGAGTAAACTTGACGATCCCGGTGGGATATATGAGTTAAGTCTAAAGCCAAGAGGCGAGATGGGTTGACAGCCCGAAAGGGGCATGCAGAGGCCAGACCCAGAAGAAGAAAAAGGGTGGACTTGACAGCCCTAGTGGGACGTGAGAGTCAAATCCGAGAGCCGATAGGCGAGATAGGTTGGCAGTCCGAGAGAGCATACTGAGGTCATTCCCGGTGGGACAAAGATGAGTTTGACCCCCCAAGTGGGACGTGAAAGTCAAACCCGAAAGCCGATGGGCGAGTAAGTGGGTTGGCAGCCCGAGAGGACATGCTGAGGCCAGACCCGGTGGGACATGTGCCAGAAGACACGATGGATTGGTAGCCCGAGAGAGCATATTGAGACCAGATCCCAAGAAGATAAGATGAGCCGAAAGGCATGATGGGTTGGCAGCCCGAGAGGGCGTACTGAGACCAATCCCAAGGAGGTTAGATGAGCCGAAAGGCATGAAGGGTTGGCAGCCCGAGAGAGTATACTGAGGCCATTCCCTAGAATGAAAAAGGAGCCGAAAGGCATGAAGGGTTGGCAGCCCGAGAGAGCATACATAGGTCATTCCCTAGATTGAAAAAGGAGCCGAAAGACATGAAAAGTTGGCAGTCCGAGAGAGCATACTAAGGCCAGTCCCAGTGGGGCAAGAGAGTAAGCGGGTTTAACTGCTCAGAAGAGACACGTGAGCTGAACCCGGAAGCCGATAGGCGGAATGGGCCGGCAGCCCGGAAGAGGTATGCATAGGCCGAGCCCAATGGGACAAAGTATGACACCGTCAGAATGCCAGTGGGACTAGGTGTCATGGGATGACATGTAAGGTGTAGCCCTAACATCAATATGATGTTTTGGTCGAGATGGGGTGGAGTCATTGACTTAGAGCCACCCATAGAATAGACAGAGAGATGATTTTTTTTTTTCACATTACCAACCTCACCGCCCTTTCAGGTTTTCGCCGAGGCTGGCCCCCTTTAGCTTTTTCCGGTGCGCCCTTTCGGGTTTTCACACCGAGGGGTTGCCCATTTTTGCCCGAGGCGCCCTTTCGGGTTTTCACCTCGACCGGGTCTGTGGCCTTTTTACCCTCAGCCAACCGTTGAAGGCTGACTGAGTCCGCCGGGGTATCAGTATTTTTAACCCCTTTTCTTTTTTTTTTGTTGAACCTTCACTGAGGAGAGGTACTGTCCTGTGAGGACTGCTGCAGAAACTCTTGCGGTGGCGCATGGTAGAGCTTCATATGTTTGCCGTTGAGAGGAGGGAAGGGATTATCTCCCTTGTGGTCAAGGACCGTATAGGCCCCTCCTTCATAGACTTTCTGGATGACGTAAGGTCCACGCCAATTGGGCTGGAGTTTGCCGCTAGATCTTCCCGCGAGAACCTCCTTTTCTTTGACTATGACGAGGTCGCCTTTCTTGAATGTCCTTTGCCTGACCAGCTTGTCATAGGCACGTGTCATGCGGGCTTGATACACTTGTAAGTGTTTGTAGGCTTTGAGTCTTTGACCCTCAAGGTTGGACAATTCCTCGAGCCTTCTTTCAATTTCAGATTGGTCTTGACCTGGCAATCCGGCGTGCACAGCAACGCGGTAAGATGCTAGCTCGATCTCCACAGGGACCACCGCTTCAGCTCCATAGACCAGGGAGAATGGGAGCAACCCGTGGGGGTTTTGTAATAGTCCGTAGGCCCATAGGGCTTCGTGGACCTTCTCGCCCCAATCCGTTTGCGGCCACCTACTATCTTGGACAGCAGCTTGCAGAGGGTTTTGTTGAAGGCCTCGGCCAACCCGTTGGCTTGGGGATTGTATATTGATGACGTCCTCCAGTCAATATGGAACTTGGCCGCCAGAGCATAAACAGTCTTGTTCTTGAACGGCGTGCCATTATCGGATATAATCCGACTAGGGGTGCCGAATCTGTATATAATATAGTGCCGCACAAAACGAGCAACTATCTCCCCTGTAACTTCTCGTAGCGGGACGACTTCCGCCCATCTGGAGAAGTAATCGGTGGCAGCAAGTATGAACTTGTGCCCCTGGGACGATGGTGGGAATGGTCCCACAATATCCATACCCCACTCTGCAAATGGCCAAGTAGGCGCTATTGGATGGAGCGGGTTAGGTGGCCGCTGAGGGACTGGGCCGAATGCTTGGCATTGATGACATGTACGAACATATTGGTTGCAATCTTCGTACATGGTGGGCCAATAAAACCCTTTGAGCTTGATGCTATTTTTCATCTTAGCTCCTGCCTGGTGAGCTCCACACAATCTGGAGTGGACCTCGTGCATGACGGTCTTCGCTTCCTTGGACGAAAGGCACCGCAGGAGGACCGATCGGTCTTTTTCATGGACAAGCCTAAAGAGTAGACCGTCAATCAGCTGGTAGGATGTCGCCCTGCGTAGCAGTTGCACCACCCTCTGAGCCCGATCAGGAGAGAGCCAGCCGTTCTTTATTTTTATAATTGGCTCGCGCCAATCTTTTCTTCGGGAGCATTCTCCTCTTGAATGTTGTCGACCTCATAAACAGTGAGGCCGGATTCTTCGTCTAGCACACTTGGCATGAGCCTTCGGTGTCTGACAGTAATATTTAATTCTCCCTCAGGCGGGAGTTTTAGGGTTGCTGCTAATTTTGCAAGAGCATCAGCTTGGGAGTTGCTGCCTCTGGGGACATGGCTTATTTCAAATAGGTAAAATTTTTCTTTGAGCCTCATGACGGCTGCATGATAGGGGACGAGCTCCTTCTTCCGGACGTCATAGACGCCCAGTACTTGTCGGATGACGAGCTGAGAGTCCCCGTACACTTTGATGCACCTGATGTCCCTCTCCAGTGCCAGTTGAAGCCCAATGATCAGTGCTTCATACTCTGCCTCATTATTAGTCAGTGACTTCATGAGAGCGCACGAGTTGTGGAGGATGCCGCCTTGTGGAGACACAAAGACTACCCCCGCACCTGAGACATAGTCTGTAAGGCCGCCGGCCCTTTTGATTGTCCGAGAGGCGCCATCAAAATATAACTCCCAGAATGGGAGGTCAAGAGTGAGGACACCTGGCTCCATCTGTGGTGGGACTTTTTCAGAATGCTCCCCAATGGCTTGAGAAGGCACCAACACCTCTTCGTCGGGTAGCTCGAAGTTGAGTGGCGAATCTTCCGGCACAGGGTGCGCTGCTAAGAACTCCGCCATCCCTTGTCCCTTGATCGCCTTGCGTGGGACAAAGGTGATATCAAACTCCATGAGGATGACCGCCCATTTGCCAAGTCTACCAGAGAGGACAGGCTGGCTGAGCAGGAATTTGAGTGGGTCACATTTTGAGATGAGCTCCACCCGGTGGGCTAGAAGGTAGTGCCTCAGCTTCTTGACAGCAAACACCAGAGCTAGGCACACCTTTTCCATGGGAGCGTACCGATGCTCAGGCCCAATCAGCTTTCGGCTGAGGTAGTACAGCGGCTGCTCCTTGCCCTCTTCATTAATCTGGGCTAGGAGAGCCCCCAAAGAGGCATCCATGGCAGCAATATATAAGATAAGGGGATCCCCTCTGACAGGTGCCCCTAAGACAGGAGGAGTCAACAGATATTCCTTGATTTGCTCGAAGGCCTTCTGACAGTCTTCGTCCCATATGAAGGGTGCCCCTTTCTTCATCAGTCTGCCGAAAGGTAGACATCTTCCTGAGAGGTTAGAGATAAATCGCCTAATATAGGCGAGCCTTCCCTGAAGAGATCTGAGCTCTGTCAAGTTCTTGGGCGGAGGTAGTCCTCTTATAGCCTTGATTTTGTCAGGGTCGATTTCTATACCTCGATACCTGACGATGAAGCCAAGGAATTTGCCGCTAGAGACGCCGAAGGCGCATTTCATCGGGTTCATCTTGAGCTGATATTGCCGAAGCCTTTCAAAGACTCGACGCAAGTCAGTCAAGTGATCCTCTCGCTTCGTCTTGACGACCAGATCATCAACATAGCATTCGACAAGGTCATGTAGCATCTCGTCAAAGATCTTGGTCATTGCCCTTTGGTAGGTTACGCCGGCATTCTTCAGACCGAACGGCATCCTTTTGTAGTTGAAGATCCCCTTAGGGGACCGGAAAGCCGTATGGTCTTTATCTTTGACGGCCATGCGGATTTGATTATAGCCCGACGACCCGTCCATAAAAGACAAGGCTTCGTGACCAGTGGTCATATCAACCATTGTCTCAGTGATTGGGACATGGAAGTCGTCTTTTGGGCATGCCTTATTCAAATCCCTGAAGTCGATGCAGACTCGGACTTGGCCGTTCTTCTTCTTGACAGGGACTATATTGGCGAGCCACACAGGGTACATGCAAGGCTCTATGAAGTCTACATTGAGCATTTTGTCAACCTCAGCATTGACCTTCAACTCCAGCTCGTGGCGCATACGCCTTTGAGCTTGCTTGACTGGCTTGACTGTTGAAAGTATTGCCAGCTCATGTTCAGCCACAGAAGGGTCGAGCCCGGGCATTTCTTTGTAAGTCCAGGCGAAACAATCCCTGAACTCTTCTAGGAGCTGTTGATACGACTGCCTTTCTTTCTCGCTGAGGAGAGCACTTATGAAGGTGGGACGATGGTCGCTTTTGCTTCCGAGATTGATCTCAATCAACTCGTCCACAGTCGCCTGACCACCGTCTTCAAGTTCCGGTGGAGCTGGTTGGAGGTCGACGAAGTCTCCCTCATCATCAGTGTTTGCTTCATAGACTTCAAATTCTTCGAAGCACCCTTGCTCGTGACTTGAAGCCGAAGGACTGGCCTCATCTTGTTGACGGTTATCAGGCTGGGCTGCTCTTCCCTCTGAAGGGTGATCATTGTCGACTCCTGATGAAGGTGAGGGTGTCATAGACACATCACCGAACTCCCTTATTGAGTCATCAATATTGGGCTCAACTTCAGCTTGCCCGTTAGGGAGAGGCAGTAGCCCTATGGTATTAACTGCATAATGGACCTCGAAGTCCGTTTCCTGGTCGTAGCCAAGTCCCCTTGTGTCTTTGCGGGAGAAGGGAGGTTGCCCACGGAACTGCGGAGGGTTCCACAGTTGATGGAAATACGCCGCTCGAGCAGGGTCCAGAGTTTGCGGGATGTGCTGCTTTTTGCACATTTCCCTAATATATCTCGGCATATCGTCCATCTCCTGGACTGGCTCTGGCACCACATCGGCGGGAGTATCCCAGCCGAAATTATCTTCAGGAGGGCACGGTGGGACTAAATCATCTTTGTAAAAGATGATCGGCTTGTCCCCCTTGCTCTTGTTGCGTCTCCTTCTCCGTTGATAGGATACTGTGAAGGTCTTCAACTGCTCCACCTCATATTCTTCCCGTTGGGATGAGCTGGAGGCACTTTGGCGGTAAGGAGATACTCCCGTTAATGACCCGGCTGATAAGGTTGGCTTCAAAGTCAACATTCCGCCTTTCTGATTGAGTTGGCTTGGAGGCGGCACTGAGGCTCAGCTTGTGCAGCTTTACCATGTCTTGGTTAACAGTGAAGAGCTGCCCTTTTTCAACTCCAGGGTCCACCTTTTGCTTCCCTTTATCTTTTAAAGACTCGGGGATTGTTAAAGTGGGCTTCCCAAAATATAGTGAAGCATCGGCCAGATGGCACTCATTGGGGTGGAACGGGGCTTGATCTGCGAAGACCGTATGTTGCTCCCCTTCCTTAGCATATTTAATGCACTGATGCAGAGTTGAAGGAACAACCCAGTTCTCGTGGAGCCAGGGCCTCCCGAGCAGCATCTTGTAAGATGTGTCGGAGTTGATGATATAAAATGTCGCTTGGGTGACAAAATCGCCCAAGGCTAGTTTGACCACAACCCGACCAAGTGCCTCCTCGGAACCCTGATTGAATCCTGAGATCTTGACATCGGTCACCTTTTGTAAATAAGGTGCCAAGTATAGAGACTTGAAAGTCTTCAAAGGCATGATGTTGACGGCTGCTCCGGCGTCCACCAGGATGCGATTCACGTCATGCCCATTGATCGTCCCCTTCATATATAAGGGGCGATTATGGCACGGAGAAGACAGCAACATGTCTTTGTCCGTGAAGGAGATGTTGGCTGTGAGTGCTTCATATGCCTGGGCTTGCAACTCTGCAACATGGGCTTCATATGCCTCTGGATCTTGAAGTATCTTGACCAGAGCCTCTCTGAGGTCTTTGCTCCAGGCAATGGCTTCCCAAATAGTGATATTTGTTGGGAACCGCTTCATATGATGAGTGATTTTGCAGTCTGCCCGAGCACGGGTCTTATCAAATGGCGGGATAATCTCCGCCAGGGTCTTCGGCGCCTGGCGAGGCTTCTCTCGCTTAAAAGGGCGCTCCTCCGCATTCTGGCCTTCTGCATCTTCTTGGAATAGCGGAGCCAAGGATTCCTCTGGAGGTGGCAAAGGCCCATCATGGTGGTCTTCATTAGAAGGACCGGCCTGGCTCGCGGGCTCGACCCTGTTGGAGGGGCCGGCCTGCTGTGACGCCTTCTCGCACTTCGGCGACTTGGCCGGCTCCTCTTCTTCATCGGAGGAGGTGATTGTAAAAGGGACGCCACCCGGCTTAGCCGTTGAGATGGGACCTGAACCCTCTGAGGGGCTGAGGATGAAAGGGACCCCCCGAACTTGAGTTTCCGGGACAGACCCGGCTTCTCCCCTCTGAATATTATGATCCGGTCAAGAGTCAGGGGACCTTCACGTCCACGTCCTCGGCCACGACCTCGGCCGTTTCTTGCCGAGCGGCGCTGATATGTCGCCATAGGAGCCTTGCCTCCAGTGCTATCAGCCGTGGGACAGTAAATGTTGTCGGGCGACGGGATCGCCACCATGTTGCAGGAGAGCTCTTGCAGCATTTCCTCGAGCATTTCCACAGTGAGCTCCTCATCTTTGTAGAATAATGAGAGCTCCTCTGGGATTGGGAAGTCTTCACCCTCTTCAAGGCGGTGGGCCATTTCCCTGAGCCATTGCAGAAGACAGGCTTTGCGCCCAAGCTTGTCCCAGGGAATATATTCGTCTAAAGTGACGACCCTGGTGGGATGAGAGGGAGTGTACTCCTCCAGCTCATTTATGAGCTTTTGAAGTCTTTGTAGAGGAGTTGGCTCCTTAGGAGCCTCCATAGCAGCGGCTTGCTCGGCTTGCTTCTTCAATCTCCTCTTCAAATTCTTCATGCGGTTCTTCTCTTGTTTCTTTTGGCGTGCCGCCTCTTGAGAAGAGAGAGGAGCTTGCTTCGACTGTGGGACTCGCTTGCCCCCAGAATTCTATTTTTTGCTCCGGGCCGGCTCCTTAGGGGCCTTACTGCCGCGGCTTTTTCTGGGGGCAACCTTGGTCCAATTAGCCTCCTCCGGCTGAGGCTGGAAGGTGGCATTGATTGCCTGAGCAATTATTTCAGGAGACAACTCCTGGAACTCTGCCAGTCCACAGTGGGGCCTCTAGGGGCTTTGTAGTTCCACCGACTTTGCTTGGGCTGGTGGGTTGGTTTGCTTGAGCTGCTGAAGCCTTTCTATAATTGGCGGCCTCGCTGGGCTGACAGAGGCCTTAATTGGGGTCTTCGCGGGCTCAAGAAGTCGAGTCTTCTCTACGACTAATGGCCTTACTGACTAGGCAGGAGCTTTGGCTAAAGGCTCTGACGCCTTGGCTTTGCCTTTGTTGTCTGGCAAAAAGTTCTCTCTTATGATGATGCCAGGCTGATTGGACCTGGGACGGACCTTGGAACTCTCTCCCGCGGCTTGGCTTCCTGGGTTCTGGACCTTAGGCCCTTTATAGGTGGCCTTGCCTCTAGTGAGTAATGGGAATTCATCATTTTCCGCAGGCTCACTTGGTCGGGCTAATCGGGAGAAAGCCTCAGTTTCTCGCCGAACCTGCTGGAGAGTCTCCCTGGCGGCCTCTGCAAGACGCAACCTCGTCATGGAGTTCCCCTGAGTATCGACAACCCCTCTCTGGATGAGGGCTTCAATGAAGTCTTGAACCTCTGGGCATTGCCGAGTGGGGTGAGACACCCTTGCATGATACTTGCAATAGCGGGGGTGACTCTTGGCCGTCTCATTGTAATAAGACAGTGGGTCATGTGTCACCCAGCCATCCTCCAGAAGTTTATCAAAAATCTTCTCAGTGTCTTCCTTAGGAAAAGAACACTGATGAGAGAGCCGCCACCCTGGGTACCACAATGTGGATTTAGGTGGCTGAGAATTGACTCCCTGGGAACTGACTCCCTCCTCCTGTGGCGTTGGGATTTGAAAAGATGCTGAGGCATGTATGACGTTGACGGAGAAGTGAAGACTCCTTCGTGCATGCGGCTGCGGTGGGTCGACCAGGAATTCTCCCATGTTGACCTTCCCCTACCTGATTAGGTCCTCGGCGAGGTCCTTGAACGGCTCACAGTTGTGGATAATATGGCCAACAACTTCATGATATGGGCAATAGCCCTGATGAAAAACAGCACCTGGCGTCTGCTCCATGGGTGATGGGGTAATCAATCCCGCCCGTTGGCATGCGAAGAAGATGTTTGGAGTCTTCTCGCAAGGGAAGGAGTATAACTTCTTTGGGGGCTCGACTTGAAATGCAGTCTCCACGTCCTCCAGTGAGTCCTCCTCGCCTTCAGATGAATCTGAGGACTCTTCAGAGAGCCAACCCCTGAGCAGGGCCCGGCCCGTGGGTGATACACCCGCCTCCCGTATGTGGGCCGGAGCTAACCCCCTGGCAAATGAGCCAAAAGGGAAGGTGGACAACTGTTGATCAATGCTTTCCAGGAACTGCGGCAGGCGCCTTTGTTCTCGTCGCAGCTGTCGGACTTCCCCTCGGATCTTCCAGATGGTCCTCCGCAGCGCTAAACATTCTGGGAATGGAGGAGTGGCTCTGGGACCACCATTGGGCTGTCGACTTGAGGGCCCGACTTCGGAGGTATTGGAGCTTGAAGCCATCGCCACCATATGGACCACGTTAGCCGACCGGTTCGATCGGCTCCAGTGATGAGGCTGGGGTGGTTCGACTGCATGGCCCAGCATATTTACCAAGCCCTTTTGAATGAGCTCTTCCGCTATATTCTTGAAAATATAGCAGTCGCCGATGGTGTGACCCAACCTTCGGTGATACACACAATAGGTAGGATCATCTGTCTTATCCACCTCCGCGGGCTTCCGCGGATCTGGCAGGGTGATGAGCTGCTGTTTCATGCATAGATCAAAGAGCATTTTAGTATGCTCTTTCCTGAAGGAATACGGAGTCTTCATGTTCTCCGCTAACCGAGACGCGCTTGCCTTGGCATCAGGCTTCTTGCCATTGCCTTTAGACTTTCCTTCCCCTTTATCTCCATTCGTCGGGGAGAAGTCAACGGCATTTACCTCCTTGCCGCTAGCCAGACGATCTTCGGAGGATTTGCCTTTGGTAGAAGTTTGTGTAGGGTGGTCGGCAAAGAACATCTCAATTTCCGCCACCACCGTGTTCAACTGGTCAAAGCTTCTGATATTGGAGCCCAAAAACTTTTCGTTGACTTCTGCCGAGAGACCCCTGCGGCAGATGGTGATCGCATCTTCAGGCGTCGGAGGATTATCGCAGCGCATGCTGACGTCCCTCCATCGCTTGATGAAGTCCAATGCTGTTTCACCCTTCTTCTGTCGAAGGGAACAAAGCTCTGCTAAGGAGACTTTGCGTTCGACCATTTGGAAGCGGTCGACAAACTTCTTCTGCATATCAGCCCAATCAGATATTGAATTGGGCTTTAACCTTGAATACCATTGGAAGGCGGTGCCAGTCAAGGACGTGGCGAAATACCGCAGCAAATATGCCTCTTCCAGGGCTAGTTCACCCATGGCCGTCATGTAATAGGCCAGGTGTTCATGCGGAGAACCATGCCCGTTGAACTTCTGGAGTTTCAGGGCCTTCGGGCAATCTGGTGGAAGCTTCTTGAATTGATGATGGAAGGGATATGGCACGTTGTACAAATCAACGGTAGCCACACCCTCGCCATATTGAGCGAACTTCGCTTCCACGATGCGCTCGATTATCTGCTTCTGCGCCATGAGGCTTTTTGCGGCAGGAGTAGCAGATGACCGCGCATTGGCTTCATGCGGCGGGACTTCGAAGTCCACTGCCAGTGGGAGTCTTGCAGCAGTGGCGGAAGCGTTGGCTGCTGTTGGAACGGGAGAAGGCTGCTGATCCGTTCCAGCCGGTGTCGCCTGAGGCGGGGCAGGAACCTCCTTTTCGCGCAAGAGCGACAGTAGCAGTCTCTTGAGCTCTTGGTTCTCCCGTCGAAGCTCGTCCAATGTGGGGGCCCGTGGCTCTTCCCCCAGCTCTTCTTCGTGCCGGGAGTGATTGTCCCCATCAACACTGTGGACGTCTTCCTGGCGCTCTTCTTGCCGTGTCGGCTCAGGCTCAGATGTACCGGTGGCCGGCGCCTGCTGCGTCTGCGCTAGAATCCGGGAGACCGGCCTTGACCTCCTTAAATATTGGATGGGTTGGTCAAGCTCTCCCGAGGTGTTCTCGGGTTGTTTGTCGCCGGAGGTGGCGTAACAGGTGAACACTTTGACGGTGTCATCGGTCACCTGGACCACCCGCTTTTTCTTGGGCGGTTGTCGCTCCGGCTTGGGCGGCCTCCTAAGTCTGTCAAAGACCGACACTCGGGATGTAGATGCTTGAGGGGAGCGATCCTCCTCCGTGTGCGTGGAACTGGCCCACGGGGAAGTCGGCCGCACCTTCTTGCCAACTCCACGGCGCTTCTGCCCCCGTAGGGGCTGATTTGTAGATCTCGGAGAGACTGAGGCCTCAGTGCTTGTCGGACTCCGCATTCGTCGCAGATTCGACATGCGGAAGGGCTCCTCCGCCCTCGCGCGCCTTATAATTCGGGCCTCCTCCTTGGTGACCCAGATCTTCTTTAAATGGAGCTAGCCCTCCCCCAATTGGTTGCCCCATGTCCTTGGACGGGGAGCTCGTAGCTTGGGCCGTTGCAGAGGGCCCTGGGTTGCCGCCGGTACGGCAGACTTCTTCTTCTTCGCTCCGTCCCCCCGGACTTGCCGGAGGGGCTCCAAGCTGTTGGAGGTAGAGATAGTCGGAACATGACGATCCCGTGGTAGGATCGGCTCGCCTCCATCGATCCGGATGTGAATATCTCCGACGATTACAGTCTTGCCGGAGCGAGAGACAGCCGCTTCGGGCTTTGCACCCTTGCGGCTACGGCGTTGGCCCCATTGGGCAGGGGCGACAGTGGTGGCGCCCGCCATAGGCACGACGTCATCCTGACGACGGCGGCGTTGCCCCCGTTGAGCAGGGGCAGCACCTCTGAGGGTGGCCGCAGTAGGTTTGGCGCCATTGCGGCGGCGGCGTTGCCCCCGTTGAACATGAGCGACGCCAGCAGTGATTTGATTGACCAAGAAGACTCGGCCAACAGCTGGGGCAGAAGGCCTGACACCTTCGGCCGTTGACGTAGCAGCCAAGGGAGCTCGGCTGGTTGTCGGGATGAAGGGCTTGACACCCTTAACAGTTGGAGAGTTGACCGGATGGACCCGGCCAGTTAATGGAGCTGAGGGCCTGACGCCCCCGACAGTCGCGTTGTTGACCGAGCGAACCCGGCCGGCTGTTGCAACAGAGGGTCTGGCACCCTCAGAAGCTGGCTTGTTGACCGAACAGACTCGACCAATTGTTGAAGCCGAGGGCCTGGCACCCCCGACGGCTGGCTTGTTGACCGGGCGAACCCGGCCGACTGTTGCGGAGGGCTTGCCGCCCTCAATAGTTGGCTTGTGGACCGGACTGACCCGGCCAGCTGATGGGGCCGAGGGCCTGACGCCCCCGACAGTTGTCTTGTTGACCGGGCGGACCCGATCAGTTGTTGGAGCCGAAGGCCTGACGCCTCCGACAGTTGTCTTCTTGACCGGGCGGACCCGATCAGTTGTTGGAGAAGGCCTAACATCCCCAGTGATGGTCTTGTTGACCGGATTGACCCGGCTAGTTGCTGGAGCCGAAGGTCTGACGCCTCCGACAGTTGTCTTCTTGACCGGGCGGACCCGGCCAGTTGATGAAATAGAGGGCCTGACACCCTCAGTGATGGTCGTCACAGCCGCGGTTGAGCTGATCTCAACCACGGGCACAACGCCCAGGAAGAAGGGCGAGCCGACGACCGCTGGGAAGTCGCCGAAAACAAGTGGCGTTGCTAGGTAGCCGACCCTGGCGTGGTTGGCGACGATCTCTGGGCCGTAGGTAACGGCAGCCATCGCTGTGCTGTTGTTGTTGGTGGTGGTGCGTAGCACGAAAGGAGTGGCATGCAGATGCACAAAGAACTCTCAAATGAACAGAGAGATGTGCCCTCCTCCTCTTCCCGTCCTGTAGGAGGAAGAGGGGTAATTAGAACCTTGAAAAAGGTTTAGGGGACTTTCTTTGACAGAAAGAAGAAAGGCGGAAAAAGTCCCACCGGGCGTGCCAGTCTGTGAGACACGGAAAAAATCTAACCGACTTTTTTATCGTAGATAAAATATAGATTTTTGTTCTTTTTGAAAAGAAACATCCCCCCTCTAAGTATAGAGGGTGATTCCGTGATTGCGCATCGTATCAGACGATTTGGGTTCGAGTGCTGGACCTCTCCCCACTGACCGTAGTCAGTGTTGATTTACATCGGCCTAACGTCCGAACACCTTTGTTTGACTGTCAAAGAAATCCCTAACGTCTTTTACAAGGTTCTGATGTTGAGGGCAAACTCTCTTGGAGAGCTCATGATGTCCACTCACTCACCACCGACCAACAGAAACGACTGAATTAGGGCTAGGTCTGAGCAAAATCCTAAGATTTAGGAAAGGAAGCGCAAATATGCGGAAGCCATAGGCATTTTTGAAGTAGAGGGAAGTTTTCTGGACCACGAGGGTATTTTAGTAATTTTACCAACCCATGGGTATTTTGGTAATTTTCCCATGCCAGGGGCATTGCTGAAATTTCTGAGCTGGAATGGAAGTGAGACTGGATCCCTAACTCCCCAAGGCGCTGAGGCTCTTTCTAGAGGGTTTTAGGAGGCTACTAGGCCATTTTTTAGGTTGTAGGGGTATTTTGGTAATTTTACCGTACCCTAGACCTAGGTTATGGAATGATATCCGAGTGTCGGACTGAACTGACAACACTCCCAGACCGAAGTAGTGACAAGGGGCTTCATGGAAGGCATACATCTGTCAATTTGATCGAAGGATGGGTATATATGCAATTTTCAGAAGTCGGGGGTTTTCTTATAATTTTCCCACCCGAGGATACATATAAAACACGCTGAGTGCTTCTATAGTTCAAATGAGTACAGGGGTTGTCGGCGAGTTGTCGACTGTACAAAAGTCCGCGTTAGAGCAGGAGATAGGGACGTAGTCCTAATTACAAAAGTCGCAGGGTATAACTGCAAATTACAGGACTTGGGTCTTTTACGATCCCGTGGAGGACATTCTTGTAATTCTGCCATTATAAGGGCAGAAAGACATGACTTAGTCATCCCAGGGCGTAAAGACTTACAAACATGGTCTGTTGAGGGGCATAATTACAAACATGGCCCGCTGAGGGGTATAAACATAAATATACCCCGTAGGGGCATAAGTACAAGATCAGGGGACTTACCCCACACGGGCCGAAACAAACGAACAAAAAGTTTCAAGTGTGCTCCGTAGGTTGTTTCTTGTAGTAGCTTCTCCTTGTTTTGAACCTCCGGGGGTCTATTTATAGAAGTGGGGAACCTCCCCGGGAGTGTTCGACCCCGTACGGGTCCAACGGGATGAAAATGACCCCGGGGAGGTCCCACTTTCAATTTTTTTTAGTCCGTGCGCGGGAATGGAACCTTCCCGAAGTGGGAGGTCCCCGGGACGGTCCTGGACCTTCCCGGGGTCGCGAACCCCTCGGGGGACCTGCCCGGGGTAGCGGCTCCCCGGAGGGGACCTCCCCGGGGTCGCGGACCCCGGGTGGGTCCCGCCCGGGTCCGGACGACCCCGGGTGGGTCCGCCCGCCTTGGGGGAGTCCCGCGCGGGACTCTTCTTGCCCCGGGCGGACCCGTCCGGGTAAGGGTGACCCCGGACGGGTCTATTCCTCGCGTGAGTTCAATAAAAGGAGGCCTCCGGGGCTTTGAAGCTTCGGGTTCTCGCCGTGTCTCGTGGAGAATAGCGAGAGGGAGCGCCTCCTTGTTCGTTTGTCGTCTTCCTCGTGCCGTAGGCCGCTGCGGGAGGACGAGTTGTTGTCCGTGCCTCGTGATACACGTGTGAGGGACGTTGTGCTTGGTACGTAGACCTTTTCCAGCATCTCCTTCATTGTTGTAGAAGTGTTCCTTGCTTGGGGTTACACGTTCGAAGGGCGGAGACTTAATCCCGTAGGGATTTTAATATAACCACATGATCCTGACAATCATTGTGGCTTGTGCTTGGCTGGTGGCTATCCTCCGAGGGGTTTATATTGCCATCGCATGTGGGCTATAAAGCCTTAAACTTAGGAATATCCGACGGGACGGCGCTACGCCGAACAAGGGACCCCGTGTAGGAATATCCTATCGGATGATGATACACCGCTTCCGAAACCTTGTCACATGCGAGATCAAAATCCCGAACCTTTAGCACGATAAATTACGGGTGCAACAGCCACCTACCCACTTTAAGGTTTAGACAATCAATGCTTTCATGTCCTTTCATGCTTAAAAAACTATGATAGATTTCATGTTTCCCGTTTTTTTCATCCTCTTAGGGTTTGGTGGGTAAAAGTGATGCCTTCCAGTACTTCTATTGAAGGTGTATAGTATTATGTTAAAATGCTTTCTTATGTTACATTTGTCACCTCCTAGAATATCTATTAATTTTTCTTAGGCCACAATTCCTATAGAAAGTAATGCCTTCAATGACAATGTCTTTCCGTAGTGTCCACTGTTTGCATAAATGGTTTCAAATTCTCAAGCATCTATTACAAGCAAGAAGAATAGTTTAGAAAGTTGGTACCATTCCTATCGATGCTTGTTGACGTAGGATGAACACGTACAAACTCGAACTAGCAATGCGCATATGATGTCGTCAATGATCTAATAAACATGTAGCAAATAATCACACACATCCAACACGCTCCAAATATGGAAATCATGTAAAAATCAATAAACAACATACCCGTGCTAACGAACTAACCAAAATATTACAAATGACAGATCAAACCAAGCAATCAAACAAAACAAGTGGGCCCCACATAATTGCACCATCCAGCAACGATATTTCTCAAATAATAATATAGAAAGTAGACACACTCTCTCACTAGGTGCATCACCACAGGGGTCTGAGTGTCACCAAGATGGGTTAAACAAGCATCGATTGAACACATGGTTGGATGGCCAAGATGGGTTAAACGAACATCGATTGAACACATGGTTGGATGGCCCGTGTGTCACTGAAGCCAGCGGTCGGTAGCTATCAAGTTGTGCTATCAAAGGCACTTGATGCGCTCACTTAGGCAATAAGGCGAGGTGAGGTACCCATAACTCACCTTGCTTCGGCCTAGCTCGCCTAGGTGAGGTCTCTGTGGTTGCAGGCACATTTGGGCCAACCCACTTGGGTTGCCCAGCACATTCCTATAAGAAATTTCTGGCATCCAAATGGTTGTGGTCAATCCACAATGCGAGGTCGGGTCTATGTGAATTTGATAGGTTCTTGATTTATTCTCACATTTAAATGGATGAGTTTATGAATTTGATTGATTTTATATTGGTGTTCTTGACATATTTAATGATATTTATTATATATCTATTTTATTAATATATCTAGAAAATGTTGCATCAAATGTCTAGGCCATCGTTTAGGCGTTTGAGGCTAAGGTGACCCCTTGATCACCTCGGGCACCTCTTGCCTCTAATTGCATAGCTACCAGGAGGGCTGGGGTGTCGCTCTACTAGACGTGGCCCATGTTGGATGTGGAGTTGGAGGTGGCCATTGATCGGAGGCACTCGGACAGTGTGGGCTTCAGCAAACTAGTTGGAGTGTTGCGGCATTTGTTAGGGAGCTAGATGCTCATAACCAGCAGGCTGACCGGGGATTAGGTTGATCTGTGCAGTTGTACGGTGGTAGGCAATGTGGCTCACACTAAACTCGGACGCGTGCAAGAGCTGTTGGGGTGCAGTCACAAAGCGTGAATAGGAGAGAGAGGTACTCCCAACATGGATGGATGATTGGGTCAGTTCCAACTTCCGTGGTGGGGAGGGTGTTAGGGTGTCTGGTTCTTTTCAAGCATTTAATGCTTGCAGGACTGTAATGGGAGGTTCCATCGCCAAAGGCTCAAAGAAGCATTGGAAACAAATAAGGATTTAAAGGGGTGTGGGGGGGGGGCACATTTAATGTTGTGGGTTTTCTCTGGGGGAATGAGCAAAACTTTGAGATGAATGGTGGTGGCAAGGTCTCTGAGCAAAGAAGACAACAAGGAAGGTGGGGCTCCCAAGAGGTGGAATAAACAAAGAAGGGATGTGATGGCGGTTGGAGTATCAATGGGTCATGTTCCTGAGCATTTAATGCTTCTGCTCAGGAGGGGATAGAAAAATAGAACAAATAAATGGAGGGGGATGTGTCGTAGGTTCCTAGATGAGGATAAAAAAAGAAACGAATGGGTTTAGGGGTGTTGGGTCGTGGGTCGTGGGGAAGGGTGTGGGGATGTGAGGAGCCTTCCATAGCAGGGTCTGAAAAAAAGGAAGAAAAAACATCTTGCACATTGGATCGTTGGGAGGCGAGAAATCAAAGTGAGAGAGAGAAGAGGGAAGAAGAGAGACATGGGAGGTGGCCACTGCTGCGAACCCATTGGATCAGGTGTGACATCGGTGCAGTTAGGATGCGGCTTGTCAGTCAATCATCTTTGCTCCAGGTTTGCAGTAGAGGAGCACGGCGATAGAAAGCGGTGTGGTGTGGCTTCTGAGCTTCTGAGACTTGTTCAGCCCCTTGTTCCCATAGCGGGCAATACATATAGAGAGATTGGGGAAGACAACACATACATCAAGAAAGACAAGGGACGGTTGCAATGGCAGTGTCTTCTGCCTGTCACCCTCCCCTCTTGGGCACTCTCCTCAGAGCAAGAAAATTTTAAGATTTTAGAGAAGCACTTTTCCTTTCCACTCATATTCATTGCCAAGCTTTACAAAAGGAACCCTTTTGATATGGAAACCTACGAACGATGTAGTAGATCAAATTACCCCTCCCTAACCTAATAGAGATCAACTATTGAAATGAAAAGAAAGACCTAGTAACATTGTGGGCTAAAAAAGTACCTATCAAAAGAAGTATTGTGGACTCAACCATACAACTCTGGTAGAAAGAAAGACAAGTGTGGACTGATCTAGCTAGAAATGAAATAGAAAATATATATTAAAGTAAAATATGTGACACATGAAACACATGTTAAGTCGGACTCGGATTGGCTCGACTTCTCTGACGGTAAACAAAAGGTGGGTCGAACTCACCAACTCTCCCCAGTTGGGGAGCACTCGACCCCATTGCGTATGGTCCACTGCCGCTCTGGTAATGCTCGAGCAAGTTGGGGTTGAGGTGCTAAAGTTCCTCTTTGATGACCCAGAGTCCTTTGATGGTGGGCGATCCCTCAAATGGACAAGGTAGCACTGGTACACTCAGTCCCTGGTGGAAATAACCTATTCGTCCCATATGCTCTTGATTTGTTCACGTACAAGTGAGATGGCTAGAGGACACTCAGGGCATGGGGTCATATAAGGGGAGAAGGCTTAAACAAATCACTGGGTATTGCTGTCGGCTCCTTGTGTGCTGCCAAATTTGACACATTAAAAGTGGATCTGATCCTATAATCTGGCAGAAGGTCCACAACGTATGCATTCGATTCAACCCACTTGAGAATCTTGAATGGACGGACACTGCGAGCATAAAATTTCTTCACGGCTCCCGAGGGAAATCACTCAGGTCTCAATTTGATCATCAGTTGTTCACCCTCTTGGAACCCCTAGTGTTGTATGTGTGAGTCTACAAACATTTATAGGTTTCATTGTTGACATCAATGCGTTTGCTAATTTCCTCGTGCAAACTTCTACATGTTGTGCAAATGACTCTATAGACTCTGATGCTATAGCATGCTTGTTTTGGTGTCTTTACCCTCTCACTTCGTAGGATATGCTTGTTTGGGTCGACACGGTCTTAATAAGGTCTCTCAAAGTGGAAGTGATCTTGACCACATCTTGGATCTACCCCTATGACCTTTCTGAACTACCCAGAACCAAGGTGAATCTTTGACGCTCTCACCGCTTGGGTGTAGCTAGGCTACCTCTAAAGTGGCTACTCGCTTTGCTATGCCACGCAAGGTCCTATCTAACATTCTCTCTCTCTTTCTCTCTCTCCGATAGGCCTAATTGACTCATCCATGCTACCCATGTGATGCCTAATCTGGCCAAGTTGTGCTATAGTATCCTCAAGCATCGTTGCAAGTGTGGGTTCCATGGTAGCATGGAATGTGAGGCTAGTGAAGTCGCGTGCGGGATTGAGATGACTATACTCGACGTCGTGTTGAGTAAGGCATGCAAAGACTACGTGAATGTGCAATACAAATGCAAAATGATGTTAGCAAAAAATGAAACCAAACTAGCATAGATAAAGATGATGATGCAAAGCAAGTAAATAGAGAGCAATGTAAATAACCAAATTGACACCATATCCTAGCCTATGGACATTTCTGCGGAAACAAGACAATTGAAGCCGTAGAGAGCCAATTTTATTGGCTAGGCCTCAAGCATGACGTTCCTCGATTAGTTGCTCAGTGTCACGCATGCACTACGGTGAAGCAGAGGAAATAGAACACTGGCTTCTACACCACTGTCCCTACACCCAATTGTTCTTGGCAGGATGTGAATATGGATTTTGTCTTAGGCCTGTCTCGTACAGTTCAATGCACGATTCTATCTTTGTGGTTGTGGACTATTTCTCCAAAATAACCCATTTTATTCCCTGCTCCAATACCTCAGATGCATCTAGGATCGCTTGTCTATACTTTAATAATGTTGTTAAGTTGCACAGGCTTCCCAAGACCATTGTATGTGATAGGGATGTGTGCTTCATGAGCTACTTTTGGAAGACATGGCACATGATGGGCACCAAGCTTAAATTATCCACTGCTTATCACCCCCCAGACTGACGGTATGCCGAGGTAGTTAATAGGAGTTTGGGAAATTGTTGTGTTGCCTAGGTGGTGAGCAAGCAAGGAATTGGGATCTGATGTTGCAGAGTGCCAAGTTTGCATATAGTAGTTCAATCAATAGGTCCACTATGTTGAGTCTAGTTGAAATTATCTATGGTTATTGGCCTAGAAAGCCTGTAGGTTTCATCCTTATGCCATTGCATGTTAGAGTGTTAGGGTCTACCGAGTCATTTGCCCAACATGTTAGGAGTTTACATGAGGAAATTAGCAAACGCATCGACATCAACAATGAAACCTATGAACATTTGGTAGATTCCCACAGGCAACACTAGGAGTTCCAAGAGGGTGATCAAGTGATGATCAGATTGAGGCTTGAGTGGTTTCCCTCGGGAGTTAAGAAATTTCATGCCTACAGTGCTCGTCCATTCAAGATTCTCAAATGGGTTGGATCGAATGTGTACATTGTGGACCATCTGCCAAATTACGAGATGAGTTCCACTTTTAATGTGTCAAATTTGGTGGCATACAAGGAGCTGACAATGGTACTTGGTGACCCGTTTGAGCCTTCTCCCTCTCTTGTAAGTGACCCCCCACTTAAGTGTCCACCAGCCATCTTCCCTACATGACGCGGACAGATCAAGAGTATATTGGACGAACAAGTTATTTTCACTAGGCACTGAGTGTACCAGTGCCACCTTGCTCATTGGAGGGATCGATTGCCGTTAGAGGACTCGTGGATCACCAGAGGGGAGCCTTGGCGCGTCGACCTTGACTTGCTCAAGCATTATCAAAGCGGCAGTGGACTATACTTGCCAGGGTTGAGTGCTTCTCAAATGGGGAGCATTGGTGAGGACATGCACTCGGGTCCAGTTCAACCCATCTCTCGTTTTGCCAACAGAGGAGTCGGGCCAATTCGAGTCTGAGTTCATTGTGGCTCGGGGACGACATTGGATTGTGGCATGACTTTGACCGATTGTTGACCCACCTGTTTCATTTGTCATGTATTGTTTATTCTGTATTTTCTGTTTTGTTTGTAGCTAGATCAGTTCATACTTGTCTTCATTTCTCTCATAGTTGTATCTTTTAGGCCGCAATGTTACTCCGCCTTTCTTTTCATTTCAGTAGTTCGTCTCTATTAGGTTAGGTAGGGGTAATTTGGTCTGCATTTGTAAGGTTTCCTTATAAAAAGGGCTCCTTGCGTAAAACTTGGCAATGAATATGAATGGAAAGGAAAAGTACTTCTCTAAAATGCTAAAGTTTTCTTGCTCTTGGAGAGTGCCGAGAGGGAAGAGTGAGAGGCCCAAGTCACTGCTGCCACCACTATCCTTCGTCTTCCTCGATCTGCATATTGTCTTTTCCCTTCTTCCCATCTTCTCTGTGCGTATTGTCTGCTGTGGGAACAAGGGGCTCAGTGGGTCTCAGAAGCCATGTGCTTTCCATCTCCACGTTCCTCTATTGTAAACCTGGAGTGATGATGATGGGCCAGCACTGTTCTGACACACCGCATCCCAGCTGCACTGCCATCGCACCTAATCCTGCTGTTTAGCAGCGTTGGCCACCTCCCATGTCTCTCTTCTTCCCTCTCCTCTCTCTCACTCTCATCTCTCGCCTCCTGGGGGTTCCAGCATTGGTCGCCACCTTTCCCTTCCCATGTTCCTTCCTTATTTTTAAACCCTCCCATGGAGGTCTCCACACATCCCCATACCGTTCCTCACCTAAGAACCTATGACACATCCTCCACTATTCATTTGTTCTATTTTTTTATCCCCTCTTGAGCAAGAGTATTAAATGCTCATGCACGTGACCCTTTCATACTTAAACCTTCTCAATTTCTAGAAACCCCAGCCACCATCACATCCCTTCTTTGTTTATTTCATCTCTTGGGAACCCCACCTCCCTTGTTGTCTTCCCTCCCCAGAGACCTTGCCACTACCATCCATCTTATAGTTCTGCCCATTCTCCTAGCGAAAACCCACAACATTAAATATCCTCCCTCACCTTGGATCCTTTTTTTCTTCCAATGCTTCTCTGAGCCTTTGGCAATGGAACCTCCCATTGAATCCTGTCAGCATTAAATGCTTGACGAGATCGGGATGCCCTCACTCTCTCTCCACCTCGAAACTGCCCCAGTTTCTCATGTATGTTGGGAGTACCCATCTCTCTCTCTCCCTCTCTCTCTCTCTTCACGCGTTGCGGCTGCAGCCAGGCAGATTTTGCATGTGTCCAAGGTTAGTGTGAGCCACATCGCCCACCGCCCTGCAGCAGTACAGATCGGCCCGATCCCCGGTCAGCACCAGCCAGCCCGCTAGTCACGATCCTCGAGCTCCCTGATATATGCCGCAGCACTCTGCCTAATCTGCATAAAGTCCACACTGTCCAAGTGCCTCTGATCAATGGCCACCTCCAGTTCCACGTCCACGAGAGCGGCACCCCGGCCCTCCTGGTAGCTACTGGCTGCTGTCTTCAGTGGCACACGGGCCATCCAGCCGTGTGTTCAGTCGCATTCCTTCACCCCCTCTTGCTTGGTACCCTGGCCCCTGAATGGCATATTTAACTCTATTTTTTCTAGTATGTTCCATGTTGTGATGCGCCTAGTGAGGGAGAATGTGTCTACTTTCTATATTATTATTTTAGAGATATTGTTGTCAGATGGTGTGATTATGTGAGGACCCACTTGATCTATTTATTTGCTTTGTTTGATGCATTAATTGTGGAACATTACCCTTTCCTGCGGTAGCTTTCTTAACTGCCGTCGATCCATCATTTGAGCTATTTTGGATAGTCCGTCAGTGCAGGTATGTTATTCATTTGATTATTACGTGATTCCCATATTTGGAGTGTGTTGGATGCATGTGGTTATTTGCTAAACATTTGTCAGATCATCGATGACATCATATGCTTTGCTACACGTTTATCAGATCATTGATAACATCATATGTGAGTTGCTAGTTCGAGTTTGTATGTGTCCATCCTGTGTCACTTGTGTTTCTATTGTTCCACGTGACAAATAAGCTAATCACATGTATTCAATAAGAGTGATGTGAGCCAGAACAAAGGTTGAGACAAGACCATGTGAAATGAGCCGTGCTAGGCATTTGCCATTACTTATTTCCTTTTGTCCATCCTTTATGTCTTATTATCCTTTGGTAATTTTTGATTTTCACGCTTCTACGAAACTTTCTGTGTTAGATTTTACTTTTTTTTTTAAATCCAGCCACATGTTCTTAGGTCCTTCTCTAGGTTGTTCTTTGCTTATATCATTAATACTTCGCCATCTGAGAACTTTCCATTCCGGGGTTCTTCAAAATTTAACTGTTTGGCTGGGTTAGCATGTATCCCGCAAAAAGGAAGTGTGCCTGAGTTTCCATGTGCTCAACGCCATTTCCTTGTTTGGATCATCGGTTGATTATAAATTGCCGGCTTATCTTTACTCTTGGTACTACATGTCCTCTATATCCCTTTTTTTCAAATTTTTCAAAAGTAAAATTTGATTCTATCTGTGACTCATACAGCAGTAGATGAATTCAGTGAATGATGAATGGAATAAAGAGGAGGAAAGAGAGACCACTGGGCAATCTGTGAAGGCAGTAGTGAAATCATGTAGAATACCCACCATGCGAAATCCACATGCTTTCTTGGTTTGTAAGAGGTTTCTTCTGTCTTCTTGGCTAACAAGTGCTTCTGGTACATGAGAGCTAGCCTGCCGGCTCTATTCCTTCTTTATTCTTATCTTGGCCTCTCGTTCATATGAATGTGTTTGTCTTTTATATGTTTCTTGAAAATGAGTTGCTGCTAACTTTTTTTCTCGTCATTCTTTTCGTTATGTGATCATCTTTTGATGATACACAAAAGTATGATGAGGTTGGAAATCTGTCTTGGGGAGGAGGTAAGCTTAGTTGTGGTACTCTAATGTATATGAAATACATGCATATCTAGAGGGGTTATACCCTCTTGTGGTGATTGCTCCATTTGATATATAGGCTTATGTGGTGAATCCTTGTGCTAGGATGTTGGGTATATCTTAAGGCTTTCATGATCATGGCTGCCTGTCGATCCGACTTTGTCTCTGGATTTTGCCTAATCTTCCACACGAGTAGATCGCAGGTCAGGTGCAAGATGGTGCCACTTCAAAGTATCCCTACTACCAGTCCCAAATAACATTTCAGAGAAGACAAAATTCACTGTTCCTTTACCCTTTGTTTCCTCTTAGTTTTCTTCCTGTTTGTGGCTTTGATTGTTATCATGAAAACAAGAGTTATGAAAGTTGGGATAAAAATCCCAACTCAAAGTATCCCAACTCAAAGTTCCTTGTTATCCATGCATAATCTCGTTGCATTTAGAAATCCCCCCCCCCAAATAAAAAAAAAAAGAAGAAAGAAAAAGGTCCATGCCTCCACCCCCACCCCATGTATCAGAGATTCACCAGCCTTGTCCATGCTGGTTGTGTTTTTTGTGATTTAAAAAGATGCAATTGTGGAAAAGTTCCATAGAGTTAACATCATTTTCTATGTAAATTCTGAAGGTAGAATTTGCTGGAGGTGCCTTGCGTTGTGGTGAGTACGTGACGGTCCGCAAGGTTGGTGATTCGAGTCAGAAGGTAACATGATACTCTTTGATCCATTGCCCCACTTCCCTTTGTATTTCACACATTTAGTGAGCTTCTATTTCGAAAACATCTCGCAGGGTGGCTCAGGGACTCAGCAAGTGGTCATCGAGGGCCCTTTGTCAGAAGAATACTACAAGATTCGGGAACATCTCTATTCACAGTTTTATGTGTTGTAGTCTTATCTGTTATCCGGACATGATAACTAATTAGATGCCTTTACTATTTCTGTATGTTACAAACATTTTTTGTCGATTCTGCTCGGCAACTAGGTTTTGATAGCCGATCATGCCTGTGCTTCGTCAGTTGTAAATGTATCCATACACTGGAGCTCCCATGTTCTATGTACGCCCGCAAAGGCTTGCCACTGTAGTTTGCATCATTGTCTTTGATCCTAGAGCACGTTTTTTTTTGGGTATTGTTTTCTCTTGCTTCTTTCATTTCTTAATGACACACTTCCACGGCAGATTTTTTTTCTTTTTTAATGGACTTTGCTGCAACTGGAAAAAAACTGTTGTCGTAATTGTCAGATTAGATGAGAAATTTGTCTCCTATGAGACAATGGATGCCACTTGTAAAATTCAGAGTCAGTTTCCGGAAAATTAACTCTATACTCTTAAAATCTTGCATAATTATTCCTATATCTTTATCGTATTTAGCGTAATATCTCTGAAATTTTTTAGAAAAAATCTGTAGTGTTTCTATCCGCCGCTATCTTTAATACAGAAAATTAACTCTATATCTCTGCGAAGAGATATAATGATTATTTTCTTAAGAATTTTAAGATATTAGGATAAATATGATAAGGGTCAAGATATGTGGGTAATTTTGAATGATTTTTAAAGTATTGGGTAAATTTTTCTTATCTTTTTATTGAATTTTTTTGCATGAAAATCGTCGTTAGAGATGAATTTATAAAAAAAATCAATCTTAAAAATACATTAGTAGACATATCATTACATAAATTTAAATCATGTAAAAATGATATATTATTCGTAGCCATCACTTCTTTTTGTCAAAAATTAGTAAAAAAACAATATTTAAATGATATTTATATATTATTCGAATTGATCCAATGATGTATCTGTTAATATATTTTTAGGAATGATTTTTTTATAAATTTATCTCTAACAATGATTTACGTGCAAAAATCTCTTTTTTATTTGACAAGGTCATTCCCATTTCCTTTAAATTTTGGCAATCTTGCAGCATGAATGAAATTATTCTTAAATGTTGTCGTGGGGGTTCAATCCTCATTATTTTGGGGGTTCATTCCTCATTATTTTGCTGTAGTTTTCCCTGTCCATTAGGTGGTACCTTCTCCTTTCACCCAACTATACATGGTGTAAGGAAGATGTATGGTTGGGGTCTCGCTAGATGATGATACCTGTCCCTGTCTCTCCAAAGGAAGATGAAAAATAATTGTGCGTTATCTGAGACAGATGAAGGGCATGGGAAGTTGGGGAGTAAAGGATGTCTCGACGGTGAGGGAGCGAGAGTTGTTTTTCGCAGGAAAATCTCGAAATATATTGAAACCTGATGATACCTGTGCATGGGTTGGTTGGTTGGTTGGTTTGACATCAAATTATCTCACTTACTAGTTAGGGATTTCTACGTATATATTCGCATAAAATTTAGTTTTATCAAATATATCTATATATTATTATGAATATCTTTCATTTAGATATAAATGTTACGACTATACCCTTTAGTTTACTATCGTCGACGGGAGGAGAATATTCTATGAAATATGTCATCTACGATCGTTAGATCTAGAATATATTTGATAAAATTAAATTTTACAGGAGTATATATATATAAAAAATACTCTTTAACTCGCATTTAACTTGGGTTAAATATACGTGAGTTACGGTGACGACATAATCGTGACGTTACTCATATTTTGATGACATAATTATGATATTTACTCATTTTACAAAAATAAAATAAAATTTATACATTATAAGAGAGAGAGAGAGAGAGAGAGTTTTGTTCTATTGATATTTTTTTGAGATTAAACTTGGGATTTCGCGTTTGAAAAGGAAGGTGTCCACTCCTCCACTGGCGGGGGATATAGAGAGAGTTGTCATCTTGTCTAGTGGAATGGAAGGCGAAAAATTAAAAGATAAAAATAATTCTGTAAAATTTTTTACATGACTTTCTATGAAAATAAGATTTACTTAAATAAAGTTTTCACTAGAAAAACTAACCACTGTTAATAAATAGTAGATGTGCCTCGTCTGTAAATTTTTTAAGACTCCTTTTAATAACAGATTAGAATAGAGGTAGATGATTTAATTGAGATGACGTGTTCACCTTCTATTCCTATCTAAACTCTGATTAAATCGTTCAATAATAATTTTTTTTCTAATCTTTATTCAACTATGATTAAATCAAAAATAACTCACCGGACCTTAGATCAACTATCCTAACCTGGCATATATTCCGATATCAAAGTCGGCCTATACATACGGTTTGGCTCCCCTGCGGACAGGGCACACCGACCTCCCCACCCACAACCAGAACGAACCCACCTATTCCGGATTAAAACCCTGCCCAAGCGCCCCACCCCCACTTCCTTCCATTTCAGACGCCCCCACCATCGCCACCATCCGCCCGCGGCCGCCGCAGCGCGGACCAGATTAAGATAAGGGGAGTCGGAATTCCCCCGCCCTGCGATCCCAGTCTCTTCTCCGGATTCGGCGGAAATGGTGGTGGTGCTGGCCGTCCACTCGTCCCCGAGCTCCTTCCAGCTCCGGTGGGGCCTCAACTGCCGGAAACCCTGTCCTGCCTCCCTCCGGGTACACTTCCCTCCGTCCTACGACCGGCGTCGGCTCGCGCGGCTGGTTGCTGCCGTCGCCGGGTCGGCGCCGGGCGAGGAGGGCGACGGCCAGGCTTCGCGGGCGAGTTCGGCGAGGCCTCGGATCCGTTCTCGGGGTGGTCTGGCGAGGAATCGGACGGTGGCTCCCAGCAGAAGGGAAAATTGGGAGGTAGGTGGGGCGTCCTTTCTGTGCTTGAGATAGTTTGTGTCGGTTATTTCTCGCTCCATGAGTTTTACGTACAGGTTTCTGGTAGTTGTGAGCCTTGTTTGTGGCACCGACTTAACGTATGTTTAATACTGTCGACTACTGTGCATCAAACCAGAGGTTTGAAACTGTGTCTTGAGTCTGTAACCTATGGCAGGATGATTGTGATCATCGGCTATTTAACCTGTTTATTTGCAACTGTATTAAGTAGTCTTAGGACTAAAATCCCTTAGACAAGTCAGAAAGCTGGAGATATCCGGGAATCTTTTATGCATTTATCTTCTCGGAAAGACGGAACAAAATGACACAACAGAATAAGATGAATCATTTGTATTTGCTGAGGCATTTACATGTAGAAAGTTGTTTGTCTTTTCCGATAAAAATGAAAACATTTCTATATCTGTACCTAGAATTTCCTTGGTTGCAATGTTTTCTTTTGAGATCTAATGACTCTTCCATCATAGTTCACTTTCAGGAATTTTGGGAATAGGGCTCGCTGGAATATTTTTCGCGTCTGGGATCACATTTGCGGCGATATCCCTTAGTCAAAAAAATGCCGGTATGTGTAATTCCGATTATCAAGCAATATCATGATATAAGTTAGGTTCTCAAGGAAGCTAAATTGGATGTTAGTCATTAAAGAAGTTTTGTGAGAATTTTTCTTTTTTGGGAGTCTGGTTTGCTGATCATATCCTTTTTCCTGGTGGGTCTATGTCTGATGAATATTTCTTCAAGTTATGTTGGCTTTAGAGCTTTTGTAATTTTGTACTCCCAGTCTTCATTATTCACATGAAACTTACTTTTTTAGATATGTTCTGCAAACTTTGGCATATGCAGGTGTCAAAAAACGGATGGAACCTTTGACGATGGAACAAGAAATGTTATTGGTTTTTGATGAACAGAGTGAGAAAATTGATTCAGTTAAACATGAAAGTAATTCAACACTGTCAGAGGATGGCCATAATCATGTTCTTGATTCCGAAACAGGTATTAGTGAAGAAAACATTTCACATGTAGAAAATCATGAAACTGCATCAGATAGTAGGGTTGATTCTATTTCTCATGTGGAGTCGTCTATGATAGAAGACAATGGATCAGGTGGCATTGATGTTGATGCCTTTCGCAAAACCTCCACTCAAGAAAATTTGAATGGCAGCAACATTCTTGATTCCCCTTCAGAACCCACTGGCTCTACTCTCACGTCAACTGGAGACCCTACATATGCAGGAGAACTTCTCTCAGATGATTTTAGTAATAATGAATCAAATAGCAATTTGGTTTCCGGTGCATCATACTCTTCTGACAAACCTAGTGACAATCTGGAAACTGGTGATCTTGTTCATTTATCTTTTTCTGGTACTGATTCAACAAATCTTGACACTATTCATCAGAATGGAGTTCTCTTTTCAGATGAATCAGAAACTTCCAAGCTTCCTCTGGATTCTAGTAGGTCCAGTGGTGAACATTTACATGATACTTCAATTTTTGAGGATTCTGATAGTTTAGATAAAAATGCAACTCTAGATTCCCAGGTGGTCTCTGATAACATAGCAGAGACGGGGGGGCCTGATTCTGGGGATCAAGGCCCTAAGTCGGTTCCAAATGATGCTCACACTTCACCTTCAGTAGTTCACAGTGTAAATGCAAATGTTCCATCTGGAACAAACTCAAATCTCAGTCTTAGTGAAACGCTAGAGGACCCATGTGAAACGACTTACCCCCATGCAGAGGGGGATAAATTATTCAGTGATGAAGATTTTGGAGCACCTGCATCATTACCAGTTAGTCCTTTAGAAAATCAGCCTGGCATGGGTGATCAATTTGAGTTGAATAGAGGTGAATCATTTTTTGAATCAGTGCTGCCTGAGAAGTCCTTTTCCCATGCTGGTATACCTGCTCCATCTCTAGTTTCTGCAGCTTCACAGGTTTTTCCTGGAAAAGTTTTGGTTCCAGCAGTAGTTGACCAGGTTCAGGGGCAAGCACTGGCAGCGTTGCAGGTTCTGAAGGTAGCCTCACTACTCATTCCATTAGTGAATTGTTGTTTTTCCCTATTTCACATTTTCTTTTGCAATCTTGCCCTTACAATCTGATTTGAAGAACTTAACATCTAAAAGACACTTGTAATAAGAACACTTAACAGAAATTTGCATGACTCCACATTTATATACTTATCATTAGATGTGTGTCATTTCTTCTACCGCTTTGTGTCTCCTCTACATTTGTTAAACAGATGGGAGCTATTTTTGTTTCTTGGTTGTTGCTGTGGAAACAATTAATTTAATGTGCTGTATAATTGCTTTTTTAGCAATCAGATGATAATAGGGTTCATGCTGTATGGTTTAGAGGTGCAGCAAAGGTTCCTTCACTAAACTTGCATACAGATGCTAATTGTATTTAGATGTCCTATTTCATTGTGCTGGGAACTGACAGTGAAGATTCTTGGCATAAAATTGTGTAACACTTTCTGGATGAAACCCTATGAATGTTTGAGGACTTTCAATCTTTCAGTCAATGATCAAATTCTGTAGCAGCTTGTAGCTCAGACATGAGTTTTTTTTAAGTATCTATATCAAGAGAACTCCAGGGATAAGTAGTTAGGTCGTAATAAATCCATTACTATGAACTATGAAGTAACCCTAAAAGATGTCTTTCATGTCCCGCAATCGATCATGATCATCTAATCTTGAGCCAGATGAACCCACTCAGGTCCTTAGATGGGGATACTATCACCTTTGCATGTGAAGATATGGTTTGATTTCCATTGCGTATATTATCGTCATGGATCTTTATGCTGGACTTTATTTCTCTATTTTTTATCTTCTGACACTTTCCTAAACCTTCAGAAAAGCAATAGAGCATAGTATGATAGGAGAGGTGTTCAGCAGAAAATGAGAAGACATGATCAGTGAACTGTACTTATGTTTTTTGTTGGACTAAGTTAAGTTGCAGTTATTCATCAATTTCATGCAAAGATTTTGGCAAATTTTCACAACCATTGTCAGGTTGATGTAGACTGTGTACCATAATTGCCTAGTTCCTGGTTACTGAACCATCAGATTGGAGAGGAGATGATTGTTGATCCCTATAATTGTGTTCAAGAACAAGGGCATCCATTCTGCAGTAACCTGAAGTTTCTTGATATCTGGAAAGAGTTTAGGATATGATGAAATATAATTAGGAGTATCAGAGGAACTGGACTTGGATCTGTAGCATGAAATTTTTTCATTAAAATATTTGTGCCGTCAACCTTTCAATAAAACTTTATTGTGTAAACAATGGTAGACTTTTGAAGAGAATTGATGTCTTTAGAAAGACATCATAAGCAGTACAAGACGGTTTAGACATCGGTCCAAATTAGGGCTGTCCCCTATTTATCCCGGGGATAAGTCACATTTTATCTATTTTTTAGTTTGATAGGGTAATAAAGTTAATCCGGTTACTATGAGGGATAACCCTCATGTATCCCGGTTAAATTGACCCAGCAAAATTGGTGGAACAATTTAACCCCCCATTTAACCCATTGTCTACCAAAATAAATGGGGCTAAACTCCGGGATAAATTAACTCACGAGGGATATCCCTCTATTTGTCTATCCCTCTATCAAAGAGGGGCCAAGAGATTAGCTACAAAATTGTTAATTGGAAGGAACAGTTTCTACTGCATTTTTGAGTGTGATGGTCGGGTTCATAGGAAACCATTGGTCTGCAGCATAATTGTTTGACGTTATCCAATTTTGAAAGTGATGTTTTTGAAAGTGGACGTTTATCCAATTTTGGGTTTACTCTAGATGATGATTTGCTAGACTCATATATGAAGTTTTTTTATTTTGGATTTTTTTGCACACATAGCCCTTTTAAAATATTCTATATTTAAATCTATAGGTAGCTCCAGATAGACAAAATTGTGTGCAAATCCATCAAAGATTCACATTTGCATGTATATCCTTCATACATGAATCAAATGTCACATGTCCTTATTGTCGCTTTCCTCTAACAAACTGTTTAAATCTCTTAAGGAGAGATGAGGAAGAAGACAAAACTATTCCATGGATATTTTGGCGGAAGTTTACCAAATGGACATCTGTAACATTAAATTCATGCATGGAGAGTATACATGCAAATGCAAATGTAGGGTGGATTTTGATGCAATTTCAATTTTAATAAGGGTACATATGCAACTTTAAAAAAAATAAGGGTACGTATGCAAATGTAGGATGAATTGGCACAATTGAAAGTGTTGGCACACAGTGGGGTCACAATGTCATGGCAGGATTAGGTTGGGTTGTTAGTAGAATTCTCATCTCCTGATCCTTTTTTTTGAAGTGTATACCATGAATTATCAGACAATAAAAAGAAGGGAATTTGCAAGCAAAGAGTCAGTATGCCCATAAAAAAACCCTTACGCTAAAGAAAGACTGCACGTAGCTGGTGTGACAAGTTCTAACCCCAAACAAGGCAAAAATTGGAGCATTCAGTGTGCCCTCCTTACAAAGTTATTTGGCCCAATCCCCCACCCTCTTGGATAAAAGAAGCCACCTTTTCAGAGATTCTAGTTTCCCTCCTGAAGAGTCTGCCATTTCTCTCACCCCCAATAGTGCATAAAGTCGCCCGAGGATCAACCACCCTGCTATATGGTCACCCTTTCCACTTCAGAAATATCTGCTCCACATTCTACTGGTGGAAAAACACACTGGATCTTGTCTAGAGCCTGCTGCTACACTTCCTGGGCAAAGGAGCAAGCCATAAACAGGTGATCGACGACTCCTCTTCCCCACATAGGCAACAAGTGGTATTGATATGCCCCATGAAGTGTAAGCTTATCATGAGTGGGAAGTCTTCTATGAGATGACCTCCAAACAAGGATCTTTATCTTCAAAGGACTTTTTGGTGACCATAATAATCCTAACATTTACCTAATAAAATTGGTGTTCTGTTCACCCTGCCAAAAAGAGACTTCCTTTTCTCCTTTCCCTCATATAAATCTGTGTGGACATAAGAGATTGTGCCACCCAACAAGCACAGAAGACCTACACTGACAGAAAATGCTACGAAAGAACCAATCTTACCAAAAGCAACCACTGCAAATATGTCTAGGATGATTACAGGATATTTTTGCAGTGCATTTGGACTGTTCATCTTCACTTCTTTATAGGGCAACCATTCACGAGATAAACCCCCTGTACATTAGTGATTTGCCTAAACTGGCTCATCTGGTTTTGACATTGGAATGGAAGTCGTGTGTATAGAAATGTTAGATCATTCAGTGTTTATAAATTTTCTTATTTCAGGTAATTGAAACTGATATGCAACCAGGTGATATATGCAGCCGTCGTGAGTATGCTCGCTGGTTGGTTTCTGCAAGTGGTATCCTCTCAAGGTAATATTTTTTGACCGCCAATGTTGCTTAAGAGATTTGTATGCCAAATGTTTTTGGCTATCTCTGGTGATCATTAGCTTCTTGATTTCTTCATTAGGAACACGACTTCAAAAGTATACCCTGCCATGTATATAGAGAATGTTACGGAACTTGCATTTGATGATGTGACGCCTGAAGACCCTGATTTCCCATTCATTCAAGGTGAGAGATTCAAATTCAAATATTATGACCATTTTCTTATTGGAGGGCACCCACTTCCCCTTGATCTTCACTAAGGTGTTACTGTAGCTGCTGACGTACGCACGTGCTAGTGCAGGTTTGGCTGAAGCCGGACTAATCTCAAGCAGGCTTTCTAGATCTGATTTGAATGTTCCTGCAACAGAACAAGCCCCCATACTTTTTTCTCCTGAGAGGTGATTCTTTTTGAAGTTTCTCAAGTAGTCCGCATTTGATTATTCTGAGGGCATTTCTAAACCTTTCCAGCTGTTTGCTCCTAACTGCAGCCCTGTCTCACGTCAGGATCTTGTGAGTTGGAAGATGGCTCTAGAGAAGAGGCAACTACCAGAGGTTGACAGAAAGGTGCCTTATAAACTTTAATTCCTTTTTCAGTATTATTGTACCTGTTGCTTTTACCTCCTACCAACCAAACACTAGCCAAAGGTAGTGATAATAGTGCTAACCCACTTTTCTGGGGTTGTTTCAAGTAAGGTAGTCCCATGAACTAGATATGCACAAAATCGGGACTGATGTCAGGTTGACCGCAGTCACTATTTTAAGTTAATTGCACTGTTGGCCCCAAATTTTTAGAATTAATATTTATGATTGATTGAACGATTTACAAGCTGGTCAAAATTATGACCACCCTTTCATGATCAGATTTTGTATCAGTGCTCCGGCTACATAGACATTGATAAAATCAATCCAGATGCCTGGCCTGCTCTTGCTGCTGATCTCTCTACTAGAGAGCATGGCATCATACCACTTGCTTTTGGTAATCTATCCTCTTATCTCTCTCAACCATGATCATTGCCTCCTTAGTAGTTGTTTTAAGTGTAGCTGCATTTATCTCAGGTTACACGAGACTGTTCCAGCCTGATAAACCTGTCACAAAAGCACAGGCTGCTATTGCTCTGGCAACTGGCGATGCTGCTGAAGTTGTTGGTGAAGAACTTGCCCGTATTGAAGCAGAGTCAATGGCTGATGCTGCCGTGGCAGCTCATACAGCCTTGGTGGCTGAAGTAGAGAAGGATCTTAATGCTAGTTTTGAGGAGGAGCTCACTTTGGAAAGGCAAAAGATAGATGCTGTGGAGAAATTGGCTGAAGAGGCTAGGTTGGAACTGGAAAAATTAAAGAAAGAGAGAGAAGAGGAAAATCATGCTCTTGTTAGGGGCCGTGCTGCAGTTGAATCAGAAATGGAAGTTCTTTCTAAACTAAGGAATGAGGTGGAGGAGCAGTTGCAGAGTCTTATAAGCAATAAGATGGAAATAGCTTTTGAGAGGGAGAGAATTAACAAGCTTCGAAAAGAGGCAGAAAAAGAAAATGAGGTCATTTTGCAGTTACAGTATGAGCTGGAGGTTGAAAGGAAAGCATTGTCCATGGCCAGGTAATGTTTAATGTTTTGTGTTTAAAAGTGTACTTGCATTTGCACTTTTGAACACCCAGCATGCAGGGAATAGGCTTCAAGTTAACATGATAATGGAACAGTGATTTAACTATATTCATTATGTAGTGCTCATCAGGGTTTAGTGGGACATAATAGGTTCCAATTTTATATACGTTTTTGATGGGTAATCAAAATAAAAAGGTATGCAAATTCTGGAACAGATGGCAGAACATCTCTTAGACTGGGCGTAGGCATAGAATCTTTTAAATATTCCTGACAGGAACATCCGTACTTCTGTCCTTCAAAAGGGAGGATGATTGTTGGGGCTTTCCTGGTAGTATATTTGAATCTGACTTGTAGTGTGACTGAATTTCATTACTGTATAGTAAGTAACCTGGTGTCAATGCATAAACCTTTCATCATCCCAGGAGTGTGAAGCACTCTGCTCTCTTTAGATAGTGCTCTCAAAGCCCTAAATTTCAATCCTTGCCAGGTCCTGGGCTGAAGAGGAGGCTAAGAAAGCAAGTGAACAGGCCAAAGCTCTGGAGGAAGCTAGAGAACGGTGGGAGAGGCACGGACTCAAAATTGTTGTGGATGAAAACCTCCGTGATGATGAACTAGCTGGAACCGCTTGGGTCAATGCTGGTAAACAGTCGCCGATTGAAGAAACTATCAAGAGCGGTGAGAGCCTGTTAGATAAACTCAAGTCAATGGCTGTAAGCATCAAGGGGGAGTCTGCTGCAGTGGTTAAGAAGATAATTCAGATCATAAGATCCATAATTTCAGCATTGAAGCAACGAGCTGCCGAGGCCTCCCAGCGTGCCTCCGAGGTTCGAAGGGATATCATGGCCAAATCAAGCAAATCCATGGACGAACTGCGAGCAAATGCTTCAGAATTCAGCCGGAGCATCGCTGACAGGTCGAGCAAGTCCATGCAGGAGGTTCGAGAGAATGCCTCTGGATTTTGTTCGAACATCGAACATGGTGCAAAGCGGGCCATGGAAGATTGCAGGGAAGGAGTGGAGAAGATAACACAAAGATTCAAGACGTAAGTGGCACCCAAGAATCGTTGTTTTGCCTTCCATCTTTTTGTAAGAATGACGGAGAGATTTGGGTGTCCTTTCCTTTTGCACTCCCACTTTCTGCTGGGTCCATAAAAATTATCTTGTCTGAGGTGAAAACCATGAGGAGTCCCCAGGAATAACTGTAGGAAATGCAGCGTAGTTTGAGAGGATGATTCCATTTCGATAAACAACAGGTGATGTTTACATCTTGATTGAGCAGTTTCCTTTTCTAGTGATTGACGATGATTCTTCTGTCCGAATAAATTCAAAATATAATGTTTCGCCGGTATGATGATATCCAGGTGATGCTTTATCTTGGCCTTCATAGGTTTAACTATATATATAAAAAATGACATTCGGTAAGCATGGAATGAAATTCGGACTCCTACCGCAGCAATCCATTTCTCGGTTTCCTTAACAATAAATGGAAAAAAAAAAGGAAACTCCGAGACGAAGATGAATGCTTTTGGACTTTTGCAATAAATAAATAAAATAAGACTTGCAAGGAAGATGATCAAAAATTGTACGGTATGAGAAGAGGATGAACGTTCTTGTTTCTCTTTTGACAACAGGTAAAAGAATACGAGACGGGGACGAATATTTTGGGTCCCTGTAACAATGAAGGAAAATAAGACTTTCGACGACGAGGATTAATATGTTTTGATCTACTTGATATTCTGACGAGGAGGATGAAATGTTTTGGTCCATTTGGTACTGTGATGACGAGGGTGTTCTTGGTCTCCTCAAGTCATTGTTATGGGATTTTAAAAAAAAAAACAGCTTGCACAACGACGGCGGTGATTCAGCTGTCCAACCTGTCCAAAGAGCAAATTTTTTCCAGGAGAAACCAGAGGAGCAAGAGCAACGATCTTGGGGAAATCAAGTTCTGTAGAGCTATTAAAATAATCTGTTAGCGTCCTTCGAGCACTCGAGAATAGCAATCACGTTGTTTCTTTCCGTGGTGATATATATATATATACACAGCAGATCAAAATGAAAGGAGAGAAGAATTACTTCATCTCATTCTGATCTCATCTCTACTTAAGTTGTTGATTTTTTACTTCCTCATCATCTTCCTTCTTAATCATCCTCTTCATCTCCCATGACCGTGTGTAGTAATTAACACTGCTATTGCCCTCCATCGAAAAATACAATTGGCATAATGATATTTGTCCAAGATAATGGTGCACTAGCTAGGATTTGAACAGACGAGTTGCTTCTTTGGTTAGATCTGAGGTCATAGTAGTAGTAGTAGTAGTAGGATTCCAAATTCATATAGTTTGGCTGAATCTTAATTTAAAGAGTATGCTTACAATTTGGGGTAGGGTGGGGGAGAAGCCGCCCTTCCTTTTTGGTATTGTTTCATTACAAACCTAAAACCTATTTTATATTTCATGCTATCAGATTGTAAGCTTGTGCTTTTAATAACACCCTTCGTCGTTTGGATTGTCTAACGATCCATGTGGTTATCTGATTAGTGTATTCAGATTGTTAGCTCTGGATGTGCTTGAACCACATGTTAAGCTACCACACTCACGATACCAAACACTGCCCCGGGGGAGAACTTTCATGTTGCATAGCTGCACTCACAGCAAGGAGATAAGAAAATAGATCTTCTGGCAGGTAGTCCATTTCTTCTTCACATACCATGACTCATACTTTTTGTCCAGTAATTGAAACATTTATTCACACACGCACACACACAGTCTGTTCAATCTATCATGGCATGAGAGAATCCACCCGGCCTAGGTGAGTAATTTTGACATACTCGATGGGGCTGGCTGGTGGCATCCGCGCATTAGGGGTTTGCATGTGTAGGCGCCTCCTCGGAGATGTTAGGAGACGTTTTTCGGAGCATTAATATGTTCTTCCGTCTCTCGTTCTCTCGTCGTAAATCTCCTTGACCAAAAATAAAAAATAAAAAACAAAAAAAAACGGCATAATCCTTATCTAATTATCTTGTAGGAGTAATTACTCCCTCCCTCCCCTGTTTAAGTATTCGTTCTATTATTCACCATTTTCCCAATTTTTCTTGCATCCATGTCATGAGTGTTTCCAACGGGTGATCATACGACACATGACGTTCCTTCATCTAATTATCCTCCAATAACGCTAGTTCCATGTTGTTTATATTATCTTAACCCATTTCTTTCTGAAAAACATACTCTTCTTTTAACCAGCTTTATTAGGAATCATCCCATCGATCATTTGATTCGAAAATCTGTATGAACGTGTCGTTTACATTAAAGTATATAAAAACATTATTTGATCAGATGACTTCCAATAGATGCGGTAAAAATGATGGCAAGAAAGAGATGTTGCGAAGGTACAACAACATTCCACTTTTTATTGCTTCTGTTCTTCGCCGCTGTCCTGCAGTCCATGTGATGATGGGGAACCCTGTGCAAGTAATCATTGCATGGGAAGAATCCACTTCGGCAAAACGGAAGGAAGGCGGTGGGTGCCATCAGCAGCAACTCCATCCATGCCCGTGATGAAAGGGGACAAGAAGGTGAATACACCAGGGCTCAGGGAATGGTGGATCGAGGGAAGTTTCCAACGAGGCCCACGCGAAGATGACGGCCCTGGCCCATGGAAGAAAACCCGTCTGATCTTCTTCGCCTAAGCTATGATTAGTGATATACTCGAGTCGAGTCGATTACTCATCGAGAGTGTATATCAAGTAAATTATTTTTTTAAAAAAAATTAAGACGGGAGATTTAAGTCTTCTTAAATTATCGTACAAAACACACCTCTATTTGATAATTTTAAAAAATAAAATAAAAAATTAATTTAAAAAATAGATTTGATAATATTCATTAAATTTGATTTTTATTTTTAAAAAATTTAAATTATAGAATGGGAGTGTATATTGTAGGATGAATTAAGAGAGGATGCGAATCTAACGTCACAAAAAAAAATTTAAAATTTAATTTAGATGGTGAACTCTTTGAATGAACGTCTCATGGACCCCAAGTGTACTCAAATTATTCGCTTAGAATGCCACGGATCTTGGACCACGATGGGGCCCATTTCCCTCGTCGATCATCTCCACACATGTGGAGAGTTGAGATCAAGGGTTCTAGAAGTGGTGGGTGGGTTTGGTCTAGCGGAGGTCAATCACGGATAGGATGTCCAGGATCTTCAAGCTGCACCAAAATTTTTTTATTATTTTTTGGATATCACCGGACGTAGGATGAGCTGGCCTTCGTTGAGTGTACCACCTATTGCTAAGAGATGTGGGTGAAAGGGGGTGAGTCACATGTAACTCGTTTTCTTCACACCACTCTGGATGGCTCGACCCTTTTGAAGATTTTAAAAATGTGAAATCTCACCTACTTAAAAAGTATGGGATTTTTACATATATATATCTTTATAAAATTTAATTTTATCAAATATATATTTTATTGAAACATATTATCATGAATATCTTTAAAATATAAGTAATATCATGATTATGTCCTCGCCGTAACTCCCATGTGTTTAACATGAGTTAAGCGTGAGTTAAAGAATAAGATTTATATATATATATCTTCGTAAAGTTTGATTTTGTCAAATATATCTTAAATCTAACTATCGTCATATTTTATGAAATATTTTCCTCCCGTCGACAGAGAAATATATTTGACAAAATCAAATTTTACGAGAGTATATATATAAAAATCTCAAAAAATATTCCTAAAGAGCAGAAGTGCCTTCTTTTAAACAGAAAAAAAAAAGTTTAGGAGACACTGTCCAATGGTTCCTCTCCTTCTGTTGATTTGAAAAGGACTACTATCTTAATACTTGTATGTAACTAAACAATTAAAATCGAGTTCATCAGAGTCATCCGTATATAGTTAGATGATAAATATTATTATTTTTAAAATAAATTTAATTATATATATACTCTCTTTACATATGAAATATCAAAATTACCATCTTTAATCATCATATATATATATATATATATATATATATATATATATATATATATATATATATATCATCATTATTAACTGAAGCTTTCAGAAATGTCCCTAGATCATGAAAATGTCCCTGACGTTACTATCAACTCCAAACCTCCCCACGCTGAGATAATTTTGTTATTTAGTGATTTTTTTACATTTTCAGTTAATAACAACAGTATATATGATATTTGGCAAGTAAAGATGTTAGTTTTGATCTTTTTCATGTAAGAAAAGTATATACGAAATTAACCTTAAGATAAATCACATATAATTAAATTATCACAATTTAAATTTGTAGCGACAGGAAAATGGTTCCTATGCCACGTCTCACCTTCTCTATTTATTTGTTGGGGAAGTCGTCTCGTGCCCGTGGAAGTCTGTAAACACCAAGAAACTAAAGAGGCGTCAGAAGAAGTTCCGGGTGTTACCCCAGGGGACAACCCTCCGATGCTTAAGTCAGTAAGAGATCAATGAGCAATAGAGAAGAGCGAAGTAAGAGAGAAGTAGGGTTCGTAGTAGACGATCTGAGAGACGTGTAGGTCCTCTGCACGCGTGCTCGTCGCTCCCAGTGGGTACTCGGAGAGTGCTCGCTGGGTGGTAAAGCCGTGCAGGAGGAGGACTCTCTTTGGGAGTAGCGGGTAGCCTCTCTGTCGTCGTGGCAAGTCTGATTGCTCTATTCTCAGTAGGAAGCTCTTATGGCAGAAGTATCCACCGTGTCTCTTCTCTTCTGTCGATGTCCCTTTTATATGGGTTGACCTGAAGCAAGAGACCTCATCCCTTGAGAGGGAAGAGTCCGCTTAGTAGAGTAACGTTCCCCCCGCTATATTGGCGAGAATTTCTCATTGGGGGGCGATAGCCTCGACGCCGGCTGGTCTCTGGGCGAGTCTTACGGTGCTCATGGCGCATGCTCGCCCGTTATGGGGGTCAAGGCCGACGTCGTGGGGGCAACGGCCGGTCGTCGGAGTGTCCTCCGGTGAGAACTACGCTTCCCCTTACTGTAGTATCCAATGTCGGGTCGGATTAGGCCGCTTCTTGGTGGGCCACATATGTTGGTGGTGCGCTCATCGAGAGCTCTTTTGGTATGGGTCGATCGTTATTGGGCCGAATGTGGGTCAAACTGGATTTACCCTACTCAAAACTCATTTGTAGATAATTCATTTTCCTAAACTCACTTTGTTATATACTATATAAAGGAGTTAACTACGTTTAATCAAAGCCAGGGTAGCTGCTAGAAAAACCCACTTTCTTAAGTAACCGAAATCAAGAAGAACCCTTATCTGGTCCAACGATCGGTCTCCATCCTCTCTCTCTTTCTTCCTTCCCCGTTACATAACATATATTCTTGATGTGAGAAAGTAGGGGACATGGGTCGACAGAGATGGGACTCAAGACTTGAGTAGAACTGTAGAATCAAGGTTCCCCTAGTTGGGGATCGGACTCATATAGGTTTTACATTGATCAGGCACAACTCGGTCCAACTCGGGTCTAACTTCGATCGACTCGATCGAGTTGCACATTTGAGATTTATTATTAATTTTTATAAAATTAAAATTTCTTACACTATTAGTGTTAGTATTTGGGCCTAAAGCACATTAATTAGGTGCCCATTAAAAGTAAGCCATTAGGGCGTGGCCTAAGTCCTACTTAAACTTGGACAACCCGTGGTCAACCCACACTAAGAATCCACTTGGGATGAGATTGTGGTGGATTAAGCAAGGAAGTGATTTCCTCCCTTTGACGCCTTGAGTGGGCCACCCTTTCTCCTTGTCAGGTCTAGACTCATGACGTCTTAATGGGGAAGGGAACTCTTTCATGGACTCTACTTCTTAGTTAGACTACTACCTCCCACACTTCAATAAATAAGAGGAGATGGGGAGGGGAAGCAAGTGAGAGACACATATAGCTCCCTACGCCCCTGGAGAGAAAGAGAGAGAGAGCACGCAATGGCCTTCGTTGCTCAGCGTTGTCGTTGCTGCTCTCTCCATCGCCCTCACCTCGCTGCTACCTCACTGTTGCGGCTGCTCCCTCCTTGGCCACCGTAGCTACTGCCCTCCCAGTCGTGGCCGTTGTCCTGTGCCGCCGTCGCTACTCGTTGCTATGGCTACTGCTCTGATCACCGATGGCCCTACTCTCCATCGTGGCTGCTCCTCAACCCGCTGTAGTTGCCTCCCATGGGGTTGCTGCTCGCCCCGCCCCGCTGGCATGGCCACAGCTACCACTGCTCCTCTCTCTCGTGGCAGAGTGGGGAGAGCAGCCTGCTCTCTCTTCCTCACATCACACACACACACACACACACACGCACTCACACACATAGTAGCACGACTGGCAAGTCGCGGCTCCCTGCTGCACTCGTCCTTGTTGTCTCCCTTCCTCCCTTCTCCGCCTTCCTCCCATCTACTCGCTGCTATAAGGGGGAATAAGAGGATAAGGTCGCCGCACCTGATAGAAAGAAGGCCGCTGCACGCCGTCTCCATGGGTGAATCTTCATCCCACAGTCATGGTGGCTTCATCTTCTAGGAAAGGACATTACCCTCGTCCTTGGGTCTTGGAGTGTGAATTTTAAAGGGTAGGCTCTAGTAACCTAGTATTTGCCTCCACCATGTTACGTTGGCTTGCCGCTTCCACTGTGCACAAGTACGTCTCGGACTAGGATCATATTAGAATACATAGATTACTCGAGTTTTATCAACACTGGTATCAAAGCCAGTTTGTCATATTTTGCATATTTTTCATGTTGTTATTGTTTATTTATCACTGAGATCGTGGCGGATTATATTCATCTTCTTTTATACATCCACTCCCTCACTGACTACTCCGAGGAGTCATTCTCAGAATTTGAACTTGGGTGTCTGCGTCGTTGGCGCGCCTCGCTCTATGTCTCGAGGCAACGACTCTAACACCTGACGCACGGATCATGTGTGGTCACGAGATTTTGATGGAGAAATACTAAGTAGTAGATCGTCAGTGGATAGCTCTACGAGTGCCACATCCTCGTGATGTTTGACAGCTTGTAACTATAGTGTGCTCTTCATGACTACGTCGATGCCAATCGGATTGATCAAGACCGCAACGACTCATGTGGTTAGTGAGGGAACCCCCACTTCTTGTGGTGGCTAGACCCCAAGTACCACGACTACGCTTGCTACAACACTCGGACTTAGTCCGATCGCAGTGGTGCCCAGTGACATAGCCGGTGACTTAGTAGCCGACGAGGTACACAGGGGCATCGACACACTCTCAAGAGGCGCTACAGCCCTTAGTACCCCTTTGATTGCCCTTGAGGACCAGCTTGACTAGTAGGCACCTAGCACAGCTAGGGTTCAGATGAGGATCCCTTGGACCGTGGCCAGGCCAAGGAGTGGCCCTTTGAGTGAGTGTGCTGGCGAGCAGGGAGGCATGCCGGCAATTGTGGCCGACAGTCCACCCCCTCCCATGGTGCCTAGCGACGAGGTGGAGACTATGGCATGCTGGACACCCCCTAGACTGACAACAAAGGATGGAGGCATAGGGCCGACCCGGCTGGCCGATGAAGGATTGATCCGAGCCATGGATCACCTTGGTAGATGTGGTTACCGTGCACTATATAGACCAACAGAACGACAGCACTTTACTTGTAGGTCGAGACCTTAGGTGCCTCCGTGTGTTAGCCACCACAATGTCCTGAGACCCTAGTGGCCTATGCACTTTAGTTGGATGCCATTTTGGCATTTATGATATTAGTTTGCACCCCTTCATGCCTTACAATGATAACACTCGAGGGGCACGAGGTGGTGGTTCAGGATTACCTATACTTGTTTTGATCATGATGCTAGACAGACCATGTTTAGGGATTATTTTTACTTATGAATTTATGCCCTAGTAGACATGTAGTCAAGCATGATTAATTGATTATTTAAAAATATTAATTATTTTCATATTAATTGTTTATTCTATCATGTCATGATATAGTTGTTCATTGATTCATGATCATGTAATTTTTTGTTTAGTGCATGTTTGAGCAAATAAATAGATGAACATGTGATAAAATAAATAATTAAGCACTAAGTGGTTTTATGTCGCACTAATGTGTATTACCAATGAGAGATGTATTGTTCCTCTCATGTGAGACAATTTGCTCGGAGTTGCTTTAACCACATTGGATGAACTTACATAAGTTGGAGATAATTGCAGTTTCCTAGCTCTACTTTTGATCTCACTGTGTAAGAGAGTTTGATGTGTTTAGTTCAGAGTTTTAGTAGCAAATTTGAACGATGTATAAATGATGTCTTTATATTCTCTTTGTAATGATGTAGTGATTAATTGCAATGGCCTTCAAGAATATGATAACTGACCTCACTAAGGGTGACAAGTTAAATGGGACCAAATATGACATTTGGCACCGTATGATCTAGTACCTCTTAAATGAGCAAGAGTAGCTCGACCACCTAGAAACCATCATGTCACTACTCGAGGAGGGCGTGACTGCACAGCATTGTCGAGACCTAGAGGCCTACCACCTCTGGTGTACAAAGGATCGTAGTGTGCACTTCACTATGTTGAGCAGCATACAAGACGATTTGATCGACGAGTTGGAGAAGTGTGCCACTGCGAAAGATATACAGGATCGGATGAAGTTCTCCTTTGGAGGAACTTTTGTCACCCGGATGAGGGTTCTCGTTCTGAGATTTGAGACCTACCAGAAGGACCCACACCACACGGTGCCCAAATACCTTAGGTTTTGTCTGAAATGATTCGTGACTTGAAGGGCTTTGGTCATGATCTCACTGATGAGTAACAGGTATAAACCATAATACGATCTTTGCCCGACTTGTGGATCAACATGAAACAAATTCTAACCCAAGGATATCAAGACTTTTTCTAATATCTCTTGAATGTGTCATTAGAAGCTAAGTGCGAAGAAGTCCAATGCACCAATGCCAATGTCGCCCAGGGTGGCTGATAGCATGGCAGGAAAGGTCCACGAAGGAATAAGAAATGGCGTGGCAAGGCACCTAGTGCCAAGATCGGCCAGACATGCAATCGTCGTTTGGGCAAGCGTGGAAGAGATAAAAGTAAAGCCAATATGAAATATTTTAATTGTAGGAAAAGAGGACATTTCACTCATGATTGCACTGAGCCAAAGAAGGTACTTCTTGTCTTTTGCTCTCCGAGTGCATGTGTTTGTTCACATACTCTAATTGCTCATCCTTATCCCGAGTGGATCGTGGATTCAGGAGCAACAAGACATATTACAAGAGATCGAGCAGGATTCGTAGATTATCGTCAGATCTCGATAGGTACATAAATAGTCTTTATGGGAAATGGAACCAACGAGGAAGCCCTAAGAGTCGGTGTATACCAACTCCCCCTATGGGGTGGATGAATGTTTATTCTACACGACGTGCACTATGCGCCCAAGGTCTAGCATAATCTAGTTTCCGTATCTAGTTTATTAGATCTTGGTTTTGGCGTGAACTTTGCTAGCAATCGTGTGGACATTACTTTACGTAATGTTAACTTTGGACATAGAATGATAAATAATGGTTTCTTTAGGTTAGATCTTGATAATGATAGCACCTCTCATTCTTCTTTTAATACAACATGTGTGTTGAATGATACAGACTTAGATTCTGCTATATGACATGCTCGCATAAGTCACAAAGGGCAGGACAGGATGGCCAGATTAGTTCGAGAGGGCCTCTTAGGCTCACTCGCTAAGGTCAATCTACCCACATAGGAACCGTGTCTAATTGGTAAAATGTGTCAAAAGTCTTTTAGGAAGGCTAAAAGAGTGTTGGAACTATTATAGCTAATCCATTCCGATATCTATAGACTCATGAGTGTTAAGGCTCGACATGATTACTCTCGTTTCTTGCATTCATAGATGGTTATTCGTGATACAGTTATGTTTATTTGATTGCTCACCGCTATGAGGCACTTGATTGTTTCAAGTGCTTAGTAGAGGTTGAGAATTAAATGGGAAGAAGGTTTAAGACTCTTCGAACGAGCCACAAACGTGAATATCTATCAGATCAATTCTGAGTCCTATGTGAAGAAAAGTGTATACGCCGTCAACTTACAATTACATACATGCCGCAACAAAATGGTGTTGCTAAGAGGGGGAGTAGGACGTTGTTGGATATGCTTAGGTCGATGATGGCACATGCCAACCTTCCAATATCTTTTTAGGAGAATGCTCTTTTAACTGTGACATACATCCTTAACTGTGGGCCTTCACAGTTTGTTCCTTTTACCTCATACGAGTTGTGGCACGGCCACAATTCCAACCTGGACAATCAACATCCTTAGGGTTCAGCGGGATATGTCCATGACACATCTAACAAGTTTGGGAAATTTGACTCTAAGGCTCGAAAGCTTATCTTTATAAGATATCTTGAGAGCTTGACGGGTTACGTGATATACGAACAACATCTTGAGAAAGGAATGGTGAAAAAAAAGGTCTGCGAAATCTTTTTTCTTAAGAAGGAATTTCCTATCCTTGGCGACGATGGTAGAAACCTTGATCTCCATGAGTTGGATGATCAGACTGACACCCTACCATCTTTTAGTGAAGGGAGAAAATTTATTCCTGATCACATATTCGTCGAAAATAGTAGGGATAATTACCCTAATGGGAGCGTGCCTAGTGAGAGCGTACCCATGGAACTAGATAGGCAAGACTACGTACGTCGCAGCAAACATGGACAAATGCCCCATCGACATTTTCAAATTGAAAACGAGGCACTTGTTTGAAAAAAAATGGACGATGAAGAGCCCAAGTCTGTCCGAGAGGCTTTTGCATTGTCGTCTAGGAAAGAATGAGAAGTTGCCATGTAAGATGAGTTGGATTTGATGACGTAAAATAGAGTCTGGGAGTTAGTGGATCTCCCACTTGGGCACAAAGCATTTGGAAATAAATGAGTTTTCAAAATCAAGCGCAAGACTGACGAGTCGATTGACAAATACAAAGCATGGTTAGTGGCGAAGGGTTGTACCCAAATGGAGGGTATAGACTATGAAGAGATATTCACCCTGGTTGTGACATTCTCTTCCGTTCACCTGATTCTAGCTATTGTCATGCATTTGGATGTGGAATTGTTCCAAATGGATGTTAAGACTGTATTTCTCAATGGAGAACTAAACGAAGAAATTTACATGGCTCAGCCATAGGGCTTCGAGGCCAAAGGCCAAGGGCACAAAGTGTGACCCCTAAAGCGTTCCATATACGACCTAAAACAATCGTCTAGACAGTGGTATTTGAGATTTCATAAATCAATTATCTCATTTGGCTTTGAAGTGATTGAAGAGGACTAGTGTGTGCATGTTAAGTGAGTGGGAGATAATTTTCTCATTTTGTCATTATATATTGATGACATCCTGATAGATGGTAATAATATAAAGTTGATTAATGCCACTAAGGAGTGACCGTCTTATGTCTTCAAGATGAAAGACATGGGTGAAGCGAGCTATGTACTCGGAGTAAAGATTGTGCGAAATTACTCGGAAAGGTCACTGAGCTTGTCTCAGGAGACTTACATCAACAAAATTTTGGAGCGATTCAGGATGCACAATGCTAAGCCCATTAACACTCCACTTGATAGAGGATATGATTTGACTGTTAGTCAATGTCCCATGATTGAAGAAGAAAAGAGAGAGATATGTAAGGTACCATATGCTATTGTGATTGGGAGTCTGATGTACTCCATATTGTGCACTTGGGCCGAACATCAATTTCGTAGCGGGTCTGGTCAGCAGCTTCCCAAACAATCTAGTTCCTCCACACTGGAAGGCAGTGAAGAGAATTTTTGATATCTCCGTGTGACGTCGAGCTATGTCTTATGTTACAAGGCAGGTAACCTAAGATTGATTGGCTATAGTGACGCGGACGGGGTGAGTGATAAAGATGAGCGAAAGCCCACCTCAGGTTGCTATCTCATGGTGTAGCACAAAGTAGACTTCCATCTCCCTGCCCACCATAGAGACTGAATATGTGGCTTGTTCTGCCGCATGCCAAGAGGCCGTGTGGCTTCAGAACTTCCTGTAGAACTCCCATGCCGGACTAGTATTGTTCCTTCAAAACTTCATTATATCTTGTCTACATCTTATAGATCTTTCTACCAGTGTCACTGACCAACAGATTTGCAACATCACTAGGGACTTTCTTCACTCATGTGGACCTTCATGTAGTTTTTACAACCATTTTCTTTTTTCCCTTCTACTTTGATCCGGCTGATCTCATTGCCTCTACTCTTTTTACAGCTGCTTTAGCTCTAGCTTCTGCTCTTGCTTCCCTCTTTATGTTGTGCTACTAGGCAAGAGAAATGGGTGTTGTAGAAGCTGGAGGTTGCTCACCCATAGCAGTTGATGATTCTACCACAAGGGATGTGCTTCGAATCTTATTTTGGAGTCCTGCGGTAGATTACCTTAACTTTTCTAGCTAGTTGTAAGGTAGGCTGGGACTGAGTGCTTCTGACAATTTTAGCAGCCCCAAAGAGGCAAGCCGCTCATAATCAAACTCATGAAGCTGCCTTTGCTGCAACTCAATGATTATGTCTTCTAATGTGCCCAACCTGCCAATCATATTCTACTGGACTTCAAACATCCTCCCTTTAATTGAGCTCATCTTTCTTATCACAGTTTGTTGGAGCTAATTAATCATCCATTCAACATAGCCCATTCCTCTCCCAATGGGAGTCAAATTGGTAGATACACTGCCTAAAACTTCCAAGACATGAAAAATGGTCACTTGACAACTGGGTAGATGAAGTACTTTGGCATTGGCCTTTGCTAAGGACTCCAAATATCATGGTAGGACAAAGCACATTGACATATGTTATCATAACATAAGAGACTTACTAGCAAGAAGGTTAGTGGTGCTCCAATACATAAGCACTGGTCACATGGTAGCCAATCTACTAACAAAGTAGATTGTCAGAGAGAGCTTTGTTACCCATTGTGGGGCAATGAGTTTATGTGAATTGTAATGAGATGCAATTCCTTTGACATAATTAATGGAAATTAGTTGTTCATTCTCCAATATACACTTTGGATGGAATAAATAGTTTATACATCATTGAAGTGTCACCAAGCTAAGATCGACCCTCTCAAACGCGTGATCCACCTTGGCGATGTTGATAGTGAGTAAGATGAGGTGTTTGATATTGTCGATGCCCCGACTAGATGCGAGCGGAATATCACGAACATCAATGATATGCCGCCTTAGCTGAGCTAAGATGAGATATGGGAAAAAGATCGACCATGAGGATGTCGTAGAAATCTCATGGGAGCCTATGAGAGCTAGATGTGAGATTCACGAGATGGCACTGAGTGGGAGCGACTAGTACTCAGAACTCGCATTGACTGGGTAGGTCGTAGTCAAGGACCATGTGGTGTTATTATGATTACACAAGGACATGCCCATGTGTGGAATAACACCACGACATGCGTTTCATATTGCATGTGCTATATACGGCCGTATATGAGAAATGATAAATGGATCTCTTCTTCATCATTGTGTGAGCTCGTGGATCACACTAATATGATCTCCCTCAGTTCTTCTAATGACTTGAGCATTATGTCATGAAGAGGAAGCTCGATGTCGCTACTTTAGCATGCTCCTTTAGGGCGATGGTTGATATCGCCCAGCGGGACATCTCTGGAAAAGTGGTCAAGAAGAGTAAGAATGGCATGAGCGGCACATGGAAAGATAACTAGGTATTGCACCATGATTTGTGACTTATTTCCCAAGAGGCTCAGTCCCCTATGAGGTGATAGAGTCATAAGTGCAAAATATTCTCGGAGATTTGGCACTGCTATGTTTGAAAGATCCGAAGTGTCAAGTCTGGTGAGTACTAAGTGTTCGAGGTACAATTCACGATTGATTTAAGTGATCTATTAGTTTGATGATGACTTAACAGAATATTTGCTAGATGCTCGAAGAATCGTTGAGGTCGCATGCTCCATTTCTCAATATGATCATAAAGAACAAAGCCTTGAGATAAAAGCATGCACAACGTTGCCCGTAATGGGTAAGTGGGAGCTGTTAGCATTTCGGCCTAAAGCCTATTAATTAGGTGCCCATTAAGGGCAACCCATTAGGGCGTGGCTCAAGTCTTGCTTGGACTTGGACGGCCCATGGCCGGCCCACACTAGGAACCCACTTGGGGTGGGATTGTGGTGGATTAAGGAAGGAAGAGGTTCTCTCCCTTTGATGCCCAAGTTAGGCTTGGACTCTATCTTGAGTGGGCTGGGCTGCCCTCTCTCCTAGTTAAGTCTGGACTCTGACGTCTTAATAGAGAATGGAACTCCTCCATGGACTCTGCTTTCTGGTTGGACTACTACCTCCCACACCTCTATAAATAAGAGGGTAGGGGGAGAGGAAGCAAATGAGAGACCCATATAGTTCTTTGTGACCCTGGAGAGAGAGAGTGTCACGTCCCGTACTCAATACCGTCGAGGTATTATCCGCTTTGGCCTACTGGTCTCACGGTTTTGTCCCTTTATAACAGTGATCGGCTCCAGAATGGGGGACTTCCCGGGCAGGTCACCCATCCTAGTATTACTCCCCATTAAGCACGCTTAACTTCAGAGTTCTTTTTCAAGAACTGAGCCGATACTTCAAAAGGCGCTTCGGTGATATAGAGTACAACTTAGCTATATTTGAGGGTGTTACAATCTACCCCTCTTATATAGGCAACGTCCTCGTCGCTGGGCACATATAGCACACAATCAAACCCCCAGGCAGGTAGGACTCTAGAGGTGGCCCCTACAGGCTCAAGAGGTGGCTCCCACTATGTAGCACTTTGTCCCATTGCGGGTTCAAGAGGTGGCTCCCATAGCGTAGTACTTTACCCTGCATGGCACTTAGTTCCCACACTTCCGGCTGGGGTATAGCTCTGATACCATTCTGTCACACCCCGTACTCTATACCGTCGAGATATTGTCCGCTTTGGACTACCGACCTCACGATTTTGTCCCTTTATAACAGTGATCGGCTCCAAAATGAGGGACTTCTCGGGAGGTCACCCATCCCAATACTACTCCCCATTAAGCACGCTTAACTTCGGAGTTCTTTATAAGAATTGAGCCAATACTTTAAAAGGTACCTCGATGATATAGAGTATAACTTAGCTATATTTGAGGGTATTACAATCTACCCCTCTTATATAGGCGACGTCCTCGTCGCTGGGCACATATAACACACAATCAAACTCCCAGGCAGGTAGGACTCTAGAGGTAGCCCCTACAGGCTCAAGAGGTGGCTCCCACTATGTAGCACTTTATCCCATTGAGGGTTCAAGAGGTGGCTCCCATAACGTAACTTCCGACTGGGGTATGGCTCTGATACCATTCTGTCACGCCCGGTACTCTATACTGTCGAGGTATTATCCGCTTTGGCCTACCGGCCTCACGGTTTTGTCCCTTTATAACAGTGATCGGCTCCAGAATGGGGGACTTCCCGGGCAGGTCACCCATCCCAGTATTACTCCCCATTAAGCACGCTTAACTTCGGAGTTCTTTTCAAGAACTGAGCCGATACTTCAAAAGGCACCTCAGTGATATAGAGTACAACTTAGCTATATTTGAGGATGTTACACACACACACACACACACACACACACACACACACACACACACACACACACATAGAGAGAGAGAGAGAGAGAGCGAGAGAGAGAGAGAGAGAGAGAGCGAGAGAGAGAGAGAGAGAGAGAGAGAGAGAGAGAGAGAGCAATAGCCTCCCTTGAGAGCAGCCCGCCGCCACTGTCATCCTGACCGACTGGCTTCTGCCATTGCTCGCCTCGTTGCGAGTAGCCCGCCGCCACCACTGCCATCCTGACCGACCGGCTTCTGCCATTGCTCGCCGCTGTCCCTGCTACTCTTCCCATTGCCGTCGCCTCATCGCTGCCTCATTATCGTGATTGGTCCCTCCTTGGACGTCGTCGCACACCACCGCGGCTGCTGCACTGTTCCCTGCTGTAACAACCCGAGATCCGAGTACCGGAAAGAAACTGGCGCAACTCGAACCTCGGCCTGCCACCCACGAGCTCGAAGACTCGGAAGGGTTAAAGGATGGTGTAAGGGTACAAGAGAAGCTAAAATAACTGTAGAGATAGCACACTAATCTAAAAATAATGCAAGAATTATGATAAATAATCACTAAATAGCCATAAGGTCCAAAGTATCTCGTGTCCAATATAAGTACAGTCAACAGAAAGAAAAGTACAAGTACATAGGACATACCCCGACTCTAACAAATTGACGACTAACCCTGGCTACTAGAACCACGCTGAAACTCCGTCGCGCCTCTCGACGACCCCGCCTCACCTGGAAACACAGGGGTGAGCCTCATCTCATTAGCTCAGTAGGGATCCCTCGGACCCCCACCTCATAACGAGGAAAACAAGACAGCAAGGCGTGAGCAAACACAAAAGGTAACCCTACCTAATGGTAGTACGGCAGTAGCAAACAAGCAATAATAAATAAACGGGAAAGTTCTTTACAACTAACCGTATCTAACAAACCGACGTCGAACTGACGGAAAAACAAGTCCGTACCTGCAAGGAGACATGAGCACCACCCACTAGAAGCAAAGTCGGATGCATCCCCTGACGTCTTACACCACGCCTCAGTGTCTCCCTACAACGCCCCACACGGAAACTAAGACACACAACAAGTACCACAAATAAGGACTAGCTAGGGTCGCACTCGTCAGCGCGGGCCCGACGACCACAACCAAGTGTGCACACACAGACCATGCGCCCTAGGTCAGATCCTCTAGCTGGTTCTTCCTTAAAGCCCGGACTCAGGCTGCGCGAAGGGGGCCTGCGGTAACCAGCCTAATAATCGTCTCTCTTGGGTAAGCCGCTCCACCACTCCCGGGTGGGTCAGCACACGTGTGCCGTAAGAAGACTACTACTAGTGGACGTGTCACTAGAGGTAAGACTCTCATGGATTTTGAACCTCCCGACTCAAAAACGCCCCTCTTGACCTCTCCTCGGCCCACAAACCATGAGGAAAGCAGGAAAGAGGGTAAAGATCCGTCCCCCTACCTCAAGAAAGGCCGAAATCCGCCAGATCGCCGCCGATCTCGAAATCACGTTCAAAGGAACCCGATCTCCACGCCCCTCGCCGCGAGAACAACACTGCCGCACTCGCCTCGTCGTCGCCGACGCTACCACGCCGTCGCTGGAGGAAGGGGACCGCGACCGCGAGCACACGGGGAGAGAGAGAAAGCAACGGTCGGGAGAGGGGGAGCTCCAACGGGAATAAGAAAAGAAGAAGGAAGAAGAAGAAGAAAAGAAAAAGGAAAAGAAGGGGTTTTATATAGAAAATCTGGAAAATATGAAAATATGAAAAATTGAGAAAAATCATTTTCTCGATCCTCGGAACACGCTCGACGCACTGGTACGGTCCCGGAGTAGGAGAACGCAACGGTTCGCCCTATACGGATTTTCGTAAGTTCGTCAGAGAAAAACACGCGTAAACCACAAAACGCGTCCCGGGACTCCCAAAAGTGACCCGAAACCCACGGATCCAGATTCGAAAAATGTTCAAAAAATTTAGGACATTACACCTGCGTGTGCCCGTTGTCCTATGCCACCATCACTGCTCCCTGCTGCGACTGATGCTCTGATCGTCGACATCCCTGCTCGCCGCCGCGACTACATCTCGGCCCACTGCAGGCACTGCCTGCGATGCTGTTGCTCGCCACGCCACGCTCGCCCTGACACGGCTAGCACTGTTGTTGCGTGTGTGAGTGCATGTGTGTGTGCTGTGAGGAAGAGAGAGCAGGCCACTCACCCTTCTCTGCCAGCGAGAGAGAGGAGCACGACTGGCAGGTTGCAGCTCCCTGTTGCACTAGTCCTAGTCATCTCCCTTCTCTCACTTCCTCCCATATACTTGCTACTGAAAGAAGGAATAAGAGGAGAAAGTCACCGTGCCTGATAGAAAGAAGGCTGCTACACAATATCTTCGTGGGTGAATCGTCGTCCCACAGTCATCTCAACTTCATCTTTTAGGAAAGTATGTCACCCTTGTCTTTGGGTCTTGGAGCGTGAACTTTAAATGGTAAACTCTAGTAACTTAGTTTCTGCCCCCACGATCTTACATGTGTCTATCGCTTCCGTTATGCACAAGTACATCTCGAACTAGGCACGTATTAGAATACGTGGATTGCTCAAGTTTTATCAACATTTAGAACTATTTACCGTGTATTTTAAGTTGTAAAATTACTATTTCATCGATCTAATATATACGTGTTTATTATTTACTCTACTTTTTATTTTTAACTAATGTTTGAATATTATATTATTATAAGATATAAATCATCATATGATTACATATTTTTTAAAATGTATATTAATTTTAAATATTATATTATTATTTAAATAATTTATAATGACTCAATACAACCTTTAAAATTCACTTAAATACGGTACGAGTAGTCCGAGTCAACCTTGAGTCATAGTCTACCAACCGTGGTGTAAATATCATACCAGTACGGTCCATAGAACGGTAGCTGTGAGGCCGGCCGGTTTGATTTGCAGTTGGCAGTCGCCCCACTCGTGGAAGTTTGGTGTGGCTTTCCTTCCCGAACTTTGAACTCTCTCTCTCTCTCTCTTACCCCCACCCCACCAGAATCTTCTCTGATCTCTCCCTCTCTCTCTCTCTCTCTCGCGCGCGTATGATGGGGGTGAAACTTAGGTTGGTCGCCCACTGCCCCCCTTCGATTCTTTCCTTGTTTCTAGCTCTCTCCTTTCCTGGTTTTTACGCTCTCTAAAACCCAGACAACGTTGTATTCCTAGACCTCCAAATCACTAAAACAAGTGTAAACTTTTGTCCACAAAGCCCTGAGGGCGATAGCTTCTTTTCTTTGTTCTCAATTCTTCCAGTTGTCCCCATTTGAAACGAAAAAGTGGTTCCTTTTTGATTGGCAGAAGGCTGGAGCCTGGAGGCTTTTCTGGGTTTCTTTCGAGGAATTACTTCGCGGGTGACATGCGGGGTTATTACTTCAATCCGTCTTCGATCCATCAGGGCCGCGTAGAGCTTGGCTGTGCTCCCGGCAAGCCCAAAAGAGGATTTTGATCTGCAGGAGGTGCGGGTTTGGTTCGTCCAGTTCCCAAAAGTGTTTACTCTGAGATGTGAGAGCTTCCTTCCTATGCCCGAAGCATCATCTTCACGGCCGAGAGCCTCCTCGTTAGGAGGGAAACCTTCTATCGCCACTTCTCCTTCCTTTACGTTCCGGAATCGTTCTTTTAGACGGCTGATGCGACGATCGATTTGTGTCTCTACGACTGTGTTGAATTGCACAGTTGTGGAGCTCGTTTCTCTTTTTTGTCTTCGGCTATTCCTACGGTCTTTCGCTCAATCTCGTGGTTACCCTTTCAAGCAAGCATTTTTGTGTAGAATATTCGTGATTACTTGTAGCAACACGCCCACAGCGACCTCCTGAACCTCTTTTGATGCCCCCTTTTCAATGCCTCTTTCTCGGCATTGTTCTGTTCCCGTATTTGCAATTTCAATCCTGAGAGTGTTGCTTAACCGTGAAACGTTGTGCTTGTGAATCCAGGGGATGCTTCTACTTCTAAAGATCTCAGCAATTATTTGAAATCTTTGCCCAGTAAATCTGTCTGAGGAACCTTTTTGGTTTACAAAATATCTTAGCCTTGATCCCATCACCTTGATGCTTCCCTTTGCAATGCTCGACTTGTAGCCTCCCTTAAATGTCACTTGCTTGTTGTCTTCCCCTCATCGAGTGTGTCTACTGCTTGGCTTGTGCTCGCTGGGCTTGGAAGAGATGCCTTCATACCGCAGGCCATGACAGTGAGACATGGGGCCTGGCATCTGCAGTTGAGTTTGAGCCCGTTCCTCGTCTCTGCCGTCTGATTCTGGCTGTGTATGAGGATGACCTTGAACAACCCCTGTGGGCCCCACCTGGTGGGTATGGTATAAACACAAGTTTTGTCATCGAACGAAGGACCTACGAGCAAACCGAAGGCCAAGCTCCACCTTACCTCATCTATGTTGATCACGAGAATGCTGATATAGTCCTTGCCATCAGGGGCCTTAACATGGCTAAAGAGAGTGATTATGCATTATTGTTGGATAATCGGCTCGGGAAGAAGAAAATTGATGGTGGTTATGTTCATAATGGGCTACTGAAGGCGGCTGCTTGGATTTTGGATAAAGAATGTGAAACTTTGAATGGATTGTTGAATGAGCATCCAAACTATAGTTTGACCTTTGCGGGTCATTCACTGGGTTCTGGTGTTGCTGCAATGTTGGCTATGCTAGTGGTACAGAATAGGGAAAGATTGGGAAATGTCGAGAGAAAAAGGGTTCGCTGTTATGCAATTGCTCCTGCAAGATGTATGTCACTTAATTTGGCAGTTAGATATGCGGATGTCATCAACTCGGTTGTGCTGCAGGCAAGTTTATGCCTTTTGCTTATCCTTATCCTTCTGATTTTGGAATTAATAGGAGATTAAAATGTAATAATCAAATTATTTATGTTTGTGTATCTCCATGGGAAACTTATGTTCCAAAATGTACTGTTTTAAGACAGTATTTCTGGCAATGTCTCTTCCTAGCTTTTAGTGAGCCCATACCCAGGGAGGTTCTTCATGGATGCCTGGTTGCCTTCTTAAAAATGTTCAGTTGGACCTAACTTGAAATATGAAGATTTTCTATATACATGCTTGAATAGGTTACAAGGTAGGGGAATTTCTTATGACCTTTATCATCCTGCTTTCTGAATAACTAATATGAGCAACATGTGAGCAAGGCGATCAATCTTGGTGAACAATTGAAGATGGTCGAAAGAAAAATCTTGACCAAGTACTGCCTCTATTTTTCTCAATCAAATTGGTGGTACAAACTATACCCATTTTGTACAAAGAAAAAGAAAGGAAAAAGACAGGACTAATGACGGAATTCTGACTACGGTTCAAGAGATTTCAAAATCATTTTGTGGTGTGGATTGAAGGGAGTTGGTGCATGATCTCTCCTTTACTGTGTATCACTATTCTAGGTTATATATTTTTTCCTCTCAATTCTGTGTGCTGATATAGATCTTCTGAACTCCCTAAGCTGTTGAGGTACCCGTCTTCAATAAGGTTAGCAAGGTTTCTTTGCCCAAAAATGCCATAGAAACAATGGATTGTCATTTCTGAACTCCCAAAACCTTATGTTGCTGGGGTTGAAACTTGAAATGGGTGTTGCACATGCCTCAAGTAATCCTTTGAAGTGTGTTGATAGTTGAGGAGGATTTACCTTTGTATGAAAGTACAGATACTATCACGAATCATATGTTGACCACATTCCCCATGAGTAAGAGCATTAAGGGACAATCTTAAGGCACATAATTGGTATTTAGAGATCATTCAGGATCACTCGGGACTTTGGGCTGCCTTTTGCAGGCCCAACTAGGCGCACCTTCGCCTACCTCCCAGAAAGGCACCTTCCCACCTAGCCAAGGTGGGTGCTTGAATGAAATTAATATTTGAGTTTAGGGAAAGATGAGTTGTTTGTAGCCCATATCATAATTTTACGTATAATAGATGCTGCTTCTATTTTGTGTGAACAGTATTGGGTGATGAGAATAGATACCTAAATGCATAAACTACTGTAATTACTTATTGGCTGATATTCTAGGTTTTGGCCTGTGCCACATCATATGTTTTTTTGAAAGTGGGTAGTACCACAATTGTATTAAATAAAAAAGAGTAAGGGATGTACAAGTTTGGTTAAGCAACTCCCAAAAAATCCCTATACAAAGAGATCACACCGAGACGGTGCGGACCTCACTAGCCCCCCAACAAAACAAAAAGAGAGGAATTGGAGGAATTCACATTACAAAGCAACTCCGCCCATTCCCTCACTCTAGCACAAATAAAAGAAACAAGAGACTCCTCAACTTTAGCCTCCCTTCTAAAAATCCTATTGTTCCGTTCATCCCACAAGGACCAAAGAGTGCAATGAAGAATCAACCACCACACAATTGCATCTCTTTTGAGGGGCCAAGTCCTACCCCAAGTATCAAAGAGTGTGTTGTACAAGGAAAAGAATTGATTAAAAGGTCATGCTCATTGGTTGAACATGAATGCATGTTTATAAGCTATTTAAATAGCATGTGCATCGTTAATTTTGTGTATTTAATTTATCAGATGATTTAGATTCGGGTGTTGGGCCTTTCCCTATTGACCTCGGTCAGTGTTAATTTACATCGGCATAAAGTCCGAACACCTTTGTTTAACTACCAAAGAAGATTCACTGTCTTTCACAACACTAGTTATGATGCTAAGGGCAAGGGCGTGACAGCAACAATAAAAGAAGGATGAATGTCCCTGCACCGTGACAGAGGTATAAGTGTAATTTGGTCTAGGACACGATGGACCTATAAACCCATAAGAATAGAGATAGGTTGCGGGTTTACAACAGGGTTTAGGCATAGACTAAGGATTGTGTCACAGTTCAACATTGTTCGGGGATTTAAATACAACTTGTCAAGGACAAGGGCATATTTGCAATTTGATACCTCCAGAGTTTATTTGACATCCCCTTGGGATACATAAGCAATTTGATATTAGCTAAGGGGTGTGAAGACAATTCAAGCTATAGGAAGGGTGTATGTAAAAAATGTCACACCAAGGAACAACACTCACACAAGAAATCGGGAGCCAAGGTATCTTTGAAATTCTTGGAAGAAACAAGGAATATTTGCATAAACACAAAGCTCTTCTGCAAATACAGGATTTTGTCGACAAATTGTAAACTTTATAGGACTTATCTGCAAACAATTCTTGAACTTTGCAGAGTGTTTCTGCAATTACAGGACATTGTAGGGTATGTCTGTAATTACAGGACAATGCATGGTTTTCTTATAATTTTGGGGGTATTTTCATAATTTCTGATTAATTCAGAAAATTACAATACTTCTACTGCCAAAATACATAGAAAATTACATAACAAAATCCCTAGGGACATAAATGCAAGATCCCAGGGCAAGTACAAATCATACCCTTGAGTGGGTCTTCACAAACACAAAAGCACAAGTACTCCAAGCGCGTCTCCGGGTGTCTTCCGAGATGTCTTTTCTCTCCCCTTGAATGGGGCCCATGGGGGGTATTGATAGAGGTTAGGATGTTACTTGGGACCGGTTACCCGGGACCAAATGATCCCGGGAGGGGGGGCAATTGACCTCGGATAGGCCCGGGGACCTATCCGGGGTTGATTGACCCTGGGAGGTGGGGCAACCGACCCCGGGTAGGTCCCAGATAGGTCTGGGGGACCTATTTGGGGTCGATCGACCCCGGAAAAGGGGCAATCGACCCCGGATAAGTCCGGGGGACCTATCTGGGGTCAATTGACCCCGGGGAGGTGGAGGCTGGCCTGGATAGTTCCCGGGGGGACCTACCCGGGTCCAGGTGGCCGGGAGGTGAAAGGGAGAGGGGGGCGGCCCCTATAAAAGGCCCCCCTTTTCAAATTTTTTGTTTGGGTTTTTGGTGTTTGGCCACGTGGAGAGGAGAAAACTACTCCTTTGTGCTTTGTCCTGCTTCCTCTGCGCCGTTCATCGAGGGGAGAAGCCTCCGTCCTATTGGGCCGTTTCGTAGACACGTGCTGAACATTCCGCAGGTATGAAGAACATCCTTGTTCGATTGCTTCCTTGCTGTGAGGGTATTTAACGTCGCACATCCGGTGGGGATTCTCGGGATTCAAAATTTTGTTCGGGATCACGACAACGCTAGGCTTTGTGCCATCGATTGGTTTTTGTTGAATTAAGTTAGCTTCAATTATCTCAATTGTCTCGAGAATGTGATAGGACACCCGACTAGGGTTCTCGGTGTTCGAAGATGACTTCCCGGGGTGACGGTGCTAGCTTTGTGCCATATTCCGACTGTCATCGAGCCACCTTAACTTTATTTATTTTGGTTAATTCAAGAAAAATAATGGGCTCAACAGAGTGCCACATCATATGTTGTGTTTCCATGACCAGGTTTCTGGTCCTGAGTAGACAGATTGCATTCAAGCCTGGGGAGATGAATCAATGTGTTCCCTGACAGTTCCTTGACCTTCAGTTCTGGTGGAGTACTTATAGGATAGATAAAGGTGAAGTGTGCTTGTGTATGATAAGCATATATAGACGAGGAATCTGTGGACATCCACTTTCCCCCAAAAAAAGAAAAAAAAGAGATGACGAATCTACGAGAGACACTAGAAATTAAGAAGTGTAGTTATAATGGCATAATATGTTCATTATTACTTTTAGAAAACAAAGTTTGAAGAAGCTATTTTGATTGCTTGATTGTGTTTAATAGCGAAACTGTGCACATAGAGATGTGTGGCTATAGCAGAAGCCTTGGAAAAGTTTTTTGCATAGAAATGCTGGAACTGGCTTCAAGAGGTTTTCTATGGCAAACATGCATACCAGGTAAGAAGAAACACTTCTTTCTGAGATGGCAATAATGGCAAATTCATTGAATGAGAAAGAATATTTTGAGGGAGGCACTTCACATCTGTTTAATGTTTGGGTTCTTTGCATCAATACTCCTGTCAAAAACGAAAGTGCATAAGTATCTGTCCTAGATTTGCATTGGTGTGTATACCCTTCATATGTGAAGTGACATGTATGTCCTTGCCACCAACTTCTGTTAGCAAACTATTGAAATCTCAAGTCCTAACAAGTGATCATGAAGAAGAAGGAATATTCCATGAATATTTTGATGGAAGTTTACCATAAGGGTGTACATGACATTAAATTCATGTATAAATGTGGGGATGTTTTTTTTTGTTATCCTTTGTTTTGTTGGGTTTATTAGGCGTGCCAGTCACTGGAGTGATAATTCGTTGTGCGCTCGACCTGACTTAGTCAGTCGATTGTGATATTCGTGTCAGGACCTGGAGTCCGTCATACCATAAAGGCTATGACGTTAATTACGTCCTTCCAAAGAAGGACAACCCTTGATTAGTTGCCAAGAAAGGATGTCTCGGGGGCAAAATGAGATAAGACTATTACGCTAACTCCGCTAACGGGATGCGAAATATGCATAGAAAACCGTGCTACGCGGGACATGATAACGGTGTTATGGCGCAAACCCGGCAGCACATCCCCTTATTCTGGACTATGCCAAAGGGGGAAAATAGGTCATCCACCCACGGAATGCCGGGATGGAAGCCAAAAGAGAGGCGGGCGTAGCCCTGGATCCAAAAAGGATTTGAGTGTGACGGGACAGTGTCCATTGCCACGGCGTTTGTAGATGTACCCTTTAGGGACCACTAGAGGGCTTACAATGGCAAGACTCCCGGGGTCGGTAGGGTTGGAAGAAAAACCCAACGGCTAATGGCGTAGAATATCGGGGTGAGACCCCGTTAATATAGCTTCATTTAGACATGGATGAAGAACCATGGAACCCTCGTGATATGATGGGGACTGGTATAATGGCCCGTGGGGGGGGGTCAAGGTCCTAAGTCCATGCTGATGGTGGACTTGGCAGGGCTTCTGGAAGTTGGGTATATGACAGGTGGCCAACAACGGAAGGAGCCGGTGCGGCTAAGGTTTCGGCACGAAGGCAAACCAGCACCGCTGGGGTTTCGGCACGAAGGCGAACTGACGCGGCTGAGTTTCGGCACGAAGGCGAACCGGCGCGGCTGGGTTTCCGGCACGATGGCCAACCGGCGCGGCTGGGTTTCCGGCACGATGGCCATGCCGGCGCGCCCTTCACCCGGCGCGAAAGTGGCGCCGGGAAGAGGTCGCGCTGGGAGGACCGGGGCGCCGGGAAGAGGGCGCTTCTGAGCTTTCAAGTATTTTGAGGGGTTTTATGAATTCAAAGGGATCCTTTGTGTTCAATGGGGGTTTCATAAGTTTGTTCATGGTGGTATTTGGGTAGGATAGAGAGTGAGGGTAGCCTCATCCATAGAAATTCTAAGGAGACCATGTGACTGTGATGGTTATATTCCCCTCTGACGGTGGACGGTGGTGAGCAAAGGATCATGAGATGGTATAGCTCAGATCTCTGCCACACAGTTGGGGTTAGATTCATAATTTCAGTGAAACCGTCACACTACACGATAAGTAAAGCTCGTGGATGAATTTTGGCAGCATCTCCCCTTATTTTGGACCATGCCAAAAGGGGAGTATAGGTCATCCACCCACGGAATGCCGGGGTGAATGCCAAAAGGGAGGCGGGCGTAGCCCTGGATCCAAAAAGGATCTCCATCTTATGGGACATTGTCCGCTTATTGTGGGACTTATTGATATCCCCCGTGCAGCCAATGGAGAACATACAGTGGCATAACTCCATAGGTCAGTGGGGCAGTAGAATGTAGGGGGGGTTAACCCCATTGATTTAGTTCCCATGGGCTTGAGTGAAAGACTGTTGCTTCTTTACGGGGTGATGGGATTTCATGCTGAGTGGTTAAAGGGCTCGGGGGCTCCTGAGGGCGTCGGCACGGTAGTGTTTCGGTGTGGTTAGCTTTCGGCGCGACGGAAAACACAAAGGGGGCATTGGCCTCGGCGCGATGAGTGGCATTTAGGGGGTCTCGGCGCGCTAGATGGTGAATGGCCAATCGGCACGAGTAGCTCTCGGCACGGAACTCGCGCCGGGAGAGGGTCGTGCCGGGAAGGTCGTGTCGGGAGGCCGTTAAGGGGCCAATGGAAGGTTTCTGAGGGTTTTGTGAGGCTGAGGGTTCTGGGGCTTTATCTGAGGATTTTAAAGGGGTTCTATTCAGAGATTTTGAGGTGCTTCGCCTAAGGTTTCGAGGGGTTTTATTCAGGGTTTCGGGAGGCTTTATACGGGGGGCTTTGAGATGGCCACGGAAGACTGAGGATTGTTTCAAAACAAATCACCCCGAGGAGGAGAGGGCTTTCACTCTGGGGCACCACTGGGAGCCAGGTTATCGATTGAATCATGTGAGCTTTGATACGAACATATCCCTCGCCATTTCACAAATGAGAGGCCATGAGATGGACTGTCTCAGGCTCTCATCGTGATCGTGAGGTTGAAAATACAGAGACGATGCAATAGAAATCACTCAGATGATCTGAGGGATCTATCCACAACAGTTGCTGAATGCAGTAGATTTCAGAGGGGCAGAGAGAGAGAAATAACTCCGGAATCTCATATTTCATTTCATCGCATAAAACGCATACATTCAGCACATAAGGGAAAATCAGATTGCGAGAATCTAAATACAGAGGATGTCCCTTGACAACCGGGCTACACTGGCAGTTGATATCGTCAGAAGAACAGCGCTCGGAAGCAGACCAAAAGAAAGAAGACAGACTTAAATAAAAGATGGGGAAAGGGGGAAATATAGCCCCTTAGGGCATTCGACAGACGACCCCACCTTGAATCCTCTTCCCCGGGCTTCTGCAACTCCCTTTCTTTCTTCAGATCTCTTCAGCGGGCGCTCAGACCTTTCTCTTCCCTCTTTTTCTTTCTCTTCTACTGGCTTCTCGATTCCTCTCCTCCTGGTTTTTTTGCTGCCCTCCTCCTTGTGCTCGAAGCAAGGTTCATATATATAGAGGTGTGGCCCTGTTTCCATCGGCGCGTAGAAGAACCGGCGCGCTAATTGGTGTTTGCGCGCCGATTGCAATCCCGCGCCGGTTTCATTTCGTGCCGGTTGACCTCTGTGCCGGTTCAGTGGCGTGCCGGTTCACTCCCGTGCCGGTTGACCTCCGTGCCGGTTTCAGCTCATTTCTTAGCATCCTTTGGCCCATTTTTGTTTGTTTAGGCCCATTTGTGTTCGTTTCTCATTTTGCGAGGGTTGACCCATCGACTGACTTGTCTTGCTGTCCGAGCTTTTATCTTGTTCATTCGGGGATGGTCCCGAGCCTTTTCTTAGCTCTTGAGTCTTGCTTCAGCGGCTGTCCATTGGAGCCGGGCGTCTTTTCTTTTCTTCTCTCTTTATTTTGTTCTTCATCTTTGTTCGGCTTCTGCCACTCATTTCCTTCTTTCCTTTTCATATCGGCATAGGGGTACTTCAGCCAGGGCTCCATACTTGCAAAAGCAAAAGGTTTAAGAAATGTCAGAAATATTTTCGGTGTCAACAAATGCCCCCCACCCGTAGGTGACGCGAATGAGGGACGAGTGAGCGGGACCTGCGGGTGCAGCCCTATCTCAGAACGTGTTTTTTTATATTATTATTATTATTTATTTATTCTTTATTCATGTAAGCATGCAGACACCCCTTGATCGCACACATAAACTAGATGTTTATAGAATAGCTCCCCTACATTAGGGATAGGATAAGGACAGTGCCCATGATTCACGGACGGAGTGCAGCTCACGAAGCACAACTAAGGGAGATGTGCATACGTAAAGGGGACGCCGCGTAGAACATATGCATAGCGTAAACCACAATCCACACCCAGGACTCTTCCTCCATAGCGTGAAAGTGCCATTATATGGGTAGTGAACCCTAGATATAGGGACGTGCAGAAGTTCTAAGCAACACTGGAGGGTTACTTCATCGCCTACACATACATTCGGGGCTCTCAACTTTTGGTAGTTTCGCACAACCCCCTTTTATTCTTAATTTCGAATTTCACCGTTCGACGCGAGTTTCCTCATGTGTCTCAATGGGATTCCCGGCTACTAAGATTCGTCCTTTATTATGATGCTATTGTGGATTCCACCGTTTGACGCGAGTCTCCTCATATGTCTCAATGGGGATTCCCGGCTACTAGGATTCATCCTATATTATGGTTTTATGATGGATTTCACCGTTTGACGCGAGTTTCCTCATATGTCTCAATGGGGATTCCCGGCTACTAGGATTCATCCTTATTTTAATTGTGGAGTTTGCTGCACCATTTTCACGCGAGTCTCCTCATTTATTTCAGTGGGGATTCCCGGCTACTTGGGTTCACGTTCCACTTACCATTATCATAATTTTTTTTCTTTTTCTTCTTCTTTTTTTTTAAGGGGGTAGGCAGCTTTTTCCTCACGGTCACCCTTTGCGCGAGTGTAGAGATTTAAGCATCCGTGAAGAATTTATGACGTCCCTATGGCTAAGGACCATTGCTCATATTACGTGCGAGGTGTGAGAGTTTCGTCTAGGGTGTATTATGCGAGTTGTGCTAGCAACGTGGCTACGACTCTTCTCCTAGTCGTATGCACTCACCGAGAATCGGCTTTCATCTCTTAGCGTATGCCGTGACGCGCACAGACAGAATCTGGGCAGCGCTATTTAGCAAGGAAGTATGCGGTCTTAGAAATTTGAAGGGAGTGTATTAATACCATATTTCAGGCAGACATACACGTGAGACAAACAAGCACACAAATCACGCCATGATTATCAATTTTTTTCTTCTTTTCTTTTTTTCTTTTCTCTTTTTTTCTTCTTTTTTTTTTTCTCTTCTTCTTTTCCTTTCTTTTTTCTATTTTCTCTTTCTTCTTCTTTCTTTTCTTTCTTTCTCCTTTTTTTTCTTTTTCTCTTCTTCTTCTTTTGTTTTTTGCTTAACAGGCACATACGCAGGTCGACAGTTTGAGGGGTAGGTGGCTGATGCCACGGCAATGGAGAGAAGGTGTCATATGTTATGGTGAATCCCTGGAGGGATCAAGGGTTGGTGTGAAACCAAAGGGGGTCTTTTCGTTCATTGGTTCTGATAGCAATTCCGGGCCAATGGTAATAGATTTGTTGGCTTAGACCGAAGGTCATGACGCCGAATGACCTGACTTAGACATAAAGTCGTGACGCCAAAGGAGAATATCCAACGGCTTAGAAATAAAGTCATGACGCCGTAAAACTTGGCTTAGGCGGAAGGCCATGACGCCAAGGCAGAATATTTACCGGCTTAGGCGGAAAGCCATGACGCCAAGGTAGGATATTTAACGGCTTAGACATGAAGTCATGACGCCGTACGACTTGGCTTAGGCGGAAGGCCATGACGCCAAGGCAGAATATTTACTGGCTTAGGCGAAAAGGCATGACGCCGGACAACTTGGCTTAGGCGGAAGGCCATGACGCCAAGCAGAACGTTTAACGGCTTAGACGTAAAGTCATGACGCCGTACAAGAATATTTAACGGCTTAGATGTAAAGTCATGACGCCGTACAAGGATATTTAACGGCTTAGACATGAAGTCATGACGCCGTACAACTTGGCTTTAGGCGGAAGGCCATGACGCCAAGGCATAATATTTAATGGCTTAGGCGAAAAGGCATGACGCCAAGGCAGAATATTTATCGGCTTGGGCAGAAACCATGACGCCGGACGAGAGTATTTAACGGCTTGGACATGAAGTCATGACGCCGTACAACTTGGCTTAGGCGGAAGTCCATGACGCCAAGGCAGAGTATTTAACGGCTTAGACGTTAAGTCATGATGCTGTACAACTTGGCTTAGGCGGAAGGCCATGACGCCAAGGCAGAATTTTGAATGGCTTAGGCGGAGAGCCATGACGCCGTACAAGGATATTTAACGGCTTAGACATGAAGTCATGACGCCGTACAACTTGGCTTAGGTGGAAGGTCATAACGCCAAGACAGAATATTTAATGGCTTAGACGTAAAGTCATGACGCCGTACAGCTTGGCTTAGGCGGAAGGCCATGACGCCAAGGCAGAATTTTGAACGACTTAGGCGGAGAGCCATGACGCCGTACAAGGATATTTAACGACTTAGACATGAAGTCATGACGCCGTACAACTTGGCTTAGGCGGAAGGCCATGACGCCAAGGCAGAATATTTAATGGCTTAGACGTAAAGTCATGACGCCGTACAGCTTGGCTTAGGCGGAAGGCCATGACGCCAAGATAGGATATTAAAACGGCTTAGGCGAATTGCCATGACGCCGCACAGCTTGGCTTATGCGGAAGGCCATGACGCCAAGGCAGAATATTTACCGGTTTAGGCATAGGGCCATGACGCCGGATAATTTGGCTTAGACATAATGTCATGATGCCAAGGGTACACATGTCTTTTATTGTTTGGTCGAATAAGAGGATTCGAACCAAATGTCAAGGGGTCTTTTTGTTAAGGGGTCGGACGGAAGGTCCGAACCAAAGGTGAAAGGGTCTTTTTGTTGTATGGTCCGACAGAAGGTCCGGGCCAAAGGTGAAAGGCTTTTTTTTTTTTGTTTACTGACTAGACGAAAGGTCCGAGCCAGAGGTAGAAGGGTTTTTGTTGTTGTATGGTCAGACGGAAGGTCCGGGCCAAAGGTGAAAGTTTTTTTGTTGACTGGCTAAACGAAAGGTCCGAGCCAGAGGTAGAAGGGTCTTTTGTTGTATGGTCGGATGGAAGGTCCGAACCAAATGTGAAAGGTTTTTTTTTTGTTGACTGGCTAGACGAAAGGTCCGAGCCAGAGGTAGAAGGGTCTTTTTGTTGTATGGTCGGATGGAAGGTCCGAACCAAATGTGAAAGGGTTTTTTTTTTGTTGACTGGCTAGACGAAAGGTCCGAGCCAGAGGTAGAAGGGTCTTTTTGTTGTATGGTCGGATGGAAGGTCCGAACCAAATGTGAAAGGGTTTTTTTTTTGTTGACTGGCTAGACGAAAGGTCCGAGCCAGAGGTAGAAGGGTCTTTTTGTTGACTGGCTAGACGAAAGGTCCGAGCCAGAGGTAGAAGTTTATTTTTGTTGTATGGTCGAACGGAAGGTCCGGGCCAACGGTGAAAGGTTTTCTTTTTATTGACTGGCTAGACGAAAGGTCCGAGCCAGAGGTAGAAGAGTCTTTTTGTTGTATGGTCGGACGGAAGGTCCAGGCCAAATGTGAAATACGGACGTTGACCCAACGGGATGTCGGAGTCAACAAGCCTTACTTAGACGGTATGTCCAAGACAAGGGCAGACATGAAACACTATTGTCGTCTCGAAGTCATGTCGAAAACGACCAGCCTGGGAGAGACACAGGGTCTGGGCCAAGGTAGAAAATGGTTGTTGACTTGACAGACTGTCAAAGTCAACCAACTTGGCGACGACATGGGGTCTAATCCAAGGAAGGAATATAGGATATAAATGTTGACCCGACGTCATGTCGAGGTCAACGAACTTGGCAGAGGCGTGAGGCCTTAGCCAAGGGCAGAATATAGGATAAGTGTTGACTCGACGTTCTGTAGAAGCCAACGAACCTGGCAGAGGCGTGAGGCCTTAGCCAAGGGCAGAATATAGGATAGGTGTTGACTCGACGTCCTGTCGAAGCCAACAAACTTGGCAGAGGCGTGAGGCCTAAGCCAAGGGTAGAATATAGGATAAGTGTTGACTCTACGTCCTGTCGAAGCCAACAAACTTGGCAGAGGCGTGAGGCCTAAGCCAAGGGTGGAATATAGGATAAGTGTTGACTCGACGTACTGTTGAAGCCAACGAATCTGGCAGAGGCGTGAGGCCTTAGCCAAGGGTAGAATATAGGATAGGTGTTGACTCGACGTCCTGTCGAAGTCAATGAACCTGGCAGAGGCGTGAGGCCTTAGCCAAGGGTAGAATATAGGGTGTGGATGTTGACCCGACGTCATGTCAAAGTCAATGGGCCCTACCCCGATAGAAGGTTCGGGGTGAGGGTAGTATAGATGATAGATGGGTGAGAGGCCCAAACCCAGGGCTAAATATCAATGTCAACCCTGACGAAGTGTCAGAGTCAACCAACCTCGCTCAGACGGAAGGTCTGGGACGAGGGTAGAATGAGTAGATGAAGATGTCAACCTGATGTCATGTCAAAATTGACCAACCTAGCTGTTGGCAGCAAATTTTGCTGTGCAAAAATACCTCCGCTTTTATTTAGTTGAAGCAGAAATGGGCTAACTTGGAGATGGAAGACCCGTACGGGGTCGGAGGAACCCGTCCGGGGTCGGAGGGACCCGTACGGGGTCGCCCTCACCCGGACGGGTCCGCCCGGAGGTGGGCAAACCCGCACGGGGCCGCCCTTGGGCGGGCGGACCCGTCCGGGGTCGCCCGACCCCGGGAGGGACCCACCCGGGGTCCGCGACCCCGGGCAGGTCCTGCCCGGGGGGTCGCGACCCCGGGGAGGTCCCCCCGGGGGGTCGCGACCCCGGGCAGGTCCCCCCCGGGGGCCGCGACTCCGGGGAGGTTCCCCCCGGGAGCGCGCGACCCCGGGGAGGTCCCCGGGGGTCCGCGACCCCGGGCAGGTCCCCCCCGGAGAGCTGTGACCCCGGGCGTCCGCGACCCCGAGACGGTCCAGGACCGTCCCGGGGACTCTCCACCCCGGGGAGGTTCCTCTCCCGCGCACGTAAATCAAAATATGACCTCCCGGGGTCATTTTCATCCCGTTGGACCCGTACGGGGTCGAACACTCTCGGGGAGGTTCCCCACTTCTATAAATAGACCCCTGGAGGTCCAGAAGGGGGGAGGGAAGCGCTACTACACTCAACAACCTACGGAAGACACTCGGTGCGTTTTGTTCGTTTGTTCGTTTGTCTTGGCCCGCGAGGGGTAAGTCCCCGGGTTTTGTGTAGGTCCCCCTATGAGGGTATATTTGTAATTTTGCCCCTCAGTGGGCCGTGTTGTTGTTTCTGGCAACACACAAAAAGAAGATAATACGACGACTACTACAAGCAGCAACCTACGGAAGACGCTTGGAGCATTTTGTTCGTTTGTCTTGGCCCGTGAGGGGTGAGTCCCCGGGTCTTGTATTTATGCCCCTACGGGGTATATTTATGGGTATGCCCCCCCAATGGGCCATGTTTGTAGTTATGCCTGTCAGCGGGCCACGTTTGTAAGTCTTTACGTCTCGGGACGACTAAGTCTTGTATTTTTGCCCTTATAATGGTGAAATTACAAAAATATCCTTCCCGGGATGGTAAAAGACCGAAGTCCTGTAATTTGCAGTTATGCCCTGCAATCTTTTGTAATTGGGACTACGTCCCCATCTCCCGCTCCAAGGCAGACGTTTGTACAGTCGACAACTCGCCGACAACCCTTGTACTCATATGGAATTATAAAAGCATTTAGCATGTTTTATATGTAACCTCGGGTGGGAAAATTATAAGAAAACCCCCCGACTTTGGAGAATTGCGTATATACCCCTCCTTCGATCAGTTTGACAGAGCTATGCTTTCTATGAAACCCTTTGTCATTCCTTCGGTCCGGAAGTGTTGTCAGCTTAGTCCAGCACTCGGGTATCATATCAAACCTAGGTCTAGGGTCTGGTAAAATTACCAAAATACCCCTGTAACCTAAACATGGCCTCAGAGCCCTCGAAACCCTCCAGAAAGAGCCTCAATGCCTTGGGGAGTTAGAGATCCAGTTTCACTTCCACTCCAGCCCAGAAAATTTCATAAATGTCCCTGGCCTGGAAAATTACCAAAATACCCCCGGGGTCCAGAAAACTTCCCTTGCTTTAAAAATGCCTATGGCTTCCGCATATTTGCGCCTCTATGCCTAAATCTTAGGGTTTTGCTCAGACCTAGCCCTAATCTAGTTGTTTCTATGTGTTGGTGGTAAAATGAGTGGTCATGGAGAGTCTCTCGAGTGAGCTTGCCCTCCACATCAGAACCTCTGTAGAAGTCTTTTGGGACCTCTTTGACAGTTAAACAAAGGTGTTCGGACGTTAGGCCGATGTAAATCAACACTGACTCCGGTCAGTGGGGAAAGGTCCAGCACTCGAACCCAAATCGTCTGATACTATGCGCACCCACGGAACCCTCTCTACGCAGAGGAGTGTTTCTTTTCAAAAAGAACAAAAAATCTACCTCTTATCTACGATAAGAGTCGAAATTTAGATTTTTTCCGTGTCCAACAGACTGGCACGCCCGGTGGGACTTTTCCCGCCTTTCTTCTTTCTGTCAAAGAAAGTCTCTAAACCTTCTTCAAGGTTCTGATTGCCCCTCTTCCTCTTACAGGACGGGAAGAGGAGGGCACATCTCTCTCTGTTCATTTGAGAGTTCTTTGTGCATCTGCACGCCATTCCGTTCGTGCTACGCACCACCACCACCAACACTTCAACAGCGATGGTTGCCGTTATCTACGGCCCTGAGATCGTCGCCAACCACGCCAGGCTCGGATTCCTGGCGACCCCGCTGGTCTTCGGCGACTTCCCACCTGTCGTCGGCTCGCCCTTCTTCTTGGGCGTGGTACCGGTGGCTGAGGCCAGTTCAGCCAGGCTTCCAACAGCTGTCAAGGGCGTCAAGCCTTCGGCTCCAACAACTGGCCGGGTCAGTCCGGTCAAGAAGACCATCACTGAGGGTGTTAGGCCCTCTGTTGCTTCGACTGGCCGGGTCCGCCCGGTCAAGAAGACAGCTGTCGGAGGTGTCAAGCCTTCGGCCCCTTCAACTGGCCGGGTCCGCCCGGTCAAGAAGACAACTGTTGGAGGCGCCAGGCCTTCGACTTCAATTGCTGGCCGGGTCAGTCTGGTCCAGAAGCCAACTATTGAAGGAGGCAAGCTCTCCGCCATTCCCGGTCGGGCTCGCCCGGCCAACAAGCCAGCCGTCGGGGGTGCCAGGCCCTCGGCTTCGATAATTGGTCGAGTCTATTCGGCCAACAAGCTAGCTTCTGAAGGCGTCAGGCCTTCGGTTTCGTCGATTGGTCGGGTTCACCTGGCCAAGAAGTCAATCACTGGGGGTGTCAGACCCTCTGTTGCAACAGCCGGCCGGGTTCGCTCGGTCAACAACGCGACTGTCGGGGGCGTCAGGCCCTTGGCTACATCAACCGGCCGGGTCCATCCGGTCAATTCGCCAACTGTTAAGGGTGTCAAGCCCTTCATCCCAACAACCAGCCGAGTTTCCTTGGCTGCCATGTCAACGACCGAAGGTGTCAGGCCTTCTGCCCTAGCTGTTGGCCGAGTCTTCTCGGTCAATCAAATCACTACTGACGTCGCTCCTGCTCAACGGGGGCAACGCCGTCGCCGCAACGGCGCCAAACCCACTGCGGTCACCCTCAGAGTTGCGGCCCCTGCTCAACGGGGGCAACGCCGCCGTCAGGATGACGTCGGGCCTATGGCGGGTGTCACCACCGCCGCCCATGCCCAATGGGGGCAACGACGTAGCCGCAAGGGTGCAAGGCCCGAGGCGGCTGTCTCGCGCTCCGGTAAGACTGTAATTGTCGGAGACATTCGCATTCGGCTCGATAGAGGCGAGCCGATCCTGCCCCGGGATCGTCATGTCCCTACTATTTCTACCTCCAATCGCTTCGAGCCCCTCCGGCAAGTTCGTGAGAAAGGAGCGAAGAAGGAGAAGTCTGCCGTACCGGCGGCAACTCAGGCCCTTCTGCAACGGCTCAAGCCACGAGCTCCCTGTCCAAGGACAGGGGGCAACCCAGTGGAGGAGCGCCACCTCCAATTGAAGAAAATTTGGGTCACCAAGGAGGAGGCCCGAATCATAAGGCGCGCGAGGGCGGAGGAGCCCTTCCGCATGTCAGAGCTTCAGCGGATGCGGAGTCCGCCAAGCACTGAGGCCTCGACGTCTACGAGATTTACATCTCAACCCCTACGGGGACAAAAACGCCGAGGAGCCGGCAAGAAAGTGCGACCAACCTCCCGTGGGCTAGTTCTACACACACGGAGGAGGATCGCTCACCTCAAGCAGCCACATCCCGAGTGTCTGTCTTCGACAGACTTGGGAGGCCGCCCAAGCCGGAGCGACAACCGCCCAAGAAAAAGCGGGTGGTCCAGGTGACCGATGACACTGTCAAAGTGTTCACCTGTTACGCCACCTCCGGCGACAAACAGCCCGAGAACACCTCGGGAGAGCTTGACCAACCCATCCAATATTTGAGGAGGTCAAGGCCGGTCTCTCGGATTCTAGCGCAGACGCAGCAGGCGCCGACCGCCGGTACATCTCAGCCTGAGCCGGCACGGCAAGAAGAGCGCCAGGAAGACGTCCACAGTGTTGATGGGGACAGTCGCTCCCGGCACGAAGAAGAGCTGGGGGAAGAGCCACGGGCCCCCACATTGGACGAACTTCGACGGGAAAACCAAGAGCTCAAGAACCTCTTACAGTCGCTTTTGCGCGAAAAGGAGGTTCCTTCCCCGCCTCAGGCGGCACCGGCTGGAGTGGATCAGCATCCTTCTCCCATCCTGGCAGCAGCCAATGCCTCTGTCACCGCCGCAAGACTCCCACTGACAGCGGACTTCGAAGTCCCGCCGCATGAAGCCAATGCGCGGTCATCTGCTACTCCTGCTGCAGAAAGCCTCATGGCGCAGAAGCAGATGATCGAGCGCATCGTGGAAGCGAAGTTCGCTCAACATGGCGAGGGGGTGGCTACCGTTGATTTGTACAGCGTGCCTTATCCCCTCCATCACCAATTCAAGAAGCTTCCACCGGATTGCCCTAAAGCCCCGAAGCTCCAGAAATTCAACGGGCAGGGTTCTCCGCATGAACACCTGGCCTATTACATGACGGCCATGGGTGAATTAGCCTTGGAAGAGGCATACTTGCTGCGGTATTTCGCCACGTCCTTGACTGGCACCGCCTTCCAATGGTATTCAAAGTTAAAGCCCAATTCAGTATCTGATTGGGCTGATATGCAGAAGAAGTTTGTCGACCGCTTCCAAATGGTCGAACGCAAGGTCTCCCTAGCAGAGCTTTGTTCCCTTCGACAGAAGAAGGGTGAAACAGCATTGGACTTCATCAAGCGATGGAGGGACGTCAGCATGCGCTGCGATAACCCTCCGACGCCTGAAGATGCAATCACTATCTGCCGCAGGGGTCTCTCGGCAGAAGTCAGTGAAAAGCTTCTGGGCTCCAATATCAGAGGCTTCGACCAACTCAACACGGTGGTGGCGGAGATTGAGATGTTCTTCGCTGATCACCCTGTACAAACCTCTACAAAAGGCAAACCCTCCAAAGACCGTCTGGCTAGCGGTAAGGAGGTGAATGCCGTGGACTTCTCCCCGACGAATGGAGATAAAGGGGAAGGAAAGTCCAAAGGGAAAGGCAAGAAGTCTGGTGATAAGACAAATGTGTCTTTCTTAGCGGAGAACATGAAGACGCCTTATTCCTTCAGAAAGGAGCATACTAAGATGCTCTTTGATCTATGTATGAAGGAGCAGCTCGTCACTCTGCCGGACCCGCGGAAGCCCGCGGAGGTGGATAAGACAGATGATCCAACCTATTGTGTGTATCACCGAAGGTTGGGTCACACCGTCGGGGATTGCTATGTTTTCAAGAATATAGCAGAGGAGCTCATTCAAAAGGGCCTGGTAAATATGCTAGGCCATGCAGTCGATCCACCCCAGCCTCATCCCTGGAGCCGATCGAACCGGTCGGCTAACGTGGTCCATATGGTGGCGATGGCTTCAAGCTCCAATGCCTCCGAAGCCGGGCCCTCAAGTCGACAGCCCAATGGTGGCCCTAGAGCCACTCCTCCTCCATTCCCAGAATGTTTGGCGCTGCGGAGGACTATTCGGAAGATCCGAGGGGAAGTCCGACAGCTACGACGGGAACAAAGGCGCTTGCTGCAGTTCCTAGAGAGCATTGATCAGCAGTTGTCCACCTTCCCTTTTGGCTCATTTGCCAGGGGGTTAGCTCCAGCCCACATACGGGAGGCGGGTGTATCACCCACGGGTCGGGCTCCGCTCAGGGGTTGGCTCTTTGAAGAGTCCTCGGATTCATCTGAAGACGAGGAGGACTCACCCGAAGACATGGAGGCTCCACTTCAAGTCGAGCTCCCAGAGAAGTTATACTCCTTCCCTTGCGAGAAAACTCCCAATATCTTCTTCGCATGCCAACGGGCAGGGCTGATTACCCCGTCACCCATGGAGCAGACGCCAGGCGCTGTTTTTCATCAGGGCTATTGCCCATATCATGAAGTTGTTGGCCATGTTATCCACAACTGTGAGCCATTCAAGGACCTCGCCGAAGACTTAATCAGGCGAGGGAAGGTGGATATGGGCGAATTTCTAGTCGACCCACCGCAGCCGCATGCACGAAGGAGTCTTCACTTCTCCGTCAACGTCATTCACGCTGCAGCAGCCTTCCAGTTCCCCGAGCCGCAGGAGGAGGGAGTTAGTTCCCAGGGAGCCAGTTCCCAATCGCCCAAGTCCACACTCTGGTATCCAGGGTGGCGACCCTCTCATCAGTGTTCTTTTCCTAAGGAAGACACTGAGAAGATTTTTGATAAACTTCTGGAGGATGGCTGGGTATTGACACATGACCCACCGTCTTATTACAATGAGACGGCCAAGATACACCCCCGCTATTGCAAGTATCATGCAAGGGTGTCTCACCCCACTCGGCAATGCCCAGAGGTTCAAGACTTCATTGAAGCCCTCATCCAGAGAGGGGTTGTCGATCATCAGGGGAATTCCATGACAAGGTTACGCCTTGCAGAGGCCGCCAGGGAGACACTCCAGCAGGCCCGGCGAGAAACTGAAGCTTTCTCCCGATTAGTCCGGCCAAGTGAGCCTACGGAAAATGATGAATTCCCATTACTCACTAAAGGCAAGGCCACGGCCACCTATAAAGGGCCTAAGGTCCAGAACCCAAGAAGCCAAGTTGCGGGAGAGAGTTCCAAGGTCCGTCCCAGGTCGAATCAGCCCGGCATCGTCCTAAGAGAGAACTCTCGGCCAGACAACAAAGGCAAAGCCAAGACGTCAGAGCCTTCAGCCAAAGCTCCTGCCAAGTCAGCAAGGCCATTAGTCGGGGAAAGTACTCAACCCCTTGAGCCCGCAAAGATCCCGGCTAAGGCCTCTGTCAGCTCAGCAAGGCCGCCAATTGTAGAAAGGCCTCAGCAGCTCAAGCAAGCCAACCCACCAGACCAAACAAAGTCGGTGGAACTACAAAGCTCCCAGAGGCCCTACTGTGGACTGGCAGAGTTCCAGGAGTTGCCTCCTGAAATAATTGCTCAGGCAATCAATGCCACCTTCCAAGCTCAGCCGGAGGAGGTCAATTGGACCAAGATTGCCCCCAGAAAAAGTCGTGGCACTAAGGTTCCTAAGGAGCCAGCCCAGAGCAAGAAGCAAAATTCTGGGGGCAAGCGAGTCCCACTGCCGAAGCAAACTCCTCTCTCTTCTCAAGAGGCAACACGCCAAAAGAAGCAGGAGAAGAATCGCAGGAAGAACTTGAAGAGGAGGTTGAAGAAGCAAGCCGAGCAAGCCGCTGCTATGGAGGCTCCTAAGGAGCTAACTCCTCTACAAAGACTTCAAAAGCTCATAGATGAGCTGGAGGAGTACACTCCCCCTCATCCCACCAGGGTCGTCACTCTAGACGAATATATTCCCTGGGACAAGCTTGGGCGCAAAGCTCGTCTTCTACAATGGCTCCGAGAAATGGTTCACCGTCTTGAAGAAGGTGAAGACTTCCCAATCCCGGAGGAGCTCTCCTTATTCTACAAAGATGAGGAGCTCACTGTCGAGATGCTCGAGGAAATGCTGCAAGAGCTCTCTTGCAACATGGTGGCGATTCCGCCACCCGACAATATTTATTGTCCCCGGTTGATAGCGCTGGAGGCCAGGCGCCTATGGCGACATATCGGCGCCGCTCGGCGAGAAATGGCCGGGGACGTGGCCGAGGTCGTGGCCGAGGACGTGGACGTGAAGGTCCCCTTGCTCCCGATCGGGTCATAATATTCAGAGGGGAGAAACCAGGTCCTGTCCCGGAAACCCAAGTTCGGGGGATCCCTTTCATCCTCAACCCCTCAGAGGGTTCAGGCCCCATCTCAACGGCTAAGCCGGGTGGCGTCCCTTTTACAATCACATCCTCTGATGAAGAAGAGGAGTCAGCTAAGTCGCTAGTGCGCGAGAAGGTGTCAGAGCAGGCCGGCCCCTCCAACAGGGTCGAGTCTACAAGCCCAGTAGGTCCTAATGAAGACCAGCCTGATGAGCCTTTGCCACCTCCAGAAGAGTCTTTGGCTCCGCTATTCCAGGAAGATGCGGAAGGCCAGCAAGACGGGGAGCGTCCTCCTAAACGGGAGAAGTCTCGCCAGGTGCCGAAGGCCTTGGCGGAAATCATTCCGCCATTTGACAAGACCCGTGCCAGGGCGGATCGCAAAATCATTCATCATATGAAGCGGTTCCCAACAAATGTCACTATTTGGGAAGCCATTGCTTGGAGCAAAGACCTCAGAGAGGCTCTTGTCAAGATACTTCAAGATCCAGAGGCATATGAAGCCCATGTTGCAGAGTTGCAAGCTCAGGCATATGAAGCACTCACAGCCAACATCTCCTTCACGGACAAAGACATGTTGCTGTCCTCTCCGTGTCATAATCGCCCATTATATATGAAGGGGACGATTAATGGACATGATGTGAATCGCATCCTAGTGGACGCCGGCGCAGCCGTCAACATCATGCCTTTGAAGACGTTCAAGTCTCTATACTTGGCACCTTATTTGCAAAAGGTGACCGACGTCAAGATCTCGGGATTCAATCAGGGTTCCGAGGAAGCGCTTGGTCGGGTTGTAGTCAAGCTTGCCTTGGGCGATTTTATCACCCAAGCGACATTCTATATCATCAACTCCGACACGTCTTACAAGATGCTGCTTGGAAGACCCTGGCTTCATGAGAATTGGGTCGTTCCTTCAACTTTGCATCAATGCATTAAATATGCCAAGGAAGGGGAGCAACATACGGTCTTCGCAGATCAAGCCCCATTCCACCCCAATGAGTGCCATCTGGCCGCTGCTTCGCTATATTTTGGGAAGCCCACTTTAACAATCCCCGAGCCTATAAAGAACAAGGGGAAGCAAAAAGTGGACCTTGAAGTCGAAGAAGGGCAGCTCTTCACTGTTAACCAAGACATGGTAAAGCTGCACAAGCTGAGCCTCAGTGCCGCTTCCAAGCCGACTCAACCAGAAAGGCGAAGTGTTGACTTTGAAGCCAACCTTATCAGCTGGGTCATTGATGGGAGTATCTCCTTACCACCCAAGTGCCTTCAGCTCTTGTCCCAACGGGACGAACAGGAGGTGGAACAGTTGAAGACCTTTACAGTCTCCTATCAACGGAGAAGGAGACGCAACAAGGGCAAGGAGGTCAAACCGATCATCTTTTACAAAGGTGATTTAGTCCCACCGTGTCCTCCTAAAGATGACTTCGGCTGGGATACTCCCGCCGATGTGGTGCCAGAGCCAGTCCAGGAGATGGACGATATGCCAGAGTATATCAAGGAGATGTGTAAAAAGTAACACATCCCGCAAACTCTGGACTCTGCTCGAGCGGCATATTTTCATCAACTATGGAATCCTCCACAAGTCCGCGGGCAGCCTCCCTTCTCCCGTAAAGATACAAGGGGCCTTGGCTATGACTAGGAGAAGGACTTCGAGGTCCACTTTGCAGTCAACACCATAGGACTGCTATCTCTCCCTAATGGACAAGCTGAAGCTGAGCCTAAGGCTGATGACTCTGTGAGGGAGTCCGCTGATGTGTCTACGACACCATCACCTTCATCAGGAGTCGACAATGACCACCCCTCAGAGGAAGGAGCAGCTCAGCCTGCTAACCACCCGCAAAACAAAGCGAGCTTTTCGGCTTCAAGCCACGAGCAAAAGTGCTTCGAAGAATTTGATGTCTATGAAGCCAACACTGATGACGAGGGAGACTTCGTCGACCTCCAACCAGCTCCACCGGAGCTTGAAGACGGTGGTCAAGCAACTGTGGACGAGTTGATCGAAATCAATCTTGGAAGCAAAAGTGACTATCGTCCCACCTTCATAAGTGCTCTCCTCAGTGAGGAAGAAAGGCAGTCGTATCGACAGCTTTTAGAAGAGTTCAGGGATTGTTTCGCCTGGACTTATAAAGAAATGCCCGGGCTCGACCCTTCTGTGGCTGAACATGAGCTGGCAATACTTTCAACAGTCAAGCCAGTCAAGCAAGCCCAAAGGCGTATGCGCCACGAGCTGGAGCTAAAGGTCAATGCTGAGGTTGACAAAATGCTCAATGTGGACTTCATAGAGCCTTGCATGTACCCTGTATGGCTCGCTAATATAGTCCCTGTCAAGAAGAAGAACGGCCAAGTCCGAGTCTGCATCGACTTCAGAGATTTGAACAAGGCATGCCCGAAGGACGACTTCCCTGTCCCAATCACTAAGACAATGGTTGACATGACCACTGGTCACGAAGCCTTGTCTTTTATGGACGGGTCGTCGGGCTATAATCAAATCCGCATGGCCGTCAAAGACAAAGACCATACGGCTTTCCGATCTCTAAGGGGATCTTCAACTACAAAAGGATGCCGTTCGGCTTGAAGAATGCCGGTGCAACCTACCAAAGGGCAATGACTAAGATCTTCGACGAGATGCTACATGACCTTGTCGAATGCTATGTCGATGATCTGGTCGTCAAGACGAAGAAGCGGGAGGATCATTTGACTGACCTGCGTCGAGTCTTTGAAAGGCTCCGACAATTCCAGCTCAAGATGAACCCGATGAAGTGCGCCTTCGGCGTCTCCAGTGGCAAGTTCCTTGGCTTCATTGTCAGGTATCGAGGCATAGAAATCGACCCCGACAAAATCAAGGCCATAAGGGGACTACCTCCGCCCAAGAACTTGACGGAGCTTAAATCTCTTCAAGGAAGACTCGCCTATATTAGGCGGTTCATTTCCAATCTCTCTGGAAGATGCCTACCTTTCGGCAAATTGATGAAGAAAGGAGCACCCTTCATATGGGACGAAGACTGTCAGAAGGCCTTCGAGCAAATCAAGGAGTATCTGCTGACTCCTCCAGTCTTAGGGGCACCCGTCAGAGGGAAACCCCTTATCTTGTATATTGCTGCCATGGATGCCTCTTTGGGAGCTCTCCTAGCCCAGATCAATGAAGAGGGCAAGGAGCAGCCACTGTACTACCTCAGCCGAAAACTGATCGGGCCTGAGCATCGGTACGCTCCCATGGAAAAGATGTGCCTAGCTCTGGTGTTTGCTGTCAAGAAGCTGAGGCACTATCTCCTAGCCCATCGGGTGGAGCTCATTTCAAAATGCAACCCACTCAAATTTCTGTTATGCCAGCCTGTCCTCTCTGGTAGACTCGGCAAATGGGCGCTTATCCTCATGGAGTTCGACATCACCTTCGTCCCACGCAAGGCGATCAATGGACAAGGAATAGCGGAGTTCTTAGCAGCGCACCCCGTGCCAGAAGATTCGCCACTCAACTTTGAGCTACCCGACGAAGAGGTGTTAGTGCCTTCTCAATAAATCGGGGAGTCTTCTGAAAAAGTCCCACTACAGATGGAGCCAGGCGTCCTCACCCTTGATCTCCCATATTGGGAATTATATTTTGATGGTGCCTCTCGGACAATCAAAAGAGCTGGCGGCCTTACGGACTATGTCTAGGGTGCGGGGGTAGTCTTTGTGTCTCCACAAGGCGGCATCTTCCACAACTCTTGCGCTCTCATGAAGTCGCTGACTAATAATGAGGCAGAGTATGAAGCACTAATTATTGGGCTTCAACTGGCACTGGAGATAGATATTAAGTGCATCAAAGTGTACGGGGATTCTCAGCTCGTCATCCGACAAGTACTAGGCGTCTATGATGTCCGTAAAAAGGAGCTCGTCCCCTACCATGCAGCCGTCATGAGGCTCAAGGAAAAATTTTACCTATTTGAAATAGGCCATGTCTCCAGAGACAACAATTCTCAGGCTGATGCTCTTGCAAAGTTGGCGGCAGCCCTAAAACTCCCGCCTGAGGGAGAATTGAATATTACAGTCAGACACCGGAGGCTCATGCCAAGTGTGCTCGACGAAGAATCCGGCCTCACTGTGTATGAGGTCGACAACATTCAAGAGGACAATGCTCCTGAAGAAGAAGATTGGCGCGAGCCAATTATAAAAATAAAGAACGGCTGGCTCCCTCCTGATCGGGCTCAGAGGGTGCAACTGCTACGCAGGGCGACATCCTACCAGTTGATTGACGGTCTGCTCTTTAGGCTTGTCCATGGAAAAGACCGATCGGTCCTCCTGCGGTGCCTTTCATCCAAGGAGGCCAAGACTGTCATGCATGAGGTTCACTCCGGATTATGTGGAGCTCACCAGGCAGGAGCTAAGATGAAAAATAGCATCAAGCTCAAAGGGTTTTACTGGCCCACCATGTACGAAGATTGCAATCAATTCGCTCGTACATGTCACCAATGCCAAGCATTCGGCCCAGTCCCTCGACGGCCACCTAACCCGCTCCATCCAACAGCGCCTACTTGGCCGTTTGCAGAGTGGGGTATGGATATTGTGGGACCATTCCCACCATCGTCCCAGGGGCACAAGTTCATACTCGCTGCCACCGATTACTTCTCCAGATGGGCGGAAGCCGTTCCACTACGGGAAGTTACAGGGGAGATAGTTGCTCGTTTTGTGCGGCACTATATCATATACAGATTCGGCACCCCCAGTCGGATTATATCCGACAATGGCACGCCATTCAAGAATAAGACTGTTTATGCTCTGGCGGCCAAGTTCCATATTGATTGGAGAGCGTCGTCGATCTACAATCCCCAGGCCAATGGCTTGGCCGAGGCCTTCAACAAAACCCTCTGCAAGCTGCTATCCAAGATAGTAGGTGGCCGCAAACGGGATTGGGGCGAGAAGGTCCACGAAGCCCTATGGGCCTACCGGACTATTTACAAAACCCCTACGGGATGTTCCCCTTTCTCCCTGGTCTACGGAGCTGAAGCAGTGATCCCTGTGGAGATCGAGCTAGCATCTTACCGTGTTGCTGTGCACGCCGGATTGCCAGGTCAAGACCAATCTGAAATTGAAAGAAGGCTCGAGGAATTGTCCAACTTGGAAGGTCAAAGACTCAAAGCCTATAAACACTTACAAGTGTATCAAGCCCGCATGACACGTGCCTATGATAAGTTAGTCAAGCAACGGGCGTTCAAGAAAGGTGACCTTGTCATGGTCAAAGAAAAGGAGGTTCTCGCGGGAAGATCCAGCGGCAAACTCCAGCCCAATTGGCGTGGGCCTTACGTCATCCAGAAGGTCTACGAAGGAGGGGCCTATACGGTCCTTGACCACAAGGGAGATAATCCCTTCCCTCCTCTCAACGGCAAGCATATGAAACTCTACCATGCGCCACCGCAGGAGTTTCCACAGCAGTCCTCACAGGACATTACCTCTCCTCAGTGAAGGTTCAAAAAAAAAAAAAAGGGGGTTAAAAATACTGATACCCCGGCGGACTCAGTCAGCCTTCAACGGTTGGCTGAGGGTAAAAAGGCCACAGACCCGGTCGAGGTGAAAACCCGAAAGGGCGCCTCGGGCAAAAATGGGCAACCCCTCGGTGTGAAAACCCGAAAGGGCGCACCGGAAAAAGCTAAAGGGGGCCAGCCTCGGCGAAAACCCGAAGGGCGGTGAGGTTGGTAATGTGAAAAAAAAAATCCTCTCTCTGTCTATTCTATGGGTGGCTCTAAGTCAATGACTCCACCCCATCTCGAAAAAAAAAAATCATATTGATGCCATGGCTACGCCTTACATGTCGTTCTATGACACCTAGTCCCACTGGCATTCTGACGGTGTCATACTTTGCCCCATCGGGCTCGGCCTATGTACGCCTCTTCCGGGCTGCCGACCCATTCCGCCTATCGGCTTCTGGGTTCAGCTCATATGTCTCTTCTGAGCAGTTAAACCCGTTTACTCTCTTGTCCCACTGGGACTGGCCTCAGTATGCTCTCTCGGGCTGCCAACTTTTCATGCCTTTCGGCTCCTGTTTCATTCTAGGGAATGGCCTCAGTATGCTCTTTCGGGCTGCCAACCCATCATGCCTTTCGGCTCCTCTTTCATTCTAGGGAATGGCCTCAGTATGTTCTCTCGGGCTGCCAACCCTTCATGCCTTTCGGCTCATCTAACCTCCTTGGGATTGGTCTCAGCACGCCCTCTCGGGCTGCCAACCCATCATGCCTTTCGGCTCATCTTATCTTCTTGGGATCTGGTCTCAGTATGCTCTCTCGGGCTACCAATCCATCGTGTCTTCCGACACATGTCCCACCGGGTCTGGCCTCAGCATGTCCTCTCGGGCTGCCAACCCACCTATTCGCCTATCGGCTTTCGGATTTGACTCTCACGTCCCACTAGGGCTGTCAAATCCACCCCTTTTCTTCTTCAGGGTCTGACCTCTGCATGCTCTCTCGGGCTGTCAACCCATCTCGCCTCTTGGCTTTAGACTTGACTCATATATCCCACCGGGATCGTCAAGTTTACTCCTTTGTCCCCACGGGCTTGGCCTCAGCATGCCCTCTCAGGCTGCCAACCCTATTTGCCTATCGGCTCACGGATTTGACTAATACGTCCCACCCGGGCTGTCGAATCCCTTCCTGTCGTCGTTTCGGCTCTGGCCTATGTATGCTCTTTCGGGCTGCCAACCCATCCCGCCTATCGGCCTCTAGGTTTAACCCGCATGTCCCTTTCGGACTGTTAAACCAACTCCTTTGTTGTTCTAGCCGGGCTTGGCATATGCACACCCTTTTCGGGTTGCTAACTCGGTCAACCTTCAGTTTTGGATTTGGCTAATTACGTCCCACTAGGACAGTCGAATCCACCCATCTTGTCATACCGGGCTTGGCTTCAGTATGCTCTCTCGGGCTGCCAACCCATTACACCTTTTGATCTCACCGGGTTTGGCCTCAGTATGCTCTCTCGGGCTGCCAACCCATTACGCCTTTCGGCTCGTTTCTATTCTCTCGGGTTCGATCTCAGTACGCCCTCTCAGGCTACCAACCCGTTTCGCCTTTCGGCTCACAGATTTGATTCATTCGTCCCACCCGGACAATCAAATCTACCCACTTGTCCCACATCTGCGGCACACACGTCCCTACGGGAGTGCCACCTTTTCCTCGCCTTTTGGTATTATAGGACAAAAAAAAGAAAGAAAGAAAAAAATGGGGTTAAAAATATTGAGACCCCAGCGGACTTGGTTGTTTCTGTTAGAAGAGCAATCAAGGGCAAAAAGGCTTTAACCCGGCTAAGGTGAAAACCCGAAAGGGCGCCTTAGGTAAAAATGGGTACCCCTCAGTGTGAAAACCCGAAAGGGCGCACTGGAAAAAGCTAAAGGGGGCCAGTCCTGGCGAAAACCCGAAAGGGCGGTAGGGCTGGTAAAGTAAAAAAAAAAAGAGAAGAAAAGGCTTATCAAGCACTAGACTCGCTCCTCCTCAGCTCGGCAAGGCGAGTCTTACTCTGAAGAGCTTCCTCATGGAGCCCCTCAAGCCTATGGCAGAATCTACATCGGCAAGACTGCACTACTCTTCGGTCCCCTGGACCTCTCACAAAAGTGCCTCCACACTCTGGGAGGCCATCTGCTCACGCTCGTAAGTGGCCTTGACTTGGGCGCCCACCTCAGCCTGGGCTCTCCGAAGTCTACAAAGTTGCTCCTCCTCTTGCTGAATCGTCAGCTGAGTCCTCCGCCTCCGCTTTCTAAATAGCGCGAAGGTGGACAAACTCCTCCCATAAAGACGCAAGCTCAGTCATCCAGGCGTCCCGAGGGAGAACAAATGCATGCATCTGGCAATGCTACACCAAGTTGAGGACCATTCGGCCACTCCATCCCAAGGGTCAGAAAACTCTGAAGCAGCTTTGAAGCCTCACTAGCTGAAGCTAAAGCAAAGAAAGGAGTTGCCTCAGCCCGTGTACGGTCGACATCTATCCAGACCAACATGCCCTAAGGGCTGGTCTACATCAACCTTGGCTATCACAAGTCAGCAATTAGCCACCTTCTACATTCGGCGACATACCTCAGCGGTCAGCCGACACATCAACATGTTCGGCTACACCTCAGATGTTAGTCGGCACACTTTGGCGACACCTTAGCAGTTAGCCAGCTTTAACTTGCGGCTACACACCTCAGCGGTTAGCCGACACGTCTTCAGTGGCATCTTAGTGGTCAGCCAGCACCATGACTTTTGTCCAAACGCACCCCCAAGGGTCGGCCAGTGTCAGTCTCCAGCTATCACAGCTCAATAGTCAATCAACGACGACTCAGATGGATGCGCCTCTTCGAGATAGGCCTACATCAACTTCGGGCTAACAAGTCTCTCAGAAGCAGGCCCCCATCAACTTTGGGTTAATAAGTCTCTCAGAAGCAAGCCCCCATCAACTCGGGCCAACAAGTCTCTCAGAAGCAGGCCCCCATCAACTCTAGGCCAACAAGGCTCTCAGAAGCAGGCCTACGTCAACTCGGGCCAACAAGTCTCTCAGAAGCAGGCCCCCATCAACTTCGGGCTAACAAGTCTCTCAGAAGCAAGCCCCCATCAACTCTAGGCCAACAAGTCTCTCAGAAGCAGGCCTACGTCAACTCCGAGACAACAAGCCTCTCCGAGGCAAGCCAGCATCAACCCTCAGCTTTCTGGAAAGCAATGAAGCAGTAAGGTGCAGCTCTACAGAGGGCACGGACCGTCCGCCTCCGCCCCGGCTTTGACGAACGTTCCGTGGGGGGCATTTGTTGGCAGCAAATTTTGCTGTGCAAAAATACCTCCGCTTTTATTTAGTTGAAGCAGAAATGGGCTAACTTGGAGATGGAAGACCCGTACGGGGTCGGAGGAACCCGTCCGGGGTCGGAGGGACCCGTACGGGGTCGCCCTCACCCGGACGGGTCCGCCCGGAGGTGGGCAAACCCGCACGCGGCCGCCCTTGGGCGGGCGGACCCGTCCGGGGTCGCCCGACCCCGGGAGGGACCCACCCGGGGTCCGCGACCCCGGGCAGGTCCTGCCCGGGGGGTCGCGACCCCGGGGAGGTCCCCCCGGGGGGTCGCGACCCCGGGCAGGTCCCTCCCGGGGGCCGCGACCCCGGGGAGGTTCCCCCCGGGAGCGCGCGACCCCGGGGAGGTCCCCGGGGGTCCGCGACCCCGGGCAGGTCCCCCCCGGAGAGCTGTGACCCCGGGCGGGTTCCCCCCGGGCGTCCGCGACCCCGGGACGGTCCAGGACCGTCCCGGGGACTCTCCACCCCGGGGAGGTTCCTCTCCCGCGCACGTAAATCAAAATATGACCTCCCGGGGTCATTTTCATCCCGTTGGACCCGTACGGGGTCGAACACTCCCGGGGAGGTTCCCCACTTCTATAAATAGACCCCTGGAGGTCCAGAAGGGGGGAGGGAAGCGCTACTACACTCAACAACCTACGGAAGACACTCGGAGCGTTTTGTTCGTTTGTTCGTTTGTCTTGGCCCGCGAGGGGTAAGTCCCCGGGTTTTGTGTAGGTCCCCCTATGAGGGTATATTTGTAATTTTGCCCCTCAGTGGGCCGTGTTGTTGTTTCTGGCAACACACAAAAAGAAGATAATACGACGACGACGACTACTACAAGCAGCAACCTACGGAAGACGCTTGGAGCATTTTGTTCGTTTGTCTTGGCCCGTGAGGGGTGAGTCCCCGGGTCTTGTATTTATGCCCCTACGGGGTATATTTATGGTTATGCCCCCCCAATGGGCCATGTTTGTAGTTATGCCCGTCAGCGGGCCACGTTTGTAAGTCTTTACGTCTCGGGACGACTAAGTCTTGTATTTTTGCCCTTATAATGGCGAAATTACAAAAATATCCTTCCCGGGATGGTAAAAGACCGAAGTCCTGTAATTTGCAGTTATGCCCTGCAATCTTTTGTAATTGGGACTACGTCCCCATCTCCCGCTCCAAGGCGGACGTTTGTACAGTCGACAACTCGCCGACAACCCTTGTACTCACATGGAATTATAAAAGCATTCAGCATGTTTTATATGTAACCTCGGGTGGGAAAATTATAAGAAAACCCCCCGACTTTGGAGAATTGCGTATATACCCCTCCTTCGATCAGTTTGACAGAGCTATGCTTTCTATGAAACCCTTTGTCATTCCTTCGGTCCGGAAGTGTTGTCAGCTTAGTCCAGCACTCGGGTATCATATCAAACCTAGGTCTAGGGTCTGGTAAAATTACCAAAATACCCCTGTAACCTAAACATGGCCTCAGAGCCCTCGAAACCCTCCAGAAAGAGCCTCAATGCCTTGGGGAGTTAGAGATCCAGTTTCACTTCCACTCCAGCCCAGAAAATTTCATAAATGTCCCTGGCCTGGAAAATTACCAAAATACCCCCGGGGTCCAGAAAACTTCCCTTGCTTTAAAAATGCCTATGGCTTCCGCATATTTGCGCCTCTATGCCTAAATCTTAGGGTTTTGCTCAGACCTAGCCCTAATCTAGTTGTTTCTATGTGTTGGTGGTAAAATGAGTGGTCATGGAGAGTCTCTCGAGTGAGCTTGCCCTCCACATCAGAACCTCTGTAGAAGTCTTTTGGGACCTCTTTGACAGTTAAACAAAGGTGTTCGGACGTTAGGCCGATGTAAATCAACACTGACTCCGGTCAGTGGGGAAAGGTCCAGCACTCGAACCCAAATCGTCTGATACTATGCGCACCCACGGAACCCTCTCTACGCAGAGGAGTGTTTCTTTTCAAAAAGAACGAAAATCTACCTTTTATCTACGATAAAGAGTATTCCTTAGATTTTTTTCCGTGTCCAACACTAGCAGAGACGTGAGGTCTAAGCCAGGATAGAATATGGACGTTGACTCGTGGAGATGATGGGATCACCAAACGTTGCCCAGACAGAAAGTCTGAGACAAAGCGAAGAGGTCTTTTATTAGTTTATTAGTTTGGATTGGTTGAGTTTACTGAATTTGTTCAGTCTATTGAGTTTATTGGATTCATTGACTTTGTTGAGCTTATTGAGTTTATTTAGTCTATTGGTTGAGTTTATTAAGGTTTATTTGGTTTATTGGATTTATTGAATTTCGTTGTACCCATTGAGTTTATTGCTTTTATTGGGTTTATTAGTTCATTAAGCTTATTTTAAATTATCATATTTATTTCTTTATTACTTCATTTCTTTATTTCTTCTTTTGTTTCCTTTTTTTGTTTTTTTGTTGTTTTATTTATTTATTTGTTTTTTTGGTCTCCCTGGTGCAGACTCATCTACGGTGCGGGATATTTTTGTCTGGTGGGACTATTGATGAGATTGACTATTTATTCTGCCGATGGGGCTAGGGATTGATGTCGAAGAGCCCAGCGGACCTGGCGAGGGCGGAGCGCCTTAGGCCAAGGAAAAGAGTTTTACGAATCCTGCCCAGTGGGACAAAGATTACTTTCGAGCTCGGCGAGGGCGGAGCACCTCAGGCCAAGGAAAAGATTTTACGGACTCGGCCCGATGGGACAGAAGATAATTTTCGAGTTCGGCTAAGGCGGAGCTCCCCTGGCCAAGGGAAAGCTTTATGGACACAGCCCGACGGGACTGATGGGTGAATTATTGAGCTCGACAAGGGCAGAGCGCCTCATGCCAAGGAAAAGGAGATTTTATTGGGATGACATTGGGCAAGAAGTCCAAACCGGCAGTGATGGGAGAGTCCCGTGAGACAAAAATGGCATTATTGCGGTTGAATGCCGAAAGGTAATGAGAATGCATTGGCTGGGAGCGTAGGTCCCAGATCAAGGGTGGAAGCTTAGTCCCAGTGGGACAAGTGGGGAGTACCGCCATAGGATGGGAAGATGGTAAGGCACCATGAATCCTGGCGGAACCAAGGGGTACTGAGACAGGCCAGTAGAAGCCGAAAGGCGTTTATTTACTGGCTTGATAGGGAGTCGGGGGTGTAGCCGACTGAGTAAGGATTGTTCCTTTCATCCCCCTCAATGGGCATGGACCCGTATTCGAAATGGACGGCCTAGTGTCCAATGAGGGATCTTTAGCGTCGGTGGGACTGTTGATTACATGGTCCTCCCGGGGACATTAAGTGACAGCTATGCATCAAATCAGCGGCTATCTTCTTTTGTCATTGATTTCTTCAGGAGATGCTCTGAACAGCTCCGGTTCGGGCCTCCGGTGCTTCCGCCAAGTGTCATTCTCTTGGTCCTTTTCTTAGAGGCTGCGGCTGTTGGGTCTTCCCACCTCCGCAGATGGCGCAGTCATTTTATTCCCCCTCGGACATTCACCATGCAATGCTACTAGGGAGCCTTCTGCCTATGGGGCAGATGGGGAGGCCTTGCTGACCTTATAAGTTCCATTCTTCTTTTCTTTTGCATTCATTTTTTGAACGGACAACTCGGATGGCGCCGAAAGTGCAGTGCAGTGCAGAGCCGTCACCCTTCATCCATTTATTTTTAAACAGACCAAAGTGGATGCATAGGAGAGCGCTCACCCCCTCAGAAAGGGGATAAGTGGTTCGCTCCACCATACCAGCCCCACAATGGTAGTTTCTTATTTGGCATGGACCAAGATATGAGGGGAGTGATATCTCCCTTGGTAGACGCAGCCATAAGGCCTCTTTCATTTTATTTTAAATTTCTTCTCTTTTCTTTTCCTTTTTTTTTTTGGTACCTACCCTCAGAACATGCCCTTTTCCTTTCCTTTTCTTTTCTTCTTTTTTTTTCTTTTTTTTTTGCCATTCTTCTTTTTGTTGGCAAGCATCCGCATTCAAGTTATGCGGGCTTGCTAGACATCGGCTTCAGCCAGATTTGCGAGGAGCAGTTGAGGCAGTAACGCCGCGCGGGACTGCTCTTTTAAGGATGGATATTTGATGAGGGCACGGTGGGTCCACCTTATACTCGCCCATCTGTAGTTCGCCTTTTCTGATCAGGCCTTCAATAATGTCCTTAAACACTGTGAGACACGGAAAAAATCTAGAAATACTCTTATCGTAGATAAAAGGTAGATTTTCGTTCTTTTTTGAAAAGAAACATCCCCCCTATCTGAGTAGAGGGTGATCCCGTGTGTGCGCGTCGTATCAGACGATTTGGGTTCGAGTGCTGGACCTTTCCCCACTGACCGGGGTCAGTGTTGATTTACATCGGCCTAACGTCCGAACACCTTTGTTTAACTGTCAAATAAGTCCCAAAAGACTTCTACAGGGGTTCTGATGTGGAGGGCAGACTCACTCGAGAGACTCTCCATGACCACTCATTTACCACCAACAAGTTAATAGGATTAGGGCTAAGTCTGAGCAAAAACCCAAGGATTTAGGAATAGAAACACAAATCTACAGAAGCCGTAGGCGTTTTTGAAGTAGAGAGAAATTTTCTGGACCCCGAGGGTATTTTGGTAATTTTACCACCCTAGGGGTATTTTGGTAATTTTCCCAGGCCAGGGGTATTTATGAAATTTCTGGACTGGAACGGAAGTAGGATCGGGTTCCTGACTCCCCAAGGCATGGAAGCCGTTTCTGGAGGATTCAAGGGCTCTGAGGCCATTTTTAGGTCGCAGGGGTATTTTGGTAATTTTACCAGACCCTAGACCTAGGTTTGAGATGATACCCGAGTGCTGGACTGAGCTGACAACACTTCCGGACCGAAGGAATGATAAGGGGCTTCATAGAAGACACACATCCGTCAATTTGGCCGAAGGAGGGGTATATATGCAATTTTGACAAGTCGGGGGTTTTCATATAATTTTCCCACCCGAGGACATACATAAAACATGCTGAGTGCTTTTATAGTCCGAATGAATATAGGGGTTGTCAGCGAGTTGTCGACTGTACAAAAGTCCGCGTTAGAGCGGGAGATAGGGACGTAGTCCCAATTACAAAAGATTGCAGGGTATAACTGCAAATTACAGGACTTTGGTCTTTTACGGTCCCGTGGAGGACGTTTTCGTAATTCCACCGTTGTAAGGATAGAACCACCTGACTTAGTCGTCCCGGGACGTAAAGACTTACAAAACATGGCCCACTGAGGGGCATAATTACAAACATGGCCCACTGAGGGGCGTAAATATAAATATACCCCGTAGGGGCATAAATACAAGACCCGGGGACTTACCCCTCACAGGCCAAGACAAACAAAACAAACTCCTCCAGATGCTTGGTAGCTTCGTACGTTGTTCTTCTGTCTCTCCTCCCCCAGCACTTGGACCCTTAGGGTCTATTTATAGAAGGCGGGAGGGCCCAGAGGGGTCAAATGAACAAATTTACCCTGATTCTGTCAAGGTGGGGTGGCAAAAAGCTATTTTGACCCCTCTGGATGTCAGAAGGCTGAACGACCCCTCTGGATGCCAAAAAGGGATGAATGACCCCTCTGCATGTTGGAAGGGCCAAATGACCCCACTAACCTGACCTGAGAATTACCCACGTAAGCCAAGCCATGGGCCATAGGCCAACTGCCATCATAGGCCAGAAGTGCCCACGTACGTAAGCCATCACAAGCCATGCAAGTGTATATAAGGGGGAGGTGACAATTCTCTTAGAGTCACCTTTGGCCCGGGAGATGACCGGAACCCCCGGGGGGGGAGAAGAGTGGGTGACCATATCCCACAGCCTTCCCCACCCCGAAGGTGGCAGTTCCCTTCCCTGGCGGAACGGTTATGAGTCCCGCTGGCTCCTGGCCCCGCTGTGGAGCGGTTCTGCCTGGTTTGACCCCGCTGGCTGTGCTATCCCGCTCCTGGCGGTTCTGAGTTCCGCTCCCGCTCCTAGCGGTTCTGAGTTCCGGACGACCCCGCTGCAGTGCAGTTCCACGGAACGGTTATGAGTCCCGCTGCCTCCTGGCCGGTTCTGAGTTCCGGACGACCCCGCTGCAGTGCAGTTCCACGCGTCCGCGACTGTTGACTCCAGCGCACCCCAGGTGACTCCCTGCCGGTTCTGGGTTCCCGATGACCCCGCTGATGGTTGTTCAGTGCAGGTCAGCAGGACTGTGGCTCCGGCACGTTTTGACCCCTCTCACCACCGTTCCGCTCTATTTTCGTCGTCCCGGGTCGGAGAAGAGCCGTGGTGGAGCTATATATTTCGGGGCGATCGTCCGCAGAGGGAGCATTGTTTGTTTGTCTGGTCGCTCGTCGCCGCATAGGGAGGAAGCTTTGCGCCCGTGTGTGCCGTGTGATACACTTACTCGGCTACTCGGACCGGTATACGCATGTTTCTTCCTCGCTAATCTTCTTGCTGCGACGTCGGACATAATAATATTGTTGGATCAATAGACCCTAAATCACGGAGATACTCCGTAGTTCGACGGTGTTGACGATACGCCATCTTTGTCATCGAACGTTGCATAGTAACAAATTCTCAAAATAGCTTGAGATAATTTCGGGTGCAACAAATGCATCTTTGTCATCGAACATTGCATAGCAACAAATTCTCAAAATAGCTTGAGATAATTTCGGGTGCAACAAATGCCCCCCACGGAACGTCCGCCACGGCCGGAGGCATGGGGCGGATGGCCCGTGCCCTTTGAAGGGATTGGAATGGTGCCATGCAACTTGTTAGACTGCATCGAATGATCGTATTGCTGTCCAAAAATATTTTTAGCCTGACGCTTCTTCATTTTTGTTTCCCCTCTTTGTGCTTTCAGCCATGGCTCGCAGCAGTGGGAGTGGGGGTCGGTCGAGGAGGTCCCGTGCTAGGGGGGCTGACGACTGCGGGGTTGAGCGCATGGACCGGCGGATGCCGCCTTTCCCTCCCCGTACCATTGATGATGGGAACATCAACCAACTAGACCTTGGCTATTCATGGGTCGCTGAGGGCCCAACAGAGAGTGCCGGAGCAGCTGAAGGTCTTGTTGATGTGTCTCGGATTGCGAGGCAAGGCGGTCTTTATACATATGACCGCACTGGAGGGTATCCATGTCACTATCCCCTGGATCGTCATCTTTACAGTTTTCTGCAGGGTTTTGCTCCCGTCGGCATGGAGACTGACGATCCGTCACTTCCAGAGGAGAGGCGTCGCCTCGAGAGGGCGATACTGGTGGGGAGAGACGGCATGCAGGGATTGTGTTCCCTGACTTATCCGAGTTACCCGGAGGGCTTTTCTCGGCAGCGGCAGTATCCGGACAGGCAGAGTCTGGGCTCTTTTCAGCGACACGAGAGCTTTACCGTCCGGGCTACGCCGATGTCTCCAGCGACCTGGCATCTGCATGGACAGCATAAGGCCATAGACCAGGTTGTAGATGGCCTCTTTCTGGCACCCACCGGAGCTAGCTTTGCACAGGAAGAATACCTCCACGATTGCATGTTAGAGAGGGTTCTGGCTTTAAAGACTCCCAGCTGGTATGGGAAGTGGTCTGTCATTCCCTCTCATAGTTATCACCGGGGCGCAACAGAGTGGCTCTGGGGCATTCTGTTAGTTTACCGGTCTTTGCTGGATAGGGTAGGGATTCGTCATGCAGTGACTGCTGCCCTGTACTCCTATCCTTATCACACTGGCCTGCTACAGGCTCTGGTGGAGAGATTCAGCCGCCGGTGGAACACTTTTGTCACAGCTGGCGGGGAGACTTCTTTAGATCTCTGGGCCTTCCAGAGGATTTCTGGTCTTCCGATCTGCGGAAGACCCTACGAGGAGCTATCACCAGATGACCTGCACCTCAGCTCTACAGATGGGGCGGGACACTACACCCTGCCATACTGCTTCAGATTTCTGATGAAGACTTGGAGGGACTTAGCCCGAGTAGGCACAGATCGGCCTCCACGCACACCGCGGGTGACACTGAATGCCTGGGTGAGCCACTTCTATAGCGGTCCTTACTGCTTCCATGAGGAGTTTGCACAGTCCGGCACCACCTGGGATGAGTACCGAGAGGTCCGGGTAGACGTTCCTTCTCATCCTCGCCACCTGCCTGCGCCGACACAAGGGTGGAATTCACGGGAGCTGCATCCCGTTACTTATCTGGCAGCTTATCTGGCGTACTGGCTCTCCAGCTTTGTAGTCCCTCATGGAGAGGAGGGGGTCCTACGGGTGGAGGTGATCTATCCAGCCTGCATGCTAGCTTGTGGACAGAGACTCGCCATCGCACCAGCAGCCTTGGCGAATATTTTTCATTCACTTGGGGCTTTGTCTTCCCACTCCTCACCACGGGAGAAAGGTATATTGCTGCCCACTCATTATTTGAGTGCTTGGGCAGGGCTACTGTTTCCAGAGTTGTCCAGGAGGACTCCGGTCGAGAACCCAGCAGCACCATTGATTTTCTGGTTTACGGGGCAACCATCCCAGGACCCAGTTGCTCAGCTAGTCGGGGCCAGGCGGGCCTTGTCTTTTATTCCGGTGAAGAGGGGAGAGGGCATAGCCCTTGACTACTTCTCCTACCTTCACCGCCCTTTTGCTGGACAGGAGGGAGACGTCATCGTCAGCCGGGTTTCCACCCATGCTTTACCTTCCCCCCAAGGTTTAGCAGAGTGGGTCGTCAGCATCCGACCCAGTGTTCTTGTATATCGACGCTCCAGTACGGCGATACTTGAGCCTTACTACCCACACCGGTTCGCCAGGAACTTCGGGTATGATCAGGCTATCCCCTCCAACGGAGAGTTTTCTTTGCCCCTCCGGCTATACAGGCACAGGGACGTACACTTGGTCGCGGCAGCTTGGCAGGACTTCCTTTGCCGCGAGGCAGGGCCGGGGTACCCGATCCCAGAGCAGGAGCGCAGAGGCTACTTCGACATCTATTATGCTCGCTGGTGGTTCAAAGCCAGCAACCTTTTCCGGGAGCGCCGAGATGCTATTCGTACCGCTGAGGAGCAGCGTTTGGAGCGGGAGGATCTGTCTCCTTTGTGTGTCGATCCAACCTTCCTCAGGTCTCATTTTTCGGGGATTGCCCGAATTGTGAGTGACATTGAAGAGCGCTGGCGAGCAAAAGGCTGGACACCCATTGTTGACAGGAGCCAGTATAGTGGGGCTTTGAAGCCCTTGAAGAGCAAGACGGCGTCGGCTCTTGGAGTCTCTTCTTCCTCTACCACAGGCGCAGCCCCGGGCCTCTCAAAGGCCTATTCTTGGTGGGAAGATTTGCAGACATCTTGCGGGGTGAGGAAAAAGTTCCAGTTGTCCCAGCCGATACCCGACGGAGCACTTGGGGGCAGTACCTTTGCTGAGTGGAAGGCCCATGTGATCAATGCAGTGGGCTGCGCAGGTCCCCTGGAGTACCTCTCTAGCCTTGAGTTGGCGACGACTCCACTTGCCATTTACGATGCTGTAAAGGCAGTTGCACGCGCCCTCCGAGTGAAGCCGGAGCAGATAGTATTAAAGCCGATGGAGCCCATAGCGGCTACAGGTGATTCCTGTTCTTCCTGACTTTAATATACATATGTATATTTATATTCTGGGACATGCATTTACATATTCCCATGACACTTGCAGGTGGGGCTGTTATAATAGCCGGTGCTGCACCACTGAGGGATCCTCCTGATGCTGAGATCGGGAGGGATTCTGCTGTCGCCAAGAGACCTCGGGCCGAGGTTCCCGAGGAGGGGGATGTGAGGTCAGCATCCCGTCCTCGGCTGGAGGTTGAAACCCCTGAGGTTGAGGATGTGTCTAGTAAGTAGCTCTCCCAGATACTGGTCATTCCTGAGCATATATATATATAATGTTATAACACATGCTTGCTTCGTTCAACGCAGCCCCCCCAGAAGCTAGGGCTGACATGAGCTTCTCTCCTCCCCCGGCGGGAGATGACATGCCACTGGATGAGTCCGCGCCGGACATTACTTTCAGCTTCAAAGAGTTGATGTCAGACGATTATATGCCGGTGACGGCCAACTCTCCCTCGCCTATTACAGCAGGGACCACAGAAGGTCAGGCTTTAGGTAGCATGCTCAGCCTTGTTTTCTCCATTGATACATGAAGATTCGAACAGCAATAACCCCTTAGTGTTTTGCTGGCTGCACAGGGGTTCATGAGGTTATTCCACCTGGCCCGTCAGCGAGAGGTGATGTCGGCTCCTCCTCCGAGGCCGGATCCGCTTCTGGGAGTGGATCCACTACTAAGAGTGGGAGTTCTGCGGCCCCAGGCTCTCTCCCTGACGGGAGCTCGAGCTCTACTTCCAGCGCCACGACCTCCAGTTCTTCATCCAGTGAGAGTGACTCTCAAGAGGAAGGAGAAATAACAGATACCGGAGGTGAATGCAGCGACATACATTCTGTTTAATTGAGCCCTTCTTATAAAGATTTGTTTGACTCATATAATTGTTTGTCCCACAGGAGTGGACTTGGCCCGATCCATGGAGGAGTTCTCACAACTTTTGGGATCCGGCTCACTTGTGGACCTTTTGACTGGCGGCAATGCCTCGACAGGCACAAAGGCCATAGAGGTAGCAGGTGTTGACACCACAGCACCGGGAGATCCCACGCCAGTGGGCTCCTCTGATGTTGACATTGGTGAGGACATCATAGCTGAGGACGGCATAGCTGATCTTTCAGGTAAGAGATGTTAGAGGCTAATGATAGACCTCTTTACCATTTTGCATCTGCTTTTGTCAAGCTGATTAATGCATCTGTTATGTGGACAACTTCAGGTCAGGCCATTGAAGAAAGTGCATCACTCCCTGGTAATATAGCTCCAACAGGGGAAGCTTCTCAGGGCGCACCAGAAGACCTGCAGACTCCAGGGGAGAGTGCCTCACCGGCAGACACCCATGCTACAGGTACTGCTCGTTTCTGACAACGAACATAGCAAATGATACATGGATTCTGTTGTGGCACTGACCCCTCTCCTGTTTTTGCCATGTAGCTTCTCTTTCTACGGAGCCGATGGTTGAGGCCTCCTCACAGGAGGAGGTTAAGGAGGCAGGGCCGACTTTTGAGACTGAGCAATCTTGCTCCCAGAGGTTTCCTGGTACAGAGTCTGCCCTTCCCGGCATAGCTGAAGAAGGGGCTGCTACTGAGACAGGTACATAGCTGTCCTCTGGACTTTGACATCTTGTGCGTGCCACTTTATAGATAAGCATTTACATGTTATTGCTTAACTGTAGAGGGTGGGGACGCAAACGTCCTGCCTGGCGGACCCGGCTTAGCTTCTGTCGCTCATTCTTCCCCGGCTGTTGAGGATGGACAGGAGTCTGCGGCAGCATCAGGTATATGCCCATGTTGTGCCTTTTTATAGTCGTTTGTGAATGCCCACTTGATTATGAACAAACACTCATTCGGCCTCCTTCTTTCTTTGCAGCTCCTGAAGAAGAGGCACCAGAGGTGCCTGTGGATTTCCCACCTCTTGGAGTTGAATGGCCTGACGCCCTTGTACTTGGAGTGGCATTACATGCTGGCATGGCTGATCAGCTTCTGCAGAGTCTTGACCAGCTTCTTCAGGCCGACCCATTGCCCACCGTGGAGACTTTGAGGACCGGTCTGGAAGTATTCACCAGGAGCTACCATGGGTTAAATCTTCCTCGAGATGCATGGGCCACGAAGCTGGAAGGCTTGTGGAGCGAGTTCGCTCGTCTCCATCTTGCACAGGAGCAGAGACAGAGAGTCCAGTTACAGATCCAGGAGCAGGAGGAGCGGCTACGTGAGCTTCGAGCGGCCCGGGCAGAGGCCGGTCTTCTCCTCGCGAGCTCCGAGGGGGATAGTCGGAGGACCTCTCTCCGAGTGGAGGAGCTGCAGAGAGAGCTTCATGAGGCTGCCGAAGAGCATCGTGTTGTCCAGGTGAGGGTGGAGACCTGCCGTCGCCGATTTGATGAGCTTCGGGAGGAGATCATCCAGGAGGAGTCCCGTCTTGCGGAGCTGCAGAGGGACGTACACCGTGGTTGACGAGCTCTGGCACTTTCTTGTACATAGGGCTCTCACGCCCCGTTTTTTGTTGGAGTTATTCCCGAGGGCTTGTCTCGGGCTCCCTTGATGACATTAATGAATAAAGGATAGAACTTAGCATAGCCGTTTTTGCTTCCATCCTCTTGCATGTATGTCTTTCTTTTTTTTTATTTTTAATCACTTTACCAGCCCTACCGCCCTTTCGGGTTTTCGCCAGGACTGGCCCCCTTTAGCTTTTTCCAGTGCGCCCTTTCGGGTTTTCACACTGAGGGGTACCCATTTTTGCCTAAGGCGCCCTTTCGGGTTTTCACCTTAGCCGGGTTAAAGCCTTTTTGCCCTTGATTGCTCCCCTAACAGAAACAACCAAGTCCGCTGGGGCATCAATATTTTTAACCCCGTTTCTTTTTTTCTTTTTTTTTCTTTTTTTTTTTACCCTATAATGCCAGAAGGCAATGAGAAAGTGGCAATCCCGTAGGGATGTGTGTGCCACAGAGATGGGACAAATGGGTAGATTTGATTATCCGGGTGGGACGAGTGAATCAAATCTGTGAACCGAAAGGCAAAACGGGTTGGTAGCCTGAGAGGGCGTACTGAGACCGCACCCGATGGGGTAGAAACGAGCCGAAAGGCATGATGGGTCGGCAGCCCGAGAGAGCATACTGAGGCCGAACCCGGTGAGACCAAAAGGTGTAATGGGTTGGCAGTCCGAGAGAGCATACTGAAGCCAAGCCCGGTATGACAAGAGGGGTGGATTCGACTGTCCGGGTGGGACGTATAAGTCAAATCCGTGAGCCGATTGGCAAATAGGGTTGGCAGCCTGAGAGGGCATGCTGAGGCCAAGCCCGTGGAGATAAAGGAGTAAACCTGACGATCCCGGCGGAAGACATGAGTCAAGTCTAAAACCAAGAGGCGAGATGGGTTGACAGCCCGAGAGAGCATGCAGAGGTCAGACCCAGAAGAAGAAAAAGGGTGGATTTGACAGCCCTAATGGGACGTGAGAGTCAAACCCGAGAGCCGATAGGCGAGATAGGTTGGCAGCCCGAGAGAGCATACTGAGGCCATTCCTGATGGGACAAAGATGGGTTTGACCACCCTAGTGGGACGTGAAAGTCAAACCCGAAAGCCGATAGGCGAGTAGGTGGGTTGGCAGCCCGAGAGGACATGCTGAGGCCAGACCCGGTGGGACATGTGCCAGAAGACACGATGGATTGGTAGCCCGAGAGAGCATACTGAGACCAGATCCCAAGAAGATAAGATGAGCCAAAAGGCATGATGGGTTGGCAGCCCGAGAGGGCGTACTGAGACCAATCCCAAGGAGGTTAGATGAGCCGAAAGGCATGAAGGGTTGGCAGCCCGAGAGAGCATACTGAGGCCATTCCCTAGAATGAAAAAGGAGCCGAAAGGCATGAAAAGCTGGCAGCCCGAGAGAGCATACTAAGGCCAGTCCCAGTGGGACAAGAGAGTAAGCGGGTTTAACTGCTCAGAAGAGACACGTGAGCTGAACCCGAAAGCCGATAGGCGGAATGGGCCGGTAGCCCGGAAGAGGTATGCATAGGCCGAGCCCGATGGGACAAAGTATGACACCGTCAGAATGCCAGTGGGATTAGGTGTCACAGGACGACATGTAAGGCGTAGCCATGGCATCAGTATGATGCTTTTGGTCGAGATGGGGTGGAGTCATTGACTTAGAGCCACCCATAGAATAGATAGAGAGAGGATTTTTTTTTTTTTTACATTACCAACCTCACCGCCCTTTCGGGTTTTCGCCGAGGCTGGCCCCCTTTAGCTTTTTCCGGTGCGCCCTTTCGGGTTTTCACACCGAGGGGTTGCCCATTTTTGCCCGAGGCGCCCTTTCGGGTTTTCACCTCGACCGGGTCTGTGGCCTTTTTACCCTCAGCCAACCGTTGAAGGCTGACTGAGTCCGCCGGGGTATCAGTATTTTTAACCCCTTTTTTTTTTTTTTTTTTTTTTTTGAACCTTCACTGAGGAGAGGTATTGTCCTGTGAGGACTGCTGCAGAAACTCTTGCGGTGGCGCGTGGTAGAGCTTCATATGCTTGCCGTTGAGAGGAGGGAAGGGATTGTCTCCCTTGTGGTCAAGGACCGTATAGGCCCCTCCTTCGTAGACCTTCTGAATGACGTAAGGCCCACGCCAATTAGGCTGGAGTTTGCCGCTGGATCTTCCCGCGAGAACCTCCTTTTCTTTGACCATGATGAGGTCGCCTTTCTTGAACGCCCGTTGCTTGACTAGCTTATCATAGGCACGTGTCATGCGGGCTTGATACACTTGTAAGTGTTTATAGGCTTTGAGTCTTTGACCTTCCAAGTTGGACAATTCCTCGAGCCTTCTTTCAATTTCAGATTGGTCTTGACCTGGCAATCCGGCGTGCACAGCAACACGGTAAGATGCTAGCTCGATCTCCACATGGATCACTGCTTCAGCTCCGTAGACCAGAGAGAAAGGGGAACATCCCGTAGGGGTTTTGTAAATAGTCCGGTAGGCCCATAGGGCTTCGTGGACCTTCTCGCCCCAATCCTGTTTGCGGCCACCTACTATCTTGGACAGCAGCTTGCAGAGGGTTTTGTTGAAGGCCTCGGCCAACCCGTTGGCTTGGGGATTGTATATTGATGACGTCCTCCAGTCAATATGGAACTTGGCCGCCAGAGCATAAATAGTCTTGTTCTTGAACGGCGTGCCATTATCGGATATAATCCGACTGGGGGTGCCGAATCTGTATATAATGTAGTGCCGCACAAAACGAGCAACTATCTCCCCCGTAACTTCCCGTAGCGGAATGGCTTCCGCCCACCTGGAGAAGTAATCAGTGGCAGCGAGTATGAACTTGTGCCCCTGGGACGATGGTGGGAATGGTCTCACAATATCCATACCCCACTCTGCAAATGGCCAAGTAGGCGCTGTTGGATGGAGCGGGTTAGGTGGCCGCCGAGGGACTGGGCCAAATGCTTGGCATTGATGGCATGTACGAGCGTATTGATTGCAATCTTCGTACATGGTGGGCCAGTAGAACCCTTTGAGCTTGATGCTATTCTTCATCTTGGCTCCTGCCTGGTGAGCTCCGCACAATCCGGAATGAACCTCGTGCATGACGGTCTTCGCTTCCTTGGACGAAAGGCACCGCAGGAGGACCGATCGGTCTTTTCCATGGACAAGCCTAAAGAGCAGACCGTCAATCAGCTGGTAGGATGTCGCCCTGCGTAGCAGTTGCACCCTCTGAGCCCGATCAGGAGGGAGCCAGCCGTTCTTTATTTTTATAATTGGCTCGCGCCAATCTTCTTCTTCAGGAGCATTGTCCTCTTGAATGTTGTCGACTTCGTAAACAGTGAGGCCGGATTCTTCGTCGAGCACACTTGGCATGAGCCTTCGGTGTCTGACTGTAATATTCAATTCTCCCTCAGGCGGGAGTTTTAGGGCCGCTGCCAACTTTGCAAGAGCGTCAGCCTGAGAGTTGCTGCCTCTGGGGACATGGCCTATTTCAAATAGGTAAAATTTTTCTTTGAGCCTCATGACGGCTGCATGATAGGGGACGAGCTCCTTCTTCCGGACATCATAGACGCCCAGTACTTGTCGGATGACGAGCTGAGAATCCCCATACACTTTGATGCACTTGATGTCCATCTCCAGTGCCAGTTGAAGCCCAATAATTAGCGCTTCATACTCTGCCTCATTATTAGTCAGCGACTTCATGAGAGCGCAAGAGTTGTGGAGGATGCCGCCTTGTGGAGATACAAAGACTACTCCCGCGCCTGAGACATAGTCTGTAAGGCCATCGGCTCTTTTGATTGTCCGAGAGGCACCATCAAAATATAACTCCCAATGTGGGAGATCAAGGGTGAGGACACTCGGCTTCATATGTGGTGGGACTTTTTCATAATGTTCCCCAGTAGCCTGAGAAGGCACTAACACCTCTTCGTCGGGTAGCTCGAAGTTGAGTGGCGAATCTTCTGGCACAGGGTGTGCGGCTAAAAATTCCGCCATCCCTTGTCCCTTAATCGCCTTGCGTGGACTGAAGGTGATATCAAACTCCATGAGGATAAGTGCCCATTTACCAAGCCTACCCGAAAGGACAGGCTGGCTGAGCAGAAACTTGAGTGGGTTACATTTTGAGATGAGCTCCACCCGATGGGCTAGGAGATAGTGCCTTAGCTTCTTGACAGCAAACACCAGAGCTAGGCACATCTTTTCCATGGGAGCGTACCGATGCTCAGGCCCGATCAATTTTCGGCTGAGGTAGTACAGTGGCTGCTCCTTGCCCTCTTCATTGATCTGGGCTAGGAGAGCTCCCAAAGAGGCATCCATGGCAGCAATATATAAGATAAGGGGTTTCCCTCTGACAGGTGCCCCTAAGACTGGAGGAGTCAGCAGATACTCCTTGATTTGCTCGAAGGCCTTCTGACAGTCTTCGTCCCATATGAAGGGTGCTCCTTTCTTCATCAATTTGCCGAAAGGTAGGCATCTCCCAGAGAGATTGGAAATGAACCGCCTAATATAGGCGAGTCTTCCTTGAAGAGATCTAAGCTCCGTCAAGTTCTTGGGCGGAGGCAGTCTCCTTATGGCTTTGATTTTCTCAGGATCGATTTCTATACCTCGATACCTGACGATAAAACCAGAACTTGCCACTGGAGACGCCGAAGGCACACTTCATCGGGTTCATCTTGAGTTGAAATTGTCGAAGCCTTTCAAAGACTCGACGCAGGTCAGCTAAGTGGTCCTCCCGCTTCTTTGTCTTGACGACCAGATCATCGACATAGCATTCGACAAGGTCATGTAGCATCTCGTCAAAGATCTTGGTCATTGCCCTTTGGTAGGTTGCGCCGGCATTCTTGAGACCGAATGGCATCCTTTTATAGTTAAAGATCCCCTTAGGAGACCGAAAAGCCGTATGGTCTTTGTCTTTGACGGACATGCGGATTTGATTATAGCCCGACGATCCGTCCATAAAAGACAAGGCTTCATGACCAGTGGTCATATCAACCATTGTCTCAGTGATTGGGACAGGGAAGTCGTCTTTCGGGCATGCTTTGTTCAAATCCCTGAAGTCAATGCAGACTCGGACTTGGCCGTTCTTCTTCTTGACAGGGACGATGTTGGCGAGCCATACAGGGTACATGCAAGGCTCTATGAAGTCCACATTGAGCATTTTGTCAACCTCAGCATTGACCTTCAGCTCCAGCTCGTGGCGCATACGCCTTTGGGCTTGCTTGACTGGCTTGACTGTTGAAAGTATTGCCAGCTCATGTTCAGCCACAGAAGGGTCGAGCCCGGGCATTTCTTTATAAGTCCAGGCGAAACAATCCCTGAACTCTTCTAAAAGCTGTCGATACGACTGCCTTTCTTCCTCACTGAGGAGAGCACTTATGAAGGTGGGACGATAGTCACTTTTGCTTCCAAGATTGATTTCGATCAACTCGTCCACAGTTGCTTGACCACCGTCTTCAAGCTCCGGTGGAGCTGGTTGGAGGTCGACGAAGTCTCCCTCGTCATCAGTGTTGGCTTCATAGACATCAAATTCTTCGAAGCACTTTTGCTCGTGGCTTGAAGCCGAAGGGCTTGCTTCATCTTGCTGATGGTTAGCAGGCTGAGCTGCTCCTTCCTCTGAGGGGTGGTCATTGTCGACTCTGATGAAGGTGATGGTGTCGTAGACACATCAGCGGACTCCCTCACAGAGTCATCAACCTTAGGCTCAGCTTCAGCTTGCCCATTAGGGAGAGGTAGCAGTCCTATGGTGTTGACTGCAAAGTGGACCTCGAAGTCCTTTTCCTGGTCATAGCCAAGGCCCCTTGTATCTTTGCGGGAGAAGGGAGGTTGCCCGCGGACTTGCGGAGGGTTCCATAGCTGGTGGAAGTATGCCGCTCGTGTTGGGTCCAAAGTTTGCGGGATGTGCTGCTTTTTACACATCTCCTTAATGTGCTCTGGCATATCGTCCATCTCCTGGACTGGCTCTGGCACCACATCGGCGGGAGTATCCCAGCCGAAGTCATCTTTAGGAGGACACGGTGGGACTAAATCACCTTTGTAAAAGATGATCGGTTTGACCTCCTTGCCCTTGTTGCGTCTCCTTCTCCGTTGATAGGAGACTGCAAAGGTCTTCAACTGCTCCACCTCATACTCGTCCCGTTGGGACGAGAGCTGAAGGCACTTGGGTGGTAAGGAGATACTCCCATCAATGACCCGGCTGATAAGGTTGGCTTCAAAGTCCATACTCCGCCTTTCTGGTTGGGTCGGCTTGGAGGCGGCACTGAGGCTCAGCCTGTGCAGCTTTACCATGTCTTGGTTGACAGTGAAGAGCTGCCCTTCTTCAACTTCAGGGTCCACCTTTTGCTTCCCTTTACCTTTTAAAGGCTCGGGGATTGTTAAGGTGGGCTTCCCAAAATATAGTGAAGCATCGGCCAGATGGCACTCATTGGGATGGAACGGGGCCTGGTCTGCGAAGACCGTATGTTGCTCCCCTTCCTTGGCATATTTAATGCATTGATGCAAAGTTGAAGGAACGACCCAATTCTCATGAAGCCAAGGTCTTCCAAGCAGCATCTTGTAAGATGTGTCGGAGTTGATGATATAGAATGTCGCTTGGGTGACGAAATCGCCCAAAACTAGTTTGACAACAACCCGACCAAGCGCCTCCTCGGAGCCCTGATTGAATCCCGAGATCTTGACATCGGTCACCTTTTGCAAATAAGGTGCCAAGTATAGAGACTTGAAAGTCTTCAAAGGCATAATGTTGACGGCTGCTCCGGCGTCCACCAGGATGCGATTCACGTCATGCCCATTGATCGTCCCCTTCATATATAAGGGACGATTATGGCACGGAGAAGACAGCAACATGTCTTTGTCCGTGAAGGAGATGTTGGCCGTGAGTGCTTCATATGCCTGGGCTTGCAACTCTGTAACATGGGCTTCATATGCCTCTGGATCTTGAAGTATCTTGACAAGAGCCTCTCTGAGGTCTTTGCTCCAAGCAATGGCTTCCCAAATAGTGACATTTGTTGGGAACCGCTTCATATGATGAATGATTTTGCGATCCGCCCTGGCACGGGTCTTGTCAAATGGCGGAATGATTTCCGCCAAGGCCTTCGGCACCTGGCGAGACTTCTCCCGTTTAGGAGGACGCTCCCCGTCTTGCTGGCCTTCCGCATCTTCCTGGAATAGCGGAGCCAAAGACTCTTCTGGAGGTGGCAAAGGCTCATCAGGCTGGTCTTCATTAGAAGGACCTACTGGGCTTGTAGACTCGACCCTGTTGGAGGGGCCGGCCTGCTCTGACACCTTCTCGCGCACTGGCGACTTAGCTGACTCCTCTTCTTCATCAGAGGATGTGATTGTAAAAGGGACGCCACCCGGCTTAGCCGTTGAGATGGGGCCTGAACCCTCTGAGGGGTTGAGGATGAAAGGGATCCCCCGAACTTGGGTTTCCGGGACAGGACCTGGTTTCTCCCCTCTGAATATTATGACCCGATCGGGAGCAAGGGGACCTTCACGTCCACGTCCTCGGCCACGACCTCGGCCACGTCCCCGGCCATTTCTCGCCGAGCGGCGCCGATATGTCGCCATAGGCGCCTGGCCTCCAGCGCTATCAGCCGTGGGACAATAAATATTGTCGGGTGGCGGAATCGCCACCATGTTGCAAGAGAGCTCTTGCAGCATTTCCTCGAGCATCTCGACAGTGAGCTCCTCATCTTTGTAGAATAAGGAGAGCTCCTCCGGGATTGGGAAGTCTTCACCTTCTTCAAGACGGTGAACCATTTCTCGGAGCCATTGTAGAAGACGAGCTTTGCGCCCAAGCTTGTCCCAGGGAATATATTCGTCTAGAGTGACGACCCTGGTGGGATGAGGGGGAGTGTACTCCTCCAGCTCATCTATGAGCTTTTGAAGTCTTTGTAGAGGAGTTAGCTCCTTAGGAGCCTCCATAGCAGCGGCTTGCTCGGCTTGCTTCTTCAACCTCCTCTTCAAGTTCTTCTTGCGATTCTTCTCCTGCTTCTTTTGGCGTGTTGCCTCTTGAGAAGAGAGAGGAGTTTGCTTCGGCAGTGGGACTCGCTTGCCCCCAGAATTTTGCTTCTTGCTCTGGGCTGGCTCCTTAGGAACCTTAGTGCCACGACTTTTTCTGGGGGCAATCTTGGTCCAATTGACCTCCTCTGGCTGAGCTTGGAAGGTGGCATTGATTGCCTGAGCAATTATTTCAGGAGGCAACTCCTGGAACTCTGCCAGTCCACAGTAGGGCCTCTGGGAGCTTTGTAGTTCCACCGACTTTGTTTGGTCTGGTGGGTTGGCTTGCTTGAGCTGCTGAGGCCTGGTGGCCGTGGCCTTGCCTTTAGTGAGTAATGAGAATTCATCATTTTCCGTAGGCTCACTTGGCCGGACTAATCGGGAGAAAGCTTCAGTTTCTCGCCGGGCCTGCTGGAGTGTCTCCCTGGCGGCCTCTGCAAGGCGTAACCTTGTCATGGAATTCCCCTGATGATCGACAACCCCTCTCTGGATGAGGGCTTCAATGAAGTCTTGAACCTCTGGGCATTGCTGAGTGGGGTGAGACACCCTTGCATGATACTTGCAATAACGGGGGTGACTCTTGGCCGTCTCATTGTAATAAGACGGCGGGTCATGTGTCAACACCCAACCCTCCTCCAGAAGCTTGTCAAAAATCTTCTCAGTGTCCTCCTTGGGGAAAGAACACTGGTGAGAGGGTCGCCACCCTGGATACCAGAGTGTGGACTTGGGCGATTGGGAACTGGCTCCCTGGGAACTAACTCCCTTCTCCTGCGACTCGGGGAACTGGAAGGCTGCTGCAGCGTGAATGACGTTGACGGAGAAGTGAAGACTCCTTCGTGCATGCGGCTGCGGTGGGTCGACTAGAAATTCGTCCATATCCACCTTCCCTCGCCTGATTAAGTCTTCGGCGAGGTCCTTGAATGGCTCACAGTTGTGGATAACATGGCCAACAACTTCATGATATGGGCAATAGCCCTGATGAAAAGCAGCGCCTGGCGTCTGCTCCATGGGTGACGGGGTAATCAACCCCGCCCGCTGACATGCGAAGAAGATATCAGGAGTTTTCTCCAAAGGGAAGGAGTATAACTTCTCTGGGAGCTCGACTTGAAGTGGAGCCTCCACGTCTTCCGGTGAGTCCTCCTCGTCTTCAGTTGAATCCGAGGACTCCTCAGAGAGCCAACCCCTGAGTGGGGCCCGACCGGCAAGTGATACACCTGCCTCCCGTATGTGGGCTGGAGCTAACCCCCTGGCAAATGGGCCAAAAGGGAAAGTGGATAACTGCTGATCAATGCTCTCTCGGAACTGCAGCAAGCGCCTTTGTTCCAGCTGCAATTGCCGGATTTCCCCTCGGATTTTCCGAATGGTCCTCCGCAGCGCTAAACATTCTGGGAATGGAGGAGGAGTGGTTCTGGGACCACCATTGGGCTGCCGACTTGAGGGCCCGACTTCGGAGGCATTGGAGCTTGAAGCCATCGCCACCAAATGGACCACGTTAGCTGACCGGTTCGATCGGCTCCAAGGATGAGGCTGGGGTGGATCGACTGCATGGCCCAGCATATTTACCAGGCCCTTTTGAATGAGCTCCTCTGCTATATTCTTGAAAACATAGCAATCCCCGACGGTGTGACCCAACCTTCGGTGATACACACAATAGGTTGGATCATCTGTCTTATCCACCTCCGCGGGCTTCCGCGGGTCCGGCAGAGTGACGAGCTGCTCCTTCATACATAGATCAAAGAGCATCTTAGTATGCTCTTTTCTGAAGGAATAAGGCGTCTTCATGTTCTCCGCTAAGAAAGACGCATTTGTCTTATCACCAGACTTCTTGCCTTTTCCTTTAGACTTTCCTTCCCCTTTATCTCCATTCGTCGGGGAGAAGTCCACGACATTCACCTCTTTACCGCTAGCCAGACGGTCTTTGGAGGGTTTGCCTTTTGTAGAGGCTTGTGCAGGGTGATCGGCGAAGAACATCTCAATCTCCGCCACGACCGTGTTGAGCTGGTCGAAGCCTCTGATGTTGGAGCCCAGAAGCTTTTCGCTGACTTCTGCCGAGAGACCCCTACGGCAGATGGTAATCGCATCTTCAGGCGTCGGAGGATTATCGCAGTGCATGCTGACGTCCCTCCATCGCTTGATGAAGTCCAATGCTGTTTCGCCCTTCTTCTGTCGAAGGGAACAAAGCTCTGCTAAGGAGACTTTGCGCTCGACCATTTGGAAACGGTCGACAAACTTCTTCTGCATATCAGCCCAATCAGATACTGAGTTGGGCTTTAACCTTGAATACCATTGGAAGGCGGTGCCAGTCAAAGACGTGGCAAAATACCGCAGCAAGTATGCCTTTTCCAAGGCTAATTCACCCATGGCTGTCATGTAATAGGCCAGGTGTTCATGCGGAGAGCCCTGCCCGTTGAACTTCTGGAGTTTCGGGGCTTTCGGGCAATCTGGTGGAAGCTTCTTGAATTGATGATGGAGGGGATATGGCACGCTGTACAAATCAACGGTAGCCACACCCTCGCCATGTTGAGCGAACTTCGCTTCCACGATGCGCTCAATCATCTGCTTCTGGGCCATGAGGCTTTCTGCAGCAGGAGTAACAGATGACCGCGCATTGGCTTCATGCGGCGGGACTTCGAAGTCCACTGCCAATGGGAGTCTTGCAGCGGTGACAGAGGCATTGGCTGCTGTCGGAATGGGAGAAGGATGCTGATCCACTCCAGTCGGTGCCGTTTGAGGCGGGGAAGGAACCTCCTTTTCGCGCAAAAGCGACTGTAAGAGGTTCTTGAGCTCTTGGTTTTCCCGTTGAAGCTCGTCCAATGTGGGGCCCCGTAGTTCCTCCGCCAACTCTTCTGCATGCCGGGAGTGACTGTCCCCATCAATACTGTGGACGTCTTTCTGGCGCTCTTCGTGCCGTGCCGGCTCAGGCTGAGATGTACCGGCGGCCGGCGCTTGTTGTGTTTGTGCCAGGCCGCGGGACCCGGACCTTGGCCTCCTCGAGTATTGAAGAGGCTGATTGAGTTCCCCCGAGGTGCCCTCGGCTTGTTTTTCGCCGGAGGTGGCGTAACAGGTGAACACTTTAACAGTGTCATCGGTCACCTGAACCACCCGCTTTTTCTTGGGCGGTTGTCGCTCCGGCTTGGGAGGCCTCCCAAGTCTGTCGAAGACAGACATTCGAGATGTGGCTGCTTGGGGTGAGCGATCCTCCTCCGTGTGTGTAGAACTAGCCCACGGGGAAGTCGGCCGCACCTTCTTGCCAGCTCCGTGGCGCTTCTGCCCTCGTAGGGGCTGATTTGTAAATTGCGGAGAGACCGAGGCCTCAGTGCTTGTCGGACTCCGCATTCGTCGAAGATCCGACATGCGAAAAGGCTCCTCCGCCCTCGCGCGTCTTATAATTCGGGCCTCCTCTTTGGTGACCCAGATCTTCTTCAAATGGAGCTGATGCTCCTCAGTTGGATTGCCCCCTGTCCTTGGACGGGGAGCTCGTGGCTTGGGCCGTTGCAGAAGGCCCTGAGTTGCCGCCGGTACGGCAGCCTTCTTCTTCTTCGCTCCGTCCTCCCGAACTTGCCGGAGGGACTCGAAGCGATTGGAGGTAGAAATAGTAGGGACATGACGATCCCGTGGCAAAATCGGCTCGCCTCCATCGAGCCGGATGCGGATGTCTCCGACAATTACAGTCTTGCCGGAGCGCGAGACAGCAGCCTCGGGCCTTGCACCCTTGCGGCTACGCCGTTGCCCCCATTGGGCAGGGGCGGCGGCGGTGACACCCGCCATAGGCCTGGCATCATCCTGACGGCGGCGTTGCCCCCGTTGAGCAGGGGCCGCACCTCTGAGGGTGACCGCAGTGGGTTTGGCGCCGTTGCGGCGACGGCGTTGCCCCCGTTGAGCAGGAGCAACGTCAGTAGTGATTTGATTGACCGAAAAGACTCGGCCAACAGCTAGGGCAGAAGGCCTGACACCTTCGGTCGTTGACATGGCAGCCAAGGGAACTCGGCTGGTTGTTGGGATGAAGGGCTTGATACCCTTAACAGTTGGATAATTGACCGGATGGACCCGGCCGGTTGCTGCAGTAGAGGGTCTGACACCCCCAGAAGCTAGCTTGTTGGCCGAACAGACTCGACCAATTGTTGAAGCCGAGGGCCTGGCACCCCCGACGGCTGGCTTGTCGACCGGGCGAACCCGGCTGGTTGCTGGAGTCGAAGGCCTGACGCCTCCTACAGTTGTCTTCTTGACCGGGCGGACCCGGCCAGTTGAAGGGGCCGAGGGCCTGACGCTCCCGACGGTTGTTTTGTCGACCGGACTGAACCGGCCAGTTATTGAAACCGAAGGCTTGACACCTCCGACAGTTGTCTTCTTGACCGGGCGGACCCGGCCAGTTGAAGGGGCCGAGGGCCTGACGCCCCCGACGGTTGTTTCGTCGACCGGACTGACCCGGCCAGTTGTTGAAACCGAGGGCCTAACACCCTCAGTGATGGTCTTCTTGACCGGACTAACCCGGCCAGTTGCTGGAGCCGAAGGCTTGATGCCCCCGACAGCTGTTTGAAGCGTGGCTGAACTGGCTTCAGCCACCGGTACCACGCCCAAGAAGAAGGGCGAGCCGACGACAGGTGGGAAGTCGCCGAAGACCAGCGGGTCGCCAGGAATCCGAGCCTGGCATGGTTGGCGACGATCTCAGGGCCGTAGATAACGGCAGCCATCGCTGTTGAAGTGTTGGTGGTGGTGGTGCGTAGCACGAACGGAGTGGCGTGCAGATGCACAAAGAACTCTCAAATGAACAGAGAGATGTGCCCTCCTCTTCCCGTCCTGTAAGAGGAAGAGGGGCAATCAGAACCTTGAAGAAGATTTAGAGACTTTCTTTGACAGAAAGAAGAAAGGCGGGAAAGGTCCCACCGGGCGTGCCAGTCTGTGAGACACGGAAAAAATCTAGAAATACTCTTATCGTAGATAAAAGGTAGATTTTCGTTCTTTTTTGAAAAGAAACATCCCCCCTATCTGAGTAGAGGGTGATCCCGTGTGTGCGCGTCGTATCAGACGATTTGGGTTCGAGTGCTGGACCTTTCCCCACTGACCGGGGTCAGTGTTGATTTACATTGGCCTAACGTCCGAACACCTTTGTTTAACTGTCAAATAAGTCCCAAAAGACTTCTACAGGGGTTCTGATGTGGAGGGCAGACTCACTCGAGAGACTCTCCATGACCACTCATTTACCACCAACAAGTTAATAGGATTAGGGCTAAGTCTGAGCAAAAACCCAAGGATTTAGGAATAGAAACACAAATCTACAGAAGCCGTAGGCGTTTTTTAAGTAGAGAGAAATTTTTTGGACCCCGAGGGTATTTTGGTAATTTTACCACCCTAGGGGTATTTTGGTAATTTTCCCAGGCCAGGGGTATTTATGAAATTTCTGGACTGGAACGGAAGTAGGATCGGGTTCCTGACTCCCCAAGGCATGGAAGCCGTTTCTGGAGGATTCAAGGGCTCTGAGGCCATTTTTAGGTCGCAGGGGTATTTTGGTAATTTTACCAGACCCTAGACCTAGGTTTGAGATGATACCCGAGTGCTGGACTGAGCTGACAACACTTCCGGACCGAAGGAATGATAAGGGGCTTCATAGAAGACACACATCCGTCAATTTGGCCGAAGGAGGGGTATATATGCAATTTTGACAAGTCGGGGGTTTTCATATAATTTTCCCACCCGAGGACATACATAAAACATGCTGAGTGCTTTTATAGTCCGAATGAATATAGGGGTTGTCAACGAGTTGTCGACTGTACAAAAGTCCGCGTTAGAGCAGGAGATAGGGACGTAGTCCCAATTACAAAAGATTGCAGGGTATAACTGCAAATTACAGGACTTTGGTCTTTTACGGTCCCGTGGAGGATGTTTTCGTAATTCCACCGTTGTAAGGATAGAACCACCTGACTTAGTCGTCCCGGGACGTAAAGACTTACAAAACATGGCCCACTGAGGGGCATAATTACAAACATGGCCCACTGAGGGGCGTAAATATAAATATACCCCGTAGGGACATAAATACAAGACCCGGGGACTTACCCCTCACAGGCCAAGACAAACAAAACAAACTCCTCCAGATGCTTGGTAACTTCGTACGTTATTCTTCTGTCTCTCCTCCCCCAGCACTTGGACCCTTAGGGTCTATTTATAGAAGGCGGGAGGGCCCAGAGGGGTCAAATGAACAAATTTACCCTGATTCTGTCAAGGTGGGGTGGCAAAAAAGCTATTTTGACCCCTCTGGATGTCAGAAGGCTGAACGACCCCTCTACATGTCAAAAAGAGATGAATGACCCCTCTCCATGTTAGAAGGGCCAAATGACCCCACTAACCTGACCTGAGAAACAAGTGTATATAAGGGGGAGGTGACAATTCTCTTAGAGTCACCTTTGGCCCGGGAGGTGACCGGAACCCCCGGGGGGGGAGAAGAGTGGGTGACCATATCCCACAGCCTTCCCCACCCCGAAGGTGGCAGTTCCCTTCCCTGGCAGAACGGTTATGAGTCCCGCTGGCTCCTGGCCCCGCTGTGGAGCGGTTCTGCCTGGTTTGACCCCGCTGGCTGTGCTATCCCGCTCCTGGCAGTTCTAAGTTCCGGACGACCCCGCTGCAGTGCAGTTCCACGCGTCCGCGACTGTTGACTCCAGCGCACCCCAGGTGACTCCCTGCCGGTTCTGGGTTCCCGATGACCCCGCTGGCAGTGCACTTCTGATTCCCGCTGCCTCTCCTGACCCCGCTGATGGTTGTTCAGTGCAGGACTGTGGCTCCGGCACGTTTTGACCCCTCTCACCACCGTTCCGCTCTATTTTCGTCGTCCCGAGTCGGAGAAAAGCCGTGGTGGAGCTATATATTTCGGGGCGATCGTCCGCAGAGGGAGCATTGTTTGTTTGTCTGGCCGCTCGTCGCCGCATAGGGAGGAAGCTTTGCGCCCGTGTGTGCCGTGTGATACACTTACTCGGCTACTCGGACCGGTATACGCATGTTTCTTCCTCGCTAATCTTCTTGCTGCGACGTCGGACATAATAATATTGTTGGATCAATAGACCCTAAATCACGGAGATACTCCGTAGTTCGACGGTGTTGACGATACGCCATCTTTGTCATCGAACGTTGCATAGCAACAAATTCTCAAAATAGCTTGAGATAATTTCGGGTGCAACAAATGCATCTTTATCATCGAACATTGCATAGCAACAAATTCTCAAAATAGCTTGAGATAATTTCGGGTGCAACAAACACATAGCAATCCTCAATGAGATGCCCCAACATTTGGTGATAATGACAGAATCGTGAATCTTCTTTTCTTTCGGCATCGCCTGGCTTCTTCGGCTCCGGGAGCACTACTTTGCCGTATTCACGGGCCCACTCAAAAAGTGCCCTAGTCTTGTCCTTTGGAAAGAAATACAGTTTCATCATTTTGCCCCTTAATGAGGGCCCTTGTTTTGTCGGATCGGCGGAAGATGCCTCTTTCATTTTCTTCTTCTGTTGCTCGAAGGCTTCAAAATTTGAGGCGCAAGCTTCTTCTTGTGCCGGAGGTTTGTTGATTGGTTTATTCTTTTGACCCGAGCTCGTGGAGGCTGGGCAAAGCCTTGCAAGGACTGCTTCGGCTTCTGCTGCGATGTCACTTAGATATTCAAACGTTGTGACTTCGAAGTCAATGACCCATCGCAGAATTTCCATCTTCAGATTCTCTCTGCAAATTTGGACAGACTCCTTGTAACTAGGTGGGTGCCTACATCTTTCACGAAGGCTCCTCGATCAGCTTATGTAGCGTTTTGTTTGGCTGCTTGTAATTCGGCTTCAGTGACTTCTTCTTCAGCCGTCTTTGTATTCATTGTTCGTTCCACCTTTGGCTTGTCCATTGTGGCTAGACCCGCCGATCTTGGGTGTACGTCAGTTGGCTGCATATGCGGCATCATTGACCTCATTGCCGGAGATGCTTTAGTTGCCCCCCGACTTACCCAGGGGACTGTGGGTTGAAATGGTTGAGGGAGGATGCCCCCTGAATGATCATGTACTATTCGGGACATTGTTGGCCATGTTGAAGCTTCTGATGAGCTAGCACTGTTTTGGGCTGTCTCATATAGATGTCTTGTCAATTGTGACGTATATGGCTTTATGTTCATTTCATTCAGCTGCCTTTGTAGCATTTCAATCTCCTGTTGCTTCTGGTGTAGTAGTGCCATTATGGCAGGGTCTTGTAAGAAGGGATCGGGAGTGCTACTGCCCCCCGCCTCTGATTTGTGCAAGATGAATTTTCTCCCGGTATCATTGCCAGCTGTAGATAGCTCCTTTGGGACAGAATCCCTTTGTTCTATGCCTCTAGGTGGAGGAGGAATATGACATTGAGCCTTCCTATCAGCCTGGTGAGCGTTGCTTCGGAATCCTCCCAGACCTGGAAGATGGGTGAGAGGCAGAAGCTTTAGCTGGAGCTGCTTCCTTTGGCACAAAGCAAATTTCTTCATCTTCTTCATCAGCAGTTTGCGCCCCACTGAAGGATGCTGACAATGTGTTGCAGGAGAGAACAAGATTCCCCTTTTAGCATTTGCACTCTTCTTTTTATTTCCCTTCATGGTCGGCACTTTCCCCACAGTGGGCTATTTGACGCATTCAGCTTTTCTGCTTTTTCTTCAGTTCTTTTTGTTAACCGGCAGGACTCATTGCATCCTCGAGGGGCATGCTTTTTGAGCTGCATAGGCTGGTTCTTTGGCTGCTCATGGTTATCAGGTCCACTTATAATAGCTTGTGACCGCTCCATGGCTGAGCTAGCTTCTTCATATACCCGTGATGGGGTCTGTTTCTTCTTTTTATTATCAGTTGACCTTTTGATGGCCATTGGAGAGGCTATTTGAAGGCGGGCAGAGACTGCAAGAGGCAGAGTAGGCCGGTCCATGGTGCCAGGAATTTGGGCTTCCAGTGCCGGGCGATAAGCCGGTTCTGTTCCTTTCTTTGTTGGCGACGCTTGCCAATTCTCTTGCTCCCTTTCATGCGATGGGATATAGTCTTCATGAGTGTGCCAGGCACAGCCCTCTGGCATTTCTTCAGGCAGCTGTTGGCATATGGATATCATGTTAATTGATGCCCCCGTAGCGGGCACTTCATGAGGGCATGGAGGATCGACTCTGTCCTTCCCCATTTGCAAATCCCCCCTTTTTATTAAGCCTTGGGCGATGTCCTTGAATATTTTGCAATCTTCAATAAGGTGCCCCAAGATTTGATGGTAGGGGTAGAAATAAGGATCATCTCTTCTTTTGACGTCATCTGGTCTCTTTGGCTTCGGAAGGATGACTTTACTATATTTGACAGCCCACTCGAACAATGATCGAGTCTTGTCTCGGGGGAAGGCATAGAGCTTCTTTGCTTTGTTCTGTGGAGGATGACTCTCTCGACATTTAGTAGGTTCATTGGGAGGAGGATTGTGCACCCCTTTATGCCTTTTTGCTTTGACACTGACAGCATGAACCGCTTTCAGCATCGGCCGTTTATTAACCTGCATGGCTTCGTGACTTGAGTCGGTAGAAACGGAGGGAAATCTTGTGAAGAAATCTTCAACCTCCGTGGCAATATAACTTAATCGGTCGAATGACCGGATTTCTATTCCGATCATCTTTTCCAGAATTTCCTTCTTCAGATTTTGTTTGCATATTTATATTGCATCTTCTGGATGCGGAGGGCGCCGACACCTCATGCTCAGATCCTCCCATCTCTCGATATATTCTGCAGCCGTTTCATCATCTTTTGCTTGGTTGCCAACAGCTCAGCCACGGTCACCTCTGCCTCGATGACGTGGAATCTGTCACTGAATTTCTATTGCATATTTGACCAGTCGTGGATAGACCCGGCCGGTAAGTTGGAATACCATTCGAAGGCGGGTCCTGTTAGTGAAGACCCAAAGAACTTCAGCAGGTACGACTCGTCCGCTGCTAAGTCGCCCATGGCTGCTATATAGTGTGCAACATGCTCTTTTGGGGAGCCCTTCCCGTTGTATTTGTCAAATTTTGGGAGTTTATTGACGCCCGGCGGCAATCTTTTGGCAGTATGGTAGTCTGGATATGGCACTTCATATATGTCGAAGGGGGCGTAATCATCACCACCCCTCTTTGCCAGCCTTGCCTCAATCATCTGCTCCACCCTCCACTTGTCCATCATAACTGGATCTGCTGGTTGAGGGTAGAGGTGGGCGGTCTGCACTAATTGTGCAGCCGGAACTGCAACATGAGGTGGCAAGGGCTCTACCAAGGGTACCTGTTGCTGCATTTGAGGAGGCGTTAGCCGTGCTGGCTGGAGCCATTGGGAATAATGCTGGGGAGTGGCCCAGTTCTGATCAGCAGTTTGTGAAACAGCTGGTGAAGGAGCACCCGTGGGGTTGAAACTTCTTGTGATGGCCCATCTTGTGCCCCCGGTTGCTCGGGTGCTACAGCATGTTCAGCCTTTTCATTTAATTTTCTCTTCAGTAGTTTTATCTCTTGTTGGTATTCTTGCAGCAACACCAGGGTGGCAGGATCTATTGTTGTCTTATTACTGATGCCCTCGAGCGTGTTGCCCAAAGGACCTTCAATTAAAGGAGGTAGAGATGCTCCTTCTTGCTCAGACGCCACTATTCTGGCGGTGATAGTAGTGATGTTTTCTTCAGCAAGCTGCTTGCCCTTTGTGGTTAGCAGTAGCTCAGCCTCATTTTTACCATGTCTTGTCACCGGGTCTATTCTTCTGGTAATCTCGACCAACTCTTCTTGTTCATTTGGTAGGGGACTAGGTGTACTCATTACCCCTGTCATATTGCAAGTAAGAACTTGCATTCTTCTTTTGTGCTTTCTGACTCCCCTTCGGGCCTGACGGGAGAAAGTCGGCTCTTCATATATAGAAGCTCTTTTCATCTTTTCATTTTGTGGAGGCTTTTCAGGCCTTCTAGCCCTAGGTTGCTTCTCTTCTTCATTCGCCCCTCGGGTGATATTTTGTCTTTTTCTTCCTCTTCGGTCCTGATGACACGAAGCGACCTTTGTCGGCCCAGGGCAGGACTCCCGAGGCTATGGAAGTATTCCTAGACTATCTTTGTCATGTCTTCTTGACTGCACTCTAGAGAAATAGCAGGAGGCAACACTTGGACTCGGGCAGACGGCGTATGTGAAAGCCGTATCAATTTGACAGCTAGAATGGGATTCCTTGATAATTTGGAGATGTGGGCTTGTCTTGCGGAGACCCTGATGGCAGGTGGAGGAGTTGTAACCACGGTCTCTTCTGCATGTATAGCCTTTTTGCCCGCTCTCTTGGGGATCTCGGCATAATTTCTGAAGCCTTGCGAAGCTAGTGCAGGGCCTCGGATCCTCTTGGGAACCCAGATCTGCTTGAACTTTGGCAAGTTTGGGGTTGGCCTCCCTTGCTTGTTATCGTCAAAATTCACCCTCCGGCCTGCTAGCACTTGGAAGGCGTTGTGAGTGGGCACAGTCGGGGTGATCCGATCTGGCAGAACTTCGGCGCCACGGCCATTGAACTAGACTCGGATGCCCCCGATCAACATGGACTTCCCAGAGGCTGAAAGTTGGCTCCGAGGATCAGCAGCAATTCTTCCCCTGGAGCTCTTCTTGTTGCCCCCAGCAGGCTTCTTCTCATGTGCCGCAGTTGGGCAAACAGTATGGTAGACGTGGCAGCTCACGACCACCGGGCTCTTCAGCAAAGCTCCCTCGACATGGCCCTCACTTCGGCGAGCCGCAATTTTGTCGTTCTTCAGCTTCGCAGGTTCAGAACTCTCCACGTCAAGGAGATCCGCGAATGCAACTCCAAGAAGTTGGGGAAGCCTACAGCTGGTGGGAAGTATCCGAAAACCACGGGCACCGCCAGGTACCCGTGTTCCGTGTGGTCGGTGACGATTGCGGGACCGAAGCCAACACCAGTGAGTCCGAATGACGTCATCGTTCGCCTTAGACAACAGACAAACAATCAGTATTCTTGGGGGAAGCCCCCGAAGGTATCCTCTCTTGGCAAAGAGATGAAGGGAGACTAGAGTTCCACCGGGCGTGCCAGACTTGTGGGGATTTTTTTTTTTGTTATCCTTTGTTTTGTTGGGTTTATTAGGCGTGCCAGTCACTGTAGTGATAATTCGTTGTGCGCTCGACCTGACTTAGTCAGTCGATTGTGATATTCGTGTCAGGACCCGGAGTCCGTCATACCATAAAGGCTATGACGTTAATTACGTCATTCCAAAGAAGGATAACCCTTGATTAGTTGCCAAGAAAGGATGCCTCGGGGGCAAAATGAGATAAGACTATTACGCTAACTCCGCTAACGGGATGCGAAATATGCATAGAAAACCGTGCTACGCGGGACATGATAACGGTGTTATGGCGCAAACCCGGCAGCACATCCCCTTATTCTGGACTATGCCAAAGGGGGAAAATAGGTCATCCACCCACGGAATGCCGGGATGGAAGCCAAAAGAGAGGCGGGCGTAGCCCTGGATCCAAAAAGGATTTGAGTGTGACGGGACAGTGTCCATTGTCACGGTGTTTGTAGATGTACCCTTTAGGGACCACTAGAGGGCTTACAATGGCAAGACTCCCGGGGTCGGTAGGGTTGGAAGAAAAACCCAACGGCTAATGGCGTAGAATATCGGGGTGAGACCCCGTTAATATAGCTCCGTTTAGACATGGATGAAGAACCATGGAACCCTCGTGATATGATGGGGACTGGTATAATGGCCCGTGGGGGGGGGTCAAGGTCCTAAGTCCAGGTTGATGGTGGACTTGGCAGGGCTTCTGGAAGTTGGGTATATGACAGGTGGCCAACAACGGAAGGAGCCGGCGCGGCTAAGGTTTCGGCACGAAGGCAAACCGGCACGGCTGGGGTTTCGGCACGAAGGCGAACCGGCGCGGCTGGGTTTCGGCACGAAGGCGAACCGGCGCGGCTGGGTTTCCGGCACGATGGCCAACCGGCGCGGCTGGGTTTCCTGCACGATGGCCATGCCGGCGCGCCCTTCACCCGGCGCGAAAGTGGCGCCGGGAAGAGGTCGCGCCGGGAGGACCCGGGCGCCGGGAAGAGGGCGCTTCTGAGCTTTCAAGTATTTTGAGGGGTTTTATGAATTCAAAGGGATCCTTTGTGTTCAATGGGGGTTTCAAGTTTGTTCATGGTGGTATTTGGGTAGGATAGAGAGTGAGGGTAGCCTCATCCATAGAAATTCTAAGGAGACCATGTGACTGTGATGGTTATATTCCCCTCTGACGGTGGACGGTGGTGAGCAGAGGATCATGAGATGGTATAGCTCAGATCTCTGCCGCACAGTTGGGGTTAGATTCATAATTTCAGTGAAAACGTCACACTACACGATAAGTAAAGCTCGTGGATGAATTTTGGCAGCATCTCCCCTTATTTTGGACCATGTCAAAAGGGGAGTATAGGTCATCCACCCACGGAATGCCGGGGTGAATGCCAAAAGGGAGGTGGGCGTAGCCCTGGATCCAAAAAGGATCTCCATCTTATGGGACATTGTCCGCTTATTGTGGGACTTATTGATATCCCCCGTGCAGCCAATGGAGAACATACAGTGGCATAACTCCATAGGCCAGTGGGGCAGTAGAATGTAGGGGGGGTTAACCCCATTGATTTAGTTCCCATGGGCTTGAGTGAAAGACTGTTGCTTCTCTACGGGGTGATGGGATTTCATGCTGAGTGGTTAAAGGGCTCGGGGGCTCCTGAGGGCGTCGGCACGGTAGTGTTTCGGCGTGGTTAGCTTTCGGCGCGACGGAAAACACAAAGGGGGCATTGGCCTCGGCGCGATGAGTGGCATTTAGGGGGTCTCGGCGCGCTAGATGGTGAATGGCCAATCGGCACGAGTAGCTCTCGGCACGGAACTCGCGCCGGGAGAGGGTCGTGCCGGGAGGCCGTTAAGGGGCCAATGGAAGGTTTCTGAGGGTTTTGTGAGGCTGAGGGTTCTGGGGCTTTATCTGAGGATTTTAAAGGGGTTCTATTCAGGGATTTTGAGGTGCTTCGCCTAAGGTTTCGAGGGGTTTTATTCAGGGTTTCGGGAGGCTTTATACGGGGGGCTTTGAGATGGCCACGGAAGACTGAGGATTGTTTCAAAACAAATCACCCCGAGGAGGAGAGGGCTTTCACTCTGGGGCACCACTGGGAGCCAGGTTATCGATTGAATCATGTGAGCTTTGATACGAACATATCCCTCGCCATTTCACAAATGAGAGGCCATGAGATGGACTGTCTCAGGCTCTCATCGTGATCGTGAGGTTGAAAATACAGAGACGATGCAATAGAAATCACTCAGATGATCTGAGGGATCTATCCACAACAGTTACTGAATGCAGTAGATTTCAGAGGGGCAGAGAGAGAGAAATAACTCCGGAATCTCATATTTCATTTCATCGCATAAAACGCATACATTCAGCACATAAGGGAAAATCAGACTGCGAGAATCTAAATACAGAGGATGCCCCTTGACAACCGGGCTACACTGGCAGTTGATATCGTCAGAAGAACAACGCTCGGAAGCAGACCAAAAGAAAGAAGACAGACTCAAATAAAAGATGGGGAAAGGGGGAAATATAGCCCCTTAGGGCATTCGACAGACGACCCCACCTTGAATCCTCTTCCCCGGGCTTCTGTAACTTTGTTTCTTTCTTCAGATCTCTTCAGCGGGTGCTCAGACCTTTCTCTTCCCTCTTTTTCTTTCTCTTCCACTGGCTTCTCGATTCCTTTCCTCCTGGTTTTTTTGCTGCCCTCCTCCTTGTGCTTGAAGCAAGGTTCATATATATAGAGGTGTGGCCCTGTTTCCATCGGCGCGTAGAAGAACCGGCGCGCTAATTGGTGTTTGCGCGCCGATTGCAATCCCGCGTCGGTTTCATTTCGTGCCGGTTGACCTCTGTGCCGGTTCACTCCCGTGCCGGTTGACCTCCGTGCCGGTTTCAGCTCATTTCTTAGCATCCTTTGGCCCATTTTTGTTTGTTTAGGCCCATTTGTGTTCGTTTCTCATTTTGCGAGGGTTGACCCATCGACTGACTTGTCTTGCTGTCCGAGCTTTTATCTTGTTCATTCAGAGATGGTCCCGAGCCTTTTCTGAGCTCTTGAGTCTTGCTTCAGCGGCTGTCCATTGGAGCCGGGCGTCTTTTCTTTTCTTCTCTCTTTATTTTGTTCTTCATCTTTGTTCGGCTTCTGCCACTCATTTCCTTCTTTCCTTTTCTTATCGGCATAGGGGTACTTCAGCCAGGGCTCCATACTTGCAAAAGCAAAAGGTTTAAGAAATGTCAGAAATATTTTCAGTGTCAACAATAAAATATATGCATGCAAATGCAAATCTAGGACAGATTCTCAAGTAATTTGTTTCTAACAAGAATATTGATGCAAAAAACTGTTAATGCTTTTTTGCCTGGAAGGGACTCTTTTTACATGGCAAAGGTTATTATTTGAGTTATGTACTCCTTTGGACAGGTTTTTTGGCTGGCGTAGGGGGTGAGATACTCTTCTCTTATTATTTTACATCTTCTGTTCCCTTAATGAATTTGTGGTACTTTCCAATTTCCCCCAAAAGGAAACACTTCATGCAGAAAAGTGGTCCATGGCAGTGATGTAGCAGTACTTGACAAACAGAGCCAAAAGGAAGAGAAGAATAGTGCTAAACTGGCCTATCCTCCAGGAATCCATCGGCCTCAATATATCTATTCTCAACTATCCAAATATAGCAAGTACCACTACCAAAATACAGCAAAGAGGTGCCCACAATAGGTCACCATGAAAAGGAAAGTTTCAGCCCAAAGCAATCAAAAAGGGCTCTGTACATAAAATAGAAATGATAAAAGGATCTAATACAGAAACAGAAATTGACTATAAACAGAGTATCCGCTGTCAGTACTAACATGCCTGCATTGAGTCCCAATCTGAACCCTCCTGACAAATGCATTTCTTCCCCTTTAAGTTTAGAGCCAACTTGTATGATAGGGAATTTCTTCTAATTTTCTAGAACTACCTCCATCCAAGTTTCTTGTGGCAGATTCCTTTTGCATATCCAGATGGTCCCTTGTGATTGATCCTGCTTCCAATCTACATTTTACATAACCATCTTTAATGGTTGATTCCACATGTTGTCTGCTATTGGTCCAAAGTTGGAGTTTCTCCTGATATCTTCTTTCTAAATTCCATGTCTTAATGGTTGTACTGCTCTCTCTCTCTCTCAAAAAAAAGAAAGAATGGTTGTATTGCTGATTCATATCATTCTCAAACATTATCCTCAACTTATTTTCATATGCTTCACTATCTAACATGTTGTTATTGCTACTTACATGTCAGTATTGTAAAACTAAGTAGTAAGCTGTAGTCTGAAAAAGCTGAAGGTTATCATCTTTCTTATAGAAATGTCAAACATATTTACTACAAATTTAAAGTTCTACCCTTGGTTGTGAACAATATTTTCTCAGATCTAATTAGATGATTATTGTTCATTGCATGAGAGCCTCGTTCATGCTTTTCTTGGGGTGTGGGGGCTGCCTTTTCAACTAATTCAAGCAAAGCCATTTTGCTTTCATTTTTCTTTAGAGAAAAAGAAGCGGGTGCTTGAAAACCGGTTCTATTTTCCACAAATATCTTTAAAGTGCCTTTTACTTATAATTCATTTTTTTATTCAATACCATACATTTTTAAAAAATTTCTTGCCATCAAAAAATGTCTTATTTTTTAATTACAGCAGATTTAGTCAACTATAAGAGTGTTACCTGTGGTTTGAGTTCTGATGGTAGTTATTCTGTCTCAGGATGATTTCCTACCAAGGACGGCCACTCCTTTGGAAGACATTTTCAAGTCACTCTTTTGGTAAAATATAGGCCACCACACCCTGCCCCAATCCCATCAGAAATGCTTTGGTGCTCTGTCTTATTTTGATGCCAATCAGAGGAACATTTGCCTGTCTGATAAAACAAACTCCATCTGATTGTCACAGTTAGTTTAATTGGTAATGACAATCTTTTTTCCCCATTATGAGTGTGATATTTTTCAAAGAGTTTTTTGGGAAAGTGAAGACCATTGCTATATATTGTGATGCCATGGTTATTGATCATGAAACATATTCTTGGGATTACACTGTGTTTCCAAGCTCTTTGATTTTATCATGAACAAGTGGATGCTTCTTCAAATGTGCAATTATCATGGCCCCGGTATTAGTTGGATGAATGTAAACTCATTGGGCAGATAGAATTTTTTGGATTGGTTTCCTGTAGGTGGATACCTAGCATGGGGCATGCGAAACCTTGGTCATAGAATGTGGTTTCTTGGAATGAAAATCAGGTGTGTACCAAAGGAACATGCACAGCATGTGAAACTCTTCGTATTACAGGCCACTAGCACTGCAGCTAGAGTTGTCTTACCTCGAGGATGAACTCCTTATTTTTGGAGTTGAGAGTTTTCCTTTTACATTGACATTTCAAGAGGTGGTGTTGCAATTGGGGCATGGGGTGGTGGGAATGGGAATTGGCCTGCACAAGTTGTGGGTTTATACTTGCCGCTTCTCCTTTGATTAACACAATCAGAATACATGTTTATTTTCAGGGGAAAACTAGATGTTTCTGCACATCTAGATAACTACTAGGCATTTCTTATTACTTTTTTCATAGTCATCTTAAAGAAAGGATGAATTCACAGATATGCACTGAAAATCTTGTTGAAAAATTGCCATTAAAATTTGGAAATAAGATGGAATCACCTTACAGCACTGATCTTGGAACATTGAATTTTCATGTAATTTCTGTTTGGACAGTTTGCCATGCATACTTAGCCTAAGATGCATGAAGGATACATGCATACCAGAAGAGATCAAGTTCAGGGATCCACGGCGGCTCTACGCACCAGGTCGTCTATATCACATTGTTGAGAGAAAGCCTTTCAGGTAACTTTGATCTGGTTTCTTCTAATTTTTGTCACCTTATGTGATTGTTAACAACTTACCCCATGCACAGAACAGCCATTTGGGTTCTATTGAAGGTGCATGTTAGTACAGTAAAAGGTACTTTTCTTGGATAATAAGCATTGGTCACCTAAGTGGAGCCTTGCCAATTATGCTATTCCCAACTTGATGCTTAGATGTTAAGTCTTGTCAACTAAGACAAACCACTTACTGCCCAAATGTGCATCTACCACTCAGAATTCAGATGTAGACCTTTATAACCTAGCCATCAAAACATAATTATCTATCTATTAAAATTTTCAATCTGTTTGAATAGCTTCTGATATCATTGATATATAATGGTGGTGGGTTTTTAAAAAAATTTAAATGCACATTCATTGAGTATTATTATTTCCTACTCCTAAAACTGTTTTCCTCCCATCCCTAACCAACTAATATGGCCAACTAATATGGCAAAGTTTACAATATATAATAAACGGGTGGTTGATATCGGGTTAGCAGGTGGCTGGAAAGTTTAGCTCAAGTCTGTTGGGATTTGAATTATCAAAATCCTGACTCACCCAATTGGTGGGGCAAGGCTTGATGTTGATGTTAATGTTGCCCAACTCCAGTTGCCCACCTAGATCTCTTGGAGTAATGACAGTTTAGGCAGGTCCACATCATGTTACACACATATCTCACATGGTTGTCATGCTAAATATACACTGGTCTTCCATTTACAGCATAGGTACCAGATAGGAATTAAAAGCAAAATAAAAAAGGCTTCCTGTTCTGGTCTCTTTCACATCCCCGCCTGAGCTCCAGGAGAAATGACTTCCATACAAAGAAAGTCAGGACTTACTATAAGCATTTATGCATACGATATAGCGCCAATCTCTGTCTAATTTATGAGAGGTCTAAAGCTTTTGGAACCTTATGTGATGCTGTGGGTTCTCTTGCATGTAGGTGTGGAAGATTTCCACCAGTTGTCCGCACTGCAGTACCTGTGGATGGCAGATTTGAGCACATTGTCCTTTCTTGCAATGCTACTTCAGACCATGCCATTGTTTGGATAGAGAGAGAGGCGCAAAGGGCTTTAGATGTATGTCTTGAACATTTATACTTCCTTACTCATTGAAGTGTATGTGCTTCTTAGTCCTTATAAATATGAAAAAGCTATGTCAGCTATTTGAAAAATAATATCCAGTTTTCAGATAATTTTCTAATAAGCAAATGACTTGGAAGGCAAAGCTTCATATCCTTTTAAGAGGGAAGATAGGCATTCCTATGAACCTGCTGCATTCCTATGAACCTGCTTTGTTTTTTGGTTTGATCAGTGATTTGATACTTCTGCATGCAAGTTTGAGAAATATTTCTAGCACTGAACACACATGCTTCAATTCATGCTTGATGAATAGTGAGTGTGAAACTGAAAATAGCATCGTTCCTGTTACCATATGGATCATCCGTATCCCACATTTTCATGAATAAACATGATAGGTTACACTATCTTATTACAACTGAGATTAATTGACTGCTTGTTAATGCCTTGTTAGATTGACCACACATTTTACTCACTTGGATGGTTAAATTCTGTTAGAAGACGACTTTTTTAATTAAATTTCCAATTCCTATCCTTTGCTGGTATTCTCTTGAAATGCTTGATTCCGCAACCCATTAAGAAACTTGGCCTTTCAACCATCTTGAAACAGATTCCCAAGTTTTCATCTAATGGAAACTGCAATTTTATGCATCAGATCTCCGTGCTATCTTAAATCCATCGTTGAGAGCACCCAGTGTTTCCTGGTATCCATGAAATTATGCACCTAGACAATTTTTAACAGTCTATCTTTCTAATGGAAGATGTATCCCTCTGAGCTCAGCTCATGTTGGAGAAGGAGCAAACCATGGAGATCCCCACAAGGCAACGGATGGAGCGGCAGGAGACTGTCGCAAGGGAGCACACTGAAGAGTACAGGGCTGCTCTCCGCCGAGCTGTCACCCTAGACATCCCTCATGCATTCTTTCCTTCAGCATATGGCACTTTTGATGAGAGTTCCACTGCGGTCGGAGAGATTTCCCCGGCCTCTAGAAAATCCAGGGAGAGGGAGAGCTGGGGCGAGTTGATTGGACGGATTTTTGAGATAGATGAGTCCGGGCAGATGGTGCTTCGGAGATCTACAGTCCATGATGCACAGTGAATTAACTTCTCTGGAGCCTATGGGCCATTATTTATCCCTTTTTATTGGCTAAATTCATATTGTAAATACATATTGATTTGCATCCATTGTTGTTGTTGCTGCCCATTGTACCACTTTTGGGTACTGGCCACCTATTTTGTTTTGTTCTTACACATCAAAATTAAGCTACAAGTTGTTCCGTTGCCTTCTCAACCTGCTCCCTGTTGTAGGTTGATACAGAAGTTAAGCAGCTTTTTAGGTCTGCATAATATGCAAAAAAATTGCTGGTTTAAATGGAATTTACATATCCATGTAAAGTTTGAAGCCCTCCCACTTACATTTCCACAGGCTACTTATCCGGATATATTTCAGTCGCAAATGCAATGTGTTTGATTACATTAACATATAGAGATTCATTTTTATTGCAAGTGCCGATGACACGCCTATTATGGGGGATGAGTAATACTTGCTGCACAGTGTGCAGCAAATCTGCAAATCCCTCTCTCATTGACCTGTATGGGACTAATGAGATTTGGGGAGCAAGAGAAGATTTTTTGGAAAAAGAACGTTGTGTCCCAAATCCCATTGATGCCATGTGGACCGGTAGGAGGGGGTTTGCAGATTTGATGCACACCAAGGCAGCAAGTATTACTCATGGGGGGGGGGGGTGCAGATGTAGCAATCACATTCTTCTGTATGATCCCAAAGCCACATTTCCACAGGTTTAGGAAAGAGAAGAGTTGTGGCCATATTTCCAGGTGATACAAATATTGTCCTCGGGCAAATTTACTCAAAAAATTAGAAGGTTTTTGTTGATATATAATTTGTCCAAGTTTCTTGGCGAAATTTGAACAAAGCCTTTTAAAGATATAATGCCTTTGTCAGTCCGCTTAACTTAACAGGACATGATATCTTTGTTTCCGACAAAGAGAAGTGATAGTTGCCCTCGTGGATGGATAGAAAGGCTAATGGTTTAGGTCCGCTCTGTTAAACGAATTGTCGAGAGATTGTCAAACTTGATGACAGAGAATTGAGAGGGGAGGGGGCACACACTCTCTCTCATATATACTGTTAATCAAGTTCGAGCACCGTGTTCGACTCTCTCAGGTCGAACATGGTAGCTGTACTGGAAAATTAAAGCAGACCTTAGCGTGTTATTATTCACACAATGGCGCGTAGTTCTCACCCAACAAATTCTTTAAATGTTTCTTCGATGTTTATCTTTTTCTATAAAATTATTTATTACTCTTGTTATTTGTCACCTTTAAAACTAAGGGTGATAAATAACAAGTTAAAGGTGACAAATAATTTTAACATAAAAAATCATTTGTTATTTTTAATTAGTTATTTGTCACTCTTAATATTAAGGGTGACAAATAATCTACTAAAGGTGAGAAATAATTTTTTTGCATTGAAAGTGTGAATCTGTATAAAAAAAGGAGGGAAAAGGTCAAAAAGAGAAAAATATGATGAGATTTATATGCTACATACGTGGCCCAATGACGTAGAAGAGGGGAAGTAGACATTTCTAAAACATAAATAAGGAGGCCTCGTGATCAAGCGGTCCGCATCCATTTGATTTACAAAGTTGGACGGTTTGCGTAGATTACACTGTTACATTGGATGTACGAGTATATGAAATGACTACTAATGGGGACTAATGAAGATCGGTACATGTTTAGATAGTTGTCATTTTCCCCTCTCAGTGTGTCCTCTACACTTCGGAAATTTCCTACTTGTAATATTGTTATCAATTTATGACATGATGGACCTATGATTTCATCCAATTAAAGAAAAAAAATTAAAATTGTTGTTAGGAAAATACGTACGAAGGATAGGAGGTTGGATATCTTTTTGGTTTTGTAGTTGGGAGGTCCCAATTGTGAAGGTTAGAAGTGCTGCTTCCCGTGATTCCCAGTTTTGAACTCCCAACCCTTGTGTGGGACCCAATTTTCTAGCTACCATTATGAGGAGTCCCCTGCAGACATTGACTATCATGAAAGTGATTATGTAACTTCATAAAAAATAACTCTCCATTCCTAGTGATTAGGTGAACATAATAAAACTAGAAACTACAGTTTTAGTAATAACATAGATTAACTAATCAACAAATCTGTAGGTAAAAACTGTTTAATCCTATATTGGGTATTCAAAAACCACTTCACCTCTATATGAACCCTGCAACCCTTAACTCACTAATTCAAGTTTTGTGTTAATGGCTCAATTTAGTAACATAGTAGCAAAGCTTCTTTGGTTGTTGGATACCCCCACATTTTGGCCTCGTGGTTTTTAGGAACGCAAGGCAAAGACTCCAGTTCAGAATACAAGAAGGTGATCACAAAGAAGGCCGTTTTAGTCCCCTGCCAGACACTACAAGCAAGTCGGGGTCTATATTAGTTTGAGATATTTCATTATCCACTAGCTAGAGTTTTATATTGTTCGTTCGGTCAAATACAAAATCCACGAGCACATCGGAGGGGAGAAATGCTGCTACTCCCGCCTCCTTGCCTTCGTTGGCCCAATCTCTTTCCACATGGGGGTCTCACGTCAGAGTGGCACGGTCCATCAAGGTCGGGATGCATGCTTGAGCAAAATGTATGACTTCGCAGAATGTCCAAACCGGAGCAAGCACCTCATGATCAAAGCATTTTCGTAACTTAGTTTTTCATTGCTCAAATATTTCCAACGTCTAATTCACATGTACATGGACTTGAATCTCCCGTTGGTCGGTCGACTTTCCAAAACACACCAAAAAAAAAAAGATAAGGAAATAAAAAGAGAAAACAAGGATAGGAAAGTTAGAAGAGAGAATGTAGAAGAGAGGCAAAGAAGACAAGAAGCGACTCAAGTTTTGGAGAAGACAGATTTTTTAAGGGGACGCCTGGAATAAGAACCTGCTTGTTTTGCCTAGGAAGACAATTTTCTATTTAACATTGAGAGGATAAATCAAATTAAAGAAGCAAGTACCTAGGCATGCACTATTCGCTGCTAGCCGTATAAAAATTCATAATCCATAACAATTAAATTGAAGTCAGGAAAGGAAAGGAAAAAAAAGAAGAAGAAGGGGACTAAAACATAGAATAGAAAACAAAAGAATATGTTAGAAAAAAGGACATCAAAAGTATGTGCAATTTTTTGAGTCTAAAGATGCATTTACATCTTCCCTTTAAGACTTAATTATCATGTTGCCTTAAAATGTCATCTCTCTTACCTTCGATTTGTTCTCAGCTTGCTTCAAGATGGCCAATAGGCAGCAACATGCAATGTAATTAGACATTATTATTTTGTAAAACTGGATTTTAAAGTAATAGTCAACCAACCAAGCACACAAGACAATCCCCACCGTCCAGAAAAAATTGCTTTTACCACGGTATGAATAATTATATTATCTACTGCCAACCATCTAAAATGCGATACACAGATCATCAATTATGAGTACCCGTCTAGAAGATATGTCGGGGTTTGGGACTCTTCAGTAGACAAAAACATTCTTCATTTGCTCTTATTATACCTGCACATCACAAGTTAGTGTTATGAAGAGAAGGCGTTCCCTAAGAACACATGTATGGAAATGAAAGTTGGGAAAGTGCCGAGTCAGCAAGTTGGTTGTCCAGAGTCAGGTTACTGAAAATCAAACTAGGTTTCCAAGTGACAATAACCAACTGTCTCATCGGCATCCAGACACTTTAAACTTTGGTTTATAATGGCTCTTGTTATATAGACACTCAAAAAATGTACAATAGCCTCCCGTGTATAGAGCAGACTGATTTCATATGATTGTCACTTGGAGGATTCCCAGAAATCTTACTAGCTCAGAAAGATTGATATCATGTATGTTTCTTCCAAATCTACAAGTTAACATGTTAAGGATTCATCTTTACTGTGAACCTTACCGTGAGATTGATGCCAAATCATTGTACCTTGGGCAAAGAAATCAGCAGGACAAGATTCTGGGAATTGGCCTCTTTTCAGAGGGAATTTCTTTACAGGGAGGGGGGAAGCCCCGGAAGTTTGCATTAAATAATACCGATGCTACTTCCAATGAAGACGCCCAACAGTTTATGAGAAGACACATTGCTGAATATTGTCTTGTAGATCAAGGTTATACAAACCTTCCCTTCCCAATTTCTTCTACACCTGAAGGTCTAAAACTGCTTCACCTGCCAATGGAGAACGTGGGAGAACTGTTGAAGGCAGAGTATCATCTCAAACAAAAGCAAGCAAACTCACTACAATGGCTCGACAATGACAAACGAGGGAATGTCACGAGTCCCCGTACAATAATGAGAATCAGCAGGATGTTTATCATATCATGACATTTTTTTTGGGTAGGAGTTATTTTTTTTAAGGGGGAGGGGGGAACCGGGATCAAACCCAGGACCTCCCCCCTGGGAAAAGGGAGGGGGTGTCCACTCCGCCACTAGCGGGGGACTTGAGGAAAAACAATAGAGACGCACAGTTCGGAAAGGCTAGTTTTCATCAAAACAAAAGGAAATTTAAATAAAATGAAAAAAGAGAGTAATTTTTGACATAAAGAAAAGGGAGTATGGGACTTGGCTGGGTACTCACCAGGATGCCTTTTAGCATTTGGTTTCCCTGAGAAACTAGCAAAATCAACACATTAGTTATTTTTGACTTCTCCACTTTCTCGAAGCAACAAACTTTAATCCACTACACTACCTCCATTTTTCTTTTTCTGGTTTCTGTTTCTGCATGGTCGAACAAAATTGCACAGACTTCCCAATCAATGCCATGGTTTGTTGGATCGGACTGACTCGGTCTGATAGAGCCATACCGTACCATACTCTATGTTATCAAAGGCGATGGAGGCGATTGCCTAGGCGAGGCGAGGCGGCCACAAGTCGAGGCCCTTTTATGGGCCCAGCCCACCTCCGCACTATTGAGAACGCGGCTGTTGGAAGCAAATTTTGTTTGTAAAAATACCTCCGCTTGTATTTAGTTGGAGTAGAAATGGGCCAACTTGGAGATGGAAGACCCGTACGGGATCGGAGGAACCCGTATGGGGTCGGAGGGACCCGTACGGGGTCGCCCTCACCTGGACGCGGGGCCACCGCCCCTGGGCGGACCGACCCGTCCGGGGTCGCCCGACCCCGGATGGGACCCGTCTGCGGTCCGCGACCCCGGGGAGGTCCTCCAGGGGGCGCGCGACCCCGAGGAGGTCCCGGACCGGCCCGGGGACATTCCACCCCGGGGAGGTCCCTCTCCCGCGCGCGGATACTAAAAAATTTCAAAAAGTGACCTCCCCGGGGTCATTTTCATCCTGTTGGACCCGTACGGGGTCGAACACTCCCGGAGAGGTTCCCCACTTCTATAAATAGACCATCGGAGGTCTAGAAAAAAGGATCTACGATCTACACACAAGCTACAACCTACGGAGCATCCAGCATTCAGAGCTCTTTTGTTCGTTTGTTTCGGCCCGCGTGGGGTAAGTCCCCGGGTCTTGTGTATGTGCCCCTATGAGGGTATATTTGTAATTTTTCCCCTCAGTGGGCCGTGTTGTTGTTTCTAAGTCCTGGGACGACTATGTCATATGCTTCTGCCCTAATAATGGGAGAATTACATAAATGTCCTCCCCGGGGTCCGAGAAACATAAAAGTCCAGTTGTTTACAGTTTTACCCTGCAACTTTTTGTAATTGGGGCTATGCCCCTACTTCCCGCGTTAGGGCGGACTTTTGTACAGTCGACAAACTCGCCGACAACCCTTGTATTCATTTAAACTATAGAAGCACTCAGCATGTTTTATGTATATCCTCGGGTGGAAAAATTATAAGAAAACCCCCGACTTCTGGAAATTACATATATACCCCTCCTTCGATCAAATTGACAGATGTGTGCCTTCCATGAAGCCCCTTCTCACTACTTCGGTCCGGGAGTGTTGTCAGCTCAGTCGACACTCGGATATCACTTTAAACCTAGGTCTAGGGTATGGTAAAATTACCAAAATACCCCTACGACCTAAAAATGGCCTAGCAGCCTCCTAAAACCCTCTAGAAAGAGCCTCAGCGCCTTGGGAGTCAGGGATCCAGTCTTACTTCCATTCCAGCCCAGAAATTTCAACAATGCCCCTGGCCCGGGAAAATTACCAAAATACCCCTGGGTTGGTAAAATTACCAAAATGCCCTCTGGGTCCAGAAAATCTCTCTACTTCAAAAAACGCCTACGGCTTCCCCCAAATCATCTTCATATTCCCAAATTCTAGGGTTTTGCCCAAACATGGCCTCAGTTAAAACCCTAACCTAGTCTTTGTTGTTGGTCGGTGGTAAATGAGTGGTCATGGAGAGTCTCTCGAGTGAGCCTGCCCTCCACATCAGAACCTCTATAGAAGACTTTGGATTCCTTTGACAGTTAAACAAAGGTGTTCGGACGTTAGGCCGATGTAAATCAACACTGACTACGGTCAGTGGGGAGAGGTCCAGCACTCGAACCCAAATCGTCTGATACTATGCGCACCCACGGAATAAACCTCTCTATACAGAGGAATGTCTCTTTTCAAAAAGAACATTTATTTTTCCCACGTGAAAATATTCGTGTCTCACAGACTGGCACGCCCGGTGGGACCTTTCCCGCCTTCTTCTTTCTGTCAAAGAAAGTCCTCTAAACCTTTCTAGGTTCTCATTGCCCCTCTTCCTCTTACAGGACAGGAAGAGGAGGATACACCTCTCTATTCCTTTGAGAGTTTTTCGTGCATCTACACGCCACTCCTTTCGTGCTACGCACCACCACCACCAACAACAACAGCAGCGATGGCTGCCGTCACCTACGGCCCCGAGATCGTCGCCAACCATGCCAGGGTCGGCTACCTGGCAACGCCACTTGTTTTCGGCGACTTCCCAGTGGTCGTCGGCTCACCCTTCTTCCTGGGCGTTGTGCCCGTGGTTGAGGTCAGCTCAGCCGCGGCTGTGACGACCATCACTGAGGGTCTCAGGCCCTCTATTTCACCAACTGGCCGGGTCCGCCCGGTCAAGAAGACAACTGTCGGAGGCATCAGGCCTTCGGCTCCAGCAACTGGCCGAGTCAGTCCGGTCAACAAGACCACCATTGGGGGTGTCAGGCCCTCTACTCCAACAACTGGCCGGGTCCGCCCGGTCGATAAGGCAACTATCGAGGGTGTCAGGCCCTCAACCTCAATTGCTGGTCGAGTCCGCTCGACTAAGAAGACAACTGTTGGGGGTGACAGGCCCTCGGTCTCAACAACTTGCCGAGTTAGTCCGGTCAACAAGGTCGTCTCTGGGGGCGTCAGGCCCTCGGCTTTGTCGATTGGTCGGGTTCACTTGGCCAAGAAACCAATCACTGAGGGTGTCAGATCCTCTACTTCATCAACTGGCCGGGCTCGCCCGGTCAAGGAGACCGTCCTCAAGGGTGTTAGACCCTCTGCTTCAGCATCTGGCCGGGTCCATCCGGTCAACTCTCCAATTGTTAAGGGTGTCAAGTCCTTCATCCCGACAACCAGCCGAGCTCCCTTGGCTGCTACGTCAATGGCCGAAGGTGTCAGACCTTCTGCCCCGACTATTGGCCGAGTCTTCTCGGTCAATCAAATCACTGCCGGCGCCGCCCGTGCTCAACGGGGGCAACGCCGCCACCGCAACGGCGCCAAACCTACTGCGGCCACCCTCAGAGGTGCTGCCCCTGCTCAACGAGGGCAACGCCGCCGCCGTCAGGATGACGCCATGCCTATGGCGGGCGCCACCACCGTCGCCCCTGCCCAATGGGGGCAACGCCGTAGCCGCAAGGGTGCAAAGCCCGAAGCGGCTGTCTCTCGCTCCGGCAAGACTGTAATCGTCGGAGATATTCGCATCCGGCTCGATGGAGGCGAGCCGATCATACCACGGGATCGTCATGTCCCGACTATCTCTACCTCCAACCGCTTCGAGCCCCTCCGGCAAGTCCGGGGGGACGGAGCGAAGAAGAAGAAGTCTGCCGTACCGGCGGCAACCCAGGGCCCTCTGCAACGGCCCAAGCTACGAGCTCCCCGTCCAAGGACAGGGGGCAACCAAGTGGAGGAGCGCCAGCTCCATCTAAAGAAGATCTGGGTCACCAAGGAGGAGGCCCGAATTATAAGGCGCGCGAGGGCGGAGGAGCCTTTCCGCATGTCGGATCTGCGACGAATGCGGAGTCCGACAAGCACTGAGGCCTCAGTCTCTCCGAGATCTACAAATCAGCCCCTACGGGGGCAGAAGCGCCGTGGAGCTGGCAAGAAGGTGCGGCCGACTTCCCCGTGGGCCAGTTCCACGCACACGGAGGAGGATCGCTCCCCTCAAGCATCCACATCCCGAGTGTCGGTCTTTGACAGACTTGGGAGGCCGCCCAAGCCGGAGCGACAACCGCCCAAGAAAAAGCGGGTGGTCCAGGTGACCGATGACACCGTCAAAGTGTTCACCTGTTACGCCACCTCCGGCGACAAACAGCCCGAGAACACCTCGGGAGAGCTTGACCAACCCATCCAATATTTAAGGAGGTCAAGGCCGGTCTCCCGATTCTAGCGCAGACGCAGCAGGCGCCGGCCGCCGGTACATCTCAGCCTGAGCCGGCACGGCAAGAAGAGCGCCAGGAAGACGTCCACAGTGTTGATGGGGACAGTCACTCCCGGCACGAAGAAGAGCTGGGGGAAGAGCCACGGGCCCCCACATTGGACGAGCTTCGACGGGAAAACCAAGAGCTCAAGAACCTGCTACAGTCGCTTTTGCGCGAAAAGGAGGTTCCTTCCCCGCCTCAGGCGGCACCGGCTGGAGCGGATCAACTGCCTTCTCCCATTCCAGCAGCAGCCAACGCTTCCGCCACTGCTGCAAGACTCCCACTGGCGGTGGACTTCGAAGTCCCGCTGCATGAAGCCAATGCGCGGTCATCTGCTACTCCTGCCGCAGAAAGCCTCATGGCGCAGAAGCAGATGATCGAGCGCATCGTGGAAGCGAAGTTCGCTCAACATGGCGAGGGTGTGGCTACCGTTGATTTGTACAGCGTGCCATATCCCCTCCATCATCAATTCAAGAAGCTTCCACCAGATTGCCCGAAGGCCCCGAAACTCCAGAAGTTCAACGGGCAGGGCTCTCCGCATGAACACCTGGCCTATTACATGACGGCCATGGGTGAATTAGCCCTGGAAGAGGCATATTTGCTGCGGTATTTTGCCACGTCATTGACTGGCACCGCCTTCCAATGGTATTCAAGGTTAAAGCCCAATTCAGTATCTGATTGGGCTGATATGCAGAAGAAGTTTGTCGACCGCTTCCAAATGGTCGAGCGCAAAGTCTCCTTAGCAGAGCTTTGTTCCCTTCGACAGAAGAAGGGTGAAACAGCGTTGGACTTCATCAAGCGATGGAGGGACGTCAGCATGCGCTGCGATAATCCTCCGACGCCTGAAGATGCGATCACCATCTGCCGCAGGGGCCTCTCGGCAGAAGTCAGTGAGAAGCTTCTGGGTTCCAATATCAGAGGCTTCGACCAGCTCAACACGGTGGTGGCGGAGATTGAGATGTTCTTCGCTGATCACCCTGCACAAGCCTCTACAAAAGGCAAACCCTCAAAGACCGTCTGGCTAGCGGTAAGGAGGTGAATGCCGTGGACTTCTCCCCGACAAATGGAGATAAAGGGGAAGGAAAGTCCAAAGGAAAGGGCAAGAAGTCTGACGACAAGATAAATGCGTCTTTTTTAGCGGAGCGCATGAAGACGCCCTATTCCTTCAGAAAGGAGCATACCAAAATGCTCTTTGATCTCTGCATGAAGGAGCAGCTCGTCACTCTGCCAGATCCGCAGAAGCCCGCGGAGGTGGACAAGATAGATGATCCTACCTATTGTGTGTATCACCGAAGGTTGGGTCATACTATTGGGGATTGCTATGTCTTCAAGAATATAGCAGAAGAACTCATTCAAAAAGGCTTGGTAAACATGCTGGGTCATGCAATTGACCCACCCCAGCCTCACGCCTGGAGCCGATCGAACCGATCGGCTAATGTGGTGCACATGGTGGCGATGGTTTCGAGCTCTAACGCCTCCGAGGCTGGGCCTTCAAATCAACAGCCCAACGGTGGTCCAGAGCCACTCCTCCCTCATTCCCAGAATGTCTAGCACTGCGGAGGACCATTCGGAAAGTCCGAGGGAAATCCGACAGCTGCAACTAGAACAGAGGCGCCTGCTGCAGTTCCTGGAAAGCATTGATCAGCAGTTGGCCACTTCCCCTTTGGCCCATTTGCCAGGGGGTTAGCTCCAGCCACATACGGGAGGCGGGTGTATCACCCACGGGCCGGGCTCCGCTCAGGGGCTGGCTCTCTGAAGAATCCTCAGATTCATCCGAAGACGAGGAGACTCATCCGAAGGCGAGGAGGCTCCACTTCAAGTCGAGCTCCCAGAGAAGTTATACTCTTTCCCTTGCGAGAAGACTCCAAACATCTTCTTCGCATGCCAGCGGGCTGGACTCATAAGCCCGTCACCCATGGAGCAGACACCAGGTGCTGCTTTTCATCAGGGCTATTGCCCATATCATGAAGTTGTTGGCCATATTATCCACAACTGTGAGCCGTTCAAGACCTCGCCGAGGCCTTAATCAGGCGAGGGAAGGTTAGTATGGGCGAATTTCTAGTCGACCCACCGCAGCCGCATGCACGAAGGAGTCTTCACTTCTCCGTCAACGTCATACATGCCTCAGCAACTTTTCAATTCCCAGAGCCACAGGAGGAGGGAGTCAGTTCCCAGGGAGTCAATTCTCAGCCACCTAAATCCACATTGTGGTACCCAGGGTGACGACTCTCTCATCAGTGTTCTTTTCCTAAGGAAGACACTGAGAAGATTTTTGATAAACTTCTGGAGGATGGCTGGGTGCTGACACATGACCCGCCGTCTTATTACAATGAGACGGTCAAGAGTCACCCCCGCTATTGCAAGTATCATGCAAGGGTGTCTCACCCCACTCGGCAATGCCCAGAGGTTCAAGACTTCATTGAAGCCCTCATCCAGAGAGGGGTTGTCGATACTCATGGGAACTCCATGACAAGGTTGCGTCTTGCAGAGGCCGCCAGGGAAACTCTTCAGCAGGTTCGGCGAGAAACTGAGGCTTTCTCCCGGTTAGCCCGACCAAGTGAGCCTGCGGAAAATGATGAATTCTCATTGCTCACTAGAGGCAAGGCCACCTATAAAGGGCCTAAGGTCCAGAACCCAGGAAGCCAAGCCGCGGGAGAGAGTTCCAAGGTCCGTCCCAGGTCGAGTCAGCCTGGCATCATCATAAGAGAGAACTTTCGGCCAGACAACAAAGGCAAAGCCAAGGCGTCAGAGCCTTTAGCCAAAGCTCCTGCCCAGTCAGCAAGGCCATTAGTCGTAGAGAGGACTCGACTTCTTGAGCCCGCGAAGACCCCAATTAAGGCCTCTGTCAGCCCAGCGAGGCTGCCAATTGTAGAAAGGCCTCAGCAGCTCAAGCAAGCCAACCCACCAGCCCAAGCAAAGTCGGTGGAACTACAAAGCTCCCAGAGGCCCTACTGTGGACTGGCAGAGTTCCAGAGTTGCCTCCTGAAATAATTGCTCAGGCAATCAATGCCACCTTCCAGCCTCAGCCGGAGGAGGCTAATTGGACCAAGGTTGTCCCCAGAAAAAGCCGCGGCAGTAAGGCCCCTAAGGAGCCAGCCCGGAGCAAAAAATAGAATTCTGGGGGCAAGCGAGTCCCACCGCCGAAGCAAGCTCCTCTCTCTTCTCAAGAGGCGGCACGCCAAAAGAAACAAGAGAAGAACCGCAGGAAGAATTTGAAGAGGAGATTGAAGAAGCAAGCCGAGCAAGCCGCTGCTATGGAGGCTCCTAAGGAGCCAACTCCTCTACAAAGACTTCAAAAGCTCATAGATGAGCTGGAGGAGTACACTCCCCCTCGTCCTACCAGGGTCGTCACTCTAGACGAATATATTCCCTGGGACAAGCTTGGGCGCAAGGCTCGCCTCCTTCAATGGCTCCGGGGAAATGGCCCACCGTCTTGAAGAGGTGAAGACTTCCCGATCCTGAGGAGCTCTCCTTATTCTACAAGATGAGGAGCTCACTCCGAGATGCTCGAGGAAATGCTGCAAGAGCTCTCCTGCAACATGGTGGCGATTCCGCCGCCTGACAACATTTACTGTTCCACGGCTGATAGCACTGGAGGCAAGGCTCCTGTGGCGACATATCAGCGTCGCTCGGCAAGAAATGGCCGGACGTGGCCGAGGTCGGGGCCGTGGACGTGGACGTGAAGGCCCCCTGGCCCTCGACCGGGTCATAATATTCAGAGGGGAGAAGCCGGGTCCTGTCCCAGAAACTCAAGTTCGGGGAATCCCTTTCATCCTCACCCCTCAGAGGGTTCAGGCCCCACCTTAACGGCTAGGTCGGGTGGCGTTCCTTTTACCATCACCCCCTCCGATGAAGAAGAGGAGCCAGCCGAATCGCTAAAGTGCGAGGAGGCGTCAGAGCAGGCCGACCCCTCTAACAGGGTCGAGCCTGCGAGCCAGGCCAGTCCTTCTAATGAAGACCAGCATGATGAGCCTTTGCCACCTCCGGAGGAATCCGTGGCACCGCTGTTCCAAGAAGATGCGGAAGGCCAGAATGCGGAGGAGCACCCTTCTAAGCGGGAGAAGCCTCGTCAGGCGCCGAAGACCCTGGCGGAGATCATCCCGCCATTTGACAAGACCCGTGCTCGGGCGGACCGCAAAATCATTCATCATATGAAGCGGTTCCCAACAAATGTCACCATCTGGGAGGCCATCGCCTGGAGCAAGGATCTTCGGGAGGCTCTGGTCAAGATACTCCAAGACCCGGAGGCATACGAAGCCCATGTTGCAGAGTTGCAAGCCCAAGCATATGAGGCACTCACGGCCAAAATCTCCTTCACGAATAAAGACATGTTGCTGTCCTCTCCGTGTCATAATCGCCCCTTATATATGAGGGGGACGAGTAATGGGCATGACGTGAATCGCATTTTGGTTGACGCTGGAGCAGCCGTCAACATCATGCCTTTGAAGACTTTCAAGTCTCTATATTTGGCACCTTATTTGCAAAAGGTGACCGATGTCAAGATCTCGTGATTCAATCAGGGTTCCGAGGAGGCGCTTGGTCGGGTTGTGGTCAAGCTAATTTTGGGTGATTTTGTCACCCAAGCGACATTTTATATCATCAACTCCGACACATCTTACAAGATGCTGCTTGGAAGACCCTGGCTGCATGAAAACTGGGTGGTTCCCTCAACTCTGCACCAGTGCATTAAATATGCTAAGGAAGGGGAACAACATACGGTCTTCGCAGACCAGGCCCCGTTCCACCCCAATGAGTGCCATCTGGCCGATGCTTCGCTATATTTTGGGAAGCCCACTCTAGCAATCCCTGAACCTGTAAAGGATAAAGGGAAACAAAAGGTGGACCATGAAGTTGAGGAAGGGCGGCTCTTCACTGTTAACCAAGATATGGTAAAGTTACACAGGCTGAGCCTCAGTGCCGCCTCCAAGCCGACTCAACCAAAAAGGCGAAATCTTGACTTTGAAGCCAACCTCATCAGCCGACTCATTGACGGGAGTATCTCCTTACCGCCCAAGTGCCTCCAACTCTCGTCCCAGCGGAAAGAATACGAGGTGGAGTCGTTGAAGACCTTTACAGTCTCCTATCAACGAAGAAGGAGACGCAACAAGGGCAAGGGGAACAAGCCGATCATCTTTTACAAAGGTGATTTAGTCCCACCGTGTCCTCCTGAAGATGACTTCGGCTGGGATACTCCCACCGATGTGGCGCCAGAGCCAGTCGAGGAGATGGATGACATGCCCAGCTACATCAAGAAGATGTGTAAAAAGCAGCACATCCCGCAAACTCTGGACCCCGCGCGAGCGGCGTACTTCCATCAGTTGTGGAACCCTCCACAGGTCCGTGGACAACCTCCTTTCTCTCGCAAAGACACAAGGGGACTTGGCTACGACCAGGAAACGGACTTCGAGGTCCATTATGCAGTTAATGCCATAGGGCTACTGCCTCTCCCTAACGGGCAAGCTGAAGTTGAGCCCAATATCGGCGACTCTGTAAGGGAGTCCGGTGAGGTATCAATGACACCATCACCTTCACCAGGAGTCGATGACGACCACCCCTCAGAGGAAGGAGCAGCTCAGCCTGCTAACCATCAACATGATGAAACCAGTCCTTCGACTTCAAGCCACGAGCAAGAGCGCTTCGAAGAATTTGAAGTCCATGAAGCCAGCACTGATGAGGAGGGAGACTTCGTCGACCTCCAACCAGCTCCACCGGAGCTCGAAGACGGGGGTCAAGTAACTGTGGACGAGTTGATTGAGATCAATCTCGGAAGCAAAAGCGACCATCGTCCCACCTTCATAAGTGCTCTCCTCAGCGAGGAAGAAAAATAGTCGTATCGACAGCTCCTAGAAGAGTTCAGGGATTGTTTCGCCTGGACTTATAAAGAAATGCCCGGGCTCGATCCTTCTGTGGCTGAACATGAGCTGGCAATACGTTCAACAGTCAAGCCAGTCAAGCAAGCTCAAAGGCGTATGCGCCACGAGCTGGAGCTGAAGGTCAACGCTGAGGTTGACAAAATGCTCAACGTGGACTTTATAGAGCCTTGCATGTATCCTGTGTGGCTCGCCAATATCGTCCTCGTCAAGAAGAAGAATGGCCAAGTCCGAGTCTGCATCGACTTCAGGGATTTGAATAAGGCATGTCCAAAGGACGACTTTCCTGTCCCGATCACCGAGACAATGGTTGATATGACCATCGGTCACGAAGCCTTGTCTTTTATAGACGGGTCGTCGGGCTATAATCAAATCCGCATGGCCGTCAAAGATAAAGACCATACGGCTTTCCGATCTCCTAAAGGGATCTTCAACTACAAAAGGATGCCGTTCGGTCTGAAGAATGCCGGCGCAACCTACCAAAGGGTAATTACCAAGATCTTTGACGAGATGCTACATGACCATGTCGAATGCTATGTCGATGATCTGGTCGTCAAAACGAAGAAGCGGGAGGATCACTTGACTGACTTGCGTCGAGTCTTTGAAAGGCTTCGGCAATATCAGCTCAAGATGAACCCGATGAAGTGCGCCTTCGGCGTCTCCAGCGGCAAGTTCCTTGGCTTCATCGTCAGGTACCGGGGCATAGAAATCGACCCTGACAAAATCAAGGCTATAAGAGGACTACCTCCGCCCAAGAACTTGACAGAGCTCAGATCTCTTCAGGGAAGACTCGCCTATATTAGGCGGTTTATTTCTAACCTCTCAGGAAGATGCCTACCTTTCGACAGACTGATGAAGAAAGGGGCACCCTTCATATGGGACGAAGACTGTCAGGAGGTCTTCGAGCAAATCAAGGAGTATCTGCTGACTCCTCCTGTCTTAGGGGCACCTGTCAGAGGGAAGCCCCTTATCTTATATATTGCTGCCATGGATGCCTCTTTGGGGGCTCTCCTAGCCCAGATTAATGAAGAGGGCAAGGAGCAGCCGCTGTACTACCTCAGCCGAAAGCTGATTGGGCCTGAGCATCAGTACGCTCTCATGGAAAAGGTGTGCCTAGCTCTGGTGTTTGCTGTCAAGAAGCTAAGGCACTATCTCCTAGCCCATCGGGTGGAGCTCATCTCAAAATGTGACCCACTCAAGTTTCTGCTCAGCCAGCCTGTCCTCTCTGGTAGGCTTGGTAAATGGGCACTTATCCTCATGGAGTTCGACATCACCTTTGTCTCACGCAAAGCGATCAAAGGACAAGGAATGGCGGAGTTCTTAGCAGCGCACCCCGTGCCAGAAGATTCGCCGCTCAACTTCGAGCTACCCGATGAGGAGGTGTTAGTGCCTTCTCAAGAAATTGGGGAGCATTCTGAAAAAGTCCCGCTACGGATGGAGCCGGATGTCCTCACTCTTGACCTCCCATACTGGGAGTTATATTTTGATGGTGCCTCTCGGACAATCAAAAGGGCCGGTGGCCTTACAGACTATGTCTCAGGCGCGGGGGTAGTCTTTGTATCTCCACAAGGCGGCATCCTCCACAACTCTTGCGCTCTCATGAAGTCGTTGACTAATAATGAGGCAGAGTATGAAGCGCTAATTATCGGGCTTCAGATGCATCAAAGTCTGCGGGGATTCTCAGCTCGTCATCCGACAAGTATTGGGCGTCTATGAAGTCCGGAAGAAGGAGCTCATCCCCTACCATGCAGCCGTCATGAGGCTCAAGAAAAAATTCTACCTATTTGAAATAGGCCATGTCCCCAGAGGCAACAACTCCCAGGCTGATGCTCTTGCAAAGTTGGCAGCGGCTCTAAAACTCCCGCCCGAGGGAGAATTGAATATTACCGTCAGGCACCGAAGGCTTATGCCAAGTGTGCTCAACGAAGAATCCGGCCTCACTGTCTATGAGGTCGACAACATCCAAGAGGACAATACTCTCGAAAGAGAAGATTGGCGTGAGCCGATCATAAAAATAAAGAACGGCTGGCTCCCTCCTGATCGGGCTCAGAGGGTGCAATTGCTACGCAGGGTGACATCCTACCAGCTGATTGACGATCTGCTCTTCAGGTTCGTCCATGAAAAAGATCGATTGGTCCTCCTCCGTTGTCTTTCATCCAAGGAGGCCAAGACTGTCATGCATGAGGTTCACTCCGGATTGTGTGGAGCTCACCAAGCAGGAGCCAAGATGAAGAATAGCATCAAACTCAAAGGGTTTTTGGCCCACCATGTACGAAGATTGCAACCAATATGCTCGTACATGTCATCAATGCCAAGCATTCGGGCCAGTCCCTCGGCGGCCACCTAACTCGCTCCATCCAACAGCGCCTACTTGGCCATTTGCAGAGTGGGGTATGGATATTGTGGGACCATTCCCACCATCGTCCCAAGGGCACAAGTTCATACTGGCGGCCACTGATTACTTCTCCAGATGGGCAGAAGCTGTCCCACTACGGGAAGTTACAGGAGAGATAGTTGCCCGTTTTGTGAGGCACTACATTATATACAGATTCGGCACCCCTAGTCGGATTATATCCGATAATGGCACGCCATTCAGGAACAAGACTGTTTATGCTTTGGCGGCCAAATTCCATATCGATTGGAGGACGTCATCAGTCTACAATCCCCAAGCAAACGGATTGGCCGAAGCTTTCAACAAGACCCTTTGCAAGCTGTTGTCCAAGATAGTAGGTGGCCGTAAGCGGGATTGGGGCGAGAAGGTCCACGAAGCCCTATGGGCCTACCGGACTATTTACAAAACCCCTACGGGATGTTCCCCATTCTCTTTGGTCTACGGAGCCGAGGCGGTGGTCCCTGTGGAGATCGAGCTAGTATCTTATCGCGTTGCTGTGCACGCCGGATTGCCAGGTCAAGACCAGTCCGAGATAGAAAGGAGGCTTGAAGAGTTGTCCAACCTTGAAGGTGAAAGACTCAAAGCCTACAAGCACTTACAAGTGTATCAAGCCCGCATGACACGCGCGTATGATAAGCTGGTCAAGCAAAGGACGTTCAAGAAAGGTGACCTCGTCATGATTAAAGAAAAGGAGGTTCTCGCGGGAAGATCCAGCGGTAAACTCCAGCCTAATTGGCGTGGGCCTTACGTCATCCAGAGGGTCTACGAGGGAGGGGCCTATACGGTCCTTGACCACAAGGAAGATAATCCCTTCCCTCCTCTCAACGGCAAGCATATGAAGCTCTACCATGCGCCACCACAGGAGTTTCCTCAACAGTCCTCACAGGACAGTACCTCTCCTCAGTGAAGGTTCAAAAAAAAATGGGGTTAAAAATACTGATACCCCGGCGGACTCAGTCAGCCTTCAACGGTTGGCTGAGGGCAAAAAGGCCACAGACCCGGTCGAGGTGAAAATCCGAAAGGGCGTCTCGGGCAAAAATGGGCAACCCCTCGGTGTGAAAACCCGCAAGGGCGCACCGGAAAAAGCTAAAGGGGGCCAGCCTCGACGAAAACCCGAAAGGGCGGTGAAGTTGGTAATGTGAAAAAAAAAAATCCTCCCTGTCTATTTTAAGGGTGGCTCTAAGTCAATGACTCCACCCCATCTCGGCCAAAACATCATATCGATACTATGGCTACACCTCACATGTCATCCCATGACACCTAGTCCCACCGACGTTCTCACGTTGACATACTCTGTCCTATCGGGCTCGGCCTACGCATGCCCCTTTCGAGCTGTCGACCCATTCTGCCTACCGGCTTCGAGGTTCAGCTTAGGTGTCTATTCGGAGCGGTTAAACCCGCTTACTCTCTTGTCCCATTGGGACTGGCCTCAGTATGCTCTCTCGGGCTGCCAACCCTTCATGCCTTTCGGCTCCTTTTTCATTCTAGGGAATGGTCTCAGTATGCCCTCTCGGGCTGCCAACCCATCATGCCTTTCGGCTCACTTTACCCACTGGGATTGGCCTCAGTATGCTCTCTCGGGCTGCCAACTCATTATGCCTTTCGGCTCATCTTACCCTTTTGGGTTCGGCCTCAGTACGCCCTCTCGGGCTGCCAACCCATCATGCCTTTCGGCTCACTTTACCCACCGGGATTGGCCTCAGTATGCTCTCTCGGGCTGCCAACTCATTATGCCTTTCGGCTCATCTTACCCTTTTGGGTTCGGCCTCAGTACGCCCTCTCGGGCTGCCAACCCATCATGCCTTTCGGCTCATTTTACCTTCTAGGACTGGCCTCAGCATGCCCTCTCGGGCTGCCAACCCATCCTGCCTTTTGGCTCATTTCACCTTCTAGTGATTGGCCTCAGTACGCCCTCTCGGGCTGCCAACCTACCTCGCCCTTCGGCTCATCTTATCTTCTTGGGATTGGTCTCAGTATGCCTTCTCGGGCTGCCAACCCATCACGCCTTTCGGCTCATCTTACCTTTCTGGGATCTGGCCTCAGTATGCCCTCTCGGGCTGCCAATCCATCATGCCTTTTGGCAGATGTCCCACCGGGTCTGGCCTCAACATGTCCTCTCGGGGTACCAACCCACTTCTTCGCCTATTGGCTTTAGGATTTGACTCTCACGTCCCACTAGGGCTGTCAAATCCACCCTTTTTCTTCTTCTGGGTCTGGCCTCTGCATGCCCCTTTCGGGCTGTCAACCCATCCCGCCTCTTGGCTTCAAACTTGACTCATATATCCCACCGGGATCGCCAAGTCTATTCCTTTGTCCCCACGGGCTTGGCCTCTGCATGCCCTCATCGGACTGCCAACCCTATTTGCCTATTGGCTCACGGATTTGACTCGTACGTCCCACCCGGGCTGTCAAATCCCCTCCTTTCATCGCTTCGGGTTTGGCCTATGTATGCTCTCTCTGGCTGTCAACCCATCCCGCCTATCGGCCTCCAGGTTTAACTCGCATGTCCCTCTCGGACTGTTAAATCTTCTCCTTTGTTATCCCAACCGGGCTTGGCACATACACACCTCTCTTGGGTTGCCAACCCGTTCAACTTTCGGCTTTCGGATTTGGCTAATTACGTCCCGCTAGGGCAGCCGAAGCCATCCATTTGTCCCACCTCTGCGGCACACACATCCCTACGGGAGTGCCACTCTCTCCTTGCCTTTTGGCATTATAGGACCAAAAAAAAAAGAAGAAAAAAAAAGAAAAAACGGGGTTAAAAATATTGATGCCCCAGCGGACTTGGTTGTTTCTGTTAGGGGAGCAATCAAGGGCAACACCCGGCTAAGGTGAAAACCCGAAAGGGCGCCTTAGGCAAAAATGGGTACCCCTCAGTGTGAAAACCCGCAATGGCGCACTGAAAAAAGCTAAAGGGGGCCAGTCCTAGCGAAAACCCGAAAGGGCGGTAGGGCTGGTAAAGTGATCAAAAAAAAGAAAAAAATGATGAGCATACATGCAAGAGGATAGAAGCAAGACTGCAAAACTCTGTCCTTTATTCATCAACATCATCAATGGAGCCCGAAACAAGCCCTCGGGGATAACTCAGACAAAAATGGGGCGTGAGGGCCCTATATATAAGAAGTGGCTGAAGCCCTCAAGCACTAGACTCGCTCCTCCTCAGCTCGGCAAGGCGAGTCTCACTCTGAAGAGCTTCCTCCTGGAGCCCCTCAAGCCTACGGCGAAGAGTCTACATTGACACGCGCAAGACTGCGCTCCTCAGTCTCTTGGACCTCTCGCAAAATCTCCTGGAGCCCCCTCAAGCCTATGGCAGAGTCTACATTGGCGCGCGCGAGACTGTGCTCCTCCTCGGTCTCTTAGACCTCTCGCAAAAGCTCCTGGACCTCTTGCAAGAGTTCCTCCATTCTTCGGGAGGCCATCTGCTCGCACTCATAGGCGGCCTCGACCAAGGCGCCCACCTCAGCCTGGGCCACCCGAAGTCTGCAAAGTTGCCGCTCCTCCGGCTGAACCATCAGCTGAGTCCTCCGCCTCCGCTCCTGAATAGCGCGAAAGCAGGCGAACTCCTCCCTTAAAGACGCAAGCTCAGTCATCCAGGCGTCCTGAGGGAGACCAAATGCATGCATCTGGCAATGCTACACCAAGTTGAGGACCATTCGGCCACTCCATCCTAAGGGCCAGGAAACTCTGAAGCAGCTTTGAAGCCTCACTAGCTGAAGCTAAAACAAAGAAAGGAGTGGCCTCAGCCCAGGTACGACCGACATCTACCCAGACCAACATGCCCTAAGGGCTGGTCTACATCAACCTTGGCTATCACAAGTCAACAAGTAGCCACCTTCAACATTTGGCGACATACCTCAGCGGTCAGCCAACACATCAACATGTTCGGCTACACCTTAGATGTTAGCCGGGCACATCTTTGGCGACACCTCAACAGTTAGCCAGCTTTAACTTGCGGCTACACACCTCAGCGGTTAGCCGACACGTCTTCAGTGGAATCTCAGTGGTCAGCCAACACCACGACTTATGGTCAACGCACCCCTAAGGGTCGGCCAATGTTGATTTCCAGCTATCACAGCTCAATAGCCAATCAACGACGACTCAGATGGATGCGCCTCTTCGAGACAAGCCTACATCAACGTCGGACCAACAAGCCTCGTCGAGGCAGGTCCGCATCAACTCTAGGCCAACAAGTCTCTCAGAAGCAGGCCTACATCAACTCCGGGCCAACAAGTCTCTCAGAAGTAGGCCCCCATCAACTTCGGGCTAACAAGTCTCTCAGAAGCGAGCCCCCATCAACTCAAGGCCAATAAGCCTCTCAGAAGCAGGCCTACGTCAACTCCGGGCCAACAAGTCTCTCAGAAGTAGGCCACCATCAACTTCGGGCTAACAAGTCTCTCAGAAGCAAGCCCCCATCAACTCTAGGCCAACAAGTCTCTCAGAAGCAGACCTACATCAACTCCGGGCCAACAAGTCTCTCAGAAGCAGGCCCCCATCAACTTCGGGCTAACAAGTCTCTCAGAAGCGAGCCCCCATCAACTCAAGGCCAATAAGCCTCTCAGAAGCAGGCCTACGTCAACTCCGGGCCAACAAGTCTCTCAGAAGTAGGCCCACATCAACTTCGGGCTAACAAGTCTCTCGGAAGCAAGCCCCCATCAATTCTAGGCCAACAAGTCTCTCAGAAGCAGGCCTACGTCAACTCCGGGACAACAAGCCTCTCCGAGGCAAGCCAGCATCAACCCTCAGCTTTCTGGAAAGCAACGAAGCAGTAAGGTGTAGTTCTACAGAAGGCACGGATCGTCCGCCTCCGCCCCGGCTTTGACGAACGTTCCGTGGGGGGCATTTGTTGGAAGCAAATTTTATTTGTAAAAACACCTCCGCTTGTATTTAGTTGGAGCAGAAATGGGTCAACTTGGAGATGGAAGACCCGTACGGGATCGGAGGAACCCGTCCGGGGTCGGAGGGACCCGTACGGGGTCGGAGGGACCCGTACGGGGTCGCCCTCACCTGGATGGGTCCGCCCGAAAGTGGGCAAACCCGCGCGGGGCCGCCCCTGGGCGGGCGGACCCGTCCGGGGTCGCCCGACCCCGGATGGGACCCGTCCGGGGTCAACGACCCCGGGGAGGTCCTCCCCGGGGTTCGCGACCCTGGGCGGGACCCACCCGGGGTCCGCGACCCTGGAGAGGTCCTCCCCGGGGGCGCGCGACCCTGGGCGGGTCCTCCGGGGGTCGCGCTACCCCGGGGAGGTCCCGGACCGGCCCGGGGACCTTCCACCCCGGGGAGGTCCCTCTCCCGCGTGCGGATACTAAAAAATTTCAAAAAGTGACCTCCCCGGGGTCATTTTCATCCTGCTGGACCCGTACGGGGTAGAACACTCCCGGGAAGGTTCCCCACTTCTATAAATAGACCCTCGGAGGTCTAGAAAAAAGGATCTACGATCTACACACAAACTACAACCTACAGAGCATCCAGCATTCAGAGCTCTTTTGTTCATTTGTTTCGGCCCGCGTGGGGTAAGTCCCCGGGTCTTGTGTATGTGCCCCTATGAGGATATATTTATAATTTTGCCCCTCAGTGGGCCGTGTTGTTGTTTCTAAGTCCTGGGACGACTATGTCATATGCTTCTGCCCTAATAATGGGAGAATTGCATAAATGTCCTCCCCGGGGTCCGAGAAACATAAAAGTCCTGTTGTTTGCAGTTTTACCCTGCAACTTTTTGTAATTGGGGCTATGCCCCTACTTCCCGCGTTAGGGCGGACTTTTGTACAGTCGACAAACTCGCCGACAACCCTTGTACTCATTTGAACTATAGAAGCACTCAGCATGTTTTATGTATATCCTCGGGTGGGAAAATTATAAGAAAACCCCCGACTTCTGGAAATTACATATATACCCCTCCTTCGATCAAATTGACAGATGTGTGCCTTCCATGAAGCCCCTTGTCACTACTTCGGTCCGGGAGTGTTGTCAGCTCAGTCCGACACTCGGGTATCACTTTAAACCTAGGTCTAGGGTATGGTAAAATTACCAAAATACCCCTACGACCTAAAAATGGCCTAGCAGCCTCCTAAAACCCTCTAGAAAGAGCCTCAGCGCCTTGGGAGTCAGGGATCCAGTCTTACTTCCATTCCAACCCAGAAATTTCAGCAATGCCCCTGGCCCGGGAAAATTGCCAAAATACCCCTGGGTTGGTAAAATTACCAAAATACCCTCGGGGTCCAGAAAATCTTTCTCTACTTCAAAAAACGCCTACGGCTTCCTCCAAATCATCTTCATATTCCCAAATTATAGGGTTTTGCCCAAACATGACCTTAGTTAAAACCCTAACCTAGTCTTTGTTGTTGGTCGGTGGTAAATGAGTGGTCATGGAGAGTCTCTCGAGTGGGCCTGCCCTCCACATCAGAACCTCTATAGAAGACTTTGGGATTCCTTTGACAGTTAAACAAAGGTGTTCGGACGTTAGGCCGATGTAAATCAACACTGACTACGGTCAGCGGGGAGAGGTCCAGCACTCGAACCCAAATCGTCTGATACTATGCGCACCCACGGAATAAACCTCTCTATACAGAGGAATGTCTCTTTTCAAAAAGAACATTTATTTTTCCCACGTGAAAATATTCCGTGTCTCACAGCGGCCCTCTCTCATGACCCTCGCCTTGCCAATTACATTAATACACTTATGACACCACTAATCACCAATTTACAGTAATGCCCCCCGTAACCTGAGCACGTAGGTACTAGGTCGATCCCCGGTGCTTCGATGACGGTCCCACTCGGAGTGGAATCCGACTCTCTAACCAAAACCTTCCAACTGAGTATTCCAACTGAGTTCAAGTTCCACTCTTCAACACGCACGCCCCAACCCGTTTGATTTTTTGTTTAAATTTGTTTGGATTTGTTGTTAGTTTTATTTAAATTTGTTTAATTTTAGGAATGAATGAATTTAGGAAGTTTATTGATTTTATGTATGCATTTTTTGTGATATTTAGACATATATTTATATATTTGGATTATATATTTTCTTTTAATAAAATATCACCTCATAAAATATCACCTCAAACACCTAGGCCATCGCCTAGGCGTTAGAGGCATGAGGCGACCCCTTGGTCGCCTCTCGCCTCTGACTACATAAGACCATACTAGGGCCAATCTGAACCCAGTGACGGGGCATGGGACTCGGCCGAGATGGGCTCCGTAGTGTGACTTGGCCAAGTTGGGTTGAGCCAAACTGTATCGTACCATGCCAGGGCCACGCTGAGTTGATCCGGATCACCGATCTGTCAAACCCCGATCAACACATCCAAACAGAAGTGTAGAGTGTATTCTAGACATTTCAAATTTTCCAGTTGAATCATGAGAATTCACTTTAATCTACCCATTTCAATATATGCACAGACATTTACTAACTGGTTGAACATGTAATTTGGATGCTAGTTTTTCTGCTTCTCCAACTAGGTTCTAATCTCATAGAAGAATCTGAGACGTACCAATTTGTTTGAGTATTTGCAGACCAAGGCAATTCTTTAAACTGAACTTTTTGAAGGTTATTGAAACTGAATTTAAAGAGTGAAATGGAGAAAGAATGGTAATCATTGTTGAGAATTTAATGTTTTATACAGATATCAAATTTCCTAGTACTTACAAGTTGGTTATTAAGCATTGTTGAAATCCTCAACTCACACCCAAAGCACACCCCTAAGGTTTCCTGACAAAGGTTCTATGCATTCCCAGATGTCACTCAGACCTCCACTGGTTTGCCAGAAGCTCTTCATCATCAGGAAGAACTTAAGAAAAGAGGGGGGGGGGGATCGCAGAAGCGCCCAACATAAGTAATAGAAAGTAAAGATGATCCTACCTCCTCCGATTGTGGTCTCATCTCTTTCAGTGACAGGAGGGGCGCCCACAATTTGGCAGCTACTGCAGTGGCCGCCATATCAGACTAGAGCCAATGATACTTCCCATCACCACGCTAGGAAAACAGCCAAAATCATGACAGAAGATGGCAGTGACCTTGAAAGCTATTCCTTCAGCAGCCAAAAGACAGCTTCTTTCCCTCTCACTTATGTGTCAGTGCCAGAACAATGGATATGAAGCTGGATGAGACATCAGAGTTTGAGCAGTTTTGTATACACAAGAAGGTAGTGAGGCCTTGCCTTTGGCACATTCTATGCTGCAGCTGAGCTGCCTAGATCTGAGTTCTTTATTTGGGTAGCGAGACAGCCGAGGGATTTGATGTAGGCACTGGCAGTGCAATACTGCAGTGAACTTGGTGAAGAAAAGTGCTTTACCTCTCTATACAAATGCATGCTATTGGATTGTACCTAGTATGGGATAGAATGAGCAATTGAGAATGCATCCAGTATGAGAGTCTGTGGATCTGGCAAAAGGAACAGTGCCCTCTGAAAGATCCAGGTAATGTAGCCTCATAAAAGCTCTTGCTTCACCAGTGACAACTGGACCAGGCATGTGATATTGTGAGGAAAGAAGACTGCAAAGTTGGACCCCTCTATTGGGCAGCCTTCATATGGGAAGTCCACTTGCATTTGTAGCTACAAGATGCATGGTGGAAAAGATGGGCCTGGGGAAAAAGTGAGAAGAATCCTACATTTGGGTGCTTCATTAGGCCACCTTCATGGGGGGACTGGCTTGCAACAACTTACAGGGAGAGTGGCCATGGTATGCAGAACCGGCCGGTACGAACCATACCGGCTGGTTTTGTACCGGTATTGGAGGTGACCGGTCTGGTTCAGCTGGTTCCGGTACCAGACTGGCCGGTCCTTTAAAGAAAAGGGAATTTTACAACTATACCCCTATAAACTTCCATAATTGCATATACCCCCTACTTTTGGCATATTGACACGTATGCCACGGATATGCATCGTATTGTTGCACTTATACCCTCGCCAAAACCCCGGTTTATTTAACTTGAATGAAGTGTGTGTTAAAAGGAAGAATGACTAACCTACCCTCAGGTTAGCATCCGCTCTCTGTGTGTGTGTGTGTGTGTGTGTGTGTGTGTGTGTGTGTGTGTGTGTGTGTTGAGGGAGGTGCTGGTGGTGGTGCCCTCTGTGTGTGTGCCGAGGGAGGTGCCGGTGGTGGCGCCTAGCAAGACGATTATGGCAGCAAAAGGCTATAGTTCATCGCTGTTTAACTTACAGAAATAAATAAGTAAATAAATATTTCTTATTTAAAGAAGAAAATGTACATTAGTGGTTATTTAAGTAGAGGGTGTATTATTATTTCTGTGAATTTAGGTTTATCAGACGATTTGGGTTCGGATACGGGACATTTCCCCATCGCCTATAGTCGATATTTATTTACATCGGCGTAAAGTCCGAATACCCTTGATTAACTGTCAAAGAATTGCTTTTCAACCTCTACAATATCCGTTGTGATATTGGGGGTTTTATATAACAGATTTGATCAAAGAAATCACCCATTAGAGATACACATTTGCAGGAGAAAACTAAATATTTCATTCTTTAGATTCATCTTTACAAAATACATGAAATCCCGATTACATAGTCAGGTTATTCATTCCACCACCAGAACATACCGTTGGATTTGAGTTTCATAGAGATCAAACCCTCTTTTTTTGGGGATATATTTGCAATTTCTACCCTTTCGGGAGTATTTCTGCAATTTTGGACCCCTCATGGGTATGTTTGCAATTTTTGACCCTTCCTGAGTATATTTGCAGTTTCTGACCTTCCAGGGATATTTCTACAATTTTGGACCCTTTTTGGGTTTATTTGAGGTTTTGAACCCTTTATAAGTTTATTTGTAATTGCGGACCCTTTCTGGGTTTATTTGCAATCATGGATCCCTTTTTTGGGTTCATTTGAGATTTTGAACTATTTCTGGGTTTATTTGCGATTTTCTCGAGTAGGGGTTGGCTTGCAACTCCTAGAAAAAGTTAGGGATATTTGTGTGATTTGCATAGACCAAGGGCATTTTTGTAACATCTGGACTGGACAGGGGTTTTCGTGTAATCTTGGCATGAGGTGCAAGTCCCTCCTTAGTGGAGGCGCGCTAGCCAAAGACTCTTGGAAGATTGTTTCTCTTTCTTGAGCTCTCATGGATTGTGGTCCAACTTCAAGGAGTGGCGCAAGGGACATAACCATAAGAGCATCTATACAAACCCTTTTTATTAAAGTTAGGGTGTTTATGAGATTTCTGATTATTTTAGGGAATCACATTATTTTCCCTAAAAATATTTACAATGAGATTACATTAACCACAACACAAGGACATGCGTGCGGACTCAAGGAGGGACCATTTTATAACATACCCTCACTGTGAACACAAGCACAAGCACAACACAAGCACAAACTCTGCGCTCTCCTTCTCTCCTATGCTCTTCCTGCCTTCTCCTTTTCCCCCGGCTCCTAGGAGGGGGTATTTATAGAGCTTATGGGCAGTTGCATGTTGATCCCGTCCAACCATGGCTCTCCAGGGCCTCTAACCGGTCCAAGTACCCCACTTTGGGGCTTTAACCGAGCCAAATACCCCATTTGAGGGTTCTAACCGGACCAAATATGGTAAATGAGGGAGTATGGGGTCTAACCGGTCCAAACCCTACAATTAGGGGTTGGATCTGGTCCAAACCTACCTAATTGGGGGTGGATCCTGTCCAAAACCCCTCAATGAGGGAAAGAAGGGGGCCAACCCCTGTAGATGCCCTTTTTACTGTTCACCTAACCCATATTTTGGTGCTTAGTCCACATGGGAAAGGGATTTTCTTTAAGTTGTGTGTCTCTATTGTGAGGAATTGTAGGGGACAAGAGGTTGATGGTGTAAAATTTATTGCTTCTGTTGTCAACTTTGTTGTTTAATCTACTGCGACTACACCACCTGGTGTTGATTTTTTCTCGACAAATTCCTGAGTTTTACAAAACCCTTTCTATAGATGATCAGGACTTGTACACATTTCCTGGATGCATCCCAGACTTTTACATAATTGTAAGGCTCATAAGGGCCTTTTTACAAAACTTGGAAGTTTGGGGGGTGATATCATTTTCCCCAAAGAGATACATAAATCACACGAATCACATGGATATTGTGCTATACATGGGCCAAGAGAGGGACATTTTATGACATACCCTCACAGCACAAGCACAACACAGCACAAGGACAAATACAACCCAAAGGATGGGTTTTCAGAAGCACAAGCACAAGCAACAGACCCCTACGCTCTCTCCTCTCTATGTTCTATGTCTGTCTGTCGCCTTGGGTCCCACTAGGAGGTATTTATAGAGCCCAAGGGTGGTTACATGTTGACCCGGTCCAACCATGGCCCTCCAGGGCTCTTAACCGGTCCAAGTACCCCACTTGGGGGCTTTAACCGGGCCAAATACCCCACTTGGTGGTTTTAACCGGACCAAATCAGCCAAATGAGGGATTTGGGTGTTGGATCTGGTCCAAACCCCCCAATTGAGAAAGTGGGGGTGGATGGCCTCTATTTTTTAATTATTTTTTGTGTCATTTTTATCTCTTTTTTTTATCGATTTTTTTGGCTTCAACAACCGCCAACCCATGAGACGATTGCCAGTGGGTTCCCCACGCAGAGGAGGCGGCCAAGGGTGTACGACCTCTCCACAGAGGGACACAACGAGGAGAGGGGGTCCACAGGGATGCCCCTATGGGAGGGAGTGGAGGGAGGTTATGCCCCGCTATCCTCCCTGGCACCTTCACTGCGATATCCTCCCAATGCCTCGTCTTCCGCATGACAAGGGTGTACCAGCTGGGCTATGGATGCATTGTTAGTGGACGGACCGGAAAAGCAAGCGACATGACATAAAGGGGATGCCCCAGTGGGGGGGGGGGGCATAATGGGAGTGCCCACTGCGGAAGACACCATATGAGCTGCAGTCACCGGCTGACCAATGGCCGGGGCATACATGGCCATAGCGGGCGGCATGGGTGGCCGGGGATGATGATGATTATGAGCGGTGGCCGAGTGCTTCACTACTACTGCGGGAGGTGGTGGTTCAACAGCAGTAATAGTACCGGTAGGGATGACGGCAATGGCGCCGGCAGGGGGTGGTTCATCTGGCCGGTGATAGCAAGGAAGGCAATATCAGTTTCGGTACCGGTTTCGGCCTGTTCCGAAACCGATACGTACCGGTTTCGGTATCGGTTTCGGTTTCGGCCGAAACCGGTTGAAACCATTTAAAAAACTAAAAAAAAATAATGAAAATATCTGGTTTCGGCCGAAACCGTCCGGTTTCGGACCGAAACAGGTCGGTTTCGGTCGAAACCCTTAATGGTTTCGTCCGAAACCATTAAAAAAGTATTTTTTAATGGTTTCGGACATGCTACAGTGATTTGGCCTGGTTTCGGATCGGTACCGGCCGAAACCGATACGTTTCGGCCGAAACGTATCGGTTTCGGCCGATACTGCCAACCAGGGGTGATAGGGGCCTGGGGGGAGGACACATGAAGAGGGAGTGGAGGGAGGGGGCATTGGAGAGCTGCGGGGAAATGGGGCCAGAGACGAGGTTGTCGTGGTGGTTGAGGCGGCGGAGGAAAATGAGGGAGTTGAGCTCGGAGGGGAGAGAGCGAAAACATGTAGGTAGGTGTAGCCTACTGGAGAAGGTCAAGGAGGAGGTCGACTGTGTGCTAGGGAGGGAGCACTTGGTGGAGGAGGCCGAGATGTGGAGAGAGAGAGAGAGAGAAGCGGTGGGGGTGGGGGCATTTTCGGTATTTCACACCTATTAATGATTTTCGTGGCATATTCCCAAAATATTTGTCAATCATTGATGGCCTAAGAACCACAGGGGTATAACTGCAACAGTACAGTGCATATCAGGGGTATACATGTCAATATGCCAAAGTAGGATGACATGAAAATACAGAAGTTTACAGAGGTACAATTGCAAAAAACCCTAAAGAAAAGGAATATGATTTTTTGTTTCTAAGCAAGGTTTGTAGAGCCGTTCGTACCGGCCGTATCGATTTTTTGCCAGTACGGTACAGTACGGTAGCGTACCGTAGTGTATCGGTAGGTGCCAATAAGACTATATCACTTCATAAATATTATTATAGTAAAAAATGTTAAATATTTAGTTGTGACTCAGTTAGTTAAGGCCTCTCTTAATTGAGGAAGAGGTCAGTGGTTCGAATCTCACGTGTTTCATCATTTTTGGCATTAGTTTAGAAGAAGAATTTCGAACCGCCCCCAGACCGACGAAGCCACTCAACCAACTTACCTAATGAAGTCTTTTGTATTTAAAATAAAATATTAAATATATAAAGCGTACCGATTGCGTACCACAAACCGGTCGTACCGGTCTGTGGCTGGTACGGGTGGTTCGCTCCGTACCGGACCGATTTGTAAAACCCTATTTCTAAGAAAAAATAATTAATTCACAAATTCAACCAATAATCTTAATGACTATATAGACTTAAGTCATTAGAGACTAAGATCTAATGAGATTGAGTGACATTAGAGACTTAAGAGTTTAAAATCTCCAATTAGAATTTAAGGGCACATTTGGAAAAGCGGTTAGGGGGAATCCCTCAACAGCCCAACCGCATTTCCAAATAGCGCCCTATCCCATTGGATTTTGAAAAAGAGGGATTTTGAAAGGTAGAGAGAGATAGGGAGAAAAAGGGTGAGGGAGGAAAATCCCCAAAAGCTGCCCCAACCCGCCTTAAATATACTCGAGAATAGGTTTAAAATTTTATAAACTTAATGTGCATGTATTTCCATATTTGAGGGGAACTGGTTTGAATTTCTGGTACCGGAACCGGCCCTGACCGGTTCCACGGGAACTGGTTTTGAAAACCTTGAGAGTGGCAGGGGCTGGATGGGCAGACCTGTGGGGAAAGGGGATGGTTGGCAGTGGGAGGCAACTGCCATGTACTTGACAAAAGGGGAATCATAGAAAAAGAGGTTTAGCAGGGGGCAGCATCCATCAAGTGCATGACAAAGGGGAAAGGGAAGGCGTCAGTAAGGTGAAAAAGAAAGTGAAAAGAGAATTGGAAACATTATATTTATTGACAAAACATATGAAGAATATAATTTTTTTTTGATGAAATGTTGAATAATGGATCAAGTCTAGAAGGTGAGCTACACCATGAATAACACAAAGCTCTGACATATATAGTAACTTTTTCGTACAGCAAGAAGATCATGACTCCCACCATCAAAATACCTCAACTTTTCTACCATTAAGCACATTAAACACCAATGAACAATTCAATTAAGCATGAGAGATACTATCTAAACATGAGCAAGAGACAGTAGCCATTGTACATTGGTACAAGTCTCACCCAAAGTTAAAATTGACAATTTGCCTTCATGTAATCGTGATGGAACAAAATCCAATAAATTTATCAATTCATGTCCAGAAGAAGCAAAGCATAATTTATAAAATGATAAAGATAACAGCAAGATTTTACAAAGTTGGCATAAAAAGAAAAAGTAAAGAGTAAAATACCATGCATTCTCTTAACAAAGCGCTCAAATTCTAAGAAGTTGTGTCTCTCCATGAGTTCTGGACTAAGCCTGAGATATGTGAATGCTGACAAGTGCCTTCCATCAGGATCATTGAAGGGCTTTGCATTTTCCAGTATCTTGTTATAACCTTCTCTATCATGACAAGGGAGAGCATTTTCACTAGCCACAGGTATTTGAACATCCCAAGCAGCATTCAGTACCTGAAATCAGAAAATAACAACATAACATAGCTTGTTAAAAAAATTTAGCAAACATGAAAAAGATGAAGACAGTGACAACAAATGGAATGTCCACAACTACCAAGTTCAACAATATCATTTTTGCATATATTCCAAGCTTTCAATAGTGGCAAGCAAGTGAAATAACATGTGGAGAACTCAAGGGAGAGAGTCAAAAGGATGAGTGTTTGCAGACAACATTTGGCATTGAGAGGCATCACTACGTTACACTGTCAATCTAAGGCCACCTGCACATATCTAATTCGAAGCACTAGGCAACATTCTCCAAACCAGCTCTGCCCTGAATTGGTCCTGGAGTCCTTTTCATAGTACATTTGCATAGGAGAAGGTTTCAGGCCTTTTAAGAGATCAGCTTGCAGGTGCCATAAAAGGTAACATATTTTGTACAGATGTTTCTGAAACCAGGAAGAAACCTTCCAAGCTTTCCCTAAAATAAGTACATGAAGTAACTACTTCATGTCATATTAGCATTCTGCAGTAGAAACCGGTGGGTAAGAAGAAAACATCCACCTTAAAATAATATCTCATAACTCATGCATGAGATCATAACCACAGATCCATAAAGATCTGAAAAATGTCTATAATAATAAAAAGATTTTTATGGAATTATCTACCTGCCAGACCAAGCCTTCTGGATCTGCCAGTGCTTCTGGAAAGTCGTCATGCTGATCTAAAGTTCGTAATTCAACACACGTGAAGTTTAAAGCTGCATCATGCTTCTTCAGCATTGCTGCAATTGCAGCATAGCCATCACGATTGCAAGGATTGTAAAATCCAGTAGTCAGTTCAGCAGCATGGCTGGCTGTTTTGTACCACCAATGGATACCTGATACCTGGTAGAGCAGAGAAAATTTAAGCTAAAAAGTTGCAAACAGTGAGTAAAAATTACAAATTGTCATTATCAGGTCAATGACCAAAAAGGCATAGGAAAAACAATCTACAAGTCAACATAAGAATGCAAGAAAAACAATTCTCCACCCCATTACAATAAGGGATTTTTGCAAACATATCCCTGTAAAGTTCAGTTTTGTCAAATACACCCTTCATCGGAGCATATTATCATGAATATCCTTGAAATATAGATAATGTCACGATTATACCCTCGCCGTAACTCCCGTGTGTTTAACCCGAGTTAAGTGAGTTAAAGAGTAAGAGTTTTGTATATATACCCTTGTAAAGTTTGATTTTGTCAAATATACCCTAGAACTAACGACCGTAGATGGCATATTTCACGGAACATTCTCCTCCGTCAATGGCAGTAAACTAAAGGGGTATAACCGTAATATTTCTGTCTAAATAAAAGATATTCATGATAATATACTCAGATGAGGGGTATATTTGACAAAATCGAACTTTATGGGGGTATATATGTAAAAATCCCTTACAATAATACCTATGCTGAAAGTAAAAGCAACCATGACTACCAATCATAATATCCTTCCACATGCACACTGACCGCTGACATTAAAGTGGAAAAATAAATAGAATACACCCGAGCGAATCATCCTGGGACCTGATGAAAAAAACATGCTGACACACCTTTGCAGCAATGCATGTGCCTTCAAAAGCCAATTTGGCCAATGACAGTACACGATCTGCATGATCAACCAGGAACTGAGAATACCATCCGAGGAAGAACCTGCCATAATAGCTGTCATAGTCACCTCCATCACAAAAGAATGCCGTCTCATGGGGTTGGGAACTATACGAGCCAGCGTTATCTGGTCCTCTGGCCCAGAATGAGTGCCCCCTTATTTCTGCTGCCTTCCTCAGACTCTTCATCAAATACTTATCATAACACTGCAGGTGAAACAAGATGTATACATAAAGAAATGTTTAGATCATTATCAAGGAAAAGACTGTGGTCGGCCTGGGTGCAAGAATCTGCATCTTTTAAAAGAAAAACTTTAAAGGATTAGACTCCCATAAAGGGCACAAAATAGCTTCATTAGGTAGACATTCTGGTGAAAGTGCCCAACAATTTTGGGAGGTTCAACGTATGTCTCTAGAAAACATTTTCATGAAAAATGTCAGGCAACCAGAAACAGATGCAAAATAGGGTAACTGATGTGTATATTATACATATATATGTGATATAAGCATGTGACACGTATGCCCATGCAAGCTAAATTGTAATGAATGGAGGTAAAACAACAAGGAACTAAAATGCAAGACAATAGAAATACACACCTGAAATTCTCCTATTCCTGGATATCTCCAGCCATGCTTCACTGGATAGGATGGGTAACGTAGCTCCCCACAGGGACCTAAACCTACTTCAATCTCAGATATTATTCCATCCTCAAAAAATGCATCAAACTCTACACGGAAACTTCTCATGAAATCAAAGTACACCTACAAAAGTTTGGAAACTAGATAAGCATAAGGAATATGTTTCAGTTCAGAAGAACTAAGGAGAACAAAACTAGCATCAATAAGGAAGATGCAAGAAGAACAGTTTCATGGAAACCACTCTCGGAGGAAATAAAAATCAGTGGCAATATGTGTGAAGACGAGAGGTGCAAGAGATATAATTAGCTGACAGTTCCTTCTTTATGGAAGCAAGAGATTCCCATCTTTTACCTTGTGTTGCCTCTCTCCAGGTATCCCAGATGTCAAGACTAGGATCTACTCATTCAGAAGTCCAAATTAACTTGAAAAGACTCCATTCAATCTTATGGAGGCATCAATTTCCTCAGTTTGAAGATAGTAGAGTGTCTTTGCCATGGTGAGTAGATTTCTTTACAAAGGCAATAGGTAGAAGGGAAGAGTAAAACATGTTGCACCTTCCATAGGTTCATAGATTTCTTTACAAAGGCAATAGGTAGAAGCGAAGAGCAAAACATGTTGCACCTTCCATAGGTTCACCATTTAGAAAAAAATATGGAAGCATTTGCATTGAGAACTTAGCAGCTCTCCCCTTGGCACTTAAATGCAAATGATTTTAGAACTTGGAGGCAGGAGAGGCAATATGCTCAAACGTTGTGAAAGAAATCTACAATAGGAGGATCTTTTTGCCCCCTTGAAATCCAGGTGAGAACCCAATGTGTGCTGCCAGTTTTACCTTGCGAGGGGCCCCACTCCAAGGCCACCCACCCCAACCTGAGGCAGGGGTCATACATCCTCTGAACATAGACAATGGTCACACCCTTGACCCCTGTAAAAAGCAGGAGAACTTAGGATAAATTCAGATCTTGTAAGCTCATGAAAATGTCTCCAAATTTCTCTTCTTTTGGTAGGATACTGATTCCCAGCTAATTGTAACAGGATTTTGATTAGCATAAAGAAAATGCAGCCAACATGATAAACTAGACAAACAATTCTCCACGGTCATTTCTTTATGGGGTTTTCAGTTTTCAGCCCCTAAAAAAATTGACATTAGGAATAAACCACACTAATCCACCTATTTATTACTAAGCCCCCCATTCTTGTTTGTTACCTGAAAAAGCCCCTGCCGTCAATTTTATGTACAGTATTCAACCTAACTACAGTTAAGACTAAACCAGGGTGATGAAATGATTAAAAAACCCCTCCAATAACCCCCACCTAGAGAGAGAGTGGGGGGAGGGTGCCGGGGGGGTCTGGAGGGGGTCTACGCTGGCACCCGCACCTAGTGGGGAGAGAGAGAGAGGGAGGGAGGGAGGGAGAGAGAGAGAGGGTCTACCCCAGCACCCACACCCAGTGGGGTGGGGTGGAGAGAGAGAGAGAGAGAGGATTGGAGGGGGGCGTCGTGCGTTTGGGGGGGGGGAGAGCATTGGAGGGGGCATTGGGCATTTAGGGGGGGGGGGAGAGAGAGAGCATTGGAGGGGGCATCGGGCATTTAGGGGGGGAGAGAGCATCAGAGGAGGGGGTGCCGAGCATCTGGGTGGGAGAGAGAGAGAGAGTCGGAGGAAAGGCGCCGAGCGTTTGGGTGGGGTGGGGGGGGAGAGTGGTACAGGGAGAGAGCCTGCCGGAGTCCCACTGGCAGAAGCCCGTCGTCCTCACGTGTCCATGTCCCTCCCCGACTCTAGGTTATATGAGAACGACCTGGCCATCGCCATGTTGTGGGCTAAGGAGAGCAGGATCTTCGTGAGCTCCCCCGCGGGTAACAGCGGGTTGCACCACAGCAACATGTGCACTGACACCCCCTGGGCGCTCACAGTGGGGCTGAGCACCATGGACAGGGCGCTTCGGGTGTTCTTGGACCTCGGCAATGGGGAGAAGTGTCTAGGGGAGTCCCTGGAGCGGATGGGGCAGATCCCCACCAAGCAGCTGGGCTTCGTCGTCCCCGGCGTCGGCAGCAACATGCTCCGGACGTGCAGCGCCCCGCTGAAAGGTGTCGCGGGCAAGACAATGGTCTGCCAGAGCGACCTGGCCTCCCTCTCTCCCATGGAACAGGGTGACAACGTCAAGAACACCATGGGGGCTGCCATGATCTTGATGAACAGCCACCGAAATGGCTCCACCCTCATGCTCAAGGACGTCGTCCCAACAGTCATCACACACGAGGACTCTCAGCGGCTCCTGGACTCCGGACCTCCGACGGCAGCGGCACTATCAGCATGTGGCTCCTGGACTATGTCCGGACCACTGGCGCTGCCACCTCCACCCAATGGGGTGGGGGTGAACACACACACACACACACACACACACACACACAGAGGAGGGTGGGTGCTGGTGGGGGTCTCCCCCTCTGGCTTTGGCATCCCCACCCAGTGGGGTACGGCGTGCAAAGAGAGAGAGAGAGTGGGGTGGCCGGAGTGGGAGCCTGCCGCTGACGCCATCAAGCTGGAGCAGCATGTGGGAGTATTGTGGCGGTGACATTGGCATCTTCAGAGAGAAAGCGAGAGCGGGAGAGAGAGAGAGAGATATGGGAGGGTAATTCGGGAAAGAAAAAATTAATGGGAGTTAGGGGAAGGAATATTCCCAGAAATGCGATAGTATATTCCATTTTCAGGTGGTTGTTAACCCGAGGGGTATTTTACTAAGGGTTTGAAGAATTGGGGGGCTTAATAATTAATAAGGATTAGGGGGCTTATTCCTAATATCAATTTTTTTATGGGTCAACAACTAAAAAAGCCTTTCTTTATTGTTAGGAAACCGATTTCCTTTTCTACAAGGATTTCACACACCAACCCTTCTTGTTCTTCTTCCTTCGGCAGTTGACAGCATTTCAGAGTTGGACTTACACATTCATTTGAATGATACATAACCTTCCAATTATGCCAATTCATGCAATTTGCCCTTTCCTTGCCATGCCAAAGACCGCCTGGGCTGGCAACAGGTAGGACAGGCATCGATGATCTATTTTATCCGTAGACACTCCAGCCATGAGCCAATTTCTCATGTATTCAGTCCCAACTTGTCCAAAATCGTTATTTTACAACATAATTTGATTTCTCTAGAATGATTGTAACAACACATGTTTATATGCATATTATGCATGTCTTATTACCATGTAGTTCAATTCACATAATTATGCTTTAAAGTCAATTATATGTGATGGCATGGGTCAATAACTAAAATGTTGAGGGACAAAGTATAACAGCACAGCACTTATCCTGACCAAAATCTCCCAGAAGGTTCGAGGTTACTCCAAACTTTGTAAAATAATCATATATTTCAATTTGATGTTGCAAAGCAGCACAATATGTAAAACATGTTGAGATAGTCTGCTTGATGTTGCCAAATGGTGCGCATCATGGACCACATGATAAAGAGATTACATGTTGCAATCGAGATTGTTAGGTGGCAATAAACCAAGCACCTAGGAGGTTCATTGTCAATAAATAGGGGATAAGCTCCTCAATAAGTGAATGGTAAGGCAACCAACAAACAGCCACCCACGTGGTGAGAGAGCAAAAATAGAAGAATAGAGGAATTAGAGAAGAAAAGAAGGTTGAATAGGGAAAGGTGGTCAAGACTCCCAAAGGTAAATGTCTACCATTGTAGTAAGTTGTGCCTGCTTTAATACATACTATAGTTTTCCAACTAATGCTTGTTTTGAGTTACATCTTTCGACTGAGCTGATGATATTTGAAGCGTTTCATGCCGTTATTACCATGATGGCTCACAAGAACTAATACCTTGGAAGTTAAATTTGATTGAAGCATTGTCATATACTCACATCCCTTGTTGGGTATTGTAGAACATGGCAAAAATTTAAAAGAAAATGTTCATTTGTTGAACATCAATGCACATTTGTCAGCTATTTAAATAACACTTGCATTACTGATTCCGTGGATTTAGTTTATCAGATGATTTAGGGTTCGGATACTGGACATTTTTCAACCGACGACAATCGGTGTTTATTTACATCGACATAAAGTCCGAATACCCTTAATTAATTGTCAAAGAACACATTTAACCTCTATAATATCCGTTGTGATATTATGAGTTTTGTCCATGGATGGCAGTTTCAGCCGAAACCAATACGTTTCTGCCGAAATGTATCGGTTTCGGACCTGTCCGATCCGAAATCGAACATGCTCACTGTAGCAGGTCTGGAACTTAAAAATATAATTTTATTGTTTCAACCATTTCGGCTCGATACGCCCGAAATCGGGCAAAACCGGACGCAAACTCCCCTCTTAAGGGGAGTTCAGTCCGCCACACCCCTCAAATCTGAGATTTGAGGGGCTACTACCACCAGGGGAGGTGGAGGAGGGGTATGGGGGAGCTTGGGAGGAGGTTTTGCTGCCGTGAGGAGATCTTGGCGCCGCCGCCGCCACTGTTTCTTGCTGTTTATAGTGTGTAGCTATTGCCACCGCCGTCGTTCACATCATTGGGTTGAAGATTCCTCAAGGATTTTGTAAGTTTTGTATTTTTCTTTGTTTGATAGTTTTTTTTGTTATAGGTAAAGTCATATACAATATATTAGTTTCTATACGTTAATTATGGTAAGTCTTCAAATTAGGGCCTACTTAGTGATTTAAATTTGGGACTTTTGTCTAATTAGGTAAGTTCAACATAAATTGAAACTTAATTAAACTTCATTGAATGCTTTAGGGTGGGAGAATGCTGTTAATTGTATTACACGCCCAGTAATTAGGGTAAATATCCAAATTAGGGCTCAATTAACGGTTTACATTTGGGACTTTCGTCTAATTAGGTAAATTTAGTGTCAACTGAAACTCAATTAAACTTCATTGAATGTTTTAGGGCGAGAGCACGATGCTAATTGTATTACACGTCCGATAATTAAGGTAAATCCTCAAATTAAGGCCTAATTAACTATTTAAATTTGGGAGTTTTGTCTAAATTTAACATCAATTGAAGCTCAATTAAGTTTCATTGAATGTTTTAAGGCAAGAGCATACTGCTAATTACATTTAATGAATGATAATTAGGCAAAATCCCCAAATGTGACCTTAATTAGCGGTTAGAAATTGGAGCTTTTGTCTAATTATCTCGATTCAACATAATTTAAAGTTCAATTATGCTTCATTGCATTTTTTCCTTGTACTTAAAACTATTTGTCTTTGACTGTCTTAATACATCATCATGAGTAGACGTGAATAAGGTTAGGAGCAATAAGGGCAGGACGATCCAGAGTGGACCCACCTCACCTTAGTTGATGCTGGAAGAAGAAAATTAATGTAATTATTGTGGTAAGGAGATACATGACAGAATTACTAGAGGAAAGTAACATTTGGCAGGGATAAGAGGAGAGGTCAAGTGGGGCAGAGGAAATGCACCAGTGTCTTATGGGCAAAAAAGACAGGATGCAACGAATGGCTGAAGATCAGGCTGAAATTTGTGAGGAGATTTCAGGCAGAGTAAGTAGAAAGGGAAGGAGGGATGATGATGATAAAGAATGTACTGAGGATTCAAATTCAGAGCTGACCGAAGCAGTAGAGCGTGAGCGTACGACTTGAAGGAAGAGAAAAGCACTGATAGGATCAGGGACCTACACCAGTATAGCTGGTGTAGCACGACGTCCTGACGCTGATGCAGTCCCGCATAGAGTAGGCCCTATGGACAGCTATGTGCACATTAGGCAAAGTGCTACATAGTCAAAAATCAACTAGACATTGAGAGGGGTCAAAAATTAGCTGAAGCTGTAGAGCATGCATTTAAAAATATTTACAAATGATTTTTTCATGTAGGTGTACCTACACATGTAGCTAAATCAGAATATTGACAGTCTATGCTTGATGCTATAACAGATGCTGGCCCTGGCTTCAAAGCCCTGTCACGTCGAGACATATATGGGTGTGGCCTTGAGAAAGAGGTAGAGGAGCTTCATCAGTGGGTTGAAAACTTCAAGCATATCTGGATTGAGAGAGGATGCACCATTATGTGTGATGGCTGGACTGGTATCACGAAGAAGTCCATGATCAACTTTCTGGTTTATTGTACGAAGGTACAATCTTTGTAAAATTAGTTGATGCATCAAATTATGAAAAGAATGTAAATGATTTGTTTCATTTGAGGGATGAGATAGTAGAACAAATTGGAGAGGAACATATTGTGCAAGTAGTCACCGATAATGAAGCCAGTTGCAAGGCTGAAGGGAGAAAGTTGATGCAGAAGTGCAAGCATTTATATTAGTTCCCATGTGCAGCACATTCTTTGGAGTTGATACTTGAAGACATTGGGAAGGACAAAAATGTGAAGAAGACAATTGAAAGGGCACAGAATATCACTCAGTACATTTATGGTCATCCTAAGATCTTGAACATGTTCAGAAAGCCTGTAAGTGGGAGACGAGATATCATCCGTACAGGGCTAACAAGATTTGCTTCGAATTTTATTTCTTTAGAGTCCTTGCACAAATATAAGAATGAGCTCAAGTCTTTCATGTACCACAATTCCATGCGGGATTATATAGATAAATCCAATGTTGATGCTCAGATGGATTATTTGGATGTGTGTCACATTGTGGAAGACAACAAATTTTGGGACAGGATCTCAAGTTACATGAAAGTAGCCACACCCCTCGTGAAGATCCTAAGAATGGTGGATGGTGATGGCAAGAATGATATGGGATATCTGTATAAGGCCATGGACCGTGCCAAGTTAGACTTGTAGAAATCCCTTCCCAGAGAGTACGTTAAGTGGTGGAAAATTATTGACAACAGATGGGACAACACATTACACCATGAATTGTATGCAGCTGGTGAGTGATTAACTGTAATGATATAAAGTTCATTGTTTTTTAGGTTAATTTACATCTTACATTTAGTTAATTATACACAAATGCAGGTTATTTCCTCAACCCTCAATTTATATACAATGCCAATGCAAATGTTGATGGCGAGGTGCTTCAAGACATCTTAAAAGTCATTGGTCGTTTATCGAGGACACCAAAAAAGAGGCTTCAGGCCGAGCTACAAGTTGGCCTTTATTGATTTTATCAATAAGAGGAAAAGAATTTACTTAATTACTTATGTTAATCTGTTACTTTTTCCTTATAGATGAACGATTATAGAATGAGGACTGGGACATATTCTGATTCATAATTGTAATACGTTGTGGGAAAAGTGAGCCCAGATATATTAAATCTTTGTGCTTAAATTGAGTTCATAAGTATTAGTACATCATGAAGAATTGATCTTCATTTACATCTTACTTTTATTTATTTATAGTTGGTGGAACAGTTGACTGGTGGATAATAGTGAATAATAGGGATTTGGGCAGTAATGCATTGGCTTACATTGCAATTAGGGTGTTAAGTCAAACAACATTAGAAAGTCAATGTGAAAGGAATTGGAGCATGTTCAACCTTATACACTCAAAGGTTCGTAATCGGCTAAAGGCTAAACGGCTAGAAAAATTGGTTTACTGTCACTACAACATGAGGTTGAGAATAAAGAACATGAAGCTGAGACAACAGTTGAGAGACAAACGCGTCGTAGACGATACAACTGGCCAAATTGATGTGGACACATTATTTGATGATGACAATCCCTTGCAGTGTTGAGTTGAAATACGAGCGCAGATTGATGAGCCCGTTTTTGATCCTATAATAGGGGCTGTAATGGTGGAAAAGCTCTCAATGAATATCCTATAATACCTTGCAAGACCCAAAAAGCTCCTGATTTCACTAACAATTTTCAGTCTTTCCCAATGCAGAATTGCCACCACTTTGGCTGGATCAACTGACACTCCTTCTCCCGAGATGACATGTCCTAAGAATTGTACCTTATTTAACCAGAATTCACATTTATTGAATTTAGCACACAATTGGTGCTCTCTCAAGGTTTCTAGTACAATTATCAAATGTTCTCGATGCGCTTCGACATTAGGGGAATACACTAACACATCATCTATGAAAACCACCGCAAATTTGTCCAGGTGAGGTGGAAAGACTATATTCATTAAGTTCATAAAGGTTGCTGATGCATTGGTCAACCCAAAAGACATAACCAAGAACTCATAATGTCCATATCTAGTTCTAAAAATAGTCTTAGAGATAACCTCTACTTTTAGCCTCAACTGGTGGTAACCGGATCTAAGATCAATCTTGGAGAACACCTTAGCTGCCTGCAATTGGTCAAACAAATCATCTATCCTCGGCAATGGTATTTATTCTTTACTGTCACTTAATTCAACTTCCTATAATCAATACACAATCGAAGAGACACATCCTTCTTTCCAACAAACAATACAGGTACACCCCAAGGTGAAATACTAGGACGGATGAAGTCTCTGTCTAACAATTCCTGCAACTGCTTCTTTAATTCTGTCAATTCTGCTTGGGCCATTCTATATGGGGCTATAAAGATGGGTAAGGTTCCTGGTAGGAGTTCAATGGTAAACTCCACCTCCCGTCGAGGGGGCAAACCTGGGAGATCATCCGGGAAAACATCTGGAAATTCCTTAATGACATCAATGTCGGCCAATCCTCTGGAGCGACAGCCACTACACTTGCTAGGTAGCACTAGCATCCACTTCCAAGCCACTTCATGGCCTTAATGGCTGAAACTAAAAGCTTCCTAGAATGAGATCTTGGGCAATTGTAATAAAACATTTGCTCCCTTGATCTCAGAAAAATCACCTTCTTCCTTCGACAGTCTAGAATAACATAGTTCTATTCTAACCAGTCCATTCCCAAGATAACATCGAAATCAGTCATATCTAACAAATATATATGGGTTGACATAATATTTCCTTGGATTAGCACATCAACTCTAGGGATGGCATAAGAGGTCCTAGCTATCTATCCTGATGGAGTGCATATGGACATCTTCTCGATCTCTACAATTTGTCTATCTTGTAACAGCTCGGTAAATTTCATTGAAATAAAAGAGTGTGTGGCACCCGAGTCAAACAAAACTCTAGGATGAATATTATCAAAAGTGATAGTACCTTCAGCCACTGCATTGATATCTTGAGCTTCCTCCCTAGTCAGTGCAAATAACCTGGCCTAACCTGTTTGTTACGGTCGGGGTAGCTGTTGCTGTCTCTGCTACTGCTGCTGAGGTGGCTGCCTTGGTGGTGGTGGTTGTTGTTGTTGCTACTGTGGACAATTTCTCCTGATGTGTCTCGGTTGCCCACAAGCAAAACATCGGCCCACATCTCTTCTCCTAGCGGGTGGGACTGCCCCCGAAAATGCCATCATCTTCCCTTTATCCCTCCTCATAGTAGAGTGAGGGTTGCCTCTCTTTGCTCTGTTCATCACCTGCTCTTTCCGAAACTCCTCATGCTCAGCTTCTATAATAAAGGCCGTCCTTAATGCAGCAGCCATAGACTGAGGATCAAGCACTGCCACCTCACCTCGAATGCTGCTTCTCAACCCTCTGACAAACTTCTTTACCATCCTTAACTCATCCGCGCAAATGTGGGGGGCATACTTCTACAACTCTATAAATTTTGCTTCATAATCTACAACAGACAGATCCCCTTGAACAAAATTCATGAACTCCACCTCCTTACGATCTTTAACATGCTGCGGCGGGTACTTAGCATAAAACACCTCCAAAAATTCCTCCCAGGTGACCTCAATATCCCTACCCCGGAAGGTGGTCCTGAGCATTGACATCCACCATTCGTCTCCTCATTCCTTGAGCATGAAGGTAGCCAATAACACTTTATCCCGCTTTGCACACCTGATTGCTTTAAGGATCTTCTCGATATCCTTGGTCCAACTCTCCACAGCTTCAAGTTAGCTCTCCCCCTTAAAAGAAGGCGGACTCATCTTCTTAAATTTCTCCATCAATTCTACCCCTACTGTCCTACCTTGCTACTCTTCCACGCGGGCCTGCAACTGGCCCTACATCAACGCCTGTGTTTGGGCCTGCATTTGCATGGCATGCACTAGTCCTTGAAATGCTTGCATGAATCTTCCCAGATCTACAGGCGGCGCGCTCGGTGTGGCCATAACCTCTTGCCCTCCAGACGACTATTCCCCCTACGTTGCTCCCCCATCGGCACCAGCAGATGTTCCATCTGAACTTGCCGACTCTCCCTGGGGAAAGTCCATTGCTCCTCTTTCACTCTCTACCCTCTCCTGCAAGGGAGAATTAACCCAAATTAGAACTACCTCACGCTAAGTCTAACACCACAAATACTCACCTAAAATCTCACGATATGGTATATAAATACAATGGCTGCAGGTCAAACCAAACCTCACAACCTTGCTCTGATACCACCTATAGCGCCCCCTTCTCGGGACATTCGGTGCCCGGTCAGGGAGGCGTCATCTCATACGACTATGCGTTGTGAGCTCGATTTTCCTGCGAGACACTTACGGCCATACCATTGATTATTCTAACGACACAACTATACCATTTCATTTCCATACAAATACACGTAAATAACAACACATAATTCATTACATAACTCGTAGCCTTAAAATGTCACTTATATTTGTAGATGCGAGATGAACCTTTTTGGTGCCCGCAAGAGGTATTGTCCCTGCCACGTCGGAGGGCGGCTAGGGTTTTGTCCTTGTAAAAGAGCCCTCTTGGGTTAAGAGGTGAAGACCTTCTTTATAAGCACTCGGTTGCTTTCTCAACATCCGATGTGGGATTAATCATGTGACCCTAGGTCCACTACACAAACCCTCCCTTGAGAAGGCAAGCGAGTGCGAGCTCAGGATTCCCACAGACGGCGCCACTTTGTAGATGCGAGATGAACCTTTTTGGTGCCCCCAAGAGGTATTGTCCCCGCCACGTCGGAGGGCGGCTAGGGTTTTTGTCCTTGTAAAAGGGCCCTCTTGGGTTAAGAGGTGAAGACCTTCTTTATAAGCACTCGGTTGCTTTCTCAACATCTGATGTGGGATTAATCATGTGACCCTAGGTCCACTATAACATTGATCAGTCCTCTGACCGCCCAGAAGGGCATGTACATCTTTTACATACACACACACACAAAAAAACTAAACTAAAAGTGCTCTCAAGCACAGAAGATTACAACCTTAAACACTTCGCACAACGGCTACAAAAGTCCCCCAAGATCCCTTCTCAGGCCTTCTGCTCGTGGGGTATAAGACCGACCTCCTAATTTTCTGAAAATTGTTAAACCGCAGGCGTGAGTCCTAAGACTTAGAAGGCATTTGCAAAACCAGCCACATGCATAGCAGATAATAAACATTTTACAAAAAGCTGGAAGACTTTCATGCATAATATATGTATACCCCCATTTCTCAGTAGGTTCTAACATATGCATAATTCAAAGAACGAAAATATGAAAATGATGTTATTGTCCGGTGTTCAGATTCACAGGAGCCCTATAGGTCAAATTTCATTAGAATCAAACGGCTACAAGTAGCCATTCATTTACACCGGAATCACACAATCAGGTTATTCCCTGTTACACATTAAACCCTGCCTACATGAGATATTTGAATCATCTTTATTTGCACATTACTGGACATGCATCTAATCCATGACACAAAGAGTAAACCACTGTGGCCCAGAGGCGCAGGCACAGCCACGGATGGCCTAACGCTTGTACCAACTAGTCTTGATCAACTGTACAAGATCGGGGGCCCTACCCCACCATCCACAAGATCATCGTCTGGTCTAGCTTCTAGATTCTATTGTCCGTCCGTCCTCGGACAAGGGTCAATCCCCAGGCAGACGAACACTGTAACGACCCGGGATCCGAGTACCGGAAAGGAACCGGCGCAACTCGAACCTCGGCCTGCCATCCACGAGCCTGAAGACTCGGAACGGTTAAAGCATGGTGTGAGCGTATAAGAGAATCTAAAATAACTGCAGAGCTAGCATAAATAACTAAATAAAATGCATGAAATTAAACAGATACCCGCTAAACAGCTACAAGGTCCAGAGTATCTCATGTCCAAAATAAGTACAACCAACAGAAAGAAAAGTACAAGTACGCGGGGCATACCCCGACTCTGGCAATTGGCCACTAACCCTGACTGAAGGAACCGCGGTGAGCCTCGGACGCGTCTCTCGACGACCCCGTCTCACCTGAAAACACAGGGATGAGCCTCATTTCATTGGCTCAGTAAGGATCCCGCGGACCCCCACCTCATGTCGATGAAAACAAGACAGCAAGCTAAATAACAGAAGTACGGCAGTAACAACAATAAATAAACAGAAAATCTCTCTATAACTAGCCGTACCCTACCGAACAAACCGACCACGGTCCGACGGGAAAATAGGTCCGTACCTGCCAGAAAATAGGAGCACCACCCACTAGAAGCAAAGCCGGATGCGTCCCCTGATGTCTTACACCGCGCCTTAGTGTCTCCCTACACGTCCCAGGCGGAGACTGAGACACACAACAAGTACCACGAACAAGGACTAGCTGGGGTCGCGCTC